>JANBPO010002302.1:8342496-9039906 GCA_024336825.1 Amorphophallus titanum
TTGTACTGGCTCAGCTCTGCGTGACGAAAGAACTTCACGAAAAGCTGGCTGTCCTGCGCGAACCTCGCCACGCCGTCTGGCGTGAACCCGATGGGATTAAAATCCACTCTCAACCTCCTGATATTGATCCGGGAACATGTGTCTGTGTATCGACGGCAAAAGGCCCTCCCCGTAGACCTTCAACCGAAACATGAAGTGGTGTCGCTTGAAGAACTCCTTGAACTCGTCCGCCTGACGAGCAAGGTATGGATACGTTCGGAATGACCGCTTCTCGCCCGAGAAGTCGCCCACGATCTCGATCTCGGTCCACCTGTCCTTGTACGGGTTTCCCGTGATGTGACTGTCGCCCTCGAAGGACGAGTCAGCACCGAACATCGCGAAGTCGCGGAAGCCCTTGATCAGAGCTATCGTCATGCAGCGATGCAGCGTTGCCGTCCCGCCGCAGACCTGAAACTTGCTACCGAGCAGCGCCAGTTGATCCGCCTCCTCGGTGTAGCAATGCCAGAGCGTGACCTTGCGCCCCGCTGCCAACATCTCCTCGAATATCGAGGGAAACGAAATCGACGAGACAAAGAACTCTGCCACGGAAGGACGATTGAACACGCCCTTGTAAGTGTCGCTGCCGATCTCGTAAGCGCAGGTCGCATCGACCCGAATGCCATTGTCGATCAGCCAGTCATAAGCCTGATTGACCGCGAAAACATACGAACCCGGTTCATCCGCGAGTTTTCGTATGTCCTCAAGATGCTCCCTGATCGACGGCGCGCCGCCAACAAGGATGCACTTGCCCGCTCTCTGCGGCTCAATCTTGAGTTCAGGAAGACCGAGTGAGAGGGCGTATTCGATATTGTCCCTCGCGCTTACGCCCAAACCGCTGTCAAAGCAGTTCTTGTAAACGAGAGGAAAAAGCTGGGGGAGCGATCCCCCAGCCAGTTCTTGGGTGGCCATTAGAAGGTGTTGGACTTCGGCCAGGTAACGAGGACCTCGACGTTTGCCGCAACGGTCGCGGTGTTACCCACAACAGCCACGATGCCATCGATCTTCGAGTAAGTCGAAGAGCCGGCCGAGTCGTCGAGGGTGCCAGCCGTCGCGCTGATGTACAGCGGAACGTCAGCCGCACACGAAGCGCCGACCTTGCCGGTGACGTTCGCGCCCTTGGTGCAGACCCAGCCATAGGAGGCCGAGTCAATCGCGATCTGCGACACGCCGACCTGCCAGCCGTCATCGGCCATCGTCTCGTCAAGAGGCGCGGCGGAGAAGTTCTCGTCGATGCCGACGAAATCGTACTGGGCGATGTTGCCGGAGGCGAGAACATAGACCCACTGCGAGTTGTCGGTGCCGAGAGCGACCGAGCCGAGCGCAAAGTTGTTCGCGCCCGGATACGGGTAGAGGCTCGTGGAGGGCGTGAAGGTCTGGGTGAGATTGACACCCAGCACGCCAGAGGTGACGAAAGTAGCCATGTGCCGGCCTCCTTACGAGTTGAACAGCACGCCCTGAAGGCGGCGGTTGCTGATCGTCATGTTGCCGGCCCAGCCCATCAGCTTCACAGTCGCGTCCTGATTGACGCTCATGCGCTTCGGGCCAATGGCGCTGAAGTTTCGATCCCGATGAGGGCGATACTTCAGATAGCGGCTGTTGATGAAGTACATCGTGTTCGTCGGGCAGCCGCCGACCGGAATGGGGTCGGTCGAGAAGCCCTGGAAGCCGCCGTCCATGATGACCTTGGCGCCACGATACTTGAGGTACTCAAAGCCGGACTCGCCGGTCTTGACTTCCTCGGTGCGCTGGATGGCCTGCAACGACTGGTTATAGAGTTCCCAGAAGTTGTTGTCGGCGACGACCGTGTCAACTTTGTCGGTGCCACGAACGAGCTGGTTGGCAACCGTGTCCATGTAGCCACGGATGTTGGCAGCCGTCGCAGCCGCGCCGCCGTCAGCGACCGCTGCGAACTTGATGTTCTGCCAGAAGTCCCAGGACGCCGGGTTGATGCCGCCGACAGAGCCGCTCGAAGGGGTCTTCGAGATGAGCTGCTGAAGGCCGCCAATCGACTTCGGATCGGTGCCGTCCGAGTAGATGCCCGTCGAGATGAGGGCTTCCAGAGAACGTTCCGCGTTCGAAACGCGACCGCCGACAAGCTCGATGATGCGCTCCTCGCCCGCGTTCTGGAGCTCTTCCAGACCGGAGACGGAGACCGCAACAGCGGACTGACGGATTTGGTAGACGGCAGCGGAGAAAATCTGCTGCGGCGAGATGTTGAGCTGCTCGTAGCCGGAATACCACATCGTGGTTCCGTTCAGAGCGTACTCAAGCTCTTCCCAGATGGTCGTGCCGCCGTCGACGGGCGAATACGACCGGGTCGAGCCTTTTTCGCGCAACTGGCTAAGAAGGGCCATGTTGCGGGTGATGTTGTCTGCCGCTTTCTTCGAGCGGTTTTCAATCGTCGTAGCGACGATATCGTCAATAGACGGATTAGGGTATGCCATTGAAGGCTCCTGTGCGGAGCCCGCTTATTGCTAGCCTGTCTTGAGTTGACGGATGGCCTCGCGCACGTCGTCATAGGTGTCCCCGACACTCTCCCTCTTCGGAGGCGCCGCCGCGGTTGCGGCACTGCCCTTCACGCTGACAGCGGCTTTCGCGGCTTGCTGGGATTTCTCCTGCAACTTGACCACGCGCTGCTGGTTGGCCTGTTCGGTCTGCTCGGCAATCAGCTTGGCGCGCACGTCCGGGTTTAACCAGATCGCGCGGTCATAGGCTGCTTGCAGAACGTCCTGAGGGGCCATGTGAGGGTTGGCGGCCTGAACTTCGCTGATAAAGTTCGGCAGCATCGCCTCAACGTCGGCGTAATGCGGATTGGCGGATGCGAATTGCTGCACAAGGGTCATGTTTTGACCCTGCGTCATCGCATCGATCCGCTCCTGTAGGGCTTGGACGGTCTGTGAGACTTGCGCAAATGCCGGATCAACTCGCGCGGGCTGCGGGGCAGCGGGCGGGTTTGATGCAAGATTTGCGAGGTCAATGCCGTTCTTCTGGGCGAGCCACAGAATGGCCTGTTCAGGCTGCTGTTCGAGGAAGCGCTGTCCGTCCATCAGGCGTTGAATGCCTGTGTTGACGTCCATGCCTCGCCGCTGAGCCTCCTGGGCTATCGGTGCTAATGCTCGCTCATAGTGAGCGGTCTTTTCGGAATACTGACGGAAGCCGTTGGACGCCTCCTCCTCCCTCTTGAGGACCGCCTTTTGAATGGCGGGAGGGAGCGAAGCCCAACTGGCCTTTGCATCAGCCGCCCAACTGACCGGAGGGGTGCTTGCAGGGGTTGATACCTGCGGCGCACTTGCCTTGGCCACGTCTTCCGTGGGCGGTGATTTCTGTTCGACGGGGGCAGCCGCTACGGGCGCCTCTTCCGTCTTCTGTTCCTTGGCCTTGAAGGTGCCATCCGCATTTCGCTCGCGCGTTGCGGATTCTGGTTCCTTCTCAGTCGTGATTTCAATGTCTACAGGGTCGGTTTCGTCCGCACGGGGCGGATCGGTCTCGCCCTTGAGCTTGGCAATTGCCTCTGCAACGTCGTTATGAACTTCGTCGCGCTGGCTAAGCTGCTCTTCAACTTCCTTGACGGCTTCAGCCATCTTCCCTCCACCTGATTTGCGGGCGGTAGCCCTGCTTCACCATCTCGATCGCCTGCGCCACGTCGCGCTGAAGCTGCTTGCGGTCGCCGTCGCCGAAATTGCGCTCGGTTCGCACGCGGTCGTTGCCCTTCTCGACAAGACCTGCTTCGCGCGTCCAGCGTCGGAATACGGACTTGCTGGCAGTCGTTCGCCCATCCGAATAGCCGTGATGCTCAAGGTCTTGGCCGAGGTCGTCGGAAATAACCTGTCGGCTCTTGCCGCTATCCCTGGGGCCAGCGAGGCGCTTGGGGACAAGCTCCCCGCCTCGCATGACATAGGTCTCCCTGGTCACGCCGCCTTTTCCTTCCGCACCGGGCGTATCGTCACAAGGCATTCCGCCTGCATCGCAGCGATACACGCCTTGGCCTTCTCGACGATCTGCTCGTCGGTGTCCTTGCAGTTGACGCAGAACGTGCCGTTGACCGTGCACGACACGCCGCCCATGACGACGGGCGCCTCGATCGACACGCCGATAAGCTGTCCTGTCGTGTCCCAGACCGGAACCGGACATTTGTAAATTGCCGCCTTGTACGCTCTTACGAGCTTCGAGACGTTACGCTTGACCCTCGTCACCTCTTCGTTGGTCACTTACCCTCCTTCTTCGGCTTTTGCGCCTGCTTGGCCTTCACCTCGGCCGTCTTGCGCTGCAACTGATAGTCACGCTCGCCGGCCTTCGCCTCGCGCTCGTCAGCCTTCACGGCCATTTCTTCCTGACGGACGGCAGAGCGCTCCTCGATAGCCGCATCTCGCTCAGCCGCCTCCGACTCAATGGCTGCGGTCTGCTGCGCGGCCTGAGATTGCAGCGCGATCTCCTGCTGCTTGGCCTGCAACTCCATCCCGAGTTTCTCGCGCATGATCTGCATTTCCTCACGCTGCATCTGAAGCTCGGCCTGCATTTTCTGCATTTCCATAGCGTTCTTCTGCTGCTGGGCCTGAAGGTCCATCTGGGCCTTCTGCTGATCAATCTGCGCCTGCTGCTGCTGGCGCTGGCTCTCCATCTGCTGCTTTTCGATCTCGGCCTTGGCCTTGATTTCCTCGGGGCTCGGCGGCTTCGGCGGCGGGTTCTTCGCCATCGCGATCAGATTATCGACCGCCTGCTCCCACGCGCCTTCAACATCACGCCCCGCGCCAAAGCGACGGAACGCAAACAACATCGACTGGCCAAGCGCCGGCACAAGCGGCGGCAACTGCTGACCAATGAGAGCAGCCTTCTCCAGAAAACCGCCCATTGCCGTGAACAGTTCGACAACGGCTTCCTTGGCCTCCTGCTTGTCCACCTCGATGGTGGAATCCGTCTCGATATCGATGCGGAACGTCCGCATCTTGTCGGACTTCAGAAGCTCGCAGGCCTTCGCAAACTCCATCGCAGCGGAATCGACCTGCGGCGGCATCGGTATGCCAGCAGGCGCCATCGGCACTGGCTGCTGCCCGGCGGCAACAGGGAGGGATGGGCCGCCGGGCGCGCCATTCCCCGGCGGAGGTGAGGCGCCGGGTGCAGCGTCTAGGGGCGGCCCTCCATTGTGCCCCATCATCGGTTGCGCCGGTTGTTTCGGCGCTTCGTTAGCAAGCTCCTCCTTGATGACCTCCACCATGCCGGTCATCTCGGCGAGAAGTTCAGGCGAGAATTGTTCGGCGATGATCTCCGCCTTGATCCTCAAGCCGTCGCGAATAAAGCGGCCAACTTCCTTCTTGCGATCCTCAAGGCGCAGCGTTGCGAACTGGCCCTTGATGCGCTGTTCGGTTGCCGTCTTGGCGCCGCCCTGCGCCTGTCCGCGCACGATATCGCTGATGCCCGTGATCTCTGCCATGTCGGCCTTGACGCGCTCACGGGCCTCGTAAAGCCTTACAAGCGCCTCGACCACGTCCTTGATCGGCACGAAGGACATGGCCCCTTCGAGCCCGCCCTTGCTGGACAACTCGGCCCAGTTCTTGACGCCGATCATCCGGTTGTCGACGCCCTCCTGAAGAATGCGCTTCAGCTCGGGATAGGAGGCATCATAAACACCATTGACACGGATCGCAGAAGTCAGCGCCGAAATGCGCGCCGTGATGTCGTCGATCTCGTCGGCCTGATCGACGTACTCGGCGTAGTCAGGAACCGGGACCAGCGTGTCGTTCGTCGTAGTCGCAAAGATCGGGTCTTGGCAGGGCCAGAAGCCCTCAAGGTGCAGCGGGTCGTCCGTCTCCTCCAGCGGGCCGTTCGGCCAGTCCGGAGCGATGAAGATGACCTTGCGCTCGGTCTTGTTCCATATTTCCCAGATCGTCGCCTGAGGCGGGCGCTTCTTCTTGTCCTTGTCCTGCTGCCGGTCAGGGTCTTTCTGCGTGTTGCGCAGAGGGATCAGGTCGGCAATCGGCTTGCCCGACTTCGGGTCTTTGCCCTTGAAGCGCGCCCGCAACTCGCGGCGCGTCATCCCCTCCTCTTTCGAGACCCACCAGACCTCATCCCAGGTTGATGCTGGCGAATGCCGGAATTTCTTCCAGCTCACATAATCGTCGCAGACCTTCTCGTAGGTGACAGGGCGCGGCGCTTCGCCTGCGTCCTTCTCAGCATCCGTTGACTCGTCGTCCTGCACCGCAGGCCCAAGGTCTTCCGGCGCACCATAGGTCGGCTCGTAACGCTGCCAGGTGACGCCGCGGCCAACCAGCAGATAATCCAGCAGCGCCTTGCGAGTTGCCTGATGTTGTTTGCCGACCTCGATCTGCACCTCAAGCGCCCGCTCAAGGGTCATAGAGGCAAAGCGGCCGATCTTGTCCTTATCCAGGAAACGGCGCTCGACGACAGGCTGGGGCGCCTTGATGTAGACGGCTGGCAACAGCGTCTGCACGTTGGACCACAGCGAATTGAACCGCGCGCCGCCCAAGAGCGTGCCGTCATCCTTCTCGACGCGTTCAGCCCGGTAGCGCTTGACGATATTGTCGCCACGCTTCACCCACGACTCGAACTCCTCGTCGTAGGCTTTGTGTTGCGCAACCCAGTATTGGACTGTCGCCTGACCGGCCTTGGTCTCGGCGCTGTCAGCCTCGGCTTCGGCCATGAATTACTGGCCGTTACCCGGCGTGGCGTAAAGGACGGCGGTAGACGACGCGGTGATGGCCGCGATGTATCCCTGATCCGGAGGCACCGTGAAAATTCGGTAGGTGCCCGGCAGTACCGGCGTGTCGGTCGTGGTTGCCGTAACCGTCGAGTCTCCGAACTTGACGAACGCGATCTGGCCACCGGCAACAATCGTCACCATGACCTGATTGGAATAGCCGCGCGTGATGGCCACGCGAGAACTGTTCGTGCCAACCGACGCAATAGTCGCGGTCGGCCCGCCCGGCGTGAAGGGATTGAGCATGTGTGTTGTTCCTTAGATGCGCTCTCGCTGGCGAGGTTCTTCCTCGGCCAGCCGCGCAAGATCATCGAATGTCGGTAGGTCAAAGCCCGGCACCGGCTTGTTGCCGACGACCAGGGCGCGATCCTTGGGTTTGGGCGCCTCTGGGACAATTTCCCGGTAGGCCATTGCTAGATAACGAAACGCGTCCGCAGAGTGCGACGCCCAATCATGTCGCGGCTCGTTCTTGAACGTCCGCAGTTTCTCGTCGTAATCGGCCTTGTACTGGCGCAGCGCCTCGATGCCGTCCTTGCACAACTCGGAATCGAACCAGCACCGCGACATGATCATGCGCCCGGCGTTGATGCCGTCCATCACGGTGTGGTCAGGCACCAGCCTGGGCTTGCGACCAAGCTCGATCAGCGTCTCGACACGGGTGCGTCCCGTGCCAAGCTCCTTGACCTTGGCGTCGTGCGGCACGAAGTCGTCACCCCACTGGCAATCGATTCCGTACAGCACCTTCACCAGATCGGGGATGGTCTGGTCGTGCTTGCCCTCGATGTGATCGATAATACGAATCTCGCCGCCGGCTATCTGCCAGAGCCAGATCGCCATGTTGGCGCCCTTGCCAAGGTCCCATGCAGTGTGAACCGGTAATTGCGGCTCGTAAGGCACCTCGCGAATGCGCCCGTCACGCTCGGCCTGGGCAATTTCCTTGCCGTAGTACGCGCCGAGAATGGCCGCCTCGAACGAGCATTCAAACTCCTGCTCGTATTGCTCAGGGGTCATGTCCAGCCGAGCTTCGTCCAACTCCTCCTGCGCGAGGATTTTGGTCTCCGAGGCCAGAAGCTTTACGGCGTACCAGTCGTCAGATTCCTCGGCTCTGGTGTAGATTTGCCAGAACTCGTTGCGACCCTTAGGAGTTCCGATAAAGGTAGCCCAACCCCGTCTGTCAGCAAGCATAGGCCTGATAACTTCGCCCCAAACACTGGGGCGCATATCCGCGTATTCATCAAGCACCACGCCATCAAGGTATGCGCCTCTGAGGCGGTCAGGGTTGTCAGCGCCGTGTATTCTAATGCGCGACCCATTCACCAGCTCCACCCAAAGCTCGGACTCGTTCTTGTCAGCCGTCGCAGGGCCGGCAAACCGCTTGAGATATTCCCAAGCCACTTCCTTCGCCTGCGCAAGAAAGGGCGCAACATAGGCATAGCGCCCATGAGGCTGGGGGCACTGGAGGGCCTTCGCTATCAAATCGTTGATGCAGGCGACCGTCTTGCCGCAACGTCTGTGAGCGACCAGCGCAGCCCAACGAGACTTGCGGGCATGGTACGGAACGAACACCCGGCGCGGCCCATAGGGCAGAACTACTGCGGCGGTTGCCATGTAAACGTTATTGAACCATCCACGTTGGCATCAACCTTGGCTTCCACGTTCGCCAGCTTGGCATGAACATAAGGCGCAGCCTTCTCTGCCGCCCAGTCCCTGCGCTCGGTCGGCATCGCCTCGTCCCTCAAGACCGTCAGCATATAATCCAGAGGCGTTAGCCCGGAGGCTACTACGGCCTCACGTTGCTCCTGCGTCGCACGGTTGGGGCTGCCTGGCTTTCTGCCGGCCCCTTCACGGGCACCACCACGTGCCATTTGATTTCCTTTGATATTATTTCCAGACCGCAACGATCTGCGGCCACGCTCGCTTGATTGCCAGCCGCCAGATAGCGGCCTCCAGCCTCAATGCCCTAACCATGCAAACCTCGGCTTTGCTCGCCACCAATCACGCAGATCACGCCAGTAAATGCGCAGCCCTGCGATCGTCACTTACCCATCTCCCGAAGCATTGCCTTGTCCACCTCTGGAACTAGCTGGCCAGTGCGCCATCGGCTGTATTGATCAACTGTTATGTTCAGTTCCTTGGCGCGGGTTTCGTCGTTGGCCCGAAACTGTTCTGCCAACTCATAGGCCCTCTCTCGAATGGATTGGTAGAGGTCCATCACGCCACCCCCTTCGGCTCGCCGTCCCAGGCTTCCTTGGTTTGGAGGTAGTCGGCGAGTTCGGCGGTGCTTACCTGAGGCCCGCCGGACTTGGCGAACGAGACGACATCGACAGTATCGATGGCGTCGGTAATGCCGACCCCATCCTCAGATGCGTATCGAGCTAGCTGCGCACGAACCGCTTCCATCTCATTGCGATCCATATCAGCCAAACGATCAGCATCGGTGCGAGGTTGGTCTCTTCCGCATGTGCAAGGGCCGAGGTCGAAGTACGCGCAGCCAGACAGATGCCTGGCCCTCTTCGGCCTCTCGCCTCGGGCGAGTTTGGGTGGGCGTTGGAAGGGGAGGATCGTAGCGGTCATAGGATGATCTTCCCGCAATCTCCGCACTGCCAACGCACCCAACCGTTCGCGTCCAAGTCCACAACCTCGCGGCAACAATATTCTCGGCATTTGAAGCCGAACAACCTGCGAAGCCAATTCATTGGATCACCGAACCTCTGTATTCGCTTCGGGGGTTAGTGGTCAGGCGGTGCCCGCGTCCACTGTGCAGTCCCAAACCAGCCACTGTACGGGATGAACTGATGTGGTTGTCCACACCGGGTAAAAGGGTTGCGGCTCAACTGGCTTCTGCACAACCGGCGCCAGCATATCGCCAGGTTGCACAAACTCGACGCGCTTCACGCTGCCGTCAGGGTGATACTCGATGGCCTTAACAGCGGGGCAGCGTGGGCCGTGCATCATCCCGCAATGCGGGCAGTTGCTGTTATTCAAACCGCTCGTCACACTCATGCGTTGCCTGACCGTTCAATTTCCAGAGTGGTGAGGTGATGCTGGTCGGGGCCCGCCCAACCAACCCCTCGCATAACGCATTCGACAAGTCGCCTCGACGAAGCCACGGCCGGGAGATTCACCGCGTCACCACCAGAAACTTACAAACAGGCCCAGCCGCCTCACCTACAACTGGCTCGGCTGCGACAATGCGCTTCATGAGGGGTGCCCGGCCGTCGAACTTGGCAAGGCGGCTGGATTGGTGAATTTTGGACATGAAAAAAGCCGCGGGTCCGATGACCGGCGCTGCAAGCGAACGAGACGCTCTGCACGCTTCAAACATGAGGCCCATCTCCCGATTTGTCATTTCCCGTTGTAGGAACGATGGTTCCTGCCATCTCTCGCAAGATGCGGGCGCCAAGCTTCAATGCCGCTCGGTATTTCTCGTTAGCGGCATAAGCCTCGAGCTTCTGCGCGCCACGCTCAAGGGCGCTGCGAGCTGCGTCAACACGCTCGAGATCGATAAGCCTGTCACCCATCACGCCGCCCTCGCCTTCTCAGCGCGCAGGATGACCGGCTTGTATTCGCCCTGTGGCAAGACGCGCAGGCGACCACCCTTCAAGCGGTTGATGACCGTGGCGAGCATGTTCATGAACTCGCCTTCGAGCAGCTTCACCCGGGCGCCAACGGGGATGGCAGGGTTATCCCGCACCTGCTCGTTGCCCTCGGCATCGCGGTACGTCACCGGCCCTGGTGTCACGAAATCCCACTCGCCGCCCATGTAGCGCGCCAGCACGTCCCTGACCCATTCGTCCGGGATCGTGACCGGGCTGCCGGCGATCGACACGAAACCCTCAACGCCGTTGAGTGTTCGCACCTCGCCGAAGGATTGCCCGGGGCCGATTTGCACGAACATGTACCGACCAAGCAGCGGGTATTCCTTGGCAACCTTGGTGCGCGCGTGCTTCGCCCATTTCCGCATGCGAGGCCAAAACGCCCAGTAGCCTCGCTGTGCCAACTCCGCCTCGGCCCTCCGCTGGCAGTTCGGGTTGGTGATGATGCAGTACCAGTTGGATGATTCCATGTGCCCCTTCCCCCGAAGGTTGGAAGTTAAAACCCGATTGGATCGTCCAGCGGCTCGTCGCTGTCGACGATGCTGTCCAACGGATCGTCAATCGTTCGCGGCCGCACTTCCACGATCTCGCTCCCCGGCAAAACCACCTTGGCTTTTGCGAGCGCGGGATAGGCCGAGAGGATTCGGCCCAGCTCATCGAGCGTGAACACGGCAACCTTGCGGCCATCGCTCACGACCTGCCGCGCGTGGTCGTAGTCGGGCACAATCGCCGCCACGCTGCCGTTCTCCAGCGCGACCTCCCAGACCTGTAGCGACAGCCTCGCCTTGCCGGCGGCCTCCGCTGCCCTGTCGAGCGCGAGCCACGCCGTGACCATCCGCATGCTCTCGCGCTTCACCTCCTCCAGCTCGCCATGCCACACCGCCTGATTGAACAGGTAGCGTTGACGGTCGAACTTCTCGCGCAGCTCAGGACCGACGAGGAGCCGCAACCGACCGGCGCCCCACTTCGCCTCCATGTCGCACGCCGTGGAATCCGCCTCGTCGAGATACGCGCGGCCCGCGATCTGCGTGCCAGGGGTTCGCGCCCAGGAGCGAGGGGCGCCGAGGGGTCGGACGATGGTGTCGCCGAGGATGGCCTCTCGTGTCGTCGAACGTTTCGCCACCATCGGTCACCTACGGGAGCCGTCGATGTGACGGCTCCCCCGTAGGGGAGAAACATCGACGGATCGCCTAGTATTTGATTTCATTGGCGTTTTCCTTTCATCGCCGTCGATGTGCCGTCGATGCGTCGACGGGTCGACGGAAGCTAGCGTTTTCAAGGGCTTAATCCTCATTTTTCATCGACGACACGCGCCACCCCCGTCGATCTCCCTGACGGTCAACGACGATCAATTCCTGCTCTTTGAGGTTCTTCAGGGCGGTCACGATGACCCCCATTTCGATCCGTCCGGCGAATGCCGTGACCATCTCTGAATCAAGAAAACGGGCTGAGCCCTTCTTCGCCTTGTAGGGTGAGCCGTGATCCCAGGCTGTCCCGACCTTGTGCATGATCTGCGTCTCGACGCTCTTGATGGCGAGCCTGCTCGTGCCGTCAGTGGCAGCCGGCTTCAACACGCCCTCGGACCAAATCAGGTCCAACTTCACGTCATCACCAGACGATGAGTAATTCGACTTCTTGCGGGTAAGCACGCGCTGCTCAGGGAGACCGTCTTCCGGTCGCGTGAGGTACAGCCGCGCCCTAACCGCATTATTCCACGCCGTTGAACCGCTCTCGCCCGAGCCACTGTTCCGGCCGGCTTGCGAGGGATGCGACAACAAAAGAACAGAGAGAGTGAACCCGGCTTCCTTCGCCTTTGAGATGAAGGAGCCACACGCTGCCTTGATGAAATAGTTGACCTGCGCCCGGATGATTTCGTTGCCGCCGAAGAGGTCGGCTATCGTATCCAGGACCAGCAACTCGACACGCTTCGCCATGACGTGACGCATGATGTCGGCGAAGAACGGGGACATGAGGGGACGGTTTTCGCGGTCGAACGTCACCAACAGGTTGTCCGACCCTACGCGCGGCCAAATCCAGGTCTCCTCGAAGGGATTACCAATTGCATGGCCCAAATCGTTCTTGATGGCGTTGTGACGCCGATGCAGCTCGTCTTCATCGTCCTCACAGAAGACGCCGAGACCGCGCAATTTTGGGATGTCGATGCCAAGCCATTTGCCGCCAACGCCGGCAGCGTAAAGGAGCTGCTGGGCGATGAGCGTCTTGCCCATGCCGCCGTCACCGGAGAGCGACGAGACGACGCCCTTTGGAATCCAGTCTGGAACGATCCACTCGCGCTCAGGCGGCTTTCCGGAGAGCGACGAGACGAGGATGGGCTGACTTTCATCGGACGGCGGCGAGGTGCCGATCTCGGCAGCAACTTGAGGAGCATTACGCTGCGCCTGGGCCTTCGCTCGATAGGTCTCAATAGCCTTGTCCAGCGTCTCCAGGCCGTGAATGTCGCCGCGATCAAAGCGCTGCACGGTATAGACGCACTTCGCCATAAACTCTTCTGCGCCGCGACCGGGGCGCGTCAGATCGACCTTGCGCTCATATGTCGGCCATGAGGCGTCAAACAACTCTTGGGCAGATGGTGCCGCCCCGCTCTCCCCGACATATTCAAGGAGGTTGGCAGCGATCAACTTGACCATATACCGCTCGCGGCCGTCGTTGATCTTGTCTGCGAGCCCAAGCGAGTTGGTGGTGTGGGTAACGTTACTCGGCGCGGTCGAGTGTGTAGAAGTGTGTATCGGCGGGAACAGGCTCGCCATGTGGCCGAACGCGTAAGCGGCCTGCCCTGGCTCCTTCAACGGGGCGATGTCGGTCAGCTCCGTCGACCGCCCGTCCTTCACCGGCCACGCAATCGTGCCGGCCAGGCGCATGACGCGCGATGGGTTATAGACCGTGGAGTCGCCGCGCATCGCAGCGGCCATGCCCTTGAGCAGCGCGGACCATTGCTCGGGATCGGCGCACGGCTCGTCGAGTTTCCACCACATCTGGGCGCGGACATGCGGCGCGCGGCCGGTGACGACCACGAGCGTCGGCTTCACCTTGCCGTAGATTTCCTTGGCAGCCGTGGCAGCGCCAGCGTCGTCGAGATCGACATAGACGGCCGTGAGCGCTAGCGCGTCCTTGTCGTCACCCCGTGAGAATGGCGCGGCTTCCGGCTTGCGCAGCGCCGCGCCGATGTAGACGTTGCAGTATGGCTGCCTGTTGAGGCGCGCCGCCTCTTCGATCAGTTCGTCGATCTGGTCAGTGCCGAACAGGCGGCCGTGACGCAGCCGGTATTTGCCCGCCGTGTCGGCAACGGTGTCTGTCCATGCCAGCTCGATCTTGCCGTCGTGATAGCCGTCGAGGTAGCCGCCGAACAGGTGCTCGACGTGCTGGCGCATGGCGTCAGTCTTGGGCTGATAGATCGCTAAAATTTCTGCTGTCACCCTAACCGAATCCCCCGACCGGTAGTAAAGTGGTCGGGCCGCAGTTGGCCCGACCGTTTGTCAGCGATGACCTAGGCTCCTACCCAAAGTCGTTCGCGTCGGCAGTCGCGGCCGGCTGCGGCACCTTCGCAGCAGGCGGCGCCGCAACCGTCGAGCCGGTCGACGGTGCCGTAGTGGGCGCATCGGTGTTGGCGCCGATCTGCGGGAGAGCCGCCGGCCGGTCGATCCAGTTGATGATCGCGAAGTTTGGCTTGTAGTTGGTCGACTGTCCGGACTTCACGGGCGACACACCGCTGATCTTCACGACCGGCAGCTTGCCCTGCTTGCTCTCGGGGGCGGCGGCATAGAGGTCGTGGAGCGCATCCATCGCCTCGATCACGCAACCGGCTGCTGAGCCGAGCACGCGCGCCGAGCCGCCGCCAGAGTTCTTGTCGAGCAGGATGTCGACTTCGAAGCCCTGCTTGAAGGCCGGCTTGCCTTCCGCATTCTTGTCGTCGGGGCGCGCCGGGATCGGCTCCCTGCCGAGCACGACGAGACGGCGGATCGGACCCTGGGCCGTGTAGTTGATCCAGCCGACGCGGATGTTTTCGAGGTCGGTGACGAACTGCGCGGTGTTGGTGATCTCGACCTGATCGGTCACCCACGCGCCGTCGCTGCCCTGAGATCGATCGATCCTGAACAACCGGCCAGCCTTTGCGTCGTATTTCACGAACGGCTTGATTTCGCCGCCGCCACTTCCACCAGTAGACAATCCGAGACCCATGTCGGGTTCTCCTTCTTCGACATAAGCTGCTGTTTGGCCCGCAGCGTAGCCTTGGCGTCGATAGCCAACTCGTGTCGGTATGCTGGCAGGATCGATGCCAGCAGCCGAAAACATCATGTCGAGCGCATCGGCGCCCTTAACGAGATTCTTGTTGAGGTTGCGCGTCTTCCGCGCCCTTTCTTGCGAGGCAGTAAGGCGATGCGAGTTTGCCCATGCCAGCGCACCGGCAAGGTGTTCAATCAACTCGCTCTTCTTCCACCCGCTACACTGCAAGCGAACGAATGCCGTCGCATAGTCATTGCGAGCATCCGCCGGCAGCATCTGGCAGCGGTACGCGAGTTCTTTGTTCATCAGATTTTCCAATGCTCGAACGCGAGCTGCCGCGACTGCGGACCGCCCCAATAGAAACTTTCGAGGTCCGGCACCGTGATCGTCTTGAAGAACTCTGGGTCTTCGCTCAGCGCCAGGAACGCCTCGCACCGCAGCGCCATCTGGTGCAGCGCGTTGCGGTGCGCGTCGATGTTGTCGACCTTGTAGGTGACGCGCTTCTTTGGGGTGATGTAGGTGACGCGCGGATCGGCGTTATTGCTGGTGACGTAGAGCGAGACTTGCCGCGCGTGCGGCACCTTCACCGAAGACGGCATCTTCTCGGTCGTCTTCAGGTCGGTCGTGATGTTGTGATCGGCCCAGTGGAAGTCATAGTACCCGACAATCGGATGGCGCAGCCCGTCCGGCTTCCACTCGATGAGGCCTTGGGTGTGCGATGGCACGCCATAGGGGCGCAGCTCGTCGAGCGCGGACTTCACCATGTCAGGGATCGTTTCGCGGTACTCCTCGCGTCGACGGTCGCCTGACAGTGCCGTGATCGTGTCGTATTTCTTCAACGCCTCGTCGACGCAGGCTTGCAGTTCGGCTTTCGGGTCCATGAGGCCGACCGTCACGCCGGCTTCTACAGCCGTTCCCCGATGCGCCGGAGCCCCGACAGGCTGGCGGACACCGAGCACCTTTTCGAGCACGAACATCGAAGGCGACGCGGCGAAGAGGTTGAGCGAAGATGGAGAGTGCCGAACGAACTTCATGCCGCAGCACTCCACGGGAACAGAACCTCGGCGCCGTACTTCGCGATCAGCGCCGCTTCGGCGCGACCGTCATCCTTGACCCGCGCAAAGTGGGAGGCACATTCGGGGAAGAGTTGCAGCGCCAGCGCTCGCGACTTCTCCTTGTCGTTGGAGAGCCCGAAATGCTTTTTCCAGACTGGCGGCGTGACGTAATGCGTCGGGATGCCGAGCGCCGCTATGGCGCCGCGAACGTCACCGAACGCCCTGCCGAAACGGAAGCTGCTCGACGACGACACGCCACGGAACGCGTTGACGCGCTCGATAACGGCCACGGTTGGGCCGTATGCAACGATGCGCTCAGCGACCAGCGCGGCGCTCACCTCGCCGTCAGCAAGCGGCATGTCCTCAACGGCCACACGACCGGGGATGCCCTGAAAAAAGAATGCCAGGGCACCGCTCACGCCGGGGTCAACCCCCATGATCACACGATCCGTCACCCCACCACCCCCGGAACGTCTGCGGCGAAGATATCAAGACGCACCCGGTCGATGAACGACAATATAGCATGAAAGCTTATTCTTTTGAGGGTCAAGACTACCCCTATTTGAGACCTCTCCCGTATTGGGGAGTGCCTAAATTGGTTGTATAATCCATCAACCCCTTGCCCCTACGCTTGGCCAAAGAGAAGAGAAAAAAGACTATCACCTCCCCCGAACATGGTCGAAGGAGAAATGGTGTTATGCAAAGAAGGGGACCCTAACCGAGGGGTGTCGTGCAGTGTATGGTCACTGTGTTAAGAAATTTCCCCCAATGACGAAGGCATAGGTTACCTCGCTACCCAACTATTGTTAGCCAGACTCTTTTTAGGGGTAGAAATGCTTAAGGTAAAACTCGTTCCACGTGTTAGCTAATTCTTCTCCCTCAGTGTTGACTAACCGATAGGTGTTTTCAGGATACACCTCTTTAATTACAAATGGTCCCTCCCAATTGGGTTGCATCTTGGACCTAGGACCACCTGCGCGAATGAATTTACGTTTCAAAATCATGTTATCCACTTGAAATTTTCTTTCAATTACATTCTTTTGAAAATGTCACGAGACACGTTTTTGATAAACCGAGATGTGATTGGCCGCCTTAAGCCTCTTCTCACCTAAGAGTTCCTGCTGGACTAGCAACGCCTTCTGACGTTCATCGAGATTAAGTTCCTTTTCTAACTGCACTCTTAGGGAAGAGATCAAGATCCCATATGGGAGTACCGCCTCCATCCCGTAGGTAAGAGCAAAAGGAGTTTGCCCTATGGGAGTACGGACAGAGGTGCGATAGGCCCATAGGGCTTTTATCGGCCCAATCTACAAATTTGTGCGACTCGCATGTTTTCTTAATGATTTTAAGAAGGGTTTTATTCGTGGCCTCGGCTTGGCCATTGCCTTGGGGGTAGTATGACGATGAATGATGCAATGAAATGTGAAATTTCTTACAGAGGTCCTGAAGTTCTTGAGATACAAATTGAGGCCCGTTGTCGGTGACGATATCACTTAGCACTCCGAAGCGCGAGATGATATTCTCCATGATAAAGCGGCATACTATGGTAGCTTTGATTTCTGCATATGCTTTAGCTTCCACCCACTTGGTGAAATACTCAATTGCGGTGAGGATAAATGATTTCTGTTTAATCTGAGCATTAGGATCACCCAGTGGGCCAAAAATATCAAAAGTCCACATGGAGAATGGCCAAGGAGCGGAGAGAGGATGGAGAGATGAAGCGGGAGCGTGGATTTTGTCGGCATGAAGCTGGCACTGAAGACACCTACGGACATAGGTGGAACAGTCTTCTTCTAGTGTTGGTCAGTAATAGTCCTACCTAAGAATCTTCTTTGCCAAAGCCTGACCATTAACGTGCCCTCCACACTCGCTTGCGTGAGCTGCTTCAACAACTTTCCAAGCCTCATCGTCATCTAAACACCTCATAAGAACTCCGTTGAGAGCACGCCTATACAATTCTCCTGCGATAATTGTATATCTTGAGATGACTCTTCTGATGGCCTTGCACTGCTCGGCATTGACCGTCTCTGGGAATGAACCATCCCTACAATATAGCTCTATTTCGTGGTATTATGGCAATTCTCCTTCTTCCAAAATCTCCTCGAGCTCAGTTAGAGATACTTCTTTCAAAGCTTCCTTCTCAGCCTTTTCCTCTACAGATTTCCTAAGGTTGTCGAACCACGGATCCTGAAGGGAAGGAGCATCTAACCGCTGGACCACGATGGTCTCAGTGGAGCGACTGAGGGGGAAAGAAAGGGAAGAAGCTAGCGATGCTAGTGCATCGGCAAGAATATTCTAAGAACGAGGGGTATAAATATAAATCAATTGGAAGAATTACCTAGCCAAGAGCGTGACCAAATCCTGATAGGGCTTGAGTTTAAGGTCACAGGTGTGATAAGTTGAAAGAACTTGGCGTAGCACCAACTGAAAATCTCTTATGATATTTAGGTAGCGCGCACCTAGGATGTAGGCATGCTTCAGCCCAGCAAGGAGAGCCTCATACTCGGCTATGTTATTGGTAGCAGGGAAAGAGAGCTGGTACGCAATGGGGATGGTCATTCCCTCCGGAGTGAGGAGAACGGCGCCGATCCCACGGCCCTGAGAATTTAGTGCACCATCAAAGTGCAATGACCAGAAAGGGAGATGAGTAAGCACAACAAGGTGTTCATTAGGAAACTCGTCCTGGATTGAATCAGTGTAAGGGATAGGAGAATGAGCAAGATGTTCAGCAATTGTGTATCCCTTGATCACTTTCTGGACAACGAAGGTGATATCAAACTGAGAGAGAAAGCTCTACGAGTGAGCTAACCTACTAGAAAGGACAGGTTTTTCTAGAAGATAGCGGATCGGGTCCATCCTAGAGATCAGCTTAACCTCATGGGCAAGAAAATAATGCTTCAACTTCTGGGCTACCCATACTGGCGCTGCACAGGTCTTTTCCATCATGGTATACTTAGCTTCAGCAGGATTGAACAACCTAGAAAGATAATACGCTGCCCTTTCCTTTCCTTCATCATCCACTTAAGCCAGGATAGCTCCTAGGGAGTCCTCGATAATAGAAATGTATAATATCAAGGGTTTCCCAGGGTCAGGAGGTTGCAGAATCGGGGGATTAGACAAACAAACCTTGAGATCCTCGTAGGCCTTCTGGCATTGTTCATTCCATTCAAATTTAGCCCCTGCCTTCAACAATTCATAGAATGGGCGGCACCTTTGTGAATGTAGAGATATAAATCTCTGAATAAATTGCAAATGCCCAATCAGACCTTGAAGCTCAGTGATGTTCTTTGGCAGTGGCATATCCATAGCGGCCTTTGCCTTATTTAGATCGATCTGACTCCCCCGCTTGCTAACTATGAACCCTAGTAATTTCCCCAATGCTACTCCAAAAACATATTTCTTCGGATTCATTTTCAGTTTGTACTCCCTAGCCCTTTGTAACACCTTAGCTAAAATCGCGGGGTGTTCTTCCTTCGTCCTCGACTTCCCCAGAATGTCATCCACGTATGCTTCCATATAAACATGCATCATGTTATGGAAGATTACTATCATCTCCCGTTTGTATGTGGCACCTACATTCTTCAATCCAAATGGCATGACCATATAGCAATAAGTGCCCCAAGGCATGGTGAACGAGGTTTTCTCTTGATCTTCCGGAGCAAGACGGATTTGGTTGTATCCAGAATAGCCATCCATAAATGAGAGGGCTTCGTACCCAGCTGTGTTGTCTACTAACACGTCGATGTGAGGAAGCGAGAAATCATCTCTCAGGCATGTCCTATTTAAGTCCCTAAAATCAATACAAAGTCAGACCTTTCCATCCTTTTTCAGCACAAGGACTATATTCGCCACCCATTGAGGATATAATACAACACAAATAAATCGGGCCTTATGTAATTTGTCAACTTCCTCCTTCATCTTCAAGGCCATCTGAGGGTGGAATCTTCTCAATTTCTGCTTCACGGGTGTTGCCCATGGCTTAAGTATGAGCCTGTGCTCTACCAAGGTGGGGTCAAGACCCGACATGTCCTCATAAGATCAGGCAAAGGAATCGCTATACTCCCTCAAGATCTTGATTAACTCCTCTTCAACCTGAGGAGAGAGATTAGCTGAGATGATTATGGGCCTGGGATCCTCTTCTGTAGCAAGATTAATTTCTTTTGTGTGTTCATCCACTGCTGACGACGGTTCATCAAATCTCTTCAATCCTTGTGCATACAAATCAGCAGTGTCGTCCACATCGCTATCCTCATCATCAATCGGGTCCTTCTCATCTACGATCTCATAAATGCCCAAACCGTCATTGCTCTACACCCCGTCTAATTCCTCATTATCCCCTAGGACGATTGCAGTTGCTACAAACTCAGGGCATTTTAGGAGGGCGTGACAACATTGGGCAAGATCTTGAAGAAACCTATCTGGAACAGTTCTAGAATGCCGCATCACCGGGTGCATCGCAGACGTGGATGGGCTAGACACACTAGAGCTAGACTCTACCCCAACTAACTCTTCTAGCCTAGGGGACTTTGTAGACTGTACATCTAACCTAGAAGACAGAAGATCTACTGGAAAAGAATCAGGAGCCTCATGCCCCTGGGAAGTGAATGGACAGAATATAGCATAGTCTTCCACTGAAATCTCAGTTTCAAATTTGGCATTTTTTTGGTCGAGCTCAGTGGATAACACGTAGCAAGAAGAAGAATCTGATGGAGGAGGAGGAGGAAGGGCCCGAGGGCATAGCGTGGGAAAGATCACATCGAAGAAGGGGTCGAAAGATCGCAACCGCATGTTTAATAAATCAGAAGGTGAATCGGGCGACCACCTAGACGTTAGATCAATTGGCGGGCAGCGCCCGCACGGATAATTAACAATAAAAAATTCAATCGGCCTCTCGTGCTGAAAAGGATACTGAAACATGGATGTGGTTAATTGCGCTTCAGTGTTCTCTTGGATAAGAGATCTTCATTCCACTCTAATTTGAACATTTTCTTTGATCTGTCCACTTGGTCTGGTTGGCCAACGTGATTCCTGTCTGAATTTTTATCTCAGTTACATTTCCTTTTCCTGCTCTTCAGCTATGTTCTTTCCGATCCCCTCATTATCTGTGGATTGTCTCCCCCAATGAGGTTGGTTGTGTTTACTTTTTCTTAGTTTAGTGTCTCCAGACATGTCTCATCCTTGTCAACCATTCTGGGTGGTTAGTTCGACATTTTTAGGAGAATTCCTGTCGCTTGTTAGTTATGACGGGTGTCTTTTGCCTTGATGCTCACTTTTCAATTATCTCCGCTTCCTCTCTGCTTCATCTCTATTTCACGTTGCTGTCACTTTCGCTCCATCTCTTTTTCATTCCGCTCTTGCATCACTTTCGCTCGTTCACTTGCAAAGCAGACATCAAGGAGGGACATCTGTTGACACCTGTTTTCAGCCTGCAAGTCGAGTTATTTCTCTTCTTCACCTCCGTGATGTCCTGAATTAACCCTTATTTTGGAGCCTTCTTCGAGCCCATTTTGAGCCCATTTCTTGGCCATTTTTCAAGTCCATTGAGCCTTGGAAGCTTTTATCCTTAATTCTCCCAACTTTCGGGCCCGTTTTGGGCCAATTCGGAGCTCAAACGGACGTCCAGAACTCAGTTGCGCAAAGGCCCTGCAGCCCCAGAGATAGCAGTCAATAGTTGACCGCAACCTCAGGTAGCGATCATGTTGGTCGTGCTCTGATACCAATTGTTGGCCATGCTCTGATACCAATTGATGTGGTGCATGGCTGAGATCTAGAGGGGGGTGAATGGATCCCAGTAAAAACTTTTACGGAATTAAAAATTCAAATAACACTCATTGATCTAAAGAGATAGCAGCGCTCTTCTCACAATGTGAACGCCTCACTCAAAACAAATATCAGTCACATGATGTGCAAACAGATTCCAGTAAATGTCAATCGAATGAAGAGAGTAGCCAACAACCAAATTTAGTACAAGGCGGAGGTTCGATCTAGGATCTCCTCATGCAAGAGGTGACATTCTAGATAGGCCTAATCTATCTATCCTGTCATGCCTTTTTAAATACTTATTGGTTGAAGGCACACACAACTCATATGAATGGAAATGCAATCAGAATCATATGCTAGCTGAGAGCGGCCCTAAGCATTCATCTAAACGAAAATGTAAATAGATAATCAATCATACAAGAGATAGGAATTTTAAGGTGGTTCGGTCTCAACCTTGAGACCTACGTCCAACCCTCACTCAAATCAGAGTGAGGCTTCCGCTGATACATAGCTTATGTCCGCTGATCCACAACTTCGGGGACAAATCCCTACAGACCGCTGATCCACAACTTTGGGGAACAAATCCTAGACTGTTGACCCTCACAGCTTGCTATCTGATGAGCCTCACAGCTTACTGTCTAAGGAATCGATCCCTGCCACTGAGCACCACAGCTTGCTCTGCTACCCAACAGCTTGAAGAAAGGTTCAAAAGATAACATGAAACAAAAGCAAAACATAGATGAATCTCAGAAAATAATGTGGCTCAGATGAGCACTCGATTCTAGATCTGATCTAGAACTCGAAACAATCAGCAACTGTCACTCCTTTGAATTCTTCTCCTATCTCTGATACTTTGTTCTTCCTCTTCCTCTCTTTTCTGCAACGAATTCTTTTTCTCTCCAACACTTGGCTTCTCTTCTCTTCTCTGATCTTTCCTCTCAAATTTTTCTTTTCTCTCTTCTGCTACGCTGTGATCTCTACTCTAGATTCTCTCCTCAGTATTCTATCTTGTCTGTCTTCTCTCTTGCAGTTTCTTGAACCATTATTCCTTAGCATTTTTGCTGGGAAATTATCTAGGTACAATAGTGTTTCATCCCCCTCTTCTATGGTGCACAAATCAGCAATATCTATCAAATTTATGCTTGTACATTCTAAGGTGGTCTTCTTCTTTGATTTTCCTTTGTGTATTTTTTTGGCTGGAAGTTAAAATGCTAATGATAATGGAATATCATCTAACTCACATTCAGCCCAAGCTCGATCATTTGGATCAAATTCTAGTTCACCCATTGCCACCCTTGCATCGACCCATGAGTGGAAATGGTTCTCATCATCAAAAATGTCATCAAGTCTACGGGCTCTTCAGTTCTTCTAGGTTGTGTGGTAAGCCATCCCATAGCTTCATCTCTCCACCTTGCTACTTCCTTTTGTCCTTTTTGGATCCATTAGAGGTTCTTTATCTTCAACGCATGTTGTAGTGGCAAAACACAAGCTGCTCCAACCTTGAGGATGTGAGCCTATTCCTTTGCTTTATATGAATTAAGGAGAAAGTAGACCAATTCCTCTTACACCTAGATGCGGGTGTTGTTTAGCTTAAGACTCGGATAGCAACATATGCAAGATCCTCATATCCTAGGGTCTTGCCATAATCCATCCACCAATCAGCAGTACATTAAAAGTTTATTTGTAATTAGTAGATGAATATGATATGCAAGACTTAGACCAATGAAAAAGAAGTCTAAAGATGACTTAATAAAATTTATTGGGGCTAAGTAGCATCATTACCTTTTATGCATGATGAGTTGCAAAATGAGTCAGTTTAAGCTTGTAGTCAAGTATCTTATTGCATGCTATAATTACCTGATCTTCATCATCTAGCATGTGTCAAATGACATTCTTTGTCCCATTTATGACCTCATCATCATTCTTCACATTTGGACCATATTGATACTACAGGTTGGAAAAGTAGCATGCAGATTGGAAGAGTTGTGTCAATAATGACTTAAGATATGAGAATAGATATATATGGACATTTTATTTTGCAAATACCTACGACATGAAGATCATAGTGGAGAGTTTTGTCCCACCTTTCATCAACTATGTCTCATCACTTTAGATATGTTCTAGGGTTGAATTTTTGAATCTCTTCTTTTGCTCTCTCTATTGCCTCATATAAGTATCCCATGTCGGCCTTCTTATCACCAACCATAATTCTCAAAACTTTTACAATTTGTTCCACCACACTAAGAACCATCTTGATGTCTTTCCATAAGTCCTATTTTCAATTAGCTCGTCCACTTTTTTCCCCTTAGTTCAAACATCTTGTTTTGCATTAGCACCAAGCCACTCTTCCCAACCCTCTGAGGAAACCATCTGCAAAAGGGACGTCACGAAGAATGTAGACTCTCCAAAGATATATATGTAGAGGCAAACTGAGTTGCCCCTGGGCGTATGAGTTCCCTCCCTCCTGTATGCTCGCGCATCAACTTAATGACATAATTATGATTGTACACATAGGTGGTGATGAATTGAGTAGAAGTCACAGTGCTTGCTATCTTTCATCCTTGCCATGTCCTCCAATATCAAGTCTAGAGAGTGTGCAGAACATGACACCCAATATAGGTGTTGTTGCTTCTCCATCAACATGTGGCCAGCCAATTTATATGATGTCACATTATTGTGACAACCTACACCACCCTGTGCTCTCTAACTTATTCAACCATTTCATCCATAAACTTAAACAAGTAGTCGGCATTTTTAATATGCCCGCTAGCATCCACCGACTTCATGAAGATCGTCCCAACTTGACAGTACACAAGAAAATCGATCATTAAATCGATCATTGTCCTTTGGTAATGCCTACACAAATTAGAGAATGAGAAAGACTTAATATCAATATGATGGTGACCAAAATTCGGCGATAGCAGCAATTGAGAGGTGTTATCATACCACCGGGACCACCAAAACGTGGGGGTTCTGGGGCACAAGGAGGAGAATCTGTCGACATGTCCAAAAGAGGAGGACGCCTAGAGGTCGCCAGAGGAGAGGAGTGTGAGGGACGCGAGGTAGCAGCAAGAATGGTCTCAATAGAGATAGAAGATGACCCTAGAGTGTAAAGGGAAGTTTCCTTGGCAATAAGCTCAGTAAGAGCATCATCCAAAGTCAGCAAAGGAGAATGATGTAGACGTTGTACGCAAAAGGCTTCGAACTCAGGACGAAGACACATCAAGAAGTGGTACAAGTATTGGCAATCCCACTGAAGCCTGCACAACCATGTGGAGATGCATCCAAAAATATGCATAGCATCCAACTCAGACCAGATGCATCAAAGCCAAGTGAAAACCTCCTGGATTGAGAGTTTCCCCTGACGGAAACTATATATCAAGGTCGCTGCGAAGTTGATACTCACAAGTATCATTGGATTGAACATAGCGCTTGGCAAGATACAATCACTACACATGAGTTCTGATGAGCTTAAGCAGGTCTAGACGAATGGAAGGATCGACCGAACGAATTATGTAACCCATGGCAAGTTCATCAGCATCCTTCCAAACTTACAGAGGGAGTGAAGAAGCAACAAGGGGCACAACAGTAGTAGCATGGGGAGCAACAGGAATAGTCAGTTTGTCAGGGATGTTCAGCATCGGTTGAATGGATCCATCGACGTAACCCCAAAGCTTAGTAGTGCAAAGATTTGAGTGAACCATAGCCGCCCAAACGACATAGTTATCCGCACCAGTGAGTAGAATATCCATCTTCGAGATATCGAACAAATTGATGGAGGTCATCAGGATGGAGGATGGATGACCGCACGGGTAGACAACTCCAACAAAAGGGTAGTACACCGGTGGGGAGTGAGGGCAGCAGGGTGTGACACCGATGGGGAGCAGGGGCAATGGGATAGAATCCTCAAGTGGCCGAGTGAGGGTAGCAGGTGACACCGAGGGCAATAGGGTGTGATACCGGTAGGAAGTGGGGGCAGCCAGATGGAAGCCTCTGGTGTCCAAGTGAGGGCAGCGAGTGACGCCGGTGAGGGAGCGAGGCCGGATGGAATGCCCAAGTAGGCCTCAAAGGGGGGAGAGAAGAGTTAGACTAGTGGAGCAGAGCGAGGGTGGCTTTGAGTGCTGCCCACGTGGAACAAACGGATTTTTTGATGGCAGCCTCCTCCGAGAGAACAGATGGATTTCGGTGGCAATTCACATGCAGAGTAAATGGCAGGTGATGAGATGGAGGCTCCTATGGCGACGAATCGAACAGATGCTACCTCCAATGGTGACTGCATGAGAGGCTCAAAGAGAGAGGAGCAATGGTGGTGGTCGATGCTATTAGGGCTCTAATACCATGATAGATGTGGAGAAAAAGCGAGCATGTTACCTCCATTGTATTGCTCAACATATACACAGATATAATAGCTCAAAACAGGGCAAGCCCAACAAATCGGCTACTATGTACATACCCTACATAGAGATAGAAGATGTGTTGTACATTTTTTAACACTCCCAATCATTCAAGTTAAAGGGAGAGCATCATTTTGAAGTATAAGATGAGCACATGAACAGCGCAAATGGAGGACTTCTCACTGTTAAGGGAGATTTTGAGTTCAATCCTCATTTTTTCGTATTTGTGCTGGAGACGGGATTTGTCCCATGGTTCATCGACTCGGTCCTACTTGTGTCGGCTCGGGAAACTCGGATCGTATCTATATTGGATTCCAAGTTACAAGCTGGGCGAATCACACCGAGTCATTGTGAACTATTTAAATAATAATCTAAGCAGGAAATGGATTCAAGACATAGGCATGGTTTTGTTGGATCTCCTAGTACTATGCCATCACCTAAAATTGATGCAAACTCCACTGGGAACACAAAAAATTATGGAATGAGGTCCAATGGTATTTTTCGTCGTGGAGTACGTGGTAACTTTGTCCCTCCTATGAGGTCCAATGGAGGTAATGGCAATGCAGCTATAAGCTCACGGGGCATTGGAAAGTGTGACGATTCGTTAGAGGATTCAACGAGAAAATGGTTAGTATAGTCACTTTGGTTTCATGAAGTTAGAGCTATTGCTTAGATTTATCTACCCTTTCCTTGTTGAGGTTTCCTATGATTTGCTGACATGCAACTTTGTTCTGGCATTATGAAGAAATATCGTGTAGAGAAACTTGCTGAGGGGGTGACGGTAGCCAATGCTGAAGCTGATAAGTTGTCTCTTTGTTATCTTCACTGTGATATCCCAAGAAGAACTCAAGAAATGTTCAATTGCATGCAGCATGCTCCATTTAACGGGCTTTCTTGTTGTACTTTCAAATTTATATTTACAGTTGTACTCTATACTCTTGCCGGTCATACTTGCATCTCTTCCATCTTTTGAAAATAGCTCAGCGTGGCTTCATGTAATGATAATATTTGAATCACAATTGAAAACTGCATACTAATGAGAAATATAAGGATCAAAATCAGGACCAGAATTAGATTAACTTGTGTACAGTTCCATCCCTTATCATAATAGGAGTCTGCCTGAATGTGGGAAATAAAGTAGAGAAGACCAAAGGGACAAAGAAAGATGTGGCCAGTGACAGAGATAGGAATTTTTCTTGGGGGGAGGGGGTGAAGTAAAGGTCCTCTTGTGTAAATGATTGTGGAGGCTGGGGACAGGAGATGAGGGGTTGTGGGCTCAGATTATCAGATATTGAGGCGGGTGTGGGACATGGTGTCTCCTCATCAGCGGACTTCACCGATCTGGCACAACATCTTGACTTGCGGAGATATTATCTCTTCTGGCATTCGGGTCCGACTAGGAAAAAGTGACTGATGCTTTTTCTGGAAGGACAAGTGGTGTGTCGATTTCACGTTGGAGGCTTCCTTGCCTAACCTCTTCGCTGTCTCAGCTGACCCTTTTGGGTTGGTTGCCCAGGCTTTTGACTCCCACCTTCCGGGGGGTACTTGGGCACTGACCTTCAAGAGGGATCTGAGGTTGGATGAGATGGAGTAGCTTAAGGACCTTCTACTCTTCCTTCATGCTTACACACTGCATCCCGACCGGGAGGATGCGTGGTCATGGAGGTGGGGTGAGGAGGGGTCCTTCTTAGTGAGGTTTGTCTACTCCATCATCTCTCTTAGAGGGGTGCGCCACACTCTTGCCCCTTACGTGTGGAGACCGTAGAGCTCGTTGAAGATGAAGTTTCTCACTTGGAGGATCTGCCATGGGAGGGTGCCTACTTGTGAGTCTGTGACAGATTACTACGTTTCATCTCGAGGATCCAGACGACCTGTTGCCTATGTGGTCAGGAGGATGGGTCCCTGGACCATCTGTTCGTGCAGTGTACCTATTCACATGAGGTGTCGGAGGGTCTCGCAACGAGAGCTCGTTGTGCTATAGGGGATTAGCGAGAGGTGCAACGCTTCATTGCGTTGTGGGGTTGGAGGTGGCCCATCAGAGGTGATCGGGTGGTTTGGTGGTTTAAACTGCACGCATGCTTTGGTATTTATGGAGTGAGCAAAACAATATAATTTTTAGGAGGGAGACGAAAGCAGAAGCCTCTCTTGTTTCTTTCATTTGTGGTCAAGTGAGAGAATGGGCAAAGTTGAATTGTAACGTGAATTCCCTCAACTCCTCTCTTTTTGTTTTGTTGGGGGGGGGATTATGGGTTCTACTTCCTCCTTTAACCAGCCAGCCGGCTAAGGGGGTCTCTTGATCTGATTACCCTGAAACAAGCACAGAAAAGACAAGAAAGCACTGAATTAGACACAGGTCGTGTAGTATCAGCTCTTAATAAGAATGAACGTATGCATATGAAGAGTGGGCACACCTTATGTGTTTATAAACCCCTTAAGTGTAAGGGTGGGAGTATGAATGTGATGCAGTGATGTGCCGGGAGATCTAGCGAATGCTAGATCGAACATGCGAGTAATATTATGGATGCAACATGCAAATTAAACAAATGACAGAAGGGAGATCAAGGGAAGAAATGGAGGGACGTCCTCCACTCTATTGGCACTGCAAAAGAAGAAGAATAGAAAGCAATAATTAGAGAGACTGAGCAGAAAACCCTATATCTTTGTGTTCCACTGTGTGTTTCTGTATCTCTGTGTTCTCTCCCTTCTCCTTTTTCTCTCCTTCTCCTTTTCTCTTTTTTCGCGCAGGCACAAAAGAGTCCAAATTTATAGGAGAGGAGTCCTAGCTAAGGAAGGACTCTAAGCAAGGAAGGGGATAAACCTTCCATAAACCATCCCCAAGAAGCAGAAAGATTAGAACGGGCAAGAAACAACTAGGGAAAGGAGCCCAGGTCAAAACAGAGATGTAAAAAAATGGGTGTCGACTATTCCCGTCACTTATTAAATGTACGTCCACCATTCTAGACTCTCATTCTTGGTCTTAATATTAGTAATTCCAGACTTTCCATAAGAATTGGCATCTCCCATAACAGTCGTTAATTGATTGGCGTCCACCCCAACGAGTGCACATTCTTTTAATCAAAATTTAGTAGTTATTATTAAAAACAAAGAATTAGCGTCTATTATGGAAGTCGCCATTTCTCAAAAATCGGTAGACCTGAAAAATGAGTCCAGAAATAACTCAAGAATGAGCGTCTCGTATGTAAGTTGCCCATAAAAATTAGCATCGAGGGAAGCTGATGTAAATTCAAGAAAAATTCCAAAAAAAAGAAAAACCTTCTTATTAAGCCCACAATCAAATCCACTTTGGGGCACTGCATCACGACATGAGATTTACTCAGCCTAGTGTCAGTTTTAGCGTGTCTAGACCACGTCCTGGTGACACTTCCCTAGTTAACCTTGGGTTCCATAGGTGATCGTCGAGAAATTGGCTGGCACACCCACACCTTGTCCAGTCACCCTATCCTCTTGGAAACCCCTCGTGCAAGTTGACCCCTCTTGACTTTCCGTAAAAGGCGAGTGTACGGTACCACCGTGAGCAGCATATAGCTACAAAGGAGAATATCCCCGAGATAACATCAACTCCCTTATTTTCCTTTATCGCTTTATTGCCCTTCTCACCGGGGTCACCGACTCATCTCGCCGTCGATATCCTGGTCGGTGAAACAGTGGCCAACTTCTTGTCCACCCTGGATTGAGGACGGTGGCCATCGACATGGCCACCCACAGGGCAAGATCTATAAAAAGGCCACGGTTCAAACCGACTGGCCATGTTTCGTTCAGGCGAGAAACTAGCATCTCCACCTCATCTCCCATACTCTATTCCTTCCTAAGCCACTCCCTTAACTCTTCTTTGACGTTTTTGGCCTGAGTAGCATGGATGGGGCCATGAAGAGCCATTCTAACTTGTGTTCACTCTAAGATGAGTTCTAGTGCTACGGAGATGGACGAATCATCTGGGGAATTATCGATTAGCCCACCATTTCAAATGGTGGTGGAGAGGCTGGTCGAGTATGTAATGACCCGAGATCCGGATACCAAGAATGACCTAATACCATTCGAATCCTGGCTCGCCGCCCACGAGCTGGAGGGCTCGGAAGGGCTAAAAGGATAAGTATTTAATTTCACACTAGATACATATTTTTCTAGATTTTTTTAAAAAATATTTTCTGAGTTGAGTCAAGAAAATAATTAGATAATATGGTGATATTATTATAGAAAATTCATGGTGCTACAAGTGTCACGCGAGGGAACCGCCCGAGAGTTGGTGCCCTGAAAGAAATATCCTCACGGTGATGAAAATAGTCCCACCATGTGCGGGCTTCTTCAATTGCGGCCGACCCTGCTCCCGACCGGCTCTCCAGCAGAAACTGTACTGAAGATGGTGGAATTTATTAGTCGTAGCCGAAGTTTCTGCCAAACCGAAAGGGATAATAGGGTTCTAGATATGTGCTCCCGCCCTTCCTGAAGATCAAAACACTGGGCCTGATAGATAATGCCCAGTCTACTAGTTCTGGCTCTAAAGATGCTCTTGTACAGACTCTTCCTAAAACATGGTAAATATATTCCTCCACTTCACCAAATTTGCATTCCCGTAGGCAATTTACCAATAGGTTGGAGTGGGCAGCCAAACTCCAGAATTGTAAAGCTCCAGGGGCATTCATGGTCACCTTTGTCAACTGCCCCCTGATTGCAAAAAGCTGGTCCGATGCTTGTTGGGGCTCAGTAGTATCACATTCCAGCATTATTGGAAATAGATTAGATGACTACAGCAGCCGGGGAGCAAACTCGGGGAATAAGGAGCATACCTAGGCATTAAAAAAATGAAGTGGACCTACAGTTTATAGATTTCTTGGGAGACGAGTATGGTGGAGAACTCCCAACATCTTATAAATCAAGCACAATGTGGTAGGGCAGAGAGACTGCTTCACGCCCCACGCCATCAAGCACGCTTGGTATATAGCTGTCCCGTCACCTTGTGGGAGAGCAAATGCACAAAACCAATATGTTAGATAGGCTGCACAGTGTGTAATGGGGTCTACTCCCGCTGGGTTAGGGACGCTTCGTCGCCTCCTATGAAGAGAGGGAGATAGATGAGTTTTCCAGTGAGCCCACTTCTTCAGCCTGCTCAGAGCTGCTCCAATGGAGAGAAAGTCTTTGTATTTCTCCTCGCCCCCCAAGAAATATTCCAGCCATAGGCCCATCCGCACTCACTTCCTTTCCTTGCGTGAACGGGTGTGAGAATAAGAGGTTTTCGAGACATCCTGAATAGACAACCACAATGTCTGGTACACTTTCATGAGGTATCGATATGCAGACCCAATATAATATCGGCCTTCACCGTCGGTGTGGTCTTTGAGCCAGCCCGGCCAACATACTTCTTCATACGGTTCACCGTCGATGGGAAGACCGGATAGTTGATGTAAGCTCCATAAATCCAAAGAAGTTTCCCCTTTCGCTGTATAAAAGGTGTTGTACTCTAGACAAAACACCTCCATCATTCCGCATCGGAAGCGGGAAGCATAGACGCTGTGATATACTCCAGTTCTCATCAAAATGGGACCATAATGCTAGAGCACGTACTCCGTGAATTCAACAGCTCTATCCCGAAATGCATGGGCATCAGTGGATTTGAAGTTTGCAAACTAGCCGACAGCAATATGATGTTTGAACTTGATCGCTAAACAATCCAAAAGAGATGGTTCTTCTCTGAACCCCCACTTCAACAAGGCCAAGAAAAGGCCGAACATGTGCTTCTCTTTATGCAGATTTCCTACTGATAAATCCCACTTGGCCAGAGTAAATTCTGGAGCTCGAGTTAGCAATCCTTGAGCCGGGGTCAGTTCCAGCATGCCAGTGCCAGCTCCCCACTCATGAGCTTCCCACGGAAAGTAAATTGGCTCACCCCTCACTACTGAGTCGATCATATTATCTCGGCCCAGGAGTATGCTGTGCTCTGTCGCCCGAACAGCTAGAATATCTCACAGGCCAGCGCCACTTGCGACGGCGTCGCCTTGTGCGCGGCGGCGATGTCATCCAGCGTGGCCAAAACCTTCAGGCCTACGGCCAACCCAAAATAAAATTTTAAGTGAGCCGAATTAACAATTTTAGGCCCAAATCTACGCTTAACCTAACCGGACCTTAAATCATTAAATTAGGGCCCAATTCTCAATCATTTAAGCCCAAACCAGACCCAAAAGAACGGTCTTGATTAGTAGATCGTTTCCCCTTTGATTCCCCAGTCAAACCCTAGCCCTAGTGAGAGAATTCGGAGGCGGAGTGGCGGCATGACCAAGTCAAGTGTGAATCACACTCTCCAACGGAGGAAGGACTCTATCCTCCCAATCGACCCTTCGAGAATTTAATTGACCCTATAAAACTAAACCCCCGTCGACCTAGAAGTGATTGGATGCTGCGGCGGCTGACGAGGAGTGTGGACGAGGGAGGGTTCTAGTGATCTTTTGGAGGTGTTCCCCATCGCGGACGGTGACCATCATTCCCTTCTTCCATCATCTAAGGTAGGTTCTAGCAGACCAAGCCCTCAGTATCATATATGCCTAGATTTGTCTCTCAATCCTCTTTCCAATGATATAAAAACCTCTAAAATCAGTTTAGTATTCTGCCAGAATTTGTCGTTTTAGTTGAAGCATGTCAAAACTAGGGTTTTTCCTTGTTACCCATGAGAAATGTAGGATTTAGCAGGCGTTAAGATTAAATTGATCATGCCATCATATGCATATACTTGTTCTCGTTCCATTGATAGCTTATTGCTCAATTTTAATGCTTTGTATGATGAGTATTTAATCGTTTTATCGAACCCTAGTCGAGCTCGTCGGAGTTCGGGCATGGCGACCTTAGAACGGTCCTACAGGAACCGCTCTGTTTTGAACAGCCCCTCGATAGACCATGTGGTCTAGGGCGACACCTTGTACTTGACCGCTTAAATTGATTCGTGCGTTGGATTGGCAGTTGTTGCAAGGCTAATCTCATATCCCAAGCTCTTAAGATTAGAGATGAAATGGTGGTTCAAGGTTGTATTCCAGATGTAGTCACCTACAACACAATTCTAAATGGTATGTGTAAGGAAAGGAGGCTAACTGATGCTGAAGACCTTTTCAATGAAATGGTAGAAAGAGGAATTACTCCTGATTATTATACTTTTACCACACTTATACATGGCTATTGTAAAGATGGCTTTATGGATAAGGCATTGAAAATATTTGAAATGATGGCAGAGAGGAATCAGATGCCAGATGTTGTCACTTACAATACTTTAATTGATGGGTTTTGCAAGGCAGGAGATGTGGATAGGGCTAGTAAGTTATGGAATGACATGTCCAAGCAAAAAGTCTTTCCTAATCTTATTACTTACAGCATTGTAATCGATGAACACTGTAGCAAGGGACAGATGGCTGAAGCCTTCAATTTATGGGATGAAATGTTAGCAAATGGTATTTTGCCTAATGTTGTGACTTACAACTCTATTATCAAAGGGTTCTGCTGTTCAGGAAATGCATGGAAGGCTGCAGACTTCTTGAATAAGATGATAGAAGATGGGATTGTGCCGGATACGGTAACTTATAACACTCTTATTCATGGCTTCGTTAAAGAAGAAAAAATCAGTGAAGCATTTGCTTTGGTTGACAAGATGGACAAGCAAGGGATTTCACCTGATACTGTTACATATAATGTTCTTCTCTCTGGGCTTTGCATGGAAGCGAGAATGGGGGAAGCAGATTGGATTGTTAAAACAATGGTTGATAAAGGAATACCACTGGATAGATCAACATATACAACTCTTATCAATGGATATGTTGCTCAGGATAACTTGAAGGAGACATTACGTGTAACGACCAACCATTTGATAATGGATCGGACTATACGAACACATAAGTCTCATTTGAACAGACCTAAAAAAATCAAAAATAATAATAACAAGGGTAATTGCACCGTGGTGCGACGGGTAAAATGCTTAAACTAAACTTGGTGAATGAACGGTGTTCCACGAGCTACTTTACATGCCGAAGAACTTTGCTATTGATCTCTCTAAGCCCCCCCTTTGGAAACGGAGTGGGAGCAACTTATTCGAGTCCAAAGACACAAATAAATTACCTCATCTCAATTAACGCAAAATATATGTGAGGAGAAAATACGTGGATCCCATTTTTTTTCTCTCAGGTAAATATTCTCTGATTTCAAACAGTGTCGTAGGCATTTCAATAAATCCAGATACTTCAAACAGTGCTACATCCATAAACCATAGCCAGAGGTCCAGAGGATCTGAAGAGAGGATGAGTTGGAGTTTGCTTCAGACCACACCACCTCTCTCACACTCCTAACTAGAAACCCTCAGCCAACCCAATGGTGGTGGTACAGCTGGGCAGCCCAGGCAGCAGCAACTACATTAGCATCTGCATTAATCATGTTGCTGCTCTCACCCAGGGCGATGGTAAAATCAGCCAGCTGTGGATAATCTAGCCCATAACCCCCCACATCGCCGCCACCCACACAGCCCTGTCCCATGGGCGCAACAAGAGGGTAACACTCGGGACTAATGCTAGAGAGCTGCATGCTGGCAGGGTTAGAACTGAGACTGTCAAATAACAATAACCCTTCTTTGGGAGTACTGTTCGTTTGGGTCATCTCCTTCACGGGAGATTGGTGATCACCACCTTCCTCAGCCACCGCAGCAGAGCTATTCCCCTCCATGGGAGGCTGGTCATCACCCATCGTGGCCATGGAGTTCTCCCCCTCGGCACTCTCCCTGTACTTGTCCATGAACACTTTGAGATATATGGCGTAGTTCTCGAAGCCCAGTGTGGTCATGGCCCAGAGGATGTCGTCCCCGTTGATGGTCTTCCTCTTCTCCCTCCGGCACTTGTCGGACGCCTCGCTGGTGATGAAGCCGATGAACTCGGAGACGCACTCCTGGACGATCCCCTTGGCCTCCTTGGATATCTTGGCGCTCCCCGGGAGGGACTTCTTCATGATGCGGCCGACGTTGGCGATGGGGAGGTGCCAGTCCTGCTCCTTGGTGGTGGCCTCGGAGGTGTTCCACCCGTCGACATAATGGGTGTCAGAGAGGGGACTCCATGCTGGCCTGCTTTGGTGGCTTCTTCTCCCACCCATGAGAGACAGAGAGTATGTGTGTGTGTGTGTGTGTGTGAGAGAGAGAGAGAGAGAGAGAGGAGCAAGGAAGAACTGAGGCACAACAGAGTTGGCGGGTTGATTTAAAGCTGTGGGGAGAGGGTGGATGTGAAGTGGGACGGCCATTTTTCTTATTAGAGAAACAGATGAAGAGTAAGTATATTGCCGTGCGGAAAAGCTGTCGATGAGGATTATACTATAATGGAGTCCTGCAACATCCAGTTCGTTCCATGGACGAATACTGAATCGCATCGGGGGTTAAGGCACGAGGAGTGTGCCATGCTTCTAGAGGGAGGATGAGAGATTTGACCGGTGCTTCCTGTTTCAATCTGTGTGCCGACGACCTCAAGCATCTAGTTGATGCAAAAGCCTACAGCCAAAAAAAGGCATCTTTGAACACTTTAGAAAAGATACTCTCTCTCTCTCTCTCTCTCTCTCTCACACACATCCAAGATCATATGGTTAGATTGAGTAGGGAACGATCGACAAACCAACCGATGACCCATTCACGACCATGGCACTTTCCAAAAAAGAATTTTAAATGTTCAAGACCAAAGATGTCTAAAAAAATTAATGAGGCCAGGAAGCAAAAGAAAGGCTTGCAACAATTAATGACTTACCAGAGATCACCACCTTGACTGCAAATGTGGTGACCTCAGAAGAAGAAGATGTGCCACTAATGATCCCGACTGAAGGGACATCCAATCAGATGACAGAAGAAATGCCTATGGCTACAGCCCTGGACCCAGCTATTCTGATGATGTTCAGGAGATACCAGTAAGAGATTGAATCTCTTAAAAGGCAGTTGAATGAGAAGAATGAACAAACCCCTGTCTCCAAGCAGGCTGAACCAGCAAAAGAGATTTCCAGCTCGGTGGAGGTTGTGATGCCCACCGTTTCCCACCAAGCAAATCACAGGAAAGCTCCATGTCAGCCCTTCCCGCAACAGTCGACAGCATAGCCTGCGGCATTCCAAGTGCAACCCTCTCCGCCAGGAGTGCAGCCAAGCTTACATGCAATGGTCATGACGACCCCCTTTACACAGTAGCAGGCACACTTCTACCTAGAGCCTATGGATCCCATTGTAGTGAGCAAGCTGATGATAGAAAAGATGATAGAAATGAAGCTGTCTGAAAGGGCTGATGGTGACTTTGGCACCTTTGATGTCTATCGGGTACCATATCCTCCACAATACGCTGCGAAGAGACTACCCCCGAGCATCAGTAAACCACCAAAGTTCAAGAAATTCAATGGGCAAGGCTCCCCCAAGGAACATATTGCTTATTATACAATAGTCATGGGAGACTTGGCTGCTAATGAAGCTTATCTGCTAAAATTCTTTGGCTCATCCCTTACATGGTTGGCCTTTGAATGGTATTCTAGTCTCCCTGCCAGGTTTATAACTGATCGCCCCGATATCCAATGAAAGTTCTGAGAAAGGTTCCATGTCACAGAAAGAGAAATCATAGTAGCAGAATTGTATTCTACCAGGCAGAGGCAGGATGAGATAGCCCTAGATTATATTAAGAGATGGAGTAATCTAGCCATGAGATGCCAGCGGCCTCCACATCAAGAAGATGCGATTCAAATATGCAAGCAGAACCATAGAAGGGAAGTGCTTGAAAAGATGATTAGAGCGGACATCATGACGTTCGACCACCTGGACAATGTGGTGGCGGAGGTCGAGACCTTCCTATCCAAACATCCTGCAACCAATATTCCTGTTGTTCAGAAAGGAAAGGCTTTTGGGCAGTGGTCGGTGCTAACAGCAGCAAACACTGTGGATTTCAAAGCCTTTGATCAGCAAAAAGAAAAGGCCAAAGTAGCAGCTACCCCTCTACCAGCAAGGGTAATGGAAAAGAAAGAGGGTGTCTCTTTGAGAAATAAAATGAAGAAATCATCCTCGTTTCCCAAAGGGAAGACATGGGCATTGTTTGAATGGGCATGTAAATACAATAAGATAACATTGCCTGAGCCAAAAAGACCCGCTGATGTAGCAAAGAAGTATGACCCCATGTTCTGTCCGTATCACCGGGCACTGGGACATGTCATTGGGACTATTATGTCTTCAAGGATGTCATGGAAAGCATGATCAGGAAGGGTGAGCTACAAATGGGGGAGCACCAAGTGGATCCTCCATGTCCCCATGAACCCCCAGTGATGAGGCAAGCTGTCAATATGATTTCCTTGTACCAGCAATTGCCTGAAGAAACTGCTGAAGTTTGCACACAACACACATATAAAGCATGCTTTCTTACTCCCATCAAGGATCAGGTGGGATGGCAGACAATACCAGCTAAGACTAAAAGAAGGCCATCGATTTCTGGGACATCAGGTGTCTCTATTCGAGATGTTACTCCAAAACAAACCTCGCATCCAATAAACCCTGTATGGCACGCTATGGAGTCACCACCTGCCATCCTAATATTTACTCACAATCGGAGGAAGCAAGCTCCGCTGCCTATCCACAAGGAGATAAGCCCCGAGGTGAGGCGTCTGCAGTAATATATCAGCCAGCTCGATGAATATGAATAGTCCGAGCCGAAGCGAATATTGGTAAAGGATCATATCCTCTGGGAACAATTGGAGGAATTGACCATCAAAGAGCAACCAAAAGAGAGCAAGAAGAAGCTGAAACTGACCTCTTCTGGGGGCATGAGTCGGCCGAGTCAAGACGCTAGAAGAAGAATAAACCAAAAAGCAAGAGGAAAACAATCACATTACAGTGTAATACTCTATCAGCACTGTTCACCCTGCCAGGGGAAGAGGATCAAGGGGAGCCTTCCACTCCATCACTAGAAGCAAATCAAGCTGAGGCCTCAACTTCAATGCATGCTACCCGCTCTAGGAGAAAGTGGGGGTACCTGCCTCCAGCTAACCATAACATTATCTTCAAGGGTGAACAACCCTACCAGATACCAGAGCCAAAAGCTCGGGGCATTGAAATTCCTCCCCCGCCAGGCCTCTACGCGAAAGCAAAGGGAGGTGATGAAGCTCTGTCATTTATTGAATTCCTGTCCATCCTAGAGGACAAATAGTCGGCTTAGAATACTACTGCTGAAGATAAGAGTCCCCGACAACCATTTGCTGCGATGCTCAAAAAGAAGGATTAAATAAGCATTGATCCTCCCTTAGCACCAGAGATGACCTCCCCGTTGGAGACTCCCCAACAATCCCCTCAGAATAAAGAAGCAAGAGAAGGGCAAGCCATGCCGCAATCGCCTCATGAGCCTCCAAGACCCCACTGGGTGGAGGAGATACGATTGTCTAATGTTCGAGTGGGCAGCCGAATTATGAAGATGCTGAAGAACCTCCCTACAAGATTTTCTCTGTGGGAAATTCTTTCCTTGAGCGAAGAAGCTCATCAAGCTATTATCGATGCTCTACAGTTGCTAGCTCAGTATGAAGCACTCCTGACAGAGGTTAACTCTAGGCCAGCCATCACATTCATAGAAGATGACATGTTGATTCCTGATCCCAATCATAATAGGCCTCTATAAATGAGGGGGTACCTCAACTGTCAGCCATTGAGTCAAGTTCTGATAGATTCAGGAGCAACTGTGAACATCCTGCCCTACCACATCTATCAGAAGTACTATTTTCATTTGCACCTTACCAAAGTGAAAGACATGAGGATTGCCGGCTTTAATCAAAAGTGCGAGACCCCGCTCGGAATGGTAGAATTCAACCTTACATTGGGTGATTTTACCACCACGGTGTAATTCTATGTCATAAATTCTAATACCAGATACAAGGCCTTGCTGGGACGGCCTTGGCTGCATAGATATCAGATAGTGCCCTCCACATTACACCAACGTATCAAGTTCTGCCATAATGGCAAAGAGGAAAGGGTGTTTGCAGACTTGCATCCCTTTGAAGTTTACGAGTGTCACATGCTCGATGCACCATTCTATACAGAAGTCTCCCAAGGGGCAAAGAAGAAAGAGATCCCTGCCAACCAGAAGAAAGCAATATCAAAGGCAGATGATTGGTTCCCTCCACCACCCCCAGGCTATGTGGAACAACACTAGATCTCCCACGTCTCTCAAACTAGAGACTTCGCTTGGGCTGCACTGCCAGCCATCTATCCTGGAGAGGCCGATGAGGACATGAAGGAAAAATTCACACATATCGAAATCCCACATGTATTGTTTAAGCCCATTCCAAGCCTAGAATGCCAGACAGTGCAACCATTGAAGACCATGGAGGTCCCTCGTTTCTGCGAGCCTCCTATAATATTCTACCCCGGGGAGCCTACTGACGAAGATGATCAAGACTGCATGATCCCCGAAGAGTTAACAAACTGAATGGTACCAATTGCGGGTCTGGATTACACCACACAGCGGGTCTCGCAGATGTTTGCCAGGATGCAGATGCCTTCATTGCAATCCATTGGCCAAAAGAAGGCATTCCAGAAGCTCTGGGACCCGCCCTGTAACAACAAAGAATTGTTGAAAATTACCCATCACCCGGGGCTGGGCTACACTCTGCAAGAGTATTATGAAGCAGAAGTGGATGTTATCTCTACTTTCTTCACACATGAAGACCCTTTCGAGGTTGGCTATGATGAGTACCCTTCAGGGGATGAAGAAGTTATATACCACTCCATTATTGGTGGAGAATCCCTCAGCAGTCAGCAAAATGCAGAAAGGCAAGATGAAGCAGCAGTATGCCGATGCTGGGAAGAACTGTCCTTCAAGGAATATTTGTTCCAAGCTGAGGCTAAATTTGATACAGGGACGTCCGGCGAAGATCAGACCTCCGATAAAGCAAAGGAGCATCTGGAGTTCGAACGCATCCTGGAGCAAGTTTGAGCTATGCAGCAACTGGCAAATCCAGCAGATGAGCCTGTGCCGACAGACTCCCCGGAGGCAGTTGTCTATACCTCAGAACCACAAGAAAAGATAACAGCACGGCAAAGCCAGTTTGAACAAAATTTGACAGAAAGTCCAGCGGCTTCGAGAAACCTGTCAGAAGAGAACGGTCAAAGCGAGGCGAGGCGAGGCGAGCAGTCACCACCTCACCTCGCCTCAGCACCTAGGCATGCCTTTGACTACATAGTATATACAATACTATCTAACCTCCCCCCCCCAAGCTCATAGTGAATCGTAGACTGAGTTTGCCAACTATGCCCCAAAGTACATAGCATATGAAGAGGTCAACCACTGGCTTGATAGGAGGAAGAGTAATTGTGGCAGAGATGTAAAGTAGATAGACAGAGGGAGTCATTCTCAATATGCTTTATCTGCTCATGGAAGACTGAATTGCTCTAGTGGTCATAACATGAAGGTGTATGAGCTGAGAAATAAATACCAAGATCACGAAGAAAAACTTGTAGCTAGAAAATCTCAGAAGAAGCAGCACAATCACTAATGAAACTAGTAGACTGAATCATCCATGAAATCTGCTGACACAGAGTGGAGAATATATAGACTTACCGAGCACAGCACATGGAAAATTAAAAGCTGTAATTACACCAACTATTCCAAGAGGATTCCACACCTGCACCAGAATAAAAAATGAAAATGGATGAATAAGCATCATAACATACAAGCAACGGACATCAAAGACTAAAGAGAATAACAGACATCCTACCTCCATCATCATATGGTTTGGACCTGTTGGGAAATAAAATCAGTAAAAGACATCCAGAAAAAACAACTAAGCAAGTAAAAAGAATTAAAAGGGAGAACGAAGTACACTAGCACATAACTAACAATCCATCACAATCAACTAAACAAGTCAAAAGAACTGAAAGGGAGAATGAACTACACTAACCATCTAAACAAGTCAAAAGAATTAAAAGGGAGAATGCTACACTAGCACATAATTAGCAATTCATCGCAAAAGATCATTTCCCATATGCTAATTTTGTGCTCCAAGCAAGCTATCAGAAAATGCACTTAGGATCAGATATTCATTGGATGCTCTTTAGAAAGATATAAAGATCCATTGTAAGAGGGGAAAATGATAACCATTTGCAAGATATGGAATTATCCAAATCAGCCTCGCACATGGGATGCCACTAGTTTGCCATGTATTCATCAGGCAAGTGTACTATAGAGGTTACCATACAGTCTTCACAACCTTTGTTCAAAATGGAAGTTCAAGCATGCCACAATTAAATAAAATTATATAGAAAACAATCAAATCAAACATAGAGGGCAACAAATTGTATGTTATTTTACCATAGTGGGATTTCATTTTAAAGTGGCTATATTACAATCAGGGTCAGGTGCTGTGGATTACAATGTATGATCCCAGTCCAAGATCAACACACGTTTGTCGACCGAAGGCCTTTAATTATCTAAGGATCATGTTCCCTTTTTTTCCTGGGCATTTGAGGTGTGGGGCAGAGGAGGTGAATGGGATAAGGCGAACTTCAGTTCCTATAAGGATTCCATGCAAAGAATAATTCAGAATTCAGCATTATGAACTCTGCATGATCTGGCAAACTACTTTAATAGCAGTACAAGAAAGAAGAGAGAAAACCAAGGATGGATAAAAGTCATCTATATAAATTTTGTTGGTTTTCTTAGCAATATAAGCATGACAGTGAAACATCATTGCAAAAAAAAAATGGTTTCACCCTGAGGATATGAGAGATAAATAACTTACGCTCTGATGGAATAATTGATCCATTTAGCTGTCGACTTAAGCCAACCGCATAATCACACATGTCAATTATTTCCTGAGAATGAGTACACATCCAGAGTTAGAGAAAATACAATGTAATGGCTCAGCTCAGCAGTTTTTCAATAAGGAACCAGACTCATTCCCCTTGTTTATCATGCCATTTAATGACAACGTATCAAGTGGGCATTGAATCATACAACAAACAGAAAAGGAAGGTGTTTCCAGTAAGGAGGTTTGAAAGGCAGTTGGAAACAAACTTCTTGCAGTTCTCGTTTTCATTAATGCAGATCTAAGAATTTGCCCATCATACAAGATTGAAGACTGGAAAGTGCAATAGAAGAAGTTTTTTTATTCTTCCACATGCCATCTGCTGGAGTATTCAGAAGAAAGACAATGAAGTCGCTTTCCAAGAAAGCGGAAGCTATGTGAAAAATACTTGTTTCTGGGTTTTGAAAACTGAGAGAAGAAGAGGAAGGGACATGGAGAATTGTGGAGAGGGAAGAGACGGGAGCAAGATGGAACCTGCAACTCCAACAGTTCAGCTGCAGGTTCTCTCCCCATGATTATAGTGTCTTCTCATAAAATTATGTAGAGAGGGGAAGAGAACAAAGACCTATTAAAAGGATACAAATGCAATGAGAGCAAAGAGGAGACTAAAATGCCCCTTTCAAAGACACTTTCCTGCACACCCCCCCTCAAGCTGAGCATAGATGTCACGCATGGTCAGCTTGCTCAAGATGGAGAGAAACCGATTAACCCTACGCCCCATGGCGAAGCCATCAACTGCTTGATCCTGGGATTTGACATAGGGCAGACAAATCTTCCTTAAGTCCCGACTTTTCCAGATGAAGTGACGATCAATTTCATTTAATTTTGTCATGTTATGGCAACCTTGTTATCACAATACGACATGTCTGGGAGATGGACTTCAACTGGAAGATCTTGTAAGAAAAATCTCAACCACAACTCTATAAACCCATGAGCCATAAGCCTATACTAAGCCTTAGTGCTCAATCTAGCAAAAACCGTTTGCTTCTCACTCTTCCAGGCCACTAGATTTCCACCTAAAAACATACAACAGCCTATTGTAGACCTACTATCATCACATGAGCTAGCCCAAACAGCATCTTATAAACTCTCAACATTCAAATGCTTGGATTTGGAAAATAAGATACCCTTGTCAGGATAGGACTTTATGTACCTCAAAATACATTTAACAACTCTCATATGTGACACTTTAGGAGCATGCATGAATTAACTGATCACACTAATAGCATTGGGAAAATCTGGCAATGTAAGACAAAGATAATGTAATCTCCCATCTAAGTGCTCCCCTTTATCTGATTCCAATAAGGCATCACCCTCCACGTCACACAATCCAACATTAACTTCCATGCCTGGATCTACTGGTTTACAACCCATTTAGCCAATTCCTTTCAGCAAATCAAGTGCATATGTATATCCCCTTTTGGGACTGTGCCACCTCAATGCCAACGAAGTACTTAAGTGCACCTTTTAATTTCACATTCTTGGGCAAAACAATGTTTTAGTTTGCTGATTTCATCATGTTGTCTCCTGCATGGTTGGCAGTATCGGCCGAAACCGATACGTTTCGGCCAAAACATATCGGTTTCAGTCGTAATCGATCCGATACTGGGCCTGTTCACTGTAGCAGACCCGAAACTTAAAAAAAAGTTTTAATGGTTTCGATCGAAGCCGGTATCAGTTTCGCCCGAAACTAACATGTTTTGGCCCGAAACCGGACGGTTTCGGCCGAAACCCATGTGAACTCGAGAGTTCACTTCGTTTCTCCCTCAGAACTGAGGGAGAAGGGCCTGCTGCTGCTGCGTGCTCCTGCTGCTGCTGCTGGCTGTGTTGCTGCCCTGCCGTGCAGGCTGTGCTGCAACTGCTGTTGTGCTATTGCTACTGTGCCCCAGCCTGGGTGAGGATCCTTTAAAGGTGTAGAGGTTATTTCCTTGAGGTAAATTTATGGTTTATTTGTTTTGTTTTGTATTTTTTGGTTGGGTTGAAAGTTTTTTTGGTTATAGGTTAATTTTTCAACCCTAATTAGTTCAGACTTCAAAGATTTCATATGCCTTCCTGCAATAGAAAGGGAGTCGAGTCTGAGAAGATTTCACAATGTTAACAAAAACGCAAAGCAGACTCTTCGAGTGAAGAATATTACCCAGGGAAAGTACCACAGCTTATAATGCGAAGATGAATTTCAAACTCAATTTTTTTCTTAAGAGACAAGGCCGGGACTGCCGTTGGAGCTCCATATTCGGATAAATAAACAATTTTGGATCTAGATCCTATTTGGGATCTGGATTTGGATCCAAAATCACCAATGATCAAACAATCATCAGCACACAGTAATAATGATCATAGGCAAGTGCACTGCAACTAATAGATGCCCGGCCAAATTCAGATCTGCAGAGAGGAACTTAAGATGAAAACAGCTTTTGGAACCGCAAACCAAACTACATACAAGTGCAGATAACTAGTATTAAACACCATAGCTCACACATAGAATGCGAGAGGGGCAGTTAATAGGAGAGACAATCAAGCAGAAAATTACAAGCCAACCCACGGTAGTTCCACCACACAACCTGACTACTAATAGTAACCAATCGCATATAGGAATATGCAAAAACAGGACTCAGAAGAAGAAAACGCCTAGAAGCACTTCCTGTGGACAATGGCTGGTCCAGACTCGTCGTACTCTGCCTTGGTTATCCACATCTGCAACCCAAAGCCATAAGTTAGTCAAAATCAAGATGGCATAAGCAAGGAAAAGAACTCGGAAAAAAAAACTAAGAGCTGCACCCCCTATCTCTGGTACAACTGATCCCAGTCATAGCTGGGAGTGAGTCAGCTCGTAATGTCTAAAAATGAGTTACCTGCTGGAAAGTACTGAGGGAGGCCAAGATAGACCCTCCAATCCAAACACTCCACTTTCTCTCTGGTGGTGCTACCACCTTGATCTTCATGTTGCTAGGGGCAAGGGCTGTGATTTCCTTGTTCATGCGATCAGCAATGCCCGGGAACATGGTAGACCCTCCGCTAAGAACTATGTTCCCGTACAAGTCCTTCCTGATATCCACGTCACACTTCACAATTGAGTTAAATAGGTTATCTCGTGGATACCCGCAGCTTCCATCCCAATGAGAGATGGCTGGGCTGGAACAGGACCTCTGGGCAACGGAACCTTTCTGCACCTATCGTAATCACCTGCCCATCAGGATTCAGGCAGCTCGCAGCTCTTCTCTATTGAAGAGCTGCTCTTCTCTATGCGCAAGGCTGCTGCACCTAAATATTTATTCTGTCCACAAATTATTTCATCCTTAAATTAAAAGACAAATTGGATAAAAAAAGAATTATGAAGGAACATAAAGCAAGCCTACAAATCCAGGGTATAAAACTAAAAGCTAGAACCCAAGTGTAATAGTATAATGGGGCAACCGGACACTTCAGAACACCATTACAAATAGAATATCATTAGACATCCCACTGTAATGAATCTTAGATTTTTTTTAGCTTCCTTCTTTTTCAAAGAAGAGGGTACCAAACCGGAAAGTGAAACTGAAAATAATGTGATAATCCTCATCAACTCAACCAGAAAGTGAACCCTCACGGATATGGTCATAGGCAGGTTTAGGCTTTTCTTCTAAGCATAACTTTGAAGTTTGGGTCTTATACAAGTACTGCATTTCTAGACAGAAAAAAAATGAACAACTAGGGAATGTGTAAACAAAAACAACACCATGGAAAATATAATGTCAGCGATAAAAATGATAGTACATAACTGCAATCTAAGGACAGAATAAAGCAGGAACTGATGCTGAGTGGTTCCCTTCCTAAGCCCTTGCCCATACCAACTTGACCACAACCTGTAGGTCATTTTATAAGATTGTCTATATCACACAAGTAAAAGCTTACTTTGAAATTAAGATTTCCAGAGTTGTGAATTTCAAATTCCTAGAGTTAATCGTAGTTGCTAAGGTTTCTAAGGCTCTCAAGAGCCTTCCCCATTCCTTCTACTATCCCAAATGCAAGCCGAGGGCAAGGGAAGCTCGAGCAATGCGTGAAGGAGGTCCTACATCCGATGATTGAAGGAGAAGCATCATCTAAAGAGGGCGACCATCAATTTTGCTACCCAACTCCCCTGAATGGCCATGAATGCGGCGACCTCTTGCAAGTCGACGGGTAGCCCCATCTCTCTACCCTCTCCTGCATACGCTATTGTGTTTTGGTCTATTTCACTATATTTTTCTCCATTTTCGTTGCATTGCATGCATAATACAACATCCTAGATCCCTATTGTAGAGGCAGAACATTGGTTCCTAATCCTCGTACCACACGTTTAATATTTATTTGTTAGGGAAAGATCGTCCGACACTTGTGGAACCCTGCAAACACTAGAGAAACGGTGTTAGAAGGAGCCCTGCGCGTTACCCTAAGGGACAACCCCGTGATGTTTAAGTCAACACCTTGGTAAATGGAGAATGAGGAGAAATAGAGGGGAGGGAGAGCGCTAAAAGGTAATTATGCAAGCCTGAAGGGGCGATCGGTCCTCTACAGAGGTGCTCATCGTGTCTAGCGGGTGCTAGGAGAGTGCTCACTCGACGGTAAGGGTGCTCGGAGGATGACTGGTGCTATGTTTCATGGCATCAACTCTCAAAGAGTGGTAGGCTGGAGCCTCTCTCACCGTGTCTGGTGGTTTGTTCTCTGTGTTTTCTCTAACGTGCGTCTGTGTCTTGTGTTCGGCTGACAAGCGATCCTTTTATAGGGGTTGTCCAAGCAGTGGAGGCCTGTCCCTCAGCAAGGAATGGCGCAAGTCATGGGGTAACATCTCTCTGTGATCGTGGGGAGTTTCCTGTTGAGGGCCCGTTCCTTCGGCGTCGAGCAATTCTCTGGCGAGTCTTACGATGCCTGTATGGTGTGCTCGCCTTCAGTGGAGTTGAGGCTGGCGTCGCAGACGGTAACGTTCGATCATCGGAGGGTTATTTGGAGTCTATTACGCCTGGATTAATGCCCTTCGTGTGCTGTTGAATACGAGGATTGTTCATCCTGGGCTATCCATAGTGGGCTGTGGCTGTCGTGGGCCCACAGTGCGCATTATAGATCTTCGGCTGAAGCAGGTTGAGCGTAGCGGGCCTTATATGGGCCATATTGACTTTTCCCTCCTCACTAGCCCCCCACTCTCAGACGTCGAGCATTTTTGGGGGTCTGGTTGGTAGTTCGAGAGGGTCTATCAAGGGAGAGGTCCTATGAGGGCTTCATCGTACCGGTTGGGCCGGTGGGCCCAAACCCCCGCTTGGCTTCCTGGCACACAAGGCACCCCTGGTAGTGGCAAGTGACGTCACCGCAATCATGAAATAGGCCATCTTTGTCTTGGAGCGTGGGTGCAAATGGTCTCTTGAGCTCGGCGACCATACCTTGCTGGCGACAGGCGCCCTTTCTCCTTCTGTGTGGTCTCGAAGAGGTCATCCCACTTTTGAATGTTATATAAACTAATGCAGGGTTTCGGGAGCCCAACCTACTCCTCCAGTGCCTGCCGCAGGTGTTAGTTGCTGCCTCTTTGACTTTCTCCTTTACTGGTGAGGGTTTTTCCTCTTCTTCTATTTTCTGGAGTCATGCCACCTCGCAGGAGGATCCTCCGTGTTAGCCCTACGTCTTCTACTGAGGAGGTGGAAGCAGGTCGTGGTAGTGTGCCGAGCACTTCGGGCACCGGTCCCAACCGTCCTCGCTCCCCACTACTGGTTGCTTATAGGGTAGTCCACGAACTGTGGGAGGCCTTCCAAATCCCTACTGACTTCGACTGGTATCAGAGCAGAACCTAGGCTAATCGCCCCTTTCCGCTGTCTTCCTTTCTTGTTGTATTTTTTTTCTCTTTCTTTTTCCTAATCCCACCACCGACCATGGCATCTAACTCAGGCGACATCACGATTTCATATGTGCCAACCCATGATCAGCTTGCGGATTTATTCACCAAACCACTCTCTTCGTCACGTTTTGTTTACGTGAAATCCAAGCTCAACGTGGGTGCCGCCCCGTTGTGCTTGTGGGGGAGTGTTAGCACACTTCATGGGGATAAAGGCTGAGGCGGTTTGTCATCTATGGTTTGTTGTATCATTCCCTTATATTTCTCTGATGGGATTCTTTGGTGATTTCGACCATTTATCTTTTTGATGTAATCGCAACATGTGAGATTTTGAGAGATATTTGTACAAAGCCCGTTGTACCAGAGATATATAAAAATGAAAGGACACTCACCTGAAAGGTAAGTGGGCGTGCATTTGTGAATTCCCCTGTGGATGACTGTGTACACCCATTTTCATGGTATCAGAGCAGAACCTAGGCTAATCGCCCCCCTTTCCACTATTTTTTAACTTTCTTTTTGCTAATTCCACCACCGACCATGGCATCCAGCTCAGGCGGCATCACGGTTTCATATGTGTCAACCCATGATCAGCTTGCGGATTTATTCACCAAACCACTCTCTTCATCACATTTTATTTACTTGAAATCCAAGCTCAATGTGGGCGCCGCCTCGTTGTGCTTGTGGGGGAGTGTTAGCGCACTTCATGGGGAAAAAGGCTAAGGAGGTTTGTCATCTATGATTTATTCTACAGTTCCCCAGTATTTCTCTGATGGGATTCTTTACTGGTTTCCACCATTTATCTTTTTGTTGTAATCATAACATGTGGGGTTCCGAGAGATATGTGTACAAAGGCCATTGTACCATAGATATATAAAAACAAAAGGACACACACCTGTAAGGCAGGTGAGCGTGTATTTGTGAATTCCCCTGTGGATGAATGTGTACACTCTTTTTCATGGTATCAGAGAAGAACCTAGGCTAATCACCCCCTTTCCACTGTCTTCCTTTCTGCTCTTTCTTTTTCCTAATCCAAGTGCCGACCATGGCATCCAGCTCAGGCGACATCACGATTTCATATGTGTCAACCCATGATCAGCTTGCGGATTTATTAACCAAACCACTCTCTTTGTCACGTTTTGTTTACTTGAAATCCAAGCTCAACATGGGCGCCGTCTCGTTGTGTTTGTGGGGCAGTGTTAGCACACTTCATGGGGATAAATGCTAAGGAGGTGTGTCATCTATGGTTTGTTGTACCGTTCCCCTGTATTTCTCTGATCAGATTCTTTCGTGGTTTCCACCATTTATCTTTTTGTTGTAATCGTAATATGTGGGGTTCTGAGAGATATGTGTACAAGGCCTATTGTACCAAAGATATATAAAAATGAAAGGACACTCACCTGAAAGGCAGGTAAGAGTGCATTTGTGAATTCCCCTGTGGATGACTGTGTACACTCTTTTGCATGGTATATCAGAGTAGAACCTAGGCTAATCACCCCCTTTCCACTGTCTTCCTTTCTTGCTGTAATTTTTTTCTCTTTGTTTTTCCTAATCCCACCACCGATCATGGCATCCAGCTCAGGCGACATCACGGTTTCATATGTGTCAACCTATGATCAGCTTGCGGATTTATTCACCAATCAACTCTCTTCGTCACGTTTTGTTTACTTGAAATCCTAGCTCAACGTGGGCGTCGACCCGTTGTGCTTGTGGGGGAGTGTTAGCGTAATTTATGGGGATAAAGGTTAAGGAGATTTGTCATCTATGGTTTGTTGTACCGTTCCCTTGTATTTCTCTGATGGGATTCTTTGGGACAACGTAAAGTAATATACAATCACATATTTATGCTCAAATACCACTTTATTACTAATGAACAAGATCGTACAATTATTGGGCCTACCCGACCCGATATTGGCCTGCAGTACACCAACACTAACACTTAGGACCTAGCCCCTCCACCGAATCAATTGGCAAACCCATCACCAAATCAACAGTGAGGGCACGTCATCGACTAAGGGGTCAGGACCGTCACCGACTCATGTAGGTTGAACGAAGTAGGCCCCACAAGTCAAAGCCCGATGAACCAGACACATCCACGGACCCCGTTCCGCTCATCCCTCGCTCGCAACGTCCGCGGCTGGGGGGCATTTGTTGACGTCTAAAATATTACTTGCCAATAATTATGTGCCCGAAGGAGCCAATTGAAAGTCAACGACGGGTCCACTCGTACCGCTGAAGCCTCAGGTCACCTCACAAGAAGTACCGGAGACCCCACATTTCATTATCTCGGGATAAAATGACTACTACAGCTCACTAAGGCCGCATGATGGTCAGAGCTAATGAACCGGCATCAAAGCAATCATGTCGAATACGCCTCCATACCCGTCCAACCAGGACAAGAATGTACCAAGCGGTTCCCCACCTGTTAAAGAAGCCCTCCCAAGATGAAGAAATGCCCCTAGTCCTTTAAGACAGGAAGCCAAAGGCTAATCAGCAGAAAATCCAAATGAGCCGATCAGGACACTCAGGGTGCCGCAGTGGTTCGTAGATGACCGAAGGGCTACCTTGTGAGGGTAAAAATCTCCAAGATGGACGCCCACTCAATGAAGATTCTTTCTCTAAGCGTAAAGCGAGCATGAAAGCATGATGTGTAGCGTCGAAGGGGATATCGATGGAAAACCTGAGAACTCTACTCCACACATGTGGAATGTCAGAACGATCCGTAAGTGGCCATAAAGACATCTAGTCAAAGTTGAAATGCTTCGAGGGATGGCCCTCCTCATGAAGACCCTCCACATGCCCTCAAAATGGAGTTGACGGCACAAATCGATGTGCTGAATGCTAAATCAGTGGATACTCCGGTTACCCGATTCGGGTACACATGACACCAGAAAAGGGCCGTAGAAGACTTAAAAGATGCCCAGTGAAGGCGAAAATGCTTCGAGGGATAGACCACTCGATGAAGAAGCTCCAAGTGGCTCTAAAGCAAGTCTGGCAACACAAGTCACAATGTCGAAGGCCAAATCAGAGCAAAACTTGAGAAAGCCAGTAAGGGTTCGACACATGTTGGAAATCCCCAGAAACCTCAAATCAAGGCTTTAGAGTACATTCTGGGGCCACTGAATCAACTCCAGGGCTACTCTGGATGACAAGCTTTCACTGGGTCAATTTCGGGGCAAAATGATAAAATTATGAAAATACCCCTCACTGAGTCGGTTGTGATGATTCGATGGCGCTCAACCCTCTTGATTCGGTGGCAATTGAACGCCTGATGGCATTGTCGGTGGTGCCCCCCCTTCACACCGTAGTCAGTGGTGTCCACGACAAAGGTGGGCCGGTGAGTCGGTGGCGCATCTGTATGGCGGGCTGGCGATTCAGTGCCGTCGCAATCGACTCCTGTGCTCCCATTCATCTTTAAAAATGGGCTTCCGCCCTTGATCAAAAAAAAAAGAAAAAAAATCAGAAGAGAAAGGAGAAAAAAAAGAAAAGGAAGAACGTATAGAAGAGAAGAACAGAGCGAAGAGAGGAGCAGAGGAGAACACAAAAAAGGAGAGGGAAGGCAACATAGAGAGAGACAAACAGGGAAGAAGGCATAGAAGAGCTGAGAGCAGAGACGAGGTAGGTTCCATTCTGAGGAGCGGGTATCTGTATTGCCAATTTTTTTGTTGCGTTTCTATTCCGGTGGGCAAGCCAAGGGGGTGTACCGCTGAGGGCCAACGGTCTGGGCGTGCCGGCCAAGGGGAGTTTAAAGAGTGTCTCATCAAAAGATTCATCACCATGCAGATGAGCATCAACGAGTCCCAACGCTTCCATGATGGATGTCTCAGCTACTGCTCTATTTCTCCTATCCTCCAAATCCAATCCTAGTAGCCTTTGAGCACCCTCTTAGTAATCAGAGTAAGTAACTCCGGTCACCACCTCGCCATCCACTCTGAGGCCAGTAATTTGAACCGCATCCTCTAAGCTAGGCACCATATGCCCCCAGGGCATCAAGAAGGCCCGACTTGTCGGGTCCCACCTCTCACACAATGCCTGGATGAGGGCGTGGTCGAGCTTAATCTGCTCAATCCGTAGAAAGGCCTCGAACCCCATCACATCTATGTAGGCTCTCTAGAAGTCTGGAAGACCCCGATATATGGTCACCACCAGCTCCCACGAGATTTGTGATCTCATCACACCCTATGCATACATGTAAGAAAGGTGTAGGCAATACACACATAAATTAAAAGGGGGTGTATTGTCAAAAAATAAAAACAAAAACAAACAAAATAGAAAAAAGAGAGAAATAAAAAAAGGGGACAAAAGAGGAGATTCCACTTACCAGCTACAATTGGGTCCTCTCACCAAGGTGCCCTTCAACATTGAAGGGCCTCTTGAAACCACTGTTAGATCTACTTTTCTTTGAGGAGTGGGAAGATTCACCGCCATCCTGAAGCTTGAGAAACCCTCACTCCTTTCCCCTTTCACTCTTCAAAGCAGCTTCCAGTGCACTTGGGTCTCTAGGGGGAGCAAAAGGAGAAGTATAGGATGGGGAGAAGGTTTGATTCAGAGCTGTCATCGTTGACTTTAGCAGCAGTCTTCATGGAGGGACACCCTCCTTTCACTCTAATGTGTCACTTCGTCGGTTGCATGGTGCAAATGATTTGGTGGCGTGACGTGTCGATTTGTCCCCTATGTAGTCCAAATATTTCCTATGATCATTGTCATGTTGTAAATAACTTTGAGTGCAAATAAGAAAAAGGGGGGCCTTCACATGGAAAAGAGGACTAGAAGTCATCATCATTGAATTCAATAGTGGATTCTCTTTGAAAAGGGTGGCCATGATGAGACACGATCCTTCATTTCGGGGTGGGGTTTTGTCGAGTATGTCACGAGGGAATATGTGTATAAGAAAAAAAAAGAAATGCACAAGAGATGAACAAGTGACAGAAAAAGAAATCATTTCACTTATATAATAATTGACATGTACATCATGAGTGAGGGGGTGGTTGTACAAATACCTCTCTCTAACTCTCACCACCACCCTCCTAATCATCTCTCTCATCTCCCCTTGGACGAGTATCCCTAGGAGGCCTCATGGAGCTCTACGCGGTAACACTCCTCTCGCCTCGCAGCCCCTGCTCAGCCTCGACGTTGCGGTGCTCCTCTGCCGAGGAGATAATGAGGCCGCCAACAGAGAAAGAGCCAGACTGTTGAGTACGCGCTGTGTGCTCTTGTCCCCTCTAATAGCGTTCCTCACTCTCTCTTAGCCTCTCCTCCGCAATGCTGAGGCCTAACCAGAGCTCCATCACCTAGGCCTCTAGAGCCCTCCTCTCCTCCCTATCTCTCTACCTCTCTGCTCTCCTCTCTCTCCCTCTGTAATGCCCGTGTCTTAGTAGATCCTTAGTGGTCTGGGTCTAGAACTTATCCCGTGATTTTAGGTAATTTTTACAGATTTTTAGGCTATTTTTGGACATTTAATTGAATTAGTTAAAGTATTAATGTAATTAAAATGGGCATATTGATAATTTTGGTTTTTAAAAGGTTTTATTATAATTTGAGGGAATTTACAAACTCCCAAGGACACAAGTACTTTCGGACACTCCTCCTAGAACCAAATCGAGCCCTTTATAATGCGTTGGCATTGAGTGGTGGATCAAAAGATCCCAAGTAAGATTTAGACATTCATTATTTTCGGCCAAGAGTTCCAATGTTAAGCTCAAGTAACCAAACACTAAGAACGAAGGCCATTCCTTAGAAGGAATTTCAAGTGATAAGTCGTAAACATATGACTTGGGAGTCAAGAACCATACAAGGTTGTGACTATGTCAGGATAGTATCCGGAAGGGCTACATCGAACATGGCTTACTATATCACATAAGAATCATGAAATCTGAGAAATCAGGATTTGGTGGCAGTCAGCACAGGACCGCTATCTGATGGTAGCAGTCTAGATTGAATCGCTATCCAAAGGGACAAAATCAGGTAGAGTCTGAGTCGACTTACAGGCAGTGGGGTCGACTCACTGGATAGGAAAGGATGCTCGCGATCCATGAAAAATCGCAGTCATGGAGTCGTGGTCCAGGAACAACTGCAATTATTAGAGGTCAAGCAGGTGCCTGCGTCGGCTCAATAAGCAAGTGGGTCGGTGCACAAGGTAGGAGAACCAAGCTCGCGATCTAGGATGAGCCGTGATCTAGCAGTAGCGGTCGAAATAGGACCACGAATAAGTCAGTCGATAGACGCTAAGCTAGTCAATTAAACCAAGGTTCAATCGACTAACATGGCCATCAGTTGACTAGGGATCATGAATTGACTGAAACATGGTTCAATCTACAAAAGCACGGTCGTCTGAGGCAACATAGCTTGCGTGGAACAAGGTTCGGCCAACTGGAATGGGGACCAGTGGACTGGACAGGGCTGGCGCGCGGGCCAGACAAGAAGCATAACGTAGTCAGTATCGTGGCCACAACCTGCAAGTCGTGGTCCCTAGAGGGCCGCGTTCTTGATGGAGTCGGGCAGAACCCACTTACAACCTCAGATTGTCCACTCAAAAATCTGGTCGATTCAGTAGGTTTAGACTTTTAGGGTACAACCTACTCAGCGTCCTAGTGAGAATCCCAGGCTCGTGGAGTCTTACGGAGCTCTTGAGATAGTGGTTCTAATCTGACAGAAGGGGTATCGGCGGGAGCCCCAACTATCCCAAGAAATTGAGGGTATGAAACGACAAAAAATAGGAGTGAACAGTAAGCCATTATCACCGGAGTGGCATGACCCTCAAACAATCCTAGCAATGTAATAAATAACTTGACCAAACAAGTCAAAATATCGCTGGAATTGCAGGAATGTGGCTAGAGTTAGCAGCAATTAATCTACTTGTTTTCAGGGTATGGCATGAGAGATCAATGATAATCAACAGACAATATAATGGATCTTAGATAGACTTTGGCGATCTTCTATAAAGCCCTAGTTATAAAGTGCATTTTTCTTAGTCCTAAACATGCTATCTATTCAGAATAGAACACAAAAACTTTGATCTTGCTATAACCCGTGCGCAAATCGCGGTCAGGAGAGGGCCACTACCTGATGGTAGCGGCCGGTCAACGACTGCGATCTTGCCACTTTGACCCATTTCAAAAAATCTTCCACCAGGCATATGGTGGTCTATCGCGAGACTGCGGTCTCTAGGCCGCGGACACTGTAGTTCCGTGACTTGGAACCGAGTCTCGCCTTCCAACGAACTCCAACAGATCTCGATTAAAATGCATGATACAATCGAAATACTAAACAAGATTTGGGCAAAATAATACCAGTGGAAAGAGGACTTCAAGACGCACACGATGGTATAATTTAATTAGGGTTGGACTTGAGAGAAACCTACCTTTAGACGAGTTGAAAGGAAGTCGACGCTGTCGAAACCCTAGATGAAACCTCCTCCGCGTCATTGTAAACTTCAGATTTTATTTCAATATGTCGTTCCCTATATTTTGGTGTTGTCAAAAGTATAAGTCATGTGCACATGTTTTGATGCTGCTAACATTCTTGATAATGATAAATACATGTGCATCAATGTGTGTTTGAATGCTAAAAAGAACAGGCCTCAATGGATCTCAAAGGTTCTTAAAGCCAAGTCAACTCAGTAGATTTCACGCTGGAAGTATAGCAATGGCAGTGGTACAATCAGTGGATCAAGAGCAGTGGCACAAGTAGTTCCGTAGAAGCAAGCAGTACAGGATCAACCATTGTTCTAGCTTAAGAGTGAAAAATTAGTTTGCATGGAGAAATCTAGCTAAGAATAAGAAAAGTTAGAAGAAATGTCGACTCCAGATCAAAGTGGAGCCAACTTGATTACTATTTGTCACTGTTTCATAAAGGAAATTATCACCCGCCAGCTGAAGTATCTAACAGTGACAAATACCTTTTTACGGGTGACAAATATAGCTTAAGGGTGACAAATAGCTTCTTAGTGATGACAAATAGATTGGCTTGTAAAAGAAGAAGAGCTGAGAAGAAGAAATACTTCAAGTGGGGTCGACTCAAGAAGGCAGTGGAGTCGACGACAGAGTCACCGCTAGTAGAAGATTCACAGGCGACGGCCACAGTTGCATAAGGGTGATAAATAGATGGATAGTGATGACAAATAGTTAGGTAATGATAGGTACCTAAGAGTGAAAAATACGTCTCTAAAGGTGAATAATAGGTTGCCAGGCTAAAAGCTTTGAAGGGTGCAGAAGCAGCGTCGACACAGTGCTAAATAGCATCAACGCAGCAAGTCAAGGGTCAAGGCCATCAGTCAACATGCCAGCATAAACAAGAAGCATAGTCAAAGTTAACTTTAGTCAAAGTCAACATCAGTCAAAGAGGCCCAAAAAAGTTCAACTTTTAGTTGACTCAAGTCATGAGGATGCCAGTCAAAGTCAAAGTCAACTCTATCAACTATAGTGATCTGGTCAAAGTCAGATCTCAGCCAAGGTCAAGAAGTCACGCTCAAGACACTCAAGGTTTCAGCGATGAAGTTCGTCACACAAGGCAAACAAATAGATTAGTAAGGGTGTAAAATACCCTACTAAGGGTGATGAATACCCAACTATCGGTGACAAATAGCTCACCAAGGGTGAAAAATAGGTTGCAACGCTGAAAACATGAAAAGTGAAGAAGAAGAGTCGACTCAAGTGGCAAATAGAGTCGACTCCATCAAGAAGAAAACTCTGCAAGAAGTATTGGTCAGCTGAAGAAGCTAAGTGTGACAAATAGAAGAATAAGGGTAACAGATAGATAAAGGCAACGGCTGAAAATCAAGTGGAAAGTAACTAAGGCGATGGCTCCTGTATAATGGGCAACAGGCCTAAAAGTTTTGGAAAGCACAGAAGGAGCGTCGACTCCACGTACAAGAAAATCCTCAACAACAGAAGGAGAACATTAGTGATGGAATAAGGGTGAAAAATAGATGGCTAAGGCTGACAAATATCCTACTAAGGGTGTAAAATACCTTGGTAAGGCTAACAAATACCCAAGCCTGTGGAAAAGCTTGAGCCAGTCATGTCTCGCTTCTACCACACGCCCAAGGGCTAAGGCCAATCATTTGGCTCGTGATCCGAGGTACTCTGTGAGAGGAATATTCTCTCTCCAGGACACGTGGACAAATGAAAAAATGGAAGAATAATCTTTTCTTATCCAAAACAATTCTGGTGCCCCTGTTCAATATAAGGGTGTCTTCTTTGGGAGAGGAAAGTGTGCTTGCAGAAAAAGAAAGTGTGCTGCACAAGAAAGAAGGAGGGGAGAGTTGGTGCAAGGGCTGCCAAGCAGGGAAAAGAAAAGAGAGAGTACTGCGTGAGAAGAGAAGAGAGTTCGTAAGAAGAAGAAGAAGAAGAGAAAAGAGAAAGAGTGAGACCGTGAGATGGAAGCTTGAGTGCAGCCTGTGCTTCATTGAAGACTTGATTGTGTGTGGCCTCTAGATCAGATCCAAGCCATCCTGCTCCTGTGGAGCTATCTTTTGTTTTCTTCTTTTTGCTTTTTATTTTGGTTCTCATTTTTCGTTTGGTTCTTCGAGCAAGCTGTAAGGCTCGGCTGTAAGAGGATTTGTTTCTTGGGATAGCAAGCCGTGAGGCTCAGCGGATGGCAAGCTGTGAGGCTCAATGGATAGCAAGCTGTGAGGCTCAGCTATGTAGGAAGCTGTGAGGCTCCGCGGTTCTAGCTGTTAGTCAGCGGAATCCTCACTCTAGTTGAGTGGGGGGTGGAGATAGGTGTGCTTGGTGTGGAGTGAACCACCTAAAAATCCCTTGTGTCTTGTGGTTTGCTTGTGCGATTAGTGCGCTAGATGTTTGCTTAGGCTTGCCTCTCTCGCATTCATTCTGCGTTGCATTTGCCTTTACACGCTAAATGTTCTAGAGTAGTTCTAATTGAAGCATCCCTATTGAACTGACTTCTGAATTGTTGGCTTTGACTGAACAGTAAATTGCTTGATTGAATTCTGCTTGATAGAATTGCTACGTACGTTTGTGTGAGTGTTGTCCAGATTTGGTTTTGTTGCGAGTAGCGCTTACATTCCTAGTTGTCTGCATTGATCTATAGTTGTCCAATCTTCATTACATACGCCAAGTGCTTGAGTGTTGTTCTAAGTAGGGCGTGGTTTTTAATAGAGCCATATTTTTATAGAGGGATCTATTCACCCCCCCCTCTAGATCCCATCCTTGCACCCAACACCTTGGGTGTGTGGCAGTCGCAAGTCATGGCTTAGTTGAGCTTTCCATAAATTGAGCAATTTGTCAGCCTTCCCAAGGTGTTTTTCACCCTTAATATTCATTTGTCAGCCTTAGGAACCTATGTTTCACCGTTAGTGGCCTTTAGCCATCGCCACAGCTTCTTCTTTCTTCTTTCTGAAGTTCCTTGTAAGTGGAGTCGACTTCAAGGCTTCATGGAGTCGACGCTCCTTCTGTACTTTCCAAAGCTTTTAGGCCTGTTGCCCATATTTCAGCCTTACACGGCTATTTGTCAGCTTTATCTGTCATTTGTCATCGTTGCCAAGCCATTTGTCACTATTGTACCTAGATAATTTCCTAGCAAAATATTAAGAAATAAGGGTTCAGGAATTTTCTCGAACACTTTTGAGGCGTGGGCTACCCAGCCCCTACTATGGCTCACCAGGCCCAGCCAAGGGCCACAAGCAGTTAGCCGTAACCCACAACAATGCTAACAATTGATTGGGGTTAACCCCGGTCACTCAGTTTGCGGGTTTTTTCGCGTTCTACATAGCCACTCGGGCCAACCTGGGGGCGCCCCGACGACAGGCCATGACATGTGGCACCCAGGAATGAGGCCAAGATCTACCCCAAAGATGCCTCCATCTAGCCTTCTAAGGTCAAAGGGAGACCTATCTTGGTCAACCACGGGCTTTAGAATCCCATCGCACCCGTACACTACCCATACATGCGTATTGGGAATGTTCCCGAACACTTTGTGGGCGTGCATATCCCAGCCATCCTACAACAAGCCGGGGACCAACTCGTGGCTCCAGCACTCCAGCCATGTCCTATGACGACCCTCTAACAAGTCAGGGCCACCCCCGACCCTCAGACACGCGACAACAAGCCACTTATTTTTAGCTCTCGGGTTGACCCGGGGTTGCCTGCCAACTCACCGTACGACGTAGCACACGCCATGAAGGCTGGGCCCACACACTCGAAAGACTCTCTCTCAGCTCCTATGATCCCCTGCTCGTAGTCCAAGGCCAAATCTAAGACCCGCCGGTCACTCACCCAAGTCGATCAACAACCCGAGGTGTGTTAGGAATTTCCCCTAACACCTTGCGAGCGATAACGGGAACGCGACATCGACAAGCCCCCACAGGCCAATCCCAGCATTTCCAAGTGCCCCGTCCTTCAATGGACATCCCCAGACGACGAAGGAAGACCCCCAGGGCTATCCCTCAAGGTCATGGCTCACTTGGGTGGGAGTTCACCCCAGGCCGCGGGCAAACACCCATTGGGGGGTGCACCCTCCTCCTAGCTCAATGGCCCACGGCCCTTCTCAAGCCCAGTATCTCCCAATTTCGCGCAAGATCGACCAGCATACCCGTGCATGGAAGGATTCGACGACAAAGCCTCGGGATCACACAAAGTCCCCACGTCAACATTCTTGCACATGCAGCCAGTCAATCAGTCTAACTCCTATACCCTTTTCATCTTCTTGCGGTCACACTTAGTTAAGGTAGGGCCAAAATAAGAAAAAATAGGATTTTATAGAGGTGGGGACCACCCCCCTCTCTCTCTCCCAGATGCTCTGCGTAAACCCTAGGGGGGGTTTAGGCGGACCAAACCTACCCCCAGGTTTGGTCCTGCTAAACCTCCACAAATCGATCGAGATAGGGCCTAAAAATATTATTCATAAGTTACATGAATGCTACCGGGGCATTGGTTAACCCAAACAGTATCACCATGAGCTTATAGTGCCCATATCTGCTATAGAATGCAGTCTTGTAAATATCTTCATCTTTAATTCGGAGCTGATGATAACCTGACCTGAGGTCGATCTTAGAGAAATATTCCACTCCAGAGAGTTGATTAAATAGCTCATCGATACGTAGTAGTGGATATTTGTTCTTGATAGTGAGTTGATTTAGCTGTCGATGGTCGATGCATAGCATGAGAGATCCATCCTTCTTCCTGACGAATAGAACCGGCGCAGCCTAAGGGGATGTGCTAGGTCGAATGAAGCCCTTGTCTAATAATTCATGAAGTTGCTTCTTCAATTCTTTGAGTTTCGTGGGGGACATCCTATAAGGAGCTATTGAAACGGGTGCTACTCCAGGTATGTGTTCAATGGAGAAGTTTACTTCTCTTTCGGGTGATAAACCAGGTAGTTTGGATGGAAAGATGTCAAGGAACTCTTGGACAATGGGGATTTCTTCTAGAATGATTTCCTTAGACTCGGTAATGACCACGGAAGCAAGAAAAGCTTCACAACCTTACGTGATAAGCTTGCAAGCATGAAGAGAAGAGATAAGAATAGGATGCTTCCGATATTTGATTCCAAGGAAAGAAAATTGTGGAAGATCCAATTTATGGCAGGAAATTCTCCTATGGAGGCAATTAATGTCGATATAATGATCAACAAGCCAATCTACACTTAGGATAGCAACATAGCCTTCAATGCCAAGGCATACGAGATTTGCGGGAAGATTATGACCTTCTATAGTTACCTCACTATCTTAGTAGTGGGTTGTAAGTTTAGTTCTGGGACCTAAAAGTGTAGTGATAGCTAGATCTGAAGGTAGAGGAACATGTGTAATTTGGCAAAGTTTTTGCAAAGGTAGTAGATATAAAAGAGTGAGAGGCACTAGTATCAAATAACACAAATGCAGGATGTGAATAAATTTGAATGGTACCTTCCATTAGCCTATCATCCTTGGGCGCTTCGTCATCTAGAGCAGCATTAAGAAGAGCCTGCCACTTGTGCTCGCCATCTGAGGTTTGTTCTTTCATGAGGGGGCAATCCGGCATCCAATACTCCCTTCTTCCACAACGTAAACACACCCCTAGGCATTTTCAGCACTCCTCGACCGAGTGATCAAACTTCTCGCAGAACGAGCAAGCTACCATGACTTACGTTTCCTCTTCTTTGACTTTCTTGTTCTTGACTTTCCCGTTGCCATTACGGGATCGCTTCTTGTTATCACGAGTCTTGTAGGATTCCGTGATGTTGAACCTCTCTCCTTTCTTCCCTCACGATCGAACTTTCGGCTAGACTCTTCTTCCTTGCCCTTGAATTTTTTGACCTTCTCCAAGGTCCTTTCACATAAATAATCCCGTTGGACCATTTGCGTATATGTACGGATATTTTGAGGTCTAAGTTGAGTTATAAAGATGGGCCTTAGTCTGTCCATAAATTGGTTAGTCTTCAACAGATTCGTGCTAACCAAGTGAGGAGCATATGGTGCCAGCTGAGAGAATTGAAATATCCCGCCACGAACATCATGCCTTGGTGAAGTGCGGTAAATTCTACAGCTTTTCTCTCTTTGACGTGCTCGGAGATGTACTTTGCACGGAATAGCTCGAGAAACTCCGCCCAAGTAATCTGCCTATTCTGGAGAGGAGCCAATGTCACTTTCCACCACGTGCATGCATCCTTGTGAAGTTAGAAGGTGGCTAGAAGGACCTTCTCCCGGTCCGCACATTGCATGACATTAAAGACTCGGTCCATCTCGTCCATCCAACTGTAACAGTGCGCGCCCCATGCCGAACAAGCCAGAGAGGAGAGAGTACGAGAGAGAGGAAGTGAGGGTGAGAATGAGGGAGGAGAGTGGGGGTGAGGGTTATAAATAGAAGAAATTAGGAAATTTTCCTAATTTTCACAAATTCTGATTTTTGGGCCGAGAATCCACTAATTCAGAAAAATACGTAAAAATAGTCAAAATGATCCTCTCAAAGAGTACATCGCAGCTGTAACGTCCACATGTCGATGAACTGAGGAATAAACTTACTGTAGGGTTCCGTAACTTGCACAAGAGAAAAACTCACACGGATCGTAAAACTCAACTCAGGAGCTACAAAAGTGATCCGAAACTCTCCAAAAAGGATCCGAAAGACCTAATAAGAATCCAATAAGGACCCAAGGTATTACATCGATGCACCTTCATGAAGGTCTATCTGTAATGCATCAAGACTCATGTTTTTATTTAGATTAATTGCATGGTTATTTCTACAGGCTGAGGCATCTCATTTTAAGCATTGCTGATTATCTGTTAATTATTATTCTTCTGACATTACTTTGATTGAAATAATTAACATGCTGATTATTGCTTGAGTATAACTGACTGATGCCCCTTCACTTTATTTAATAAACCCACGTTGATTGGTTGAACACCTGGAAGACATATCATGCTGACGGGATCAAACTCTCACGTGAGGACTTCAAGTCACGCCCGAAGCATAAGTTCATGAGGATTACATGAACCAATGATTGGCATGTGATCTAAGGTGAATACCCTCTGATATGCTACCACGTGGATCATCGTACCATCTACCCTTACATGTGGAAAGTACTTTCCAGAATTCTCTGAAAAGGCCAGAATGAGCCCTCCACATGCCCTAAGCGTGAGCTTGTGGGACCCAAGCCTGAAGCCCTATAAAAGCCTCTCCTGTGATCGAAATCGTAGACAAGGAAGAAGAGAAGAGAGAGGATACAGAAGAGAAGATTAGAGAAGCGTGCAGAGCAAGAAGGGAAGAGAAGAAGAAAAGAGAAGAGTTCAGAGAAGTTGAGGAGAGAAGCGGCGAAGGATAGAGAGAAAAATAGAGTATCGGAATCTGAAGAGGGATTCTGAGTGAAAAGAGAGAGACAGTAGAGAAAAAGAAAGGGAGTGAGCAAGAAAGAATAGAGAGGAAGTGTGAGCTTGTGGATCTGCTTTCTTATCAGTTCTTGGATCAGATCCAGAACTGGTTTTGCTCCTGCGTGAGCTATATTTTCGTGAAGTTTCTTTTCGGTTTCGTTTCTTCTTACAAAGATAAAGAATAAATAATAAAGCTCTCACCTCCTTTAGACCATATGCATGGGGATATTAATTAGGCTTCCACAAGTCATGCTTGAGCCTTGGGGTCATCCCATTTTGGTCATGCCTGATCCTGCGTTAGGGCCAATAGCCTGCCACATATTTCTATTGGGACCTAATCCCAGATATCAAACCTACCTTATTTCTTGCCGACATATGTTTATAAATTGGGACTCTGGTCGAAATATGAATGGGAGAATTAATGACCGACTTTGCTCAAATATTTGCCCCTCAATGGGGGATGTTTTCATTGATGTTCAGAATTTTCATTCCTTTCTTTAATTAATATCAATTTAAGGCCTGAGGGCCCCTTCTCCTGACGATTAATCAATGATTTTCTTCCCTCCAGGGAGATGTAATTAACACCGTGACCTTTATGGCACGGTATATTTTAGTCCCGACCTGATACCCACATCGTCTAGTTGGTCCGACGGAGCGCACTAGTGGTTCAAGACTACCTTTATCTTCGAAACCCAAATAAATTGTCACCTCAGTGACTGGCATGCGCATGCACTTAATAAAAATAAAATAAACCTAGAATCCACATCAAACATCATACATTCACTTATATTCTCAAGTTCGACACATCTTCCACAAAAAAATTCATGAATATTGTTCTTAAGTCCCTTTTTTAGTTTTTTATTTTTTGATCTGATTTTCTTATACTGCTTAGCCAATTCGTCATAAGCATCCATAAGTTCATCAAATGTAAAATCTTCAGGTTTGGAGCTTACCTCAGATGACGGGTTGCTCGACTAGTCATCATCGTCAGCCATTAAGCAATTGTGCCTCTCTTGTTCTTCATGGATGCTGACCAAGCCATCCAAGATTTCTTTGGCTGAACTACAGATTGTAACAAATGGAACTGTGTTGGTGTCTACTACTACTTTCAACAAGTTTAAAGCAGTGAGAATATTAAAATGTATGGACTTGTGTTCATCAGTCCATTTAGCTTTGTTTACAAGCAGACTGGAAGGACCATTAGTAATAATCTTCCATAGCATAGGATCACGTAAGGTTATAAGTTTGCACAATTTTCATAGCCGGTCATTGAAATTAGAACAATCAAAATTTGGAAAGGAAAGCATTAAAAACTGATCAACCGAGGAACACATGATTGAAGTTGCACTTGGATCCTCCCTACAGATCATTGGATCTGGATATGACAAAGCTTAGCTTTGATACCACTTGTTGGGCCCCTTTAATGCAACTAGATCTAGAATGGGGAGTTGAATAGATCCTATCAAGAAACCTTTTGGCCGATTAAAAAAAAACTAAACCACTTCAAACTCAATCTTCAACTAGACATGCAAAAGATATTCTACTCAGAATGGATAGTAGTTTCAACAGGAATAGTTTAGGGCAATAGAGCAACACATCATACACAAGAAGCTTGCAAGACTTAGATTCTGAATAGGAATCGAGCCAGTTGGAAAATGTAGGTGTTGTGCATAGACTAACAGAAAATGTGCAGGCTTGAAATATCCAAGCACCTGTGAATAGGGATGGAAGACAAGGAGCAATCACACACATCACAACCCACTACACAAGTGATTTTTAAGGTGGTTTAGTCTACAAACCCACAGACCTATGTCTGAAGTCCCGCGATCAATGACACCCAAGAGGGGGGTGAATTGGGTGATTACAAAGTTTTAATCAAACCTTAGCCAATTTTAAGCAAGTGTGAAGCATAGTCACAATGAGGTTCAGATCTAAATAAAAATATCAGATCTAATATAGTCTATCACACACAATAGATCCTTGGTAACATGGCGGAGGTGTGAATCTGAAGATTCTACTCACGCAAGATGTTATCTTCCTGACAATGTTTGCCTTGTCGATCTGAACCCACCTTTTAATATACCTGAGATCTGATGTGAAAATGATAACTTATGTTAAATCTAACTCAGGAGATGCGACCTACTTAATTTACGTGTGTGCTTGCATAAAATAGAGATAAGAGAAAAGGATCACACCACACAAGAGACATGATTTTTAGGTGGTTCGGATGCAACAACAGCAACCAACGTCCACCCCTCACGATCTGTGAGGATTCCCAAATTATCTTGTAAAAGATTACAAGATCAAACCACACACACATACATAAGTGCAGAGTTTAGAACTCCCACGAAGGTGCACAAGCTCCGAATCACACAGAAATGTGAAGAAGAGAAGAACCACACACACAGAGACATGGATCTGCGTAGATCCACACACACACACAAGTGTTTAGATATTACTAGAACACACACTTGAAGCTTGAAGAAAGATGTAAAGAGAAACACAAAATGAAAGCTTCAGATTAAAGCTTGTCCTTAGTGGATAAAGATTATTTTGGATGAAGCTTGCTCCTCAGCCTGATCTTCACTTGAATGGCTTGCAGATGATATTGAAAACCTTGCTCTTGGCCCATTGCGACCTCTCGCCAGAGCCCCCCTACAACCCATCCTCCCCTCCCTCAAGTTGGAACCCCCACTCCCTTGCGACCTCCCCGGACCCCCCTTTCAACATCCCACCGGAACCTCGCCCCCTCCCGATCCCCAACACCAAGGAGAAGCAGATGTCGAAGGCAAACCAGAGGAACACACCCTGCAAGTCGATGGTGGAGCCCTCCTGAGCGATGGCTGCGAGGAAGAGGCCAGGTTAGAGGGAGAAGTCTCCTCCAATGCATTCCTCTCTCTCCTCTATCTCCTCTTAGTAGGTCTCTCTCTCATCTCTCTCTTGTAAGAGTGGAGGATTTGGGGATGTGAGAGGGATATTTTAGTCATTCAATGACCAACTAATGAAAATATTAGAATTTTTGTAGAATATTCACATTCCCGTTGACAGAAGATAACTGCAATGGCATTTTTGCAAGATTTGGTTAAAAGTAATGATGTGCCTGCTAATGTGTTTCCTTGAATGATATTTTGTCAATACACTTCTAACAATGGTATAGATGCAAAAAACCCTTTAAAAAATGAGTGGGCAGCATATGGACACATGCAAGCACACTGCACGTGTATGCAGATGTACATAATTGGAAAGAGGGTATCCTTGTATCCCTTGAAAAACTCTACCGGAGTATAGATACAAAGTTCAATACAGTAATGACAAAGTAGGCAAAACCTATTTCACATTGTTGAAGGCCTTTGCCACAATAGCAGACGGTTCACAGAAAACCCATAAAATCCAGCCCACCCAGCTTCAAACCTGGGTGGTTCCCTTCCTAGCCTTTCCACATTAAAAATATATTAACTTTCACCTAAGATGGAAAGTGGATATATCCAGTGAATACTTATGCTGGTAGACAATATGAAAACTTATTTCTGTCTAACGTCCTAAAGGCATGGGTAATGACTGTTTTCGTTGGCTCAAACACTACGTGTCTTCTCTGATAGAAACGTGCATGCCACATCATGACAAGAGCATCAAGCACATGCAGAGATCACAGTGGCCTGGAGGTCACAGGTTGCTCCATTGAGTGGAGATTTGATGCAACTTTAAGTTGATCCACTGTGACCTGGAGGTCGTGGCTTCAAAACCAGAAAAAAAGAATCTTTGCAAAAAGTAAACCGTGTATTACTGACCCTCGCTAGACCCATCATAAACAGAAGCCATGCGCACTGGGCTGGGTCACAGTGGAACACAGGTATCTCCTCTTTAGTTTCATACTGTGTATTGCTTTTATCCACATACCCACTATGATCAAGCGTTCACCACACATTCTGAGATGCTACACAAAATCACTCTGCTCACCCTAAATGCTGGCAAAAGAACCATCAAATACATTAGCTAATCCAAGCATTGTGCACACTCAGATATCATCTGAAGTTTGTTCTCATACCATATATGCCCGAACAAGTGTACACAGGGAAAATACAACACAGGATTAGTAGCAGAACCCTCGTAGGATCTATATAACACAGGGATGTAAAGCAAGCCACAAACATGCCACCAACCCTAAGCACTTACATCAACAATAAAAAAATTTTAAAAAAAACTAGTAGAAGTAGACCATTCACAAAATAGTTTCTGATTAGAGATGCAAGTAAATAATGGCTATCTAAAAAAGAATTCAGTAAATCATTTTATTTGAAAATGACATTTTATTTTAGTGCATTCGTGAACAGGGGGAGCCCCTCTCCTTCTCTCTCGTCTGTGAATTCACGAACGGGGGGAGCCTGTTGGGTTTCGATCGGAGGTGCAGCGGAAGATAATGAAACCCTAAGAAGCGTATCGTTGCTGGCGATCAAAATCGAAAAAAGGCGAATCTACGGAACCCGCTTAGGAAGAACACCGCTACCTAAAGGTAGTGGTCTACCCAAGACCGTTATCTCATTTTTTTGCCCGAAATCGTCCCGTTCGCCCCCTGTTCCCTAGCGGTCACCCATATGACCATTTTTACACAAATGGCGGTCCTCCCATGACCGTTTCTTCGAGTTGCGGCTCTGCGATAGACCGTTTCTTCAATAGAGAGTCCAAAACCTCCTGAACTCTGACTTCTTCACCTGAGGACTCTTAAGATTGCTTGTTTTGCCCATCTACTCTGAGATAATCGTGCCAAATCATCTCTAATCCCTTCTAGGGATGTTATCCTTCGATTATCCATTGATTTTTCAAGCAAAATCCTCCTATTTTTAGTGTTTATCTTAGATTTATCTCCAGAAGTTTCTAAGTTCTCTATAAATGGCACCTGGTTCACAGTGCACGACGAGGGGCACTTCTTCAGTTTGAGGTGGAGCCATGCCACATCGTCATCCTGTTTCTTCGACCTCAACCTATAGAGAGAAGTATTAGCTTCGATTTCCACCTCTTTGGGCTTGTTTTCATCCATCCTTCTCTTAGTTCTTCCTTCCAACTTTCACTATTTCATCACAGTTCGCTCTGTTCTGCTACACTCCTGCACTTTTTCACGTTTTGCATAGCATATTTCTCTCTATTCTCTTCATCATATTTCGTGATTTCAAGCTCCATGCATTCACAATACACCCACCTCTCATTTGCACCCATTTTCAGGGGTTAAAAATCCTCCCCTAGTCTATTCTCCCTCAGTTTTCATGCCTCTTTTACACATCTAGGATTGATATTACACTTCATGTTTCTAATGGATTTTTATCCTTGTGTTTGAGCTTTGCTTTGTAGGAGAAGCATGAGCATGACGTGAGGCCCTCTTCCTCTGGCCGGCCAAAAGGAGAGGAGGTTGATCCCACATCATTCCCCGCATCCCGTTCATCAAGCGCGATCACGTTGTAGTGGCCTCCTTTGGTCATGTCTTTTCTTCATCTTTTTCCAAGGTACACGGCACCGTTACATCCTTACCTTAATCTCTTTGACATTGTTAACCCTTGGTGGCGATCACGATCAATTCTTCTCTCTCTTATCGCCATTTCCTTTGTGTATACTTCATGCATATTATTTGCTAGTTTGGGGGTAGGGTAGATAAATCATGTACAACCTTGATTTTTTAGCGCTCACGGTGGGACGACTACTGCCCATCACGTTTTTCGAGCTCTCCTGCAAGTTTGGTGGGTGTATGTTCATGTTTAGATAGTATTTTCTTTATTTTTCACCTATTCTGAGTTGTTTCGAGTCTGTCAGGTGGTACCGCTCCTCTTTAAGGCCGTCTTATACCTATAGCGGCCATCATAAGGCCGCCATTGTAGTTGCGGTCTTCCAGGAGACTGCTACTTCATAGAAACGGTCATCCAGAAGACCTCTACTTGCTCTCTGGCAGTTCTAGCATAGTGCTCATCGGGCCCTATTCGTTGATGTATAACTTGGGCTCCCAGGGTCTGATTGCGCTGATTTTTCCTCCATTATCTTGTCTTTCATATTATCTTCATGCCCATATAAAATTTTCATTTATTGGATCACATTTGCAAAACTAGAAGTTGTATCCATTTTTGCATTTTGTGCATAAAGTCTGTAGGTAGACTCGGGACAGCGCTCAGGTACGTCCTTCATTGATGCATAAATTTGCCTTCCAGGGTCTGATTGTGCTATGTTTTGGCTCTATCTTGTAGTCCTTTGTATTATCTTTATTTCCATATATCATTTTCATGCATTGGGTCCCATTTTCATAATTAAATATTACCTCTATTTTCACATTTTTTACATAAAATCTGCATGCAGGTCTGGGGGCATACACAAAGGTATGCCATTTAGGGTTTTTTCTGCAATTTCTAGACCGCAGAAGATATTTCTACAGTTTTCTCACATTTCACGAGTTTTTTCTGCTTTCCCACCAACAAGGGGCTAACTGCAATTTTCTAAAAGATCAAGGTTTTTCCCTATTTTCTTTGACATTTCAACAACTTTGCAAAGGTGCATGATATTTCTGCAAATTTTGCACATAACTGATTCTTCCCAAGGTTTTTTCATGATTTTCGGAGCCAACTTCATGGACTTAGTCTATTTTTGAGATTCATTTGGTTTCTCCATCCTTTCAGCAGCTTTTCAACATCACAAATGCATATTTCCAATGTTAGGGGCATGTGTGCAACATATCCCCTTTGTGGATTTTTTCAACAACAAAACATCTTCGAGTCTTCAGATCTTCAAGGCCTTCAGGAGCTCCAAGTGCTCCTTGCACAAGCTTCTCCAAGATGTTTCGGCCTCTCCTCCTTGTTCTCTAGTTCAAATAGGAGTTGGGGTGACAGGTGGAGGGACCGCTCTCCGGTTGATTGTGGAGGAGGGACCTCCCTTGGTTGATTGGCGTGCATTTATTACTAGAGGAAGAGCCTCCCTCCGGTGCATGGTGGTGGAGGTAAGTCTCCTTTCTTCTTTTGCTTTCTATCTGCGCAAGAGAGAGAGGGAAAGATAGCCGCTGCTCCTCTCAACTCTGATTTTCAAACATTTCTTACAGCAATTCACATGATTGCAGGGGCATTTGTGTGCATATATCCTTTGTGGTTTTTTTTTTCAACAACAAAACATCTTCCCTTCTTCAAAGAGCCCCAAGGCGCTCAAGAGCTCTAAGTGACCTTTGCGCACATGTCTCCAAGTGCTTGCATCCTTTTTCTTTCCTCAAGTGCTGGCCGCTCTCTCCCTTTTATAGGCATTGGAGAGTGGAGCGGAGGTGCGGTGCCTCCGGTGACTTGCTCTTGGTGTTGTGTCTCCGGTGGAAGTTGAAGAGGTAAGGCTCATTTCTCCCTTTCCTTTTCTTTCTTTCTTTTTTTGGTATGTAATTGCCCAAGAGAGAGGAAGAGCCGCAGTGCCCCCGCCTCAGGTTGAAATGACCGGAGGAGGGTCTCCCTCCTGTTGTGCAGACTGGAGGAGGGTCCCTCCAGTTGGCATGACCGGAGGGCCTCCCCTCCTTGTGTGACTGGGGAAAACCCACCCCCCTACCAGCATGACCGGAGGAGGGGTCCCTCCGGTTGGCATGACCAAAGGGGGTGCCCCTTTTCCATGCACAATGGGAAACCCCCCCTCTTGCTAACATGATCGGAGGGAACTCCCTCCGGTCCTTGGGACTAGAGGGAGCCCCCCTTCCAGCCTGCGCGATCGGAGGAAGGTCCTACCAGTCATAAGCAATGGAGGGGCTTCCATCCTGTGCTGTGCAGTAGAGGGGGGGTCCCTTTGGCACCCTGCTCATGCTTGAGAGAGAGAGGGAGAAGGCGGAGGTGGTGGCCCTTGGGGAGACTTAAAAAACCCTGGGATCCAGGGATATATAAATATAAAGGCTTGGTGTTGAGGGGGCTACACATGGAGGCATTTTTGTTGGTTTTCTTGTACCCTTGGACGCTGTCTTGCTGTCCCAAGGCATTGTGGTGCGGGGATTACGACCTAATTTTGCTGGGAACACACCAAGGGTGCGGGGAATCTTCATCCTTTTGTCGATTTGTTGCGTGGGTATGTGGCTTCTTGTCACCCACCAAGTGTTTGATAGAATCCCTGTGCATGAAAGCACATAAAACTTTTGTAAATAGTCTCGTCTGACAGGTCGTCGCAGGTGTTCATGTGACGGTGACGATTTTGTATCATTTTTCGCTATGACATAATGCATTTTATTTTTTGAAAATATTAGAAAGATGATAACGCATTTCATCAATCGGTCTGAAGACCATAGATTGGTTTTGTAACTCTATTTCAGCTACATTGTCTGCAGCCTCCAGATTTCAGACAGGTTCTCCACTCGTACTATTAATACCACTTTCTGTCTGATTATTTTGACTGTCCATCTCTTGAATTGGTTCAGACTGTATAGCTTCAGTGTTCGGTATAACAGTTTGGTTTGAAGGGAGCTCACACTAGCACTCTGGTGTGAACCAGGATCACTAGTGTATCCTCCCTCGTGCTCTAATTGCTGAGAAAAACAAGGGTTGGGATTACAATACTCCAATTCAGTTGAGTTAAGGTTGCTACTAGTGGGCTGCTCCCTCAAGTCAATAGACCTAGCCGGGACAGGAAAATCAGTGGCTATTCTGACTCCATCATCCACAACTTGAAGACCTTCAAATCTATTTACTTGAGATATCATCTATCGAATAGGTTGTGGGTCCACTAAGTGGGGCCTATAAATTTCCTTTGAGCTCTTACTAGAAGTTTAGGCAAGACTGGAGGACGGCCAACCCTTCCCTACTTCTTCCTGCAATTGCTTTCTTCATGGCCAAGCTTCTGACAAACAATGCAGAGATGTGAAACTCGGTGATAATTCATGGCCTGCCAGAAACCCTGGCCAGCCAGATCAATCCATAACCTCTCCTTATGCTGAGCAGATAAGTCCATCTCAACACATGCCAATGACTTCGAAGTATCTGACATTGCAAGAGTCCTCTCGTGAATGCAAAGGGCATTCACAAAATTGCCAGCTATAGATCGCATACAGTCTTCATGGTAGAGGTTTATCGACAGAGAAAGGAAGCTTATCCAGACTGGAACCAAAGGCGGATCTGAATCAAAATCAAAGTCCTGAGTCCAGCGAAAGAATCAGAACAAGTAGCCTTTGATATATAAGTTCTTTTGCAACAAAATCTTCAGGAAGTCTACCTCACTTTCGAACCGCATCAAAAGGTGTCGTGGATTGAGCCTGCTAACAATGAACTCCGAACCAATCGACAGTCTCTACATCAGACAACTCTTGATCTCTGGAATCGGTAGCCTACCATAAGAGCACTTAGCTACAATGGCGAAGGAGAGAGGAAGGAGAGAGACTTGTACATCCTCCTGCGAGAAGTACATAGTAAGCTCTCCATGGTCCGTAAAGCCTGGAACCTTTACGGTAATGGCGACCTTCCCCTTCCTACTGGAGTCAATAAGAAACTGAGCAAAGGAACGACGAAAGCGTATAGGGCCCGGCAGACCAGAAGGGGGAGGAGTGGCAGAGGGAGGAAGTTCCCCCTCCACGCCGGCCATGGCCGGCCGGAGGAAGCCAAAGACACAAAGCTCTACACCGGTCGCGGGAAACTCTCACCCCGACAGGAAACTAGTTACTTAGTAGGATTTACCATTTTGTTTCATTTATTAAGACTTTCAAGTATAGTTTACACCTTTTTACATAAGGGTACACGTTGATTAGATGCCAGTATCCCTAGTTACTCAGTGAAACTAACTCTTCAGTTTTAATTTTTGAACAGAGATAACTAAAGCACTTCATGACATGAGTTCACCCTATTTCTTTGATAGAGGACCCAGTTTCTCTGTGCATTCAGCCATTGCTTTGTCAATAACTTTTGACTAATGATTTTAACATTGCTGCCCTTAGGTTTTACAGAAGGTTTTGTTTAAAAATAATACACAGTTCTAAACTTCTCAACCAAGAATTCCTGAGTTTATAGACTTTCAGATTCTGAAAGACTGAATCAGACAAGACATGAGAGAGAGAGGCCGGTCCCGAATTGTCATCAAATTAAGTGCCACCGCAGGGTGAGTTATGAGAGAGACCCTTCATCCCACGCCCTTGGCAGTACTCGCCTTTAGGAAACCCTTAGGTTACCTTCTTATTTTCAAGGGGAGCGGTGCTCGCCTCTAGGGAACCCTTAGGTTACCTTCTCGTTTTTGAGGGGAGTAATGCTCGCCTCTAGGAAACTCTTAGGTTACCTTAGTCGAATTCGACTGATGACGCTTCTCTGGGCCCGTTAACGCAGGTCTTTTAGTGGTAAAATCTTCTGAGATTTACAGAGTTCCACGTCCTGGGTATCTCTCGCCTCTCTAGCGTTGTCAGCGTGTATGCTCCTTTACCCAGCGACTCCGCTACCCGGTATGGGCCTTCCCAGTTGGGCGCAAGTTTTCCCATGGCAGCCCTAGGGTCAGCCACGCTTGCTCGCCGTAGTACCAGGTCTCCAAGGAGAAAGTGTCGCTCTTTAACACGAGCGTTGTAGTACTGGGCCAGCTTCTGCTGATAGGCCACGAGCCTTACTTGGGCACACGCTCTGTCTTCTTCGAGTAGATCCAGGTTTTCTCACATTGCCTGGTTGTTCCTGGCTTCATTGAAGTGTCTTACCCATAATGTGGGGTTGGAGATCTCTACTGGAATGTCTGCCTCTGCTCCGTACGCGAGGTGGAAGGGTGTTTCGCCCGTGACAGTTCTGATAGTTGTCCGGTGTTCCCATAAGATGTTCGGGATGGAATCTACCCAGGAGTCTCCTGCCTATTCCAGTCGGGTCTCGATCCCGTGGAGGAGTGTCATGTTTACATTTTCCACCAATCCGTTGGCTTGGGGATGACCTACTGAAGTATAGTGGTTCCAGATCCCTAGCTCTGAACATTTTTCCTGGAAGGCCGCGCTTGAAAATTGCCTGCCGTTGTCGGTTGTGAGAACCCGTGGGATTCCAAATCGACATATGATATTTCGTAGCACGAACTTCCAAGTTGCCTCGCTTGTAATCTTCCCCAAAGACTCTGTCTCGACCCATTTGGTGAAATAGTCGATGACGACCACGATGAATTTCTTCCTCCCTTGAGCTTCAGGGAATGGACCCAGTATGTCTATCGCCCACCGAGCAAATGGTCGAGGCTCCATCAGGGTGTGTAGCTGCGTAGCTAGTTGATGGTGCAAGTTGGAGAATTTCTAGCATTGGGGGCACCTTCGAACGTATCCGAGGCAGTCTTGCTATAGGGTGGGCCACCAATCCCCTTGCCGGATTAAGGTCCTCGCGAGTGCTTGTCCCCCCACATGGCTCCGGCAGAGTCCCTCGTGGACCTCTTGAATGGCTTGCCTGGCTTCCGTGGGGAATAAGCACCTTGGAAGTGGGGTTGAGAGGGACCGACGATACAGGCAGCCATCAATCACTGTGAAATGCGCCGCTCATGCTCGTGTGCGGCGAGCTTCGGCGTGATCGCTCGGGAGTTGTTATCGTAGTAGAAAATCCAAGAGGGGGGTCCATCCAAGATGCCTCGTAGTCGATGGCATTTACTTGGGGTGCAGTCTCGTCTATGCTTGGCGCTGATAGTTCCTCGATCAGAATGGATCTCGAGTTGGAGACTGTGGTCGTGGACGCCAAACAAGAGAGGGCGTCTGCTCGGACGTTCTCTTCCCTGGGGGTGTGAACCATCTCGAAGTGAGAGAACTCTCCTATCGCAGCCTTGGCTTTTCTCCAAGTACTTGATCATGGATGCTTCGCGTGCTTCAAATTCTCCCTTGACCTGGCTGGCGACGAGCATGGAGTCGCTATATACTCGGACGCTAGTTGCCCCTAGATGCTTTGCCATTCGAAGTCTTGAGAGGAGAGTTTCATATTTGGCCACGTTATTGGTAGTCAGGAAATTGAAGCGGAGTGCGTACTGTAGCTCCACCCCTTCTGGTGAAAGTAGGACCAATCCCGCTCCACTACGGGGAAGTGCACGTGGTGCACGAGGGATGAGTGTAAAGGGAAAGCGTGCTGGGAGCACAACTGTAGCGCACGCGGGCACAATAGGGAGGGGCATACGTGGGTGCCGAGTCGGAGGGGGCACGAGTGGGTGCCGAGTTGGAGGGGGCACAAGTGGGTGCCGAGTTGGAGGGGCACGCGTGGGTGCCAAGTTGGAGGGGGCACGAGCGGGTATGCGATGGCTCCCTTGGCTGTGAAGAGAAGCTACACTTTGGCCCAGTCGACGGACCTCTTTCCCTCTGACAAGCTCTTGAGGTGGGCATCGAGGTAATCCTGCACCTTCACATCCCTATACAGCCTTGGGTTCCCCGCCTCTAGAAGCTTCTCTGGCGGCCCTATCTCCTTCTCGGGGTCCCCTGCATAGAACAACACTGTGGAGGTCCTCTCCACCTCCGAGTGGGAAACCACCCTGTGTACCGGACTCTTGAACACCCCATTGCTCATTATCTGTACGTAGATGCACGAGGACATGAGATGAGCTTAGAAGAATACAATGGAAAACAGTTTGCCCATCCTAGATGAAAGTTGATAGCCCCATTACTGTGGCTATGGTCCTTCTGGTGATTCTGGGGAGATAATGGTGAGAAGCATGTATTAAGTAGGAAGAGCCTGTACCTCCATCAGGTCACCCATCAGAACGATCAGGACGTCAGGGTTGATGGGAACCTTAACCCAGACGTCATCTTTGAGGAGCTCAAGGCCCTCCACATCGCCTTGCAAGATGACAGAGAGCACACTGTTATCAGAGTGGATCAGGTGTCCCAGGAAGAGATCAGACCTTGAGCATGGAGGGTAGTGACAGAATCTGCATACGGTTCCCATCCTCTCCCGGCCGGATTGACTGATGAAATGAGTTTCTTCCAAGTCGAGAGATTTTGCCAACGCTTGGAGTATTATTTGGACCACCGCCTTCACCCTTGTGGAGAATTCAAGAACTGTCTCCCTGCATGTTTTGTTGCAGACTTGCGGTTTTTGTTATCTTAATGCGATTAAATTAATTTGTCTGATACGTATCTAGAAGTGTTCATCAGCGTTTTTAACTATAACGTTCAGCCTACAAGCATAGAGTAATGAGGTTATTACTGGGCCACCCAACTCAAATACGGCCCATAATATCTTCAGAGACTGTCACATCATATTGAGGTTATTTCTGGACCATCTCTCTCAAAATCAGAAGGCATTGAATGGAGTGGGCTTCACTCTTTTAAACATATCTTATTATTGACCCATAATTAATGTGAGACTATTCTACAGTGTATGACACCGAGAATAAGATGAGACTGGGAGTTCTTCTAGTTTACCACTCAATTTTTCTTTAAAAGATGGAACAGAGAAATGGAGAATAGAAGCACCCTTGAGAGCAGAAATGATAGCAAAATGAGCGAGTCCTACTTCTAAAATCTTTAGAACATGTTACAATACGAACTTTACAGCTTTTGCAGTGTAAAACACTTGCTGTTCTTGGTTTGTTAGGTTGGGCTCTTCCCTCCTGAAATTATCACCTTTCTGCCTGAAAACATGCTAAGCTAGAGGCCAATTGGCTCTAGGATTCAATGCACAACTGGACAATGCATACATGAAAAGGTGTCGGTCAAGAAGTTTTGACATGATCGATCTTCTTTTCCCATGTACCAGTTCATATTATCTTCATTGTGCTTTGCACCCTTGAGATGATGTCACCTACTGATACCATTTGAATGAAGCCTTTTTTTCACAGTCAAATGGGAAGATAGAAGAACACTGAAGACTAGGGGGCCTCCAGATGTCTCAGCATCATCATTGTCACAAGGTTAGAAGAGTAGATAACTGAAACTTGGTCTTGTTGCCATGCAATTTCAACTGAATCTTGAAACTTCGAAGTATCATATATGGTGGGCAGACCTAAAGGGAGTCCTGGGAAGAAGCAAGCTGCGCGTGTAGTTTTGTTCTTTTTTTTTTTTTTTAAAAACGAGAAGGAGATAATTGAGTTGGAACTCGGGGCCTCTCCCACGGGGGAGGGTGGCGAACCAATTGCACTAGACAACTAGTTCCGACCAAGCTGCATAATTGTGCTTAACCGAACAGTACTATAAGTAAATATTATTACCCGAAGGAACTTGGATTATCTGGCCAGAACTCGAGCTTCCGCATATCCTGAGGCTCGACCCATAGGAGGAGGCGGTCGGTCCGGCTGACCTCCCCGTAGATCTGATCTTTGCCATAACCTTCGGCAAAACCTTCTCCCTTGGACGAGTACCTCTGCTTCTCATCCATGGGTAGCTCGAAGAATTGTCTGCCAATCCTCCTCACCTCATCCAGGAAGGATGTTGTGATCCCATGGCCAGTCAGCTGCACAAAAAAACCCTCAACCAGCCTCAACTATGTGATGGCAAGAGAAACTGCAGTCACAGAAACTTCGACAAACAAAGCCAGGGAGCATCATAGTCCATTGAAGTCAGCCGGTTTGGTTGAGAAGAAATAAACACAACTAAGGGAACATTTTAGTAAATTGGTTGATTGAGGTGGGATTGTATCTCAATTTACTTTTTGGCGGACGCTATCTTACATATGATTAACATGTCTGAAGTAGAATCTTTTTAATGAAAAGTTTCTGAAAAACACACCCTTGGTTTGTGTGAACATAAACTGTCCATCTTCCCTAGCTACCTGCCAATTAATTGAGAAGTGTGTAATACCTTCGAGAGGCCATCCCCACCAGCCCAGTGTTTATCTCAGCCAAGATTTTTGAGGCAATCTTATAGAGGGTTGATACCATGTAGACCCTGAAACTTTGCCAAATTGGCTGGGTTCCTGATTGGGTATTACTGACCTCGTAAGTCGCAACACTTATGAGTTATGACTGTGCCTGGTCATATCCAAGCAGCGCTTGAGAACCAGAGAGGCCTTCTGCCAAACACAGTGACATCTAAACTGCCATGCCAACGTGGGAGCACTCGAATCAAGATTTTACATGGAGTAGTGAAAGCAGATGAGACACCCAGACTCCTTCCCCTAAGTTTCCCAGGTGTACCCTAACATGTTCTTCGATCGTTTAACTAGCTGACAGGCTACGTCAACCTGGGTTCAGTACAGCTGGAGATTTTCTGCATCAAAACCAGAAAGTTGTCTTAGAAGATCACCTGGAAGAGGCCCCATGAACCAAGGGCTTCTCTTAGCTTTGCCATCTCCCCTTGGTTGCTGCCATCAGATGGGGTGAGCAGGCGGAGATCGACGACGGGGATACTGGCCGACAAGTCACCGGAGACATCGCTGCCCGGTTCCCTCTTGTCCTCCGCCATACCTCTGCTGGCCTCCCCTCGCACTGACCTCTCTCTCTCTCTCTCTCATTCACAAATCTGACATATCTCCAGTCTTCTCTTCATCTTTCTCCATCTCTCTTTCTTGTCTGGTAAGTTACGATGACATTATTCAGTTTCCCGTGTCACATGGGGAAGAGTCAAAGTTGAGTTCAAGGAAACGAGTGGGTCAAATATGTTGGCCGCAGGGAGGAGCACACAGGACAAGATGACGAGGACAGATCTTGTTGGCATCGAAGAGAGTCACAAACGTGGAGGTGACTGCAACGTGGACGGATGGGCGCCGGAGCTGAAGCTGAAGCTGAAGTGGGGTTGTGACGAACGCGCCGAAGGCTAACCCCACAGGTGTTTTTAGAGGCCACCTCTGCCGCCATGGGAGCTTTAGATGATGGCACGTTGATCAGTCCATATTTAATGGTGAAAAATATCAGCACCGTGGCCGGCAGGCGGCATTATTTTTCTACCCTCCATTATAAAAATATCTGATGAAGAGAAGGTGAGGACCATTTTTTTTTAATAAATATAAGTTTTAGCCGAGGAAATGAAAAGATTTGACCGGGAGGAAGACATCCCTCCTTGCCTCCATAGAATATATATATAGAGTACAAGGAAAACATGGTTAATCACTCACTCTATAGCGTAAGCCCAAAAATACTAATATTTAAAGATCAGAATGCTTGATTTTATTCTGATATATTCATCATCTAATTTTCAAATCAAAAGATAGAAAAGAGGTCGGAGCATGAGGAAGAGACCTGACACGCCCCTCTCTAATTATATATCTTGTGAAGGACTATGTAGATTATTGTTGAGAGATTTATACAATTAAATCAATGAAAAAAATTAGCTAAATTAACTCTCCGACCGGACTCCCTTGTTTCATGTCGCTTGTCACTTCTTTGTTGATCGATAGACCCTTACCTTGGTGCCAAGATCACTCTTTGTCCACACTAGCTCGTTAACAAGTTGCGTGTATTAAAATATGCTGACAAACTAATCTATTGATGTGCTAATATTATTAGTACAGTAACACATTAAAGTATTAAGGCATAATTAGTGTGCTAACGGGTTAACGCGTTACCATTACCTTCTTGCTAATGAATAAATCACTTTTTCAGTGCAATACTTCCTGTCCTAGTCAATCCTTTCATTAAATATCAACATTACGAGCCTTACGTTCAAATCGGTGCATAAATCCTTTCTTTACGTTAGTATTACCTTTTTGCTAACGAATAAACCACTTTCTCAGTGCAAGACTTCATGTCCTAGCCAATCCTTTCATATAATATCGCCATTACGAGCCTTACGCTCGAATCGGTGTAGAAATACTTTCTTTACATTAGCATTGCCTTCTTGCTAATGAATAAACCACTTTCTCAGCGCAAGACTTCGTGTCCTAGCCAATCATTTCATATAATATCACCATTACGGGCGTTATGCTCGAATCAGCGTAGAAATCCTTTCCTTACGTTAGCATTACTTTCTTGCTGATAAATAAATCACTTTCTCGGTGCAAGACTTCGTGCCCTAGTTGACCCTTTCATATAATATCACCATTATGGGCCCTACGCTCGAATCGGTGCAAGAATCCATTCTTTGCGTTAGCACTACCTCCTTGTTAACGAATACACCCTTCCATCGGCGCCAGGCCTCGGGCCCTAGCCAACTATCATACGTTACTATCTAAGGTCAAACATCACATGATTGACCCATCCCCGTTTCTCACTCTATGTTTTAAAAAAAAGAGATAATAAAATGGGATTTAAAATAGAGGTACCTTGTCAGACTTGTTCCTACATTAGGACAAGGGTAAAAATGGCAATAACCTGGCTATGACATAGACCCACAAGGGCATTGCAGGCAAAATTGGGTACCCCACCATGTGAAAATATGAAAGGGCACGTGGGCAAAAGTAAGAGGGGGCTAGCTTCGGTGAAAACTCGAAAGGGCACTTGAGCCAATAAGGTGACAACTAAAAGTTTCTCCCTGCTCTCACCCGCATGAAACTTCAGACGGGATATTCCCGAACGTCCCACCGATGAACAAACACATCTTTGCTTCGACATTTACCCAATGTCGATGAACAAAATGGTTTCGACCCTTGTCATCATTGGCAAGACCGGTCGAAATTCCTTTAACTTGGACCTTTTGTCCTTATTAATGAACAAACACATCTTTATTTCGACATTTAACCAATGTCGACCAACAAAACGGCTTCGACTCTTGTCATCATCGGCAAGACTGGTCGAAATTTCTTTAACTTGGACCTTTCGTCCTTGTTAATGAACAAATACATCTTTGTTTCGACATTTAACCTATGTCAATGAACAAAACAGTTTCGACCCTTGTCATCATCGGCAAGACCGGTCAGAATGCCTTTAACTTGGATCTTTTGTCTTTGTTAATGAACAAACACATCTTTGCTTTGACATTTAACCAATGTCGACGAACAAAATAGTTTCGACCCTTGTCATCATCGGCAAGACCGGTCGAAATTCCTTTAACTTAGACCTTTCGTCCTTATTGATGAACAAACACATCTTTGCTTCGACATTTTACCAATGTCGACGAACAAAATGGTTTCGACCCTTGTCATCAACGGCAAGACCAGTCAGAATTTCTTTAACTTGGACCTTTCGTCCTTGTTAATGAATAAACACATCTTTACTTCGGCATTTAACCAATGTCGACGAACAAAATAGTTTCGACCCTTGTCATCATCGATAAGACCGGTCAAAATTCCTTTAGCTTGGACCTTTTGTCCTTATTAATGAATAAACACATCTTTGCTTCGACATTTAACCAATGTCGACGAGCACAACTGGTTTTGACCCTTGTCATCATCGGCAAGACCGGTCAGAATTCCTTTAACTTGGACCTTTCGTCCTTGCTAATGAACAAACACTTCTTTGCTTTGGCATTTAACCAATGTCGAGGAACAAAAAGATTTGAGGTGAAAATACATAGTGTAAGTCAATCAAGATCTCCTGAGACCAGCCCTCTTGGGAGTGAGACATTTGAGGCAAAAGAGAGGCGGTTTGGGGCCACCTCACCTCAAAACCGCCTAGGAGCACTTTTGATAACATAGGAAGGTAATTGACAATGTGCTCTTTAAGAAACTGCACAAGTTTTGGCTACATTGATCTCTTTTTCCCGCCTTTATGGGGAGCCATTGATGCCATGGTAAGGTGTCTCCAGTATGACCTGGATGCCAAGGGTTTAAATCTAGAAACAGACTCTGCATACAATCGACCCTCCTTGGGCCCTCTAGTGGCAAGAGTCTCAAGGCATTAGGCTGCCCTCTTTTTATCTCTTTTTCCCATATTCTATGAAAAAACTCTTTGACAAAAATAATGAGGTCTTGGCGATTTATGCCCGTAAGGAAACCAGGTGAAAGTCAGCCAATCTGATGCTTATTTATGGGCTTGTGAAAGCTTTGAATGGTTATATATGAAGATAGGAATCTGATCCTTTATGATGATTAGGTTTTGTTTTCAATTCAACAACTCTTTGATGCCTTTGTGGCCCAGAGGATCAGGTCTTATGTAGTCAAAGGCGAGAGGCACCCGAGGTGATCTGGGGGTCACTGTAGCCTCTAATGCCTAGGTAATGGCCTAGGCATTTGAGGCAACATTTTTTAGATATACTAAATAAAATAGATATATAGTATATATTGTTAAATATATCAACAACACATCAAATCAATCAGATTAGTAAATTCATTCATTTAGATGTGAGAAATAAACTAAGAACCTATCAAATTCACATAGACCTGGCCTCGCATCATGGATCAACCTGACAAAGGGTGGGCAGCACTTAGGAGGGTGGAACCCCCCTGGCCGAAATTTCTTATAGGAATGTGCTCCGCAGCCCAAGTGAGGCTGGCCCAAAGGCCCCTGTGGCCACAGCCAACTTGCCTAGGCGAGATGGGCCGAAGTGAGGCAAATTATGGGCACCTCACCTCGCCTCATTGCCTAGGCGAGCGTCTCAAGCACTTTTGATAACATAGGCTGATCCAAGTCATGGATGGCAGTTTCCGCTGAAACCGATACATTTCGACCGAAACGTATCAGTTTCGGACTTGGATGATCCGAAACCATTCGCCCGAAACCGGGCGAAACCGGACGCCAATTCCCCTCTTAAAAATATTATTTTATTATGTTTTGGGCTGAAACCAAAACCGAAACTGATACTGTTTCGGTTTCGGCCCCGGCTGAAACCGGTTCCGAAATCGAAACTGCCATCCTTGATCCAAGTCAGAGTCACTAAATCCTGATTGACCTAACTGTCGAGGGGAATCTGATAGAAAGCCTGAACAAGATCTGATTCTCTAACTCTGTTTCTAAATTTTGGATCCTTGGTGCTTCCAACACCAATCTCGTCCAGTTGACTGAATTTGGCCTGGATTTTGAATGTTTTCTAAGGCCTACATTCTTTCTATGACCAACTTACTGGAAGGGACTTCTTTTGAGGAGTAGATGCATTTTTATCTTGCCCTAGCATCTTCACAAGCCGCCATATGTATGTACAACCTTGGTTTCTAGTTGTTGGCCCTGGAAGCGGACTGAACTTACCAAAAGTTTTATAGTCCTTGCTGAATTTCTGATTGTTGGTTCACCCATTTTTTTAGTTAGGAGAATGTTTCATGTTGGTTGAGGAAGGTTGGCTGACTTGTACCGGATTGGTGCAAGTTGGCCTGCTTGTACTATACCACAGCGGAGAGGGCATATTTATACTACTTGTGACTTTTAGAGAAAGAAAGGCAAATAATTCGCTGCGGCTTTGTTGTTTTGATTTGTTTTGGGACCGGCCTCTCTTTGCAACAAGCTACATCAGAAAGGAGAGAGAAAAAAGAATGAAGAAATGCCCCAAGAAGAGGTGGGAGCAAAATAGAAGAAGTAAGGGGGCAAAAAGAAAAAAGAAGAAGAAGAAAATAGGGAAAAAAATGCATGGGCCGTGTTCCTCATTCGCGTTTCTTTCTCCCATGCGAGCATTAATTGCTCGTTGACCTCTCTCTCTCTCTCGCGCATGCAGCCTCGGATAGCTTCCACGCACGCGAGCATGCTTCGGCTAGCCCACTCCGTGCACGATGCGGCCGGCCCACTCCGCAGAGGGGAAGGTTTCCCCCCTACTCTGCCGCACCCCCTACGAAGAAGCAACCGTAGTAGTAGTAGCAGCAGCAGCAGCGAAACAAAATGGAGGTCTCCCTCCAAACAGGGACCCCTGCATCCCTATAAGAAGGGCACTTCGGTGAAGAAAATTCCTCTTCTTCACCCTCTAGAAGCTACAATTGCAGAAGAAGGAGAGAAAAAGAAGAAGAAGAGAGCATGTAAACAAAAAAAAACAGAGAGAGAGCCAAGGGGAAGGAAGAGAGGGAGTGTGAGAGACACCTGTAAAGAGGGGTGAGTTCTTGTATTTCTTTCTTTTTCCTTTTCTTTGCGTTCTATGAGGCTTGGTTTGGCCTAGATGTAAATATTTGTATTCAAAGATAAATGAAATATAGGGCCCTTGAGACAATTTTTTTTTATATGAGCTTACATGCAGCTCTCTAATGTGTGCGATGCATCTTTCTTCGCTTTGATCCCCCTTCTCTTCGATTGTTAACATGTCATCCACATGATAATTTAGTTTTTTATCATGGTGGCCATCGGTCCGGGGCTTACTTAAGCTCATGGGTATGGCTCTGGGTTGCCAACCACCATGAATTCACTTAGTTTCTTCCTCGCTTTGCAATGATCTTAGTTTCCGCTCAAAGCCCCACTTTGGGATTTGACTAGTCTTGTAATCTTTGTGCCAAAGGGGTGAGAAATATGGGAGTTAGTCCCCGATCATATGTTCAACAATATTTGGTTTCTGCTATTTCGGGGAAGAGATGCAAATGACAGCCTCTAGGAAGGGTCCCCGGTTTACACAACCCTGTGAGTATGATTCGGGATTCACGCCCACCCGGGCTCCTATTGGGATGCTTCCCTGATTCTCTTTAGATTTTTCTCTTACCTTTCCTTTTGGGGACTTTACTTATGCACCCCTCCAGGGGAATTGGTTTCATGCCCTTCCATAAGGGGCTGATTTTTTCAAACTAGCATATTTGGAAATGTTCCTAGCAGATCAGGTTTTCGAGCCACATATGTTTTCATTGTGCCCACTTATTCCCTCCGGGGACCATGAGGGTGATACTATAGATGTCGTCACTTTTATGCGTGACCTTCTTATTTTCAGGCTATCTCAGATTACATCTGTGGATGAGTACCTAATTAACATGCCCCCAAGCCCCAGGACTAGGGGAGGTGTCGTCAAATTTTCTTCGGGAAACTTGAACAAACTTGAAAGATTAATGACACAAAAAATGAATGATGATGAATAACTTAAACAATAAATCATTAAGAATAGACGTGCAGTAAGATGTGGAACTGATAACACCAGGAAAAGAGGTAGTGATGTCAATGAAAGACTACTAAAGATGAGGATGAACAAGATAAAAATGAAGGAAAAAGCAGGAGCAAAGAATTCTCATACCAAAAATAGAAAATAGTCCTAAAGGGGCAATTGTAATGCATGTTGAGCATGAACCGATTGGGAGCTCACTATTGTGAGAGTCGACCCCCTTGGGGTCAAGCATGCCCTATGATAAAAAAAAAGAAGAAAGAAGAAGAAGAAAAACCCAAAAAAAATTACACCTGCGCCGATCACCGTCATCCAGGATGCCGCCAGGAGCCATGTCAACGGCTTCGAGGCCGAGGCCACCTTCCGCCCGGTCAAAGGCCTGCAATTCAACGGCAGCCTGTCCTACAGCGACGGGGTGTTCGATGACTTCGTGCGCACCTTCTCGCCCACCGACACCTTCGACATGTCCGGCACGCCGTTTGAGAACGTGCCGAAGGTCACGGCCTATGGCTCGGTGCTGTACAGCCGCGGCATCGCCAATGGCCGCAGCCTCGACCTCTTCGCCGAGTACAGCTATGTTGACGAGATCACCTTCCAGGACAATACCCGCAAGTCCAAAGCTCACGACCAGCTAACGACGCCGGCCTATGGCCGCGTCAATGCCAGCGCTGCCCTGACCACGCGTTCGGGCGTGCGTCTCACCCTCTATGTCAACAACCTCTTCGACTCGTTCGATTACGTCTACGCCTCCAGCGATCCGTTCCTGGGCGGAGACGTCTTCGTCGTGCCACTGGCGCCCCGCCAGGTCGGCGTGCGCGTCTCGAAACGCTTTTAAGGGAGGGCCGGATGTCACGCAGGAAGGAAAAGACCTATACCCCCGGCCCCGTCGTCATGGCGGCGTGGCCGGAAGGCGCTTCGGGCAATGTGCTGAACGGACAGGGCGAAAAGACCTTCCGCAAGGCCTCCCCCATGTTCTGGCATCCGCCGACCCAGCACCCTTTCGGCACCTTGCAGCAGATCGCCAGCGATGGCTGCCGGGTGACCCCGGAGGCGGCGGAGGAATTCCTCAAGGCGCGTGACTATCCGCCGCTGGTGCCGATCAATCCGGTGCGGATCGAGCGTACGCCGCAGGAATGGACGGCGCTGGCGCGTGAATTCGCCCTGGCGAATGAATCGGACCTATTCGGCGCGACGACGGTCAAGGAACACCATATCGTCGAAGGCTACAACATCGATGTCCCGAATGTCATCGCGCTCGGCTTTCCGCACAATTACGACAACCTCAAACAGGTGCCCAGTTCGCCGGAGAACGGCGCAGGCATCGCCGAGGTCGGGCGGCAGTATGCCCGCTGCACGCGCGCCTCGTACAAGCTGGCCAACTGGATCCGCGAACAGGGGTACTATGCCTATCCCTATCCCGGCCCGCGCGCCGACGCGTTGTTGCTGATCCCCGCCGCCATTGATGCCGGCCTGGGCGAACTGGGCAAGCACGGCTCGCTGATCAACCGCACCTATGGCGCTAACCTGCGCCTGGCGGGCGTAACCACCGACATGCCGCTGATTTTCAGTGAGGAAGATGTCTTCGGGTCGGACGATTTCTGCCTGAACTGCCGCATCTGCGACGACGCCTGCCCGCCAGGCGCCATCACCGACCAGAAGCAATGGGTGCGTGGAACCGAGCGCTGGTATGTCGATTTCGACAAATGTATCCCGTTCTTCGCGGAAAATGCCGGCTGCGCCATTTGCCTGGCGGTTTGCCCATGGTCGCGGCCCGGTGTTGCCGACAACCTCGTCATGAAAATGGCCCGACGCCGCGAAGCGCATCTGCGGGAGGCCGGCGAATGACCACGCGCACGACCTCACCCATTCTCGTCTTCGCCCTGTGCTTTATCGCCGGCCTGTGCGAGGGCTACGACCTGCAATCAGCCGGTATAGCCGCACCTAAGTTCGCGCCGGTCTTTCATCTCGATCCGGCCCATCTCGGCTGGGTATTCAGTGCCAGCACGTTTGGCCTGTTTATTGGTGCGTTGGTCGGTGGCCGCATGGCGGACCGCATCGGCGTGATGTATCTCGGCCGCGTGGTGGAGACCGGCGACAGCCGGGCGCTGTTCGCGCGGCCGCGCCATCCCTATACGCGGATGCTGCTCGACGCCGTGCCCGATCTCGCACTTCACTTCGGTAGCCCACCCCCAGGCTAACGGGCTAGTCGAAAATGCCAACAAAACTATCCTCAAAAGGATCAAGACTAGACTCAAGAAGGCCAAGGGTAATTGGCTCGAGGAATTTCCTAGTGTACTGTGGCCGTACCAATCTACTCCTAGAGCTGCTATCGGTGAAACTCCTTTCCAACTAGTGTGTGGCACGGAGGCCGTGATTCCCCTAGAGATCGACAACCCTTCCCTTAGAGTTATCAACTTCTCGCCCGAGCTGAATGAGCAAAAGTTATCAGAAAACTTGTACCTGACAGATGAAGTACACGAGGTCGAGAGGATCCGAGCTACGGAATACCAGCGACGCATGACTCGCTACTACAATGCCAAAGTTAGAAACAAACGATTTCAACCGGGAGATTTCATTGTGAGAAAGGCCGAAGTCTCTCAACCACTAGAGGCGGTGGGGAAGCTGGCCCATAACTGGGAAGGCCCCATCTAAGTGTTCAAGATGCTCGGAAAAGGAGCGTACTAGTTATCTACCATGTAAGGAATGCCTATTCCTCAGACTTGGAACATGACAATGTTGTGAAAATTCTATTTTTGAGCTTCTTCCATAACATGTAAGAGGCAAAGTGCGATAATATCTCACCTTTTCATTGCATTAAACATCTTTGTACATCAGATAGGCCATAGCTAGTACAATATGCAAGAAAGTGAAAAACTCATACATCACGAACTGGTCACTCGACACGGATGAGGTCGGTAGTCCCCAAGCTGAGCCACTGACTCCACCCCGTGTGGAAACTGGCTTGGATAGCGGGACAACTGATTTTATCTGATCGGGAAGTCCAAACAGAAAGCAAGCACCCTCTGAGTGGTGCGAGCGAGGAAAAGAAAGGTGAAGAAGCAGAAAATAGGCACCATCTGAAGAAAAAGAGGATGGTAAAAGAATCAAAAATAAAGAAACACTCCCCTGAGGATGGGAGTAGGGAGATGCTCGGGGGAGAACGAAGTGCTACTGTCGACTTCCCGGTGCCCGACACCTTCCGAACCGGTAGGTTTGGAATCTGTCGAACAATACCTTCCACGCCGTGTCTCCATTCGACGGCAGCTAGCCATCCCCCGAGCACGGCAGCAGTCCAGAGGTGGAAAGGGAGCCCGACACCACATGGTGACCCTTCTTCTATGCCGTCTGCCCATCGCCGACCGTTCTTCTACGCCGAAGTATCATGAATGCCCCAGTAACCGTCAAAATCTTTATCCTTGGAGTCATCCACCATGCTTTGTCTGAAGATGATTATAGAGGAAGGAGACGGCTGCTTTGCAGGAATGGGAAGAGGAAGCAAAAGATTGCAAGGGAAGCCTTAAGCAATGCGAAGAGGAGGAGGCACCCTTCAGTACCTATAGGCCGAAGGGGGAGACCATTGCCTTAATTTAATCTCCCCTCGAAAAGTCACAAGAGGTAGACTTCCTTCCCCAGAAGCAGTTATGCTAACTCCCTCACAAACCCCCATGGGAACACGTAAAAATAGCAAATCATTTAAAGCGTAGAAGGATGAAAAGATGCCAGCTCCGTGCCTGATCGACACGCAAGCCTAATTTTTCAGCTACGAATTGTACGAGATCTCTGATTCGCTGGCAACTGTGGATATGGTAAATCCTCCCTGGTCATGGCGGTAATGTGTAGTCAATTACATTTTGAATACTACTCGCATTATATGGAAAGAAATTTATCACATTACTAAGTCCAGAGAGAAATTACAAAAGAGAAAGAGGAAAGGAAATAACCAGGCAAGTACAAATTTCCTAGTCTATAGAAATGGGGGAACTCTGGGAATTTCGTGACCCCTCTTGAAGCTCAACAGGTGGAGGACCCTTGGTGGTCAACAACGTCCCAGCCAATCTCCGTAGTCAGAAGGCCACCGAAAGCTGCCGTCCCAAGTGTTGGGCTCGATTGCTGTCCTGCGGGCTGAGCTGAGTTGCTGAGCTGAGTCTGAATAGTGTTGAGCCAGAATAGTACTGAGTCAGACCAGCAGCCCGCCTCTGGCCCAATTGCCCTTTCGACTTGCAGCCCATCAACCCAAGATCAGTCCTCCCGGGCCCACTTGTAGCCCTTTACCTCCCTGCATGGAGTGGGCAGTAAATTAAGTTTTGTAACCATTGCAATTAATTATTTACCGAGAGTTACCGTACTTGGCCGGGGTCGTCGTCCCCACGCCCAGAGCGTGGAGGTATCGTGTCCACTCCTCTCTTCACATTTTACTTATTTCGTATGTATTCTATTGCCGTGCTGTGAGAGTGACAGGTACTCGCTCGTTATCAATTTTATCACCGCTACGAGAGTGAGAGACAGCGAGACCCATCCCATGACCTGACCTGGGCACGAGTGAGAGTTGACTACCCGACTCATAGCCGGTTTCTCAACCGCGTAGTCCGCACACTTCCCTCGCTAGGGACGTTTGTGAGCGTCCCAGGTTTGCGTGTTCGTCCCGTATCACCCATCTTACTCGATCTAGCAATGTTATCCTTAAGTACTTTCTATTTTATCCTTTCTTTGCATTAGTTTTGATGATTTCTTTATTTTAGTCCAGCATGCATCATGTCATTTTAAGCACTCACATCTCATGATTCTCTCAAGGTTTCTCCTCAACAATGGCTAATTGTACCTCAGTTCTCTTGGATAAGAGATCCCCATTCCACTCTGAATTTGAACGTCTTCTTTGATCTTGCCGCTTGATCTGGTTGGCTAGCGTGATTCTTGTCTGGATTTTTATCTCAGTTTATCTTCTCTGTTCTAACTTTTCAGCTGTGTTTTTTCTGATCCCCTCATTGTCCATGGATTGTGTCCCCCAATGAGGTCGGTCGTGTTTCCTTTTCCTCTCTTAGTTAGTTCTCCAGACATGTCTCATCATTGTCATCCATTCCTGGTGGTTAGTTCGGTATTTTCGGGAGAATTCCTATCACTTGTTGGTTGTGACGGGTGTCTTCTTGCCTTGATATCCACTTATCAGTTCTCTCCGCTTCATCTCCATTTCTTGTCATTGTCGTTTTCACTCCATCTCCTTTCTATTATGCCTTCGCGTCACTTTTGCTCACTCCCTTGCAAAGTGGATAGCAAGGAGGGGCATCTGTTGACACCCATTTTCAGCCTACAAGATGAGTTATTTCTCTTATTCATCTCTTGTGATGCTCTGAATTACCCATTGCTTTGGAGTCTTCTTTGATCGTGTTTTGAGCCCGTTCTTGGTCATTTTTCGAGCCCATTGACTTTTGGAGCCTTTTATCTTCAATTCCCTCACTTTCGCAACTGTTTCGGACCTTTCGGGCAACCAAACAGATGGTCAAAACACACCCGTGCAAAGCTACCAAGGACCCCTGGCCGGGGTAAAGGGTTGACCACGACCATCAAGTCACTGTCAACCCTTGACCGTGACCAGTCTTTTTAAAAAAAAATAGGTAGTGATCATTGGGAGACTACGATCATGAGGTCGCGGTCCCCAATGGACCGCATTCTCAGAGCTTCTTTCTTGAGCGTTCAAGAGCCCGTCGGCCCTGTTCCTTATCCCTTGGTTGACCCTAAGTAGTCGCGGTTTGGTCATGACTGTGTTCATGAAGCCACGGTATCGCGATTGACCGCGTTTCTATCGCAGAGTCCAGATCATCCCAAACTCTGATTTCTTTGCCGCAGGTCTCTTTGGACTCCTCCTTGGCACCATTCTCGAGGAGAACAGATTGCCTGATCGAGTCTGATCGGCTCCGGCAAGACGACACTCGGCCGCGCGCTGTTGAAGCTCGGCGACTTTGGCTTCTCGCAGCAGTACGACCAGACGGTGTCGAACCCAATCGCGACGACGTTCCTCGGCACGCCGTCGAGCGCGATCATCAGGCTAAAGGCCGCGACTATCAGCGGGGCAAGTAGGGCCAACGCTGGCATGTTGGATTCCCGGCTGCCAGCAGTGCCGTCGCGTTCATGTCTTGAATACGAGTAAGCGCCCCAGACGAAGCTGATCAGCAGCAAACCGGCGCAAAGCACGGCGGCGAAGACGGTCCAAAAGTCCATCGCCTTCACATAGCACCCCATCCCCCGAAATTCTAGACACTGAGGTGGCACTTTGGCTGTTCTCTGGCACCTTTCGCTCACCCCGCGCATGGACCCATCAGGCGATCCCTATTCCGGGGCAAAGGCGTATTTCTTCGATGTCGGCACGACCACGCCGCAGATCGTCTATACCGATGCCGCGCTATCAGAGCCGCACGATCATCCCGTTGTGGCGGACAGCTCCGGCGTCTTTCCGGCGGTGTTCTTCGAGGATGAAACCTCGCACCGGCTCCGGATCACGACATCCGCGGATGTGACGCTGCACGATGTGGATAACATCGCCGTCCCGACCACGACCCCTCCAGAATTTCCAACCTCCGAGACTCCTGCGCAGCAGTTGTTTCAGACCGGCCACATTCTCATGGCTTGGCGCGCTTCTGCCCCGACAGGCTTTGTTCGGCTCAATGGCCGCACCATCGGCTCGGCTGCCTCCGGAGCATCGGAGCGGGCCAACGCCGACGCGGAAGACCTGTTCGTCTTCCTCTGGGACCAGGATGCAAACCTCGCTGTCTCCGGCGGGCGCGGTGGAACATCGGCCGGCGATTGGGCGGCGGACAAGGCGATTGCTCTTCCCGATTTCAGGGGCCGGCTTCCGGTCGCCCCGGATAGCTTCGGCAACTCGGCGGCGGGCCGCGTCACCGATGCTGTCCTTGGGGCAGATAGCGATCTGCTCGGTGCTGCCGGTGGCGCTCAGACACATACCCTGACCACGGCGCAACTCGCGGCGCACGGGCACACCGTTACCGTCACCGATCCGGGCCACCGACACTTTGTTGCCTCGGAAGACAACGTCAGCCAGCCGGGGTTCCCGACAAATGCAACACAAGTGGCCTACATCGGCCAGCTTAGCGATGAGAAATACGTACTTCAGCGCGGCACGTCGGACGCGACGGTCGGCAGGGCATCGTCCGCCACCACCGGCATCACCGCCGCAGCCAACAATAACGGCTCTGGCGAGGCGCACAACAACCTCCAGCCGTCCATCATCGTCCCCTTCTTCATAAAGCTCTGAGCCCATGTACGAGATCAAATTCACAACAGTGACCGGCTCGGATTGGGCTGAGCGGATCGAGTGCATCAACGACGAGACGGGCGAGGCCCTGACCGATGTCGATACCGGGACAATCGAGCTTCAGGTCCAGGACCGCAACAGTTGCGTGATGTTCACCCTGACCACGGCGGACAGCACGATCACGCGGCCGGCATCCGGAGCCTTCCAATGGCGTCGGGCCACGGCTGACCTGTCGTCTCTGTGCAAGGGCACGACCTACCGCGTCGGCTGCCGTCATATCGACGGTTCTGGAAATACCTCAGCCCTGTTCACCGGCTCTCTTGCCTATCTGGATGGTGAGTTCGAATGGCAATAAGCACGCCAATCCGGATCAGGAAGGTTGCGCAGCCTGTCGTCAGGATCAGGCGCGTTACCCAGCCGAAAACCCGCATTCGGGTTCTTCCGAAGATCATCCCGGCAGATGGTGAAGCCGCTACCATTGCGATTGGCACGATCACCACGCTTGCGGCAGGAATCCACATTTGTTTTTGTTGAGGTTTTTGGTGGATTTTGGTTGAGGAGGCAGCAGGTTTCTGATTTGATTTTAGGGTTGTTTTGGCTGCTTTATTTGGTTGTTTTTTCTTGTTAGCTTTTGGCTGTGTGGAGTTAGCAGTTTTATTGGACCAACGTTTATTTTGACTCCAATAGCCCTTTTGGTGGTATGGGTTGAATGCCCTAAATGCATGCATTTGGCTTATTGGATATGCATACATGGGATGCGTTGACCTACCTGTATGACTGCGTGGACTCATCCACCCAGAACGAGTGAAGTATTGGCCATGGTGGTATGGATGTGTTGACGCATTTCCCTGCATGCGTAGACCCATGTGGTCATTTCCATTCTGATGGACTCTCTGGAGTTTAGTCTGCGTTGACGCCACATGCCCGTAGCGTTGACGCATCTGATTTGTATGCCTAGACCTATATGCAGAAGGCCTATAGTAAGATGAAGATTGCGTTGACGCATTATGGGCCTTGCGTGGACGCATCTGGCTTGTGTGCCTAGACCTATATGCAGAAGGCCTGTTGTGAGATGAAGGTTGCGTTGACGCATTGTTGGCCTTGCGTGGACGCATCTGGCTCTTGCCAGACTTGATGCTTTCACTCTGTGTACTGCAGTGCTGGTGAGAGGAGGGTTTGGAGCTGGTTGCATTCTTAATGGATTTTGTCTTAGGGGTTTCATTCATCTTTTCTTTTCCTTTCACAATATTTTTTACTCCAGTCGCCTTTTTCTCCTCATCTATCTTCTCTTCTGACACGAAGGTCACCAGCTTAATTCCAATTTCTTTCTTTTTGCTTGGATTATATCCAAGTCCTTCTTTGCCAACATAGCATTTTGTTCCCAATACCGCATCAAGATTTTGTTTGCCTTGTGTCATTCTCTCCAGGGAAACTTGTTTGTCTAAATTTTCTTTTTCAGCTTTCTTCAAATCTTCCTGAAGTTTCAAGTTGACACCATTTACAGCTTGGTATTTTTCTTCAGCGATTTTGGTGTCTTTTTCCAGTTTCTGCATTCTTAACTTTAGTTCATCATGCATCTTTAGCAAGAATTCATTTTCTCTTTTCAATTCAATCAATTGAGATTTATATTCATTTTCTTCATTCAGAGTTTTCTTCAGACAAACAATTTCATCCTCTAGCACTTTAACCTTTTCATTTGATAATTTTTCTTGATTTTCCTGGTTTTTCTTCTTTTTAAGCATTTTATTTTCTTTCTTCACAACATCATATTTATCCAGAAGCTCATTAAAAGCTTCTTCCCAGTCACTACAAGTAAATTCATCAGTTGAAGAGTTTACCTCAGTAGAGTCCTCTCCCCTGCCCATTAGGCATAGCTTCACCTCTTTTTCTTCCTCTGAGGTGCTATCATCATCATCTTCTTCTTCTTCTTCATCACTCCACGTACTGATCATGGCCTTGGGCTTTTTATTTTTGAACTTGGGGTGAACTTTCTTGAAATTTTCTGGACACTCTGACTTGATGTGTCCCTGTTTCCTGCATTGATAACAAACGAGTTTATCAGATTTCTTAGATTGGTCAGATTTAGACTTATAATTCATTTTGCCTTGAGAGCTTCTAAATCGACCTGCCTTACCTTCCCTTCGTAAGAATTTTTGAAATTTCTTTGTGAGCATAGCAATCTCACCTGAATTACTGTCTGATGAAGAGATCTGACTCTCATCAGAACTCTCCTTGCAGCTTGGACCAGCTTTGAGAGCTAGTGGCTTTTTCTTCTTCAAGTCTTCATCTGTTCTTCTGAGATTCAGCTCATATGCCATTAATGATCCAATGAGCTCGTCAGGGGTGGTTGTAGGAAGATTCCTAGATTCCTCTACAAAGTACCCACGATCACCAACCATATCATAAAAGCAGCAAACAAAGGGGTACAGTCGATCAAACTGCCGCGTAATATGGTCCCTACAGTTATCAGCAAATAAATCAAGCAGTATGCTCCCAAAAACGCACAATATAGAAACCACATGGCAAACACTACGACGCTTCTGCATCATCTTCCTGCTGTGCTGTGGGTCACTTACCATTTTTATCACCTGGCAATTGCTTCGCATCGTGGAACAGGCTCAAAAAAAGATCTATATCCTTTCTTCCGGTAAAGTGCTTGAGGCCCTGGCGGGTGACCGGAAGGATAACCTGCCCGTCGAAGCCCGGGACCATATCCGCACCTTCCACCAGTGTTTCTTTTCCCTCGACCCCGATGAAAAAGTGATCGATGCAAATATCAATCGTGCCCTCTATCTCGCTGATGCATCAGCCGTCCATCTCTACGAAAGCCTGAAAGAGGCCGGCTACTATGCGGGCATCATCTCCGGTAATATTAGCCAGCAGGTTGCCATTGACAGCATCCAGCTCGATATGAATACTTACCCTTATTATTTCAAATGCTTTGCCCTACAAAAGATCATCCGTCCCACCAGCCTAGTGACGCGTAGCCTCATTACCGAAGGCTGGCTCCGCAACACCAGCCGCTCAGACAACAACCCACATGGCTTTCTGATCGAGAAATGGAATACCCTGGAAAATAAAGATCTCAAAATAGAAATGCGATGACTACCTCTTTGTACAATATGTATTACGCCAATTTAAACACTTTATCATATGACAGATTCCAACACACCGCTACCGCAGCAATACACCGACAAACTGGGGCATTCAGCCAACTTCATCAGAAAGCGGAATTTTCTGATGTCAGCCCCTATTCTTGTCTATCCCTTCCTCTGTATGGTTTTCTATGGAGTCGGAGGTGGCAGGAATACCGAAAAAACGTTAAAACCACCCAGCGGCTTAAATACGCAATTGCCACGCGCCCGGACAAACCAGCCACAAAAGGAAGAGAATAAACTGGGTGTGTATGAAAAGGCCGATGCGGACTCCGCCAGACGAAAAGCCTACTTACAAAACGATCCTTATAGATCCAATGGCCAACCAGCTGACTCTAATGCAACACACTCAACAACTCTCCCAGCTACTCCCTCCGCTACCTACGTGGCGCCCGAAGACCCACGTGCCAATGAGCTCCTAAAAAAACTCGAACAACTCAACCAAAATATCCGAAATGGTTCATCCACACCCCATTCCTCTTCCTATTACCCTGTTACAGGCGCTCCTCTCACCCCTAACGAAGAAAAAGACCCGCAGCTGGAAAAGCTAAATGGCATGCTGGACAAGATCATCCGCATTCAGCATCCCAATAGGGTCGACCCTGTCGTTTCCAGTAACGACAAAGACAGGAATACCATTGACACCAGCGTCAACAGCCTACCCGGCATCGTGGCCGAAGACCAGGTCCTGGTGGCGGGGGCTACCATCGAGCTCCGGCTCTCGGCCCCAGCCTCCTTCAATGGCATCCCCCTGCCAAAAGATCAATTGGTGTATGGCATCGTCAGTATCAACAACGACCGGATGCTCATCCACATCAATTCCATCCGGTATAACCAGGCCATCTATCCCATCGGCCTGGAAGTGTATGACCTCGATGGGCTGCCAGGCATCCACATCCCCGGCAGCCTGGGCAGAGAGACCGCCAAACAATCCGCCGATCAAAGCATCAACGACGTCAATATCACCAATTATGATCCATCGTTAGGCGCACAGGCAGCCAGTGCCAGCATCCAGACAGCCCGCACCCTGCTCAGCCGAAAAGTCCGGCTCATACGTGTGGCCGTGCATGCGGGCTATCAGGTGCTCCTGCGCAACACACATACCGGCAGCTCCATACGGGTAGTCGCCGCTCCGCATCCTACTTCTGATACGACTTTTACATTGCCATCCCCCGCACTGCTTTGGCCTTTCCTGGATCAGCATGCCCGTTCCGAAAAGATCGATCTCCTCCTGCAGGGTATTTATCTCCTCTCCGACCACCTTATTTTTTCGCTGCAGTTGACCAATAACAGCCCTATTAGTTTCACCCCGGATTATATCCGGTGGTTCATCCGTAATAAACGATTGGAAAAACGTACGGCCATCCAGGACATACCCTTATATCCAGTCGCCATGTCTTCACTCTCATCCATACCAGGAGACTCCAGTCGGCTCCTCCTAGCCGGATTTATCAGTTTCGCACTGTCAAAAGAGAAAGAATTGGTATTACAAATAGCCGATAAAGGGGGCGCTCGTCTGCTCTCACTAAGCATTGATCACAAAACCCTCTTAAAAGCACAGACATGGGATACCGGAAAAAAACAGAAGACCGTCGAACCATCGTCATCAACTTTACAGTGACCAAGGCTGAATATGCGACGATCATGGAGGATTATGACAATAGTGCTTGCCGAACACGTTCAGACTTCTGGAGGAGAAAAATGCTTGGCAAAAAGATCATCATCTTCTACCGGAATAAGTCCTTTGACGAGTTTATAAAAGAAGCCATCCGGCTGCGCAAAGAAATGCAGGCCATCAAGGATAGGAACGTTTTGGATAATCCGGTTTTTTTGCACCTCCTGGTCTTACACGAAGGGATAAAAAAAGTCATCAATCAAATCTTCGATCTATGCTCTCAAAAATAAGAATGAATAAGAACATAGCCGGCAGGTTGTCTTATAATGAAAATAAGATCACCCAGGGGAAAGCAGTATGCATCCTGGCAGAGAATTTTGTCAAGGATACCCAGGAACTTACCCATGATGACAAGTTGTATCATTTTCAGCGCTTTAACGAGCTGAACCCCGATGTGATAAAGAGCAGTATCCATATCTCTTTAAATTTCCACCAGGATGACAAGCTTTCAGACCATCAGCTGCAACAAATATCAAAAGAGTACATGCAGCAACTGGGATTGGGAGAACAGCCCTATCTGGTGTACCGACACCACGACGCGGCCCATCCACATGTACATTTGCTCACCACAAAAGTCACATCCGAAGGAAATGCCATAAAGCTAACACGTAGGGATTATTATCAATCACACGTCATTGACAAGGCCCTCGAAGAAAAATACAACCTGTCTGTCAGTGGTGGAGCTGATTTGGAAGCAATACAAAAGCAGCCGGTGCAGCAGATCAAATATGGCGAAACACCGCTTACCCCTGCCATGAGCAATATACTGGACCATGTTATGTCCCGATACCAGTACACCTCTTTAGCTGAGTTCAATACCATCCTCCGGCAGTACAATATGGAGGCCTTTCAGGGCCTGGAAGGCACTCCGCTCCGTGAGAACCGGGGTCTGCTCTATTGGGCATTGACAGAAAGTGGTCGGCACATCGGCTCACCCATACCGGCCAGCCACTTTAACAGCAAGCCCACCATGAAAAACCTTGAAGAACAGTTCCAGCAGAACAAAAAAACCATACTGGATCAACCCATTTTCGCCTATCAGTTCCCCATCCGGAGAAGCCAGCAAACCGACCTTGATCATTCATTAGATATTGAAATATAATTACATGCACACCAAAGACCATAAAGATCTTCAAAACTTATTGCTGATGATATTGGCTTGCAGCATAGGATTACTAAGCCTTCATTTCTATTATTTTTGCTATGCCGCATTCCACGATTGGCGCCTGACGCATGCTTTTACAGATCGTATGCTGGTCAATATCGGGCGCAGCTTTCTCTTCGATCATATTTTTATCAACAAATTATGCAGTCTCCTCCTGTTGCTAATTTATATTGTTGCGACAGGCGGATCTTCTGATAGCGCTATATCTCTAAAAAAATGCAGAAAGCCCATCGCATACGGTTTATTGTGCTATTTTTTTAATGATTGGCTTCTTCAGGTCGACAATACAACATGGGCAGCAGCCCTATATATGGCTAGCACCACAATAGGATACATGCTCTTATATCATGGCTGTATGATACTGGCGGCAGCTCTTCACCTGTCATTCGGCCAGTCAGATCCTTTCGGCCGGGCGCAGGCAGGATTTCCACAGGAAGAGCGCTGCATACAGACAGAATTCTCCATTAATCTTCCGGCGCAGTATAAATACAGTAACAGGAAGAGGAATAGCTGGATCAATATCATCAATAGCCGCCGGGGCATTCTAATCATGGGGTCACCTGGTTGCGGTAAATCATGGTACATTATAGAGCCCATCATTTATCAAATGATCCAAAAGCAGTTCGCATTATTCATTTTTGACTTCAAACATCCGACATTGACGCAGTTTGCATGGCGTCACTTCCAACAGCACAAAAGTACCTACCCCGAAGGAACAACTTTTCATTATATAAATTTCTCAGACCTTTCCCATAGCCATCGCTGCAACATTCTTCATCCTTTTACACCTCCCCCTCGAACACCTTGGAACACCCCCTCCCAGACCCCCTCACAGCCAGGGGTCTCCCACACACTCATCCACCCCCTTTCCCCTCCCATTTACCTCATTCCCCATCTCCCCTCTTCAACCTGCAGTTCTCAGTTCGCTGGCAGCAGAGAAGGCACGAGTTGTAGAGCCTGCCCCAGAGTCTTCTGGCATCTTCAGGTGGTATGCCATACATCACCGAAAAGCTCGTCAAGGCAGCTTTGCAGCTGTAGTTGTCCTGCCAGCATCTAACATTCCTACTGCCCGAAGGACTCGTTCTCCCCCGACTGCGTAGATCAGGCCCAGCCAGTGACCTAAGGCGACTTCCTGGAGCTCCCACGTCCACATCCCATGGCTTTTGCAGGCGCCGCTTGTCCGAGAGCTTCTACACCAGTCAACGTCCATCAGAAAAAAGTGGTGTCCCGTTCGACATCCGGGGGAGCATTTTCTGAATTTTCTCCCTCAGGTGCTCTGTTCTGTCCATTCCTGGACTGAACAGACACCCGTTCACCTCTCAGACTGCTCCGGATTGCTCCGACCTCCACCGATGTCCCCGCAGACGCCATTTCAAAGAGGACTTCAAGACGGTTCCAACAACTCCAGCCACGTTTGATTCCAAGTTCAGGGGCATTCGTGGTGACCGTTCCTTCCTGCTGCTTAAGTACTCCTGCGGACTGAACTAGAAACCCAGGGCCCTACTTGTGGCTATCCCCCGATTGGATCTGGTGACAGAAGAATTCTGCAAAAATCAGGCATCATCTTGACCTAGTTACAAAGACCCTCCCACTGGTTTTGTCTCAAGGAAAATTCAGGAGTGGCTGCAGCTGCTACATCTCTAACAGCCTGTCCCCCATTCCAGAAGGCGAGCAGAACCGACATCGCTCACCGATTTGGTTTCATTTAAGCTCTCCCCTTCCCCGCCTGGCCGGCTTAGCACCCCTCCCTGCGTGGAGGTAGTTTTGATTGTAATTCAAGTTAATCCCCATCCTGAGATCCCCCTCCTGTGTGAGGTGTAGTGAGTGTATTAGCAGGTCACCATCCGAAGCTACATCGACGCGGCGTGCGGGTACGTACCCACACCTCCCTGCTCGCCTTCGTCTCCGGCCGAGATCGACATCTTCACGCTGACTAGGTGAGCTTCGGAACACTTCTCTTTGCTGGTTTCCTTTACTTAAGTAGTATTGCATCTTAGTGCCGTCAGCGGTAAGAGAGTGCCCGAACCCAAATTTGCTTATATTTGAGTGATTACCGCGGGCGAGTTGTGAGAGAGCCATTACATCCCACGCCCTCGGCGTGCTGGCTGCCTGTGAAAGTGGGCATCCCTGGATCCTTGGGGGTTCAATCCTAAGCTAGCCAAGCCATTGGAACCTCAAGGACCAACCTCGGACCCTCATCCTCATTGTCGGTCCACCTACAGACCTGAGTGTGCGTGACGTGGGTGAACCCGCTTGAGTGAGTCTGTCGTTCGGTTCGTGCTTGCTTGCCAGGTCCAAGGAGTGGTGTCACATCAATTTGGTATCAGTGTATCTATGAATTAGAGTTGCTTATCTCGGGTAGAACGTCAAGCTCTCCATTCATGGCTGACCATCCCACCAAAGACTTCAGCCCAATTATTTCATTAGAGGAGGATGACTCACCCCTATGTGAGGACCTTGAGGACATGGAGTTCCTCCCCTTAGGAAGCCCTTACCATGACCCCTTTGACCCCTTCCTATGGGAGTCTCGTTCCCCATGTGACCCACCCACCTTACTCACCACCCACCTTTTCCTACCTCAACCCACCATGATTGACCCCATCCACCAAGTCCTTGACTTGGGTCACACCCTAGGAGCCATGACCTTGAGCCACATCCACAGCGTCAACCCACTCAGCATAGAGCGTGGACGCACTGTGATTAGGCCAGCAGCTTGTGAGGGCTGCGTTGACCAAGCCAACCCGGTGCGTTGGCGCACTCCAGTAGCTCAAGCGAAGGGCTGCGTTAACCTTGCCCAGGCCACTGCGTCGACGCACTGGGAATTCCAGTGGCTCTGTGAAGTGCAGCCAGGGGCTGCGTTAACCCTGCCAGCCCACTGCGTTGACGCCCTGTAAATTCCAGAAGCTTGTATGAAGGGCAACCAGGGGCTGCGTTAACCCTGCCAGCCCGCTGCGTTGACGCCCTGTAAATTTCAGAAGTTTGTATGAAAGGCAACCAGGGGCTGCGTTAACCCATCTAGACCATAGCGTCGACCCTTCAGGGTGCAGCGTCGACGCAATGAAGAAGACTACGATCACTACATCGACCCTTCAGGGTGCAGCGTCGACGCATTGAAGAAGGCTGCGTTAACCCATCTAGACCACAACGTCGACCCCTCAGGGTGCAGCGTCGACGCAATGAAGGAGACTGCGACCACTGCGTCGACCCTTCAGGGTGCAGCCTCGACGCAATGAAGAAGACTGTGACCACTGCGTCGACCCTTCAGGGTGCAGCATCGATGCATTGAAGAAGGCTACGTTAACCCATCTAGACCACAGCGTCGACCCTTCAGGGTGCAGCGTCGACGCAATGAAGGAGACTACGACCACTGCATCGACCCTTCAGGGTGCAGCGTCGACGCAATGAAGAAGACTGCGACCACTCCGTCGACCCTTCAGGGTGCAGCGTCGACGCATTGAAGAAGACCGTGTTAACCCTTCAACGGCACACCCTCAGTGCCCTTCAACGGCACGCTGCCAATGGCCTTCAATGGTACGCTGTCAATGCCCTTCAGCGGCACACCCTCAATGCCCTTCAACGGCACGCTGCCAATGGCCTTCAACGGTACGCTGTCAATACCCTTCAGTGGCACACCTTCAGTGCCCTTCAATGGTACACTAAATGCCCTTCAGTAGCACACCCTCAGTGCCCTTCAATGGCACGGTGCCAATGGCCTTCAACAACACACTCAATGCCCTTCAGCGGCACACCCTTAGTGCCCTTCAATGGCACGCTGCCAATGGCCTTCAACGACACACTCAATGCCCTTTAGCGGCACCCTCAACGCCCTTCAGCGGCACACCTAGTGCCCCTTCAGCGGCACACCCTCCATGTGTCTTCAACGGCATGGTTCGAATGGCCCCCCTTCAGTGGCACAGCCCGCTGGCTGCTCAGCGGTACGCCCTGTGCCTTCCAAAGGCACAGCTGCCTGTGCCCCCTTCAGCGGCATGGTCGCCCATTCCCTACCAGCCGTCGGCGCACAGCGGATGGGTCGACGTGTCGGTCGGAGGCCAAGACACGGAAGCTATCCCTGTCAACCGAGTGACGGGGAGTCAAATCCCCATCAATGCTCCGCGGTTCCCGCCGCTCGGTCACGCCTTCTACAGGTGAATGGAAGTATAAAAGAACCCCCCTCTTCCCCACACAAAGGGAGTTGACGAGAGGAAAGGGGGCACCAGGAGACCAGGGACGCAGCGTCTTCCCGGAGAGCAGGCAGACGACCAGCTCCAAGAAGAGAAGAAGAGGAAGAAGAAGGAGCTCTCCCTTGGGCTTCCCCCTTCCACCACCACCAACAGAAAGAGTAAGGGAGAGATAGAGAGAGAGAGAGATGTAAAAGGGAGAGCAGGTTGCCGGCACGCTCCGTTCGACCCGGGCTTCTCCATTTTCGTTCCTCCCCTTCCTTCTTGCCCTCTCCCCTTTTGTGTAATATACATTCCGTGCTCTTCGTGAATGAAACTCGGTCCTTTTGGTCTCCGTCGTTCCCCCACCCATTTGGCTTATGAAGCCTTACAATTATAAACCCAATTACCCAAGGGTATAAATACAAACCAAATGGATACAAATATAAAAATAAAATATTAGTGTCCGATGTCGATTCCCATCAACTCTCCCTGGGTGGTAAGAACTCAACTCCGTTGAGTATGGGGTGCAGCTGCTCGTATGTCGTTCCGGCAGATCCGTTACCGCACTAGAAAGCGTGGAGTACGCTCCACTCCTAGCGATCAGCACCTGCTCATCCCGTATCTCTCTAGCAATTTGATGCGGGATGACTACGAGACTTGACACAGACGGGTTGTGACCTTGGACTCTAAAGATTGACATGTCTAACGAGACGACACGACCAGTAACGACATTACAACTCGACACCAAAGGAGCTCCAGAAGAGACGATATGCCCCAAACAAGGAGCGCAACTCACGGTCGTTCCCATCAAGGGAAGCGCGATGATCTACATGGTTGAGTAACTGACTTTGAGTCTCGGGTGGTCGGCTCACTCTCGTGCTTGGAACGAGTCAAAGGATGGGTCTCACACTCACAACTCACAGTGGTGATTAGTATATAGCGAGCTAATATAATATCCTACTCACATGCAGCGGCATCTGGAATGCATACTAGCTAAGCAAATATGACAAAAAGGGGGGTGACGAGTGTACCTCCACGCTCGGGGCGTGGGGAAGACTTCCCGGCAGAGATCCATCACTCCCGGTACAATAGTTGAATTAATTACAGCATGTAAATTATGGCCCACTGCATGCAGGGATGTAAAAGGCCACAACAGCGATCTGGGAGCACCGTTCTCGGGATGACGGGTAGCAATTGGTGGCACTCAGGCGGGCACGGTTGACCGGTTTAGCACTGTTCACTTGGGCCTGCAGGACAGCATGTGGGATCTGCTACTGGCACGGTGAAGTCTGAGGCGGCTCCTGGCTATAGCAACTGGCGGGGGCGTTCTTTGAGTGTCCCGGGTCGATCCCCATGAGCGATGGTCACCGAAGTGGAGGTGGGCAATTTCTTGGGATTTATTTCCCAAGGCTATCCCGCAACTCAATTTCTGGCCAGAACTGCGCACTACGATGAGATTGGCTGCCACGCCCAGCCACAATGTCATATTGAGACGTGGTTAGCGCCGTTATGAAGAGCCCTCGAAGAGATTTAATATACAGGAATTTCAGAACCGTCCAATAGTCTGAATAGAAATGAGATACTCTGAAACACGGACATTGATTCTGTCCCGAAACCTAGAACACACAGGGTAGAATAGAAGCTGCCTTTTTATGGGGCTTGACCGAATTTGGGTGTGGGAAGTTTTTTGGAGGTAGAGGGGAGAGAGAAGGTCATGCACATAGCTTATTTGCATCAACCTAACATCGTTTGGGGGTGAGAAAATTTGCCTACCAAGATCTATCACACTAGTCTACTCGTAGGCAGATTGTGGGGGTGAAGAATAGTGAACTGGGAAGGGGCCTAAACAAGATCTGATCTAGGAGAAACTTGAACTGGGAATGGCCTATGATGGGAGGAACCTACCCTCGATGTTTCGTTATGATCCAATGTTTGGATCTCTTGTACCAGCCTGAACACCGAGCTGCTATCTAGGAACTCTGAGTTTTGGGACAGCAGGATGAAGACCGGCTTGTGATGGCTCAACGACGGCACGAACGGCGGCGGCGGCGGCGGTGATCGTTCACAATAGATAGAGGAAGAAGGAAAGAGGAAGAGATTTGAGGGAGATAGAAGATTTAGGAGCAGATCTAGAGGATATTGGGGGAAGAAGAAAGAAGAACTCCAAGAACAAGAGAGAGAGAGGGGAGGGCACACCAAGCTTCTTCCAATTTAATTCTTCATTCATCAATCAAGCTCCTTTCAATCACGAAGTATTTCAAGCAGTCCAAGTGACATGAATCATTCAAGTACAAATCAGTCCAAGTGAGCATGAATCATTCAAGTACAAATCAGTCCAAGTGAGATGAATCATTCAAGTACAAAGCAGTCCAAGTGAGATGAATCATTCAAGTACAAAGCTCCATTCAATCACGTAGTATTTCAAGCACATGAGGAAATGGAGAACCATTCAAATCCAAGTCCAAGTGACCGACTCATTTTGTAATCATCAAAATCACATATACAACACGTGATAAAGACATTTTGTAATCATCAAAATCACATATGCAACAGATTCAAGGGAGGTCTAGTAACAAATAATTGCCTCTCATCCTCTGTTAAAAAAATGGTATTATCAACATACTACAGATAAGAGATATGTATGCCACTTGTTCTAACTTGGGAGCCTCTGATCAACCCATATGACTCAGCTTTCGACCACATCGTGCTATGTATATATGCAACTAGAACAAAGAGTAGAAGGGGACATCAGGTTTCCCTATTGAAGACCCCTAGCAATATGAAAATAGGAGGAAGACTGGCCATTGATTAAGATTGCAAAACTAACTGAAGTGATATAAGTCCTGACCCAACCAATCCACCTCTCATCAAAGCTCAATCTTTTTTAGCACAAAAAACAAGTAAGTCCAGTTGACCATATCATAGCCTTTCTCAAAATTCAACTTGAGTACCACTTCTCTCTTCCTCTAAGTCTTGATGAAATGCAAGCATTCCTGAGCTACCAAGTTCTCCAGTATGTGGCAGTCCCTCATAAATGCCCCTTGATAGCCACTAACTATTCTGTCAAGTCCCTTGGTTAGGAGCTTGGAAATAATTTTGTATGTTCCATTCAAGAGTCTGATGGGTCTGAAGTTATATAGACTCTGTGCACCTTGCTTTTTAGGGATGAGGACTCAAAGGGTCTTATTTATATCCCTAAGATGTGCCCTTCCCTCCTGGAACTCCTACATTGCCTAGAGGAGCTCAACCTTAATGATATCCCACCACTTCTAAAAGAAGGTCAGAGGGAAACCATCAGGCTTAGAAGTTTTATCGCCTGCCAGAGAAAAGACAACTTTATGGACCTCCTCTTTCGAGAAAGTGAAAGAAAAAGCTACTCTTTCCTCAAAGGAGAGATAAATAAGGAGGTCATCAGCTATGAGCGACCTAGCCGCATTCTCTTCAGTGAAAAGATGTGAGAAGAACTCCCTTACTTGCCTTCTGATATCTTTATCCCTAGAAAACAGTTGCACAGCAACCTTGATGCATCTGATTGAATTGACCCTTCTCCTTCCCAACGCTACCCACTGGAAATAAACAATGTTCCTATCACCTTCTTTGAGCTAATTCTCCCTAGATCTCTGCTTCCAATATATCTCTTTTCTGATCAGGATCTCATCAACTCTGCCCTAAGTTTGTCCCTAAGTTGTTTGTCTGGTTCATCCATAAGGCCCGCCTCCTCCAAGCAGTCTAGCCCTTCCAACAAATCCATAATCTTGTCTTTAGCAGCCTTACCGGGTAGTACCTTGGTTGCACCCCCTTCCTTCAACGACTGTGCCACATGCTTTAATCTGCACGCAAATCTTGCTATTGCTAACCGTTCTTGTCTTAGAGCATTCCATGTCTCTCTAATTGTATCCATGAAATCCACCTCTTTGAACCATTATCTTTCCAATCTGAATTCATGCTTCCCTTGAAACCTACAAGAAGTGTTCAGCAAGACGGGCTTGTGGTCAGACATCGGCCTCGCCAAGCAAGAAGACTACACATGAGGGATCTCCCAATCCACCGACACCAATAACCTATCTAAGAGGGAACATGAAGGTTCAGCCCTCTTATTGAAGTCTGTGCATGGTTTTATGACTGACCTAGCCTGCCATGTGAACAGTTCAAGTCCGTGCACATTTGTTCTAATGCTTTATCAACCCTGTGCAATTGTCATATTTGTCTGATTGTCTTATGCAGTCTAAGTGCTCGACTATTGACAGGGACTCTACTTAAAAGGTTACAGAACCAGGAAAGAATTATTCATGAACTTTAAGGAGGGCACGTGATCCGAAGCAGAAAGCAACTATTGCTCGTGACACGTTGAAAGACTTTGACTCAGATGACGCCACGTGTTCAGAGGGGGATCAGATATGGATGAAAATTGGGCGGGAAACATGGTTTCCACACGTCCATCTTCCTACAGCCTATAAGTAAAGGAAGATTCGCAGAGAGAAGAGGATGATCACCACTAAGAGCAGAAACTACTTCTAGCCTGAAAGTGCTAGTGCGATTCATCTGAGCAGAGCCAGCTCCAGAAATATTAAGAGAGCAGAGAGAGAGAGAGAGAGAGAGAGAGAGAGAGAGAGAGAGAGAGAGAGAGAGAGAGAGAGAGAGCTTTGAGAGAGTGAGCATTTGTGATTGGTATCTCGGTCTCTTGGTTCAGAACCAGAGCCGATCCGCTGCTCATTGTGAGCTACATTTTCATTGTGATTTTGGTTTTTTGTTTCTCTTCGTTTATTTGCTTTGAAAACCTTGTTACTCAAGCTGTGTGTCAGCGGTAGAGGAGGACTCCTCTGGTAGCAAAGCTGTAAGGCTCAGTGGTCTGGGACTGTGTTCCCCGAAGCTGTGGATCAGTGGTTGTAGGGAAGATTTTCCCTGAAGCTATGGGTAAGTGGTCCTTAAGCTGTGTAATCAGCAGTGAAGCCACACTAGACTTTAGTGTGGGGTGGACGTAGATCTCTGGATAGAGATCGAACCACCTAAAAGCCAGGTGTCTCGTGGTTGTTTGTGTTCTGATCTGAGTCCATCTTTGCTTCCTAGCTCTTGGCGTTAGATGAATGTGTAGGATCGACTGAATATCGATCTACTTGAGTTGTCGTGCTTCGATTGTGATTAAGTGTTTCGTGATTGTCCTATAGTAGTTTGTTTTAATTTCGCACTAGTAGCTGCTGTAGTAAATTTTAATTAGGTAATTGATCTATTCACCCCCCCTCTAGATCATACATCACGTGGTATCAGAGCTTAACTCTTCTGTAGGGATTAACATCCTGAAGAGGTAGCAATCATGGATCCTAGAGGGATGACAGCAGAGGGACACTCCACCACCAAGCCCCCCTACTTCGATGGATCTAATTATACTTACTGGAAGAACTGGATGCAAGTTTTCCTGAGGGCAAAGGGCTTTGAGATTTAAAGAGTGGTTAGCAAAGGTCCGTATAATTTGTCTGAAAATGAGGATCTATGGACGAAATAAGAGATCCGCAAGTCAACACTGAACTGGAGTGTGATTAATGTCATTCAATGCGCCCTTCATCCCACTGAGTTCTCTAGGATATCATCATGTTCTACAGCTAAAGAAATGTGGGATAAGTTAGAAGTGATATACAAAGGGACTTCTCAAGTGAGGGAGAATAAGACGAATTTGCTTGTATCGGAATATGAGGTGTTCAGAATGAAGTCAAATGAGACGATTACAGAGATGCATGCTCGCCTCACAATTATCACCAATGGTCTGAGAAGTCTAGGAAAGACTTATTCTGATTATGAGATTGTAAAGAAGATTTTGCGCTCCCTAACTCCAGTGTGGCACACCAAGGCTACAGTGATCGAGGAGTCTAGGGACCTGAAGAACACCAAGGTAGACAAGTTGATCGGTTCACTCATGACTTATGAGATGAACCTGCCAAAGACCGAGGAGCTGGAGAAGAAGAAGAAACCTATCCAGCGCCCCCCCATCAACCCTAACCCTAGCCACCAGCCTCCCACGCCCCAGCCATCTCTCCCTCCACAACCAGGTCCGCCCTCCCCTGCCCCGTGCATCCACGGCACCCCGGCGTCGCCCCGTTGCCGCTACGGCCTCCCGTGGATTAGGAAGATCTCACTGCTGCCCCCTGTAACCAGCCTGCAGCAGAGGTCAAGCTTGCAGAGACTACCCTGGTGACCACGGTGCAAACCAGCCAAAGCTTTCTTCTGTGGAGTTGTACGTCGTCGAGTCATATTCGTCCCAGAAGTGATCCTGCAGTGATCCGACCTCGGCACCATTCGCACTACCCGTTCTCGTGAAACTGTGCCAAGCTCGGGTCTGAACCTGAGCATCATCTGGTAGCAGCTCCACCGCCCTCCTCTGTGCAATTCAGCTAGAGCTCTCTTCATGAGAGTTCTGATCCTCCGAAGCGCCGACGCACCAGAGGTGGTCCCACCTGGTTTCGAGATCGTATCCACCCAGGGTGGCCATTCTCCCTCAGTCGCGCCAGACCTGGAGTCCCCTGTTTGCCCAGGACAGGCTGCTGGCAAGTCGGCCCCGACACTCCCTCTTCCTCTTCATTTCAGGACAGTCTTCAGGAAAGTTTCAGATTTCGATGTTACGGAACCAACGCAAGTGGTCTCGTCCCAATCCAACGTCGGAACTGGGAGTTCCCCCACAGCCACCTGCGACTGGTCTGACTGTTCACCCAGAAGCCAGACGCCAGCCGTTCCTGCGACCACGTCCAGCGAGGTGATCAGACGGCCACCATCTTTTGAGGGCTCACAGACTTCCCTGTCATAAACGTCCACGACTTGGTCCCGTCGTGATTGGAGTTCCACAGCGCCCGTACCGGCCAACGCACCACGACTGCGCCAATCTGTCCTGCACGGCAGAACTGCACCGGCCCACAGCCGCGGCTGCCGACCCCATCGAACAATAGCAGCTCAGCGCCAGACCTTCAAGCTTCCTTCGGCATCCCTCCATCATCGTCCAGGAGCTGGCTGCACCTCGTTAGGATGCCCGGGCTCGACGTACGGTCGAACGATTATTTTCCCCTCCCTGCGATCCCCCCTCCTGCGCCAGGGTAGTGTGTGTAACTGGTCGCCCCACCCCCGTGAACCCCCCTCCCTGCGTGGAGTGTAGTGCATGTATTAGCAGGGACGTCGCCAAGCCTCCTCGACGTAGCGTGACCGCCGGGTGCGCACGCTCCCTGGCGCGCCCTCGTCTCTGATCGGTGCCGGTCTCTTCAGACTCGGCAAGGTATAGATCTAACCCTTGCTTCTTGACATTGCTTTCTTAGTATCAGTTCTACGCTCACGCCGATGGTGAGGAGAGCTCGTTCCAAAATTTTCCAAACATTGAGTGCCGACCGTTGCCGAGTGAGAGAGTGCTGTTAAACCCGCCCTCGGGCACTGGTTCTGCCTCGGCTGAGTCGGGCAACCTTCAGACCTAAGGTCTCTCCTCCCCCGTATTCTCTTAGTGGATCCAACTGTGTTGGCTGCCCGTGGGTCACCATCCACCCCGCCATCATCAGGTTACCCCTGAATCTGAGTGACGCGCGTGGTCAGTCCGCTAATGCTGGGTCCTTGGTTCAAGTCGTGCTTGCTGTCGCACAGGTCCTAGGGCGTCTGATAGCTCGTCCCGCATCAAATTTGGTATCAGAGCAAGTCGTTCGATTTGTTCTACCCAAATCAGGGTCCTAGGAATCGAATGTCCACTATGTTATTCAGTTTCAAAGTAGTCCTACTGCACAATAAACTCACCACTGTGTTTCTCGATGAAGGCCAATCGGGGAATTATATCTCCCAAGCTCTTGTGAATTCCTTGTCACAAGAGGGAAAAATCTGGGGCATGGGCGCCAGTTTCTAAGAGGAGTCTGAGTCATGGGCGCCTATTAATAGAAGGAGTCTGAACCCCAGTCACCTATTAATAGAAGATGGCAGAGCCTAAGGTGCCATTTCTTCCCGACAACTTTTGCGACCATTTATCACTCCAGCCTGTGTAAGCTGTCATCCCACCAAATAACCTATCATTTCGGATCTTGCCCCCCATCCTGTCGACCCTAATGTTATAAAATACCCTCTATTTCCCCCCTATTCTGTTAGTTAGAGGATTAGTTGCTGAGAAGACACGGGGACAAGGTCTGGAGAGTTGCAGAGAAGGGAAGGGCTGCTTCTTCCTCTCTTGTCAACTCCTGTCACGCACAGAGGTAGGTGTTCTCATGCTTTTAACCAAATCAGTAGCTAATTAGGGTATATTAGCATGTAATTAGCTCATCTCCATGTGAAATTAAGGTTTGTGCATCATGTTTTATCATTTATTAGGATAGATCTATCATGTCCCATCTTGTTTTAGTAAAAGAAACCAAACCTGTTAGCAATGTTCTTGTTAGCAATGTTGTAGAAACCTACTAGTTACGTAAGTAACCTCATGATATTCATGTTTAAACAACCTATTTTATACATCATGTTACAAATCTGTCAGAACCTGTTAGTTTACCCAAGTTAATTGAAGGAGAACTCCCTGTTACATCATGTTTAAACCACCTGTTACGTATACTAAATAACTACATGATGTTAAAAACTCAATATTAGTGTAGATACAACATGAAATAAATCTATGAAACTAGATCTATAATCCTAATAACCTCCTCTATCCGTCCATGTCATTAGTCTACTTAAATTGATAGGCGACCCTGACCCAGACGCCATTCATGAACAGCGACTATTAAACAGACGCGTATAACACCCGAAAATGGGCTTTTGTAAAAGGCGCGCCACCCTTGGGCGACTTCTAACAGAAGGTGGCAGACCCAGGTGCGCCTCCTTCTGAAAGACGGCAGCCCCTGGGGCGCCTTCTAACTGTCTCCTGCTAAGCCAAATTAGCTCAATTGCCCCTTAATTAATCAGGGATTAGTACCTTAAGCCACCTGTCATTAACTAAAACCTGATTCGTTACACCTCTGTGTTAGTCAAAACTGTATTAGTTAAATCCCTCTTTAATCATCTAGTTAAACCACTATTATCATTAGTTACACTACTGGTTAAACTAGTTAATCACCTAGTCAAACCCAAGCATCAGTCTGATAGGTGCCCACGGCAAGGGCACCTCCTACAGCCACCAGTGTGATAGGTGGCCAGGGCTAGGGCGCCTCTTGCTAGTAGGCGCCCATGGCAGGGTCACCTATCACTAGAAGACGGTAGGGGTTAGGGCGCCTGCTAACCCATCTAGTTAACCTTAAATGGCGAAACATCTGGCCTATTCAATTGGCGCCCAATGCAGGGGTGCCTATCAGTATAAGATGGCAGCCCTGAGGGCGTCATTTCTTGATAGGAGTCTGCACTCAGGGCGCCATTTCTTGAAAGATGTCTGACCCTAGGGCGCCTTCTATTTGAAGTCCCGCGTCAATGGCACCCAAGAGGGGGGGTGAATTGGATGTTTTCAAGTTTTAATAAAATTTTTGGCTTTTTTATAAAATATGTGATAAGATGTTGATATTAGAAACAATCTATTCAATCAGAGATGATTAATCAAGTTCCAATTGATAACGAATGGGTTATGCAAGATTACGACGATAAGAGCTGAACTTAGAACACACGCTCACGATCAAACAGAAGGGAGGTAGAAGAAAAAGGAACAAACCACATGGAGACGGTGATTTTTAGGTGGTTCGGATGCTACAACAGCAACCTACGTCCACCCCTCACGGACTGTTGGCTTCAACCAAGTTTGTGAGGGATAACAGGGGCAGAGATGCCGCGTGGGGTTGCTTGCCTGAAGATGGGCATTTGGTGTGGACGTGGTGGATCCACCTTGTGCTCGCCCATTTACAATTCACCTTTCTTGATTAGGCCTTCAATGATGTCCTTGAACACATAGCAATCCTCGATAGGATGTCCTGCTACTTGATGATAAGGATAGAAATGCCGATCATCTTTTCTTGCAGAGTTGCTTGGTCTCTTAGGCTCCAGGAGTACCACTTTGCCGCCTTTGAGGTTCCACTCGAAGAGAGTCGGGGTCTTATCTTTTGGGAATGAATAGAGTTTCATCAATTTTCCCCTTAATGAGGACCCTTGTGTTGCCGGCTTGGCAGAAGCGATGCTAGCCGCCTCTTCTTTTTCCTTCTTTCGTCGCTCAAAGGCTTTAAAATTTGAAATGCAAACTTCTTGCGCCAGTTGTTTTCCGACTGGTTTGTTCTTTTGGCCCGAGCTCGTGGAGGTTGGGCAAAGCCTTGCAAGGACTACTTCAGCTTCAGCTGCGATGTCACTTAGACATTCGAAGGTCGTGACTTCAAAGTGAATGACCCATCGTAGAATTTCTAACTCAAATTCTCTTTGCAGATTTGAATAGAGTCTCTATAACTTGGCGGATGCCTGCATCTTTCATGATGGTTCCTCCATCTGCTTATGTAGTCCTTGACGGACTCATTATTTTTCTGTTTAGTTGCTTGTAATTCAGCCTCGGTGACTTCTTCTTTGGTCGTCTTCATATTCATTGTCTGTTCTACTTTTGGATTGTCCATTATGGCCAGACCCGCTGAGCTCGGATGTAGGGCAGTTGGCTACATATACGGCCTCATCGACGTCTTTGTCGGATATGTTTTAGTTGCTCCCTGACTTGCCCAGGGGACTGTGTGATGGAATGGTTGAAGGAGGATGCCCCCTGAATGATCATGTACCATTCGGGGCATGGCTGGCCATGCTGAAGTTTCAAGTGAGTTAGCACTACTTTGGGCTGTCTCATATAGACGTCCCATCAATCGCGGCATGGATGGCTTTATGTTCATTTCACTTAGCTGCCTTCGTAGCATTTCAATCTCCTGCTACTTCTGGTGTAGTAGTGCTATCATGGCAAGGTCTTGTAAGAAGGGGCCGGGAGTATAATTATCTTCCGCCTCTAGTTTACATGAGATGAATGGCCTCCTGCCATCATTGTCGGCAGCCAGCTCCTTCGAGACGAACTCCTTGTGTTTCATGCCTGTGGGTGGAGGAGGAATGTGGTGTTGGGCCTCCATATTAGCTGGTGAGCGCTGCTTTGACATTCTCCCAAACCTGGTAGCAAGGTGAGAGGCAAGAGTTTTGATTGGAATTACTTTCTTAGGTATAAAGTAGATTTCTTTGTCATCTTCATTAGCTATTTGCGCCCCGCTAGAGGATGCTGATAATGTGTTGTAGGAGAAAACAAGATTCCTCCTTTTAGCCTTTGCACTCTTCTTTTTCTTTCCCTTCATGGTCGGCACCTGCCCCCACAATGGGCTATTTAATGCATTCAGCTTTTCTACTTTTTCTTCAGTTCTTTTTATTAACCGGTGAGACTCATTGCATCTTTGAAGGGCATGCTTCTAGAGCTGCATAGGTTGGTTCTTTGGATGCTCATGGTTATCAGGCCCATTTGTAATGGCTTTGTCTAAGAATGCCGAAAGATGTCGGCGAAATCCAAAAGGCCTACATGTGGAGCAGAAGCTAGTTCGTGTAGGCGAGACTCCTCCTCCTGAAGCCGGATAGATTCATCCTTCAAGGATGCCATCTGTCCCTCCAGCAGCGCCACTTCTTCGGAGAGCTGTGGACGGGCAGACCGCACTAAGAAGAAAAGGACATTTTGACTGGGAGGATACGTGGAAGCCGAGACTTGTGCGCGTTGACCGGAGAGTGAACTCGTCGTGCTGTCACTCCGTGCTTCCGCGTGTTGATTCCTCGAACTGGTATGGCACACGAACCGCGTCGTAGATCTGCAAATGGGATGAATCGGAACTAAGTGGAGTCGTGGGACCTCCGGGCTGGAGGGAGGGTGCCACCCCCAAGGAGGTTCACCCTCCCTAGGGCGCGCGGCCGCCCCTGGGGTGAACTTGCATGAGGGAGGTCATAACCCTGGGGGATGGCCCCCGGGGGTCTTCTTGCATCGTTCGAGGATATCCTTTGAAAGACTTTGATCTCCGGGAGGCTGGTACGGGCCCGTGGGGACGCCGCTCTTTGGGTTGTCATAGCCGCCCGCAAGGTGTCTGGGTAAATGCCTGACACACCCTGGATTGCCGAACGTCTTGAGTAGATGGCTGAGGGGCCGCACAGTGGGCCTTGGGTTGATGACAGGAGCTCGTGGGAGCTAAGGGGAGGCACTTTGTGGCTGTGAGCCACGCCTGGGGCTGTGTGCCGCGTTATGCGGCGAGTTGTCAGGGTAGCCTCGGGTTGGCCCGAATGCTAGGATTACATGGCTCCTCGCCACGTGTCTGAGTGTCGGGGTCAACTTTGACTTGTTGAGGGGTCATTGTAGGACCCAACTAAGGGGCTAGAACCATGAGGTGGCCTGTTGTTTGGCGTAGATGGGCTGGAACATTCGCTCACATGGTGTTCGACGGAATGCCGAACATACCCATGTGAGCCTTATATGCGTGCGGTGGGCCTCTAAAGCCCGTGGTTAACTTAGTTAGGTCTCCCTTTGACCATGGAGGGTTGAAAGACGTGCTTCTGGGTGGGCCCTTGGCCCTTTTTACTGGGTGCAATGTGGCGTGGCTCGATGTCGGGGCACCCCCGGGTTGGTCCGAGTGGCGATGCCGGATACGGGCAAGGCCCATATGTGAGTGGCCAGAGTTGACTCTGGGGAGTTGCTTGTGTCACCGTGCATAATGGCAAGCCGGTCAGGGCCCTTGTAGGGACCCACGGGATTGTAGAACGGGCTGGCTAGCCCATTCCTAGAGCGTGTTCGGTGAAATGCCTGAACTCTTATTTCTTGTGATTTTGTTGGGAAATAGTCCAGGTACAACAAATGCCCCCCACGGGTCGTGCGCCGGAGGTAGAGACGAGGGCGTACGGCCTGTGAGACTCCTATTTCGGGCTATTGTAGTTGTATTTTGACACTTCATATGCCTTTATTTTTGCTGTGCTTGGTGATTTATCGATATTCTGACCCTTTCTCTATGCTTTGTCTTGCAGCTATGGTGTGCTTTGGCAGAGATGGATGGGTCTCGAGACGGATGGCCCACGAGGAGGATCACTAGGTGTGGAGGACAGATCGACAGATGCCCCGTTTGGGCGCGCCGACGGTTACTGTGGCTAGCATAGAGCAGCTAGATAGTGGGTATACTACGGTGGTTGAGGGTCCCCTTGGTGAGAGAGCCACTGGAGTCAGGACCGTAGAGGTGGCCAGGATTCAGGAGGCCGGCAGCATGTACATCTATGACAGGAGTAGAGGCTACCCGTTGGAGTTCGCCCTGGACCGGCATTTGTTTGAGTTTCTCCGGAGCTACGTTCCTCCTGGTGGTGTGGACACCAGAGCAGCTGAGAAGCACGGGACGCCGAGCAACCGGTACCGTACACGGAGTACCACGCGAGCCACGATAGCTTCCATTTGGCTCAGAGACAGTCTGGAGACTCCCCCTTGAGTCTTCACATTTATCACATTTATTGGGATTTTATTTGTGTGTAATGTGTGCCTATTTGATTTTATTTGGATTACTCCCACTATTGCTCAAGGTCTGTCCACTACTTCCGTTGCTCAGCCTAGAGTTGATGGGCCCGGGACTTCTCCCATTCCTATTGACCTCACCCCAGTCCAGCCTGGGATCCTTCGCTTCTCTAATCTGGAGGCGGGCCAGTCCTCTGGTTCGGCCCATCAAAGCCTTGATAAAGGGAAGACCGTTCTTCCCTCATCTACCCTGATTGATTCTTACAGGTTTATTCCATCGGTGCCACAGGTTCTTGTCGGCCCAGCCGATTTCACTCGCCCACAGTCAGGGGCAACCCAGGTCCACTCTAATTTGGGTCATCCTTCGGCCCAATATCCTTCTTATGGGCCTCCCCCTCCTTCTGTCTATCCCTCAGCTCCTCATCTTGAGCCTACTCCTTTCATTCCACCTACTCCACCTTGGGAGCAGGAACTACTCGATAAATGGGCCGCCATGCAACAACAACCTGATTTCCTTCAGAAGCGGGTTGGCCCACAATCATTAGCAGATGTTTCGGTTCCCAGTTTCAATAATATCTGGTTCCCTCCACAATCTGAGCTCCCCACATATTGCAAGTATGATGGGAATAGCAATCCTTTCATCCATGTGAGGGATTTTATGTATGAGTCGGCACATTTTCAGTATGATGATTGCCTTATGGCATACCTATTTCGCCGATCGCTACATGGAGTTGCACTTGAATGGTTCTATGCTTTGCCATTAGAAGATGCCGAAAGCTTCAAGGTGGTGAAAGAGAAATTTATTCAGAGGTTCCAAGACCGGGTTGGCAGAGAATATTCATTTACAGATTTAGTGTCCGAGAAAATGAAAGCTAACGAGAACTTTGCAACATATTCCGACAGATGGAGGCAGATGGCCGCCCGTGTGCTGGGTCACATTCCAGTGGAGGAGAAGGTCAAGTTGATGATTTCCAATGCCACCCCCACTTTCCGCAACATATTGGCCATGAACGATATTGCCAACATGCACCAACTCTATAGCCGGGCGAGATTTATTCAAACCTAGTTTAAGGACTCCCCCATCCACTCTCTCTTCGAGGCCCAAAAGTCTAAATATAATAGAAAACCTCAGGGGCCTGCCACTAAGGGAGTCCAGACAAATGAATAGGTACAAGCCGTTGCCTTTCCCTTTCCCAACCAGTCCACTCAGATCCGCTTTCCGTAAAACCCCCGTAATCCCCAATTCCCCATTCTACAAAATCTCCAACCTATTTTCTCCGCTCCACAGAATACCCAACCTACTTTCCCCGCTCCACAAAATGCCTTCCCCATTCTGCAACAACCCCAACAACCCCCGTAATACCACAACGTCCCTCCACCTAATGGCTATACCAATAAATGCCCGGCTCTGAGAAGAGCGCAATATCCTCCCCTATCTGAATCCCTCACATGCATATTTTTAGCTCTTATGTCCATCAGTGCAATCCAACTCCCTCCGGAATGGCCCAATTGGAATCCGGTCATTAATCAGTCGAAATATTGCATGTTCCATAGGCAAACCGGGCACACCATTGAAGGTTGTTTCCAATTCAAAGATCTGGTTTATGACTTGCATGAAGGACAACGCATAGATTGGGCCGAGATGCATAAGGCCATTGTTGAGATCAAAGAGAAAAGAAGGCAAGCGCCGAGGCAGCAAGTGTAGCAACAACAAGCACCGCCACCATAGCAACAGCCACCACAGTAGCAGCAACCCGTTCAAGATCTGGGGATCCATCAGAACCCATTGCCCAATCATCCTCCTACTCCACAACCTCAGCTGCCGGCACTGGCTCAGGTCAAGCTTGTTCAACCCCCGACTCCGGACACTGGGTGATCTTATGACGATGATAATGCAGTTCAGCGACTCATGGCCCTTCACCATAACTACCGCAACCTTTCTTCACCCAGTGCTCCCGTCATTCTCCTACCTAACCATCAAACCCTTCCATCATCCATTAGACCTCTCATCCTACCATTCACTGCCCCCACTATTTCACTTACCTTTACTCCATCACCAACACCTACACCCATACCCCCATCTAGCTCTGCGCCCGTCACCCCCGCCATCATTCACACGCCTCCACCCAACCCTTCACCCGTCACCCTCCCCCCGTCTACCTTTACTCCTCCGCCAGTGCCCGTACCCATCATTACCACACCACCATCTAACCTTTTACCCATTACCTCCACCACTACTCCCATCACCCCCATTATTTCCACTACTACACCCTCCACCACGCCATTCATCCACCCCGTCGGGCCCATTAAGCCGCCATCTAATGCCGTGCTGGCACAAAACCTTGCCTTACGTAGCGGGCGTTTGTTCCACAGGAACTATCCTTCCACTGGTGCACCTGCACCCAATCCTCAGTCTTCACAACCGGCTGCTGATCAGGAAGAGGCAGACCCGCTGTCGGGTACCCAATATGATCTGATACATCACTTGGACAGGGTGCTCACCAAGATTTCTGTGCTGGAATTGATCAAGTGGTCTACACTTCACCAGGATGCACTTCGTAATTTTCTTCAAAAGGTGATCGTTAATGAAGATATGGCACTAGATAGCCTCCCAATAGCTCTGGCAGCTATCTCCAAAGGGCTGGTAATTACCTTTTTCAAAACTGAGCTAGCACCTCCTAAAGCTCGACAGATGCTGCTATGCATTTCCATCATTTTAAATAAAGTAAGCATAGATGCGGCATTGATAGACACAGGGGCATCCATTAATGTCTGCCCTCTCAGCACTCTTAGAGCCTGCAACCTTTCAGAAGAACTACTAAGGCCAACCTCGACTACCATTGCAACATATGACAATTCAAGAAGGGCATATCACGGGATAGTCACCGTTCAGGTAGAGCTTGGGCCTCTTACAATGCCAATTGAATTTTATGTGCTAGACATCGACCCTATGTTCAAGGCTATCTTGGGTCACCCGTGGCTCGATAATCTCAGTGCCGTACCATCCACTGCTCATTAATGTCTCAAATTCCCTTTCCAAGGGAGGCTGGTCAAGGTAAAAAGTTTATCCATAGTATGGTCTGTCAAGGCCATCTCGGAGAAAATTCTGCCAACATTATGGCCCAGCAGTCGGCCAGTCATCTTAGTGCTAGATCTAGACTTTCCATGGGCTTATGCGCCACACAAGCCCGCCATTACACCAGTAAATATCAAGGAAAAGTCGAAGATCTGAGATTCAAAGGGCCGGTCCATCATATTGAAGCTGGGGTTCCAACTGGGGAGAGGCCTCAGTACACAGTTACAAGGGCGGACCAAACTAGTCCCCAAAGGTAGGAAGATGAGTAGAAGAGGCCTCGATTACTGAGAATCCTCATTGTCAATTTTTGGTGATTCAAGACCACTCACTTGGAATTACCGCCAACATTTTGTTAAAGGCCTGCTCTAGCCAGGCACATTGAAAACATCGCCATACCAACCCGAGAAACGAAATACAGCTTGTACAGTTGTCAGCCTGCCATTGCTGCTGAAGGGGCCCATTGACGATATGCTCGATTTCAGTCAGGCTTTCGCCAGGTTATTTTATGAAGAAGATTGCCGCCAGAAGAACCAGGAGGCACGACTTGTGCAGTATGAGCCGAAGAAACCAGCTTACCATCCGTAGGAAAGGGTTAGCTCGCCTGTTGTTTTTACTTGGTCTCCTTCCCATCTAATGTCTTTCTTTCAAAAGCTGAATTTTGTCCCCCGTTTACCTCCCATTATGATTGATCCTCTACCGGGCCAATTTTCGTTTCGGCTTGAGATGCCAACGAATTTTTTGATTGTGAATTGTCCATGTGGGCACTGCCCATCGATTGATCTTTTCGCTCCATTTTTCTCCTCCTCTGATCCTTTCCTTGATATCTTCTGTCCATCCATCTATCCTCTCACGCTTCCTCCTCCTCCTCTCTCTTCTTCATCCTGTTGCATGATCTCCACTGATCTCCAAAAGAAATGCCAAATTTGAAACAGAGATTTCAGTGGAAGATTGCGTTGTCTTCCGTCCGTCCTCCTCGTAGGGTCATGAGGCCCCTACTGCTTCCCTTCCAGTAGATTTTCTCTCTCCTAGGTTAGGCGTAGGGTCCGTCGAGTTTAGGGAAGTAGGGTCTAGGTCTAGAGAAGTAGGGTCCTGTTCTAGGTCATCCAACCCATCCATGCCTGAGCTGCGCCCGCTAGCGCGTCACTCCAAATCCGTTCTCGATAGGTTCTTGCAGGATCTAGCTCAGCGATGTCATGCTCTTCTGAAATGCCCAGAGTTCATAGCTACGGCAATCGCAATAGAAGATGAGGAGCAAGATGGGATGTGGAGTGATGCAGCCGAAACGTTCGTCGTTAAAACCTATGGCCATCGATCAAAGTTAAATACCGAACTCGCAACATAATACAAATTAACTGTAATACATTGGTGAGCACGGGTCGAGTTGTTTCATGTCATCAACTCCAGCATCTTGTACAAGGCACTGCTTGACCGCCCCTGGCAGCATGAAAATATGGTGGTACCCTCCACACTACATCAGTGTATCAAGTACAACCAAGAGGTGAAGGAGGAGAGTATATTTGTCCATCTCCACCCATTTGAAGTGTTCGAGTGTCACCTGCTTGACGCTTCTCTGTATGTGGAGCAGTCACAGGAGACCTCCAAAGCCAAGATGTTGTAAATCCTATTTTAATGATTGTCAACATTAATGGCCTTTAGTTAAAGTGATGGTGTATGTATTTTGATATTATTTACCTGTTAGATGTTCATCTTAATGTATAGTCCATGCACGTTTATATGCTAAGTCCATACATGCTTGAGTCAGTAAGTCTAAAGTCCGTGCATGTTGTAAGTACATCCATATTAAGTCCGTGCACGATGTTCCATCAAAGTTCAAGCACATTGTGCTATCCAAGTCTGTGCACGTTGTCTAAGTTTAAAGTTCAAAGTCCATGCATATAAGGTCCGTGCAAGTTCTCGTGGAACTGCACAAAAGTCCATGCATGTTTTAGTTCTGTTCAAAACAAAGTCCATGCATATAAGGTCCATGCAAGTTCTCATGGAACTGCACATAAGTCCGTGCATATAAGGTCCGTCCAAGTCCTCGTGGAATAGCACACAAAGTCTGTGCATATATGGTCCGTGCACGCTTCTATTCAAGTAGAGTCCATGCACACTTTTCCAACAAAGTCCGTGCATGTTTCTTCCGAACTAAAGTCCGTGCACTATGAGTCCGTGCATGTTTTGGTTTGATAACCAAAGTCTATGCACTATGAGTCCGTGCTTGTTTTGGTTTGACAACCAAAGTCCGTGCACTATGAGTCCGTGCACATGTCTCTTATTCAAACGAAGTCCGTGCATGTTTGGTGTGAACACCAAAGTCCGTGCATGTTGCACGTACTCAAGTTGAGTCTGTGCACATTTTGCATCTGCATGTTTTGCTTCATTGAGTCCGTGCATGTTTGGTGTGAACACCAAAGTTCGTGCATGTTCTTAATTTGACCACCAAGTCCATGCATGTTCTTGGTTTGACCACCAAGTCCATGCATGTTGCACGATTTGCACATTTGCACATTTTCGAAGTCCGTGCAGATTTTGCAAAGTCCTTACATGTTTTCACGTCAGGTGCATTTTATGAAGTCTGTGCAGGTTTTGCATTTGTGGTTATAAAGTCCGTGCATGTTTCTCATCTTTCAAACGAAGTCCGAGCACTTTTTTTGTTCCATGGCAATTGAAAGTCCATGCATGTTTTTAGGTCGTGTCACACTAAGTCCATGCACACATAGTCCGTGCACCTTTTGTTCCCAACCAAAGTCTATGCACGTTTCTTAACCAAAGTTCGTGGATGTTTTGGTTAGTCTATGAATACATAGTTCATGCATCTTTTCTTCTTGGAAGGAACTGAAGTCCATGCACATTCCTTGTTCCTTCACATATAAGTTTGTGCATGTTTTTATCCTTGCACATTTTGCCTATTATCATGTCCGTGCACTTTTTGCTCTTTACGTATTAAGGTCCGAGCATATACTGTAGCAAAGGTAGTGCATGTCCATATCAAGTCCGTGCACTTTTTGCTCTTTGCAAATTAAGGTCCGAGCATACACTGTAGCAAAGGTAGTGCATGTCCATATAAAGTCTAAGCATAATTGGAGCAAGTCCATGTACTTTAGTTCCAATGATATAACAACTCCGTGCAGTTTTCTTTCTGTCTGTAGTATATTTCTAACTGTCCTGAACTGATGTTTATTTCTATTATGACAGATATCCTTTCGTTAAGAATAAGGATGGCACGAGATCCAAAGCTGGAGGATGCAAGGACTCTGGAGACTTGAAGAGATGTGCACGGGGTATCATGTGCACGAACATGAAATGTGCTTGGGGTTTAATGTGCATTGACATGAGATGTGCACTGACTTTTATATGCTCGGACCTTGCAACAGTTTATGCAAACTTTCATATACAAAAACTGCACGGACTTAGTTTCAAGGAAATGTGCACGGACTTCGTTACTGAAAAATTGCATGGACTTTGTTGAAAATATGCACGGGCTTTGTTGAAAACATGCATGGGCTTAGTTGAAAAACATGCACGAGCTTTGTTGAAAACATGCATGGGCTTAGTTGAAAAACATGCACGGGCTTAGTTGAAAACGTGCATAGACTTTGTAGACTTGAAATGTGCAAGGACTCTGATAAGGAAAATATGCACGGACTTGGAATAAAAGGTGCATGGACTTTGATGTGGAAAATCTGCACAGACTTGGAATAAAAGATGCACGGACTTTGATGTGAAAAATCTACACAGACTTGGAATAAAAGATGCATGGACTTCATTGCTTGGGTAAAACATGCATGGACTTTGAAATGCACAGACTTTGCAGGGACATTAAAATGCGCAGACTATGCACGGACATTGATATGCATGGACTTAGGTTCAACACAAAATGCACGGCTTTATAGAAATGTGCATGGACTAGGATGTTTGCACGGACTTTGGCTTAGGCTAAAGGCAAGTAAGCATGAATGTAAAAATTGCACAGACTTTCCAATGCATGGACTTTGAAAAGAAAAGGTGTAAGGACTAACGTGAAGGGAACACAATGTGCACAGACTTGTTGAAGCAAGAATGACATGCAGACTGGCTGTTCGATGAAATGCTATGCATACAGAAGTGCCATGCAAAATGACAAGCACATGATCTTTATGCAGATCCCAAAAATCACCAATTTTGAGCAGTACCAATTTTGAGCAGTAGTTAAAAACACAAGATAACATCACTTCATCAGGACTCACCCCCACATCAGTTCAGTTTTAATCAGCAACAAACCAGCATCAGTTAAATCAATCAGCAGAGCTTACAGTGACTCATTATGTTGCTATCATCAAAACAAACATCACACCATCATCAAAGCACAAGGGGCACAACAATAGTGACGAGCACTTGAAATCAAATCCTAGTCCCTTACTCTCATAGTATTTCTGGTAGATGACTTGCAATCACAGCCCATTGTCTTCAGACCCATCCTTTCATAGCCATTTACTCAGCAAAGCCTAATTGAACTCTTTGATATTTTTTATGCCCAGTCCTCCCATCTTCTTGCTTTTGCAAATTCTAACCCATGTTATGTCATGCCATCTCCTATTCCTACCTCCACTACCATGCTAGAGGAATCTAGCTTGAATGGACTCAAGCTTCCTTGCAATAATGGTCCTCGAAAATTGAAATATGGAAAGGTAGAAGATAGGGAGGCTATTTAACACTGATTTGCAGGGCACCATTCTCCCCCCATAGGAGAGGAGTCTCGCTTTCCACCCTATCAGTTTGGACTCATGTCTTTGTATCACATTGTGCCATTCACCACAATGTATGGCCTCAGGAGAAAACAAAATGAGAGACGGGGAAATCTCCTATCTGACAGCGTAGGATGCAAGATGCTCTTTGACTCTCCCATATTAATCTCAACTACTTGGCTCTTGCTAAAATTTACCTTCAGCCCGTTGACTTCCTCCAATAACTCCAACATGAGTCTAGAAACAAATGATTGCCTCTCATTCTCTACTAGGAAGAGAATGCTATCATCAGCATACTGCAAATGTGATATGTGGACACCACCTATTCTGACCTGGAAGCCTTTGATCAGCCCATATGGCTTTGCTCTCGACCACTTCTTACTTAGGATCCTAAAAGAATCAAGTGCTCAATTACATACCTGATGGCCCCATACTGGAAGACTCCACTAGCCCCACCGTGCAGGCCGGCACCACGGTCGGCAAAGGTGGGAGAGGCAGCGTTGTCAGTAGCTGCGGTAGCCTACCTAGCGTGTCCTCAACGGTGGGTGGGGGCACAGAGGTCACCGGTCCAGACTCATCCTCAAAGGACGGCAGGGCCACTGACGGGCCGGCATCCGCCAATTCCCGGATCATCTCCAGGGTAGCCGCCGCATCCTCACCTGCCAAACCAGCAACATAAATCAAGTCAATAATTCCGGCTTGCCAAAAAGGAGTTCAACAACAACGGGAAGATTCCCTCAATGGCAGTCGGGCACTTACCCTGACAACTGCTAGCCACCGTGGGTCCTAGCTCGCCGGCCTGGCCAGGCACTTCACCTAGTGCCTTAGTAGGGGCCCTAGCCCCTGATGCCTCTGCCTCCTCTGCACAATCCAGACGGTTATAGTAGTAATCGGAAGCAAGCAAAGTCCCAGCTCACACCTAGTTGTAGAAGCCCTTACCTGAACGCGCTCCTCCTGCACCTTTCCACGACTCAAAGTCGGGGAAGGTCTCAAGGTTGGGGGCGATTTCGTCCATCACCTGGAGAAATCCCTCCACGTCAATTTCACACTTTGCTCCCTCCTCATACGGGAGGTCCACCTCCCGAGGGGGCGAGAAGGTCGCCTCCAGACCAGCCGCCAGTGGAGCTGCAAAATACAAACAAATCCAGCAAAATAGAATTTGCCAACCATCTTGGCTAAACTAAGCAAGGACAAAGGGGTCGGAGCGACACTTACTCAAGGCCGTCTCTGCCTCAACTTGCTCCCCGGTCTCGGGTCCCTCAGACGACCCACCAGCCTCAGCTGCTGCAGCCTCTACATGAGGGCGTTTCCCCCTAGGCTGCAGGCTTCCATCCTCACCCCCTGAGGATGCTTCCGTGGAGGGCTGATCCCCTTCTGCCGCGGAACCTGTACACAAATATAGCATTATATAATGGCCCGATTGCACACCCGAAAAATAACAAAGTAAAGACGGGAAGTGCTAAAAGAAAGAACCTTACTTGGAGCCCCGAAGCGGGTCGACGGCAAGGGCACCAGCCGCTCCGGTTTCAACGCTAGCACCCGGGCCGCCATTGCGACGGCCTCCCGAATATCCCGTAGAGTGTGTGCACACTCGACCTCGGACACGAACTCCACGGGTCCAGCCGACTCGATCGCATGAGCGATGTGCCGTCTCCAGTCATCAACAGTTGTATCGGCAAAGCTCTCGTGCGGGAGCTCCCGGTCTAGCAACCCTCTGCTCCGGAGGCCACAATTGGCCAAGAACTGAGCCCACCAGGCTCTAGGTGCCCTCGGTCGAGACACCATCGCTCCAGTCGCTGCCGCCGATGCCTGTCTCAGGGGCTTCAGTGCCCCTCCGTTGCTTCGGCTCCCAGAAGACGAACCCCGACCACTCCGGGGCCACTGCTCTACAACTCGCTCGATCTCTCGGCGGAGCCGAGCAACATGGGTCCTCAGGTACCCTTCATCCAACTCAATAGGAGACAGATCCTCCCTCAGCAAGTGACTCTCCTCCCCCTTCCTGATCGTGGAGGCCTTCTGTCGGTAGAGGTGACTATGCTCGAACCACCATCTGGCGTAGTGCACGTCAAATTACCCCCGACGTCGCTGCCCCGACATTGGGAATCGCTCTGGCTCCCAGCGGCAATAAAAGTCCCACCAGGCTGCTGCAAGTAGGTGGGTATCCCTGACCCTACACTGTCTGCCCGTCAGAGCGAACTCCCTATTCGGCGGGAACCCCTAGTCATACCCGAAGTTCCTGGCAAATCTATACGGGTAGTCATTTAACGCGTAGGGCCAGGCGCGTTAAGGAGTTTAACGGCCACTGAATTGACCGTTATACCCCCCGCGCCCAGCGTCATCTTCTTCGGACCACCAGCCTGTGGCAACTGGCTTAAATGGCCTACAAACCCCTCCAATGAGTCCCCTGACTCATTATCTCACCCTTTCACACACATGCACAGGATTAAAAATTCAAAATTGGGGTTTTGGGAAGTTCGGCCTACCTCGGGGTCTTGGCTGCGTTTTCTCTTCCCGGGCACAATGGTCTCTTCCTCACCACCGGGGGCCTCTTCAGCATGCTCTCCAGCTTCCTCTTCGGTCGTGGGTACCCCCGTTTCCACCGTTTGGGTCGCCGTTGCCGCCATTTCCTCTTCCTCCGGTGAGCTCACCGTCGGGGGAGTAATTTCTTCCATCCCCACACGAGCTCTCATCCTCTTGATCGTCTTCTTCTTCTTCCCTTTCTCCTACGTCATGGTGGCCGGAGGAGCTCACCGACGGTGGTGGACGGTGGTGGCTGGGAAGGGTTTAGGACAGAAGGGTTTTGGTTTGTTTAGAGCGGGATTAAGAATGAATAAGGGCTCGATTTTATTTTTTTTAGCAACCAGGAACTATAATGGTTTGTCGTGGATCCGTTATTGTTTTATAACGCACTAACCCAAGTCCGTTATGAAACTGTGATATTAATTGTTGAAGAATGTGAATCGGTGGATATTAACGGATCCTATCGGTCCGTTATATTATTGTGGCGCCCTTGATTGGTACGTTAAATATTGAATATCTTTCTTGCGTTGCGTCAACCATGCTTTGGATAATTATGCCCTGTGTATCCATGTTTATTATCATCGATGGCTAACCTTTTCAGTTGAACAAGATCATGAAATCATCCGCTCGCCAAACAGGTAAGTCAGGTATTGTATCTCGATCCCTTATCCCTTAATGCATTACTATATGTTATCTACGCTATATCATCTCGAGAACTAGCTGGTCATTCATGTGTTCTGGGATCTGATGTTCCCCTAAAATAAAAATGATGATGATCTAGGAGCACATGTTTAATCGTTGGATAGGCCGTTAGGTTAGAAAAGCATGGGGACGATGGTTCTATGTTACACGTCGTGGTTGCAGATGGTGTCCTAACCCTAGTTTCTCTGGTCTAGCAATACTACTCTCGAGTATCTTGTTATTTTTATCCTTTCTTTGCATTCGTTTTGATGATTTCTCTTTTTCCTTTAGCCCAGCATGCATCATATGCATTTTTGAGCATTCTCGTGCCTCGTCTGTCCAGAGTGTACTCAGTAAAGGTGAATAGCTGTGTTAATGATCTCGAGTAAGGAGAATCATTCCATTCTGAATTGGAAGATTTTTCATCGGTCTACTCATTTGGTATGGTTAGTTGAAGATTCCTGTCTGGAGCTTAGTTAATCGTCTCTTTCCTTTCCGTTGCTTCGGCCGCTGTCTGTGTTTTCCTTTCCTTAGCTGTTAGTTCCTCTAGACATGCGTCATTTGGTCTACCATTTTCTTATGATTAGTCCAAAGTTTTTCAGAAGATTTCTATCACTCGTTGGTTGAGAACGGGTGTTGTTTGCCTTAATGCCTAATTTACAGTTCACTCCGCATCATCTCCACTTCATCTCCATGTTCCATTTCACTTTCGTTACACCTCCGTTCGCTCCCCTACAAAGAGGACGTTAAGGAGGGGCATCTGTTGACACCCGTTTTATGACCAAAAAGTTGGGTTATCTCCCTGCTCATTTTAATGATGCTCCGGGTTGTTCACCCTTGTTGAAGTCTTCGTGATCAGTTAGAGGTCTCTTTCATGGGTCATTGCCTTCCTTAGTTGTGACTAGTTCTTCATTTTTAACCTCCTCTAGCAACCTCGAGTCTGAAACTACCAGGAGACAGGAGCACTACCCACTAGAAGAACGATCGGATGCGTCCCCTGATGTCTTACACCGTGTCATAAGTGTCTAGCTACAGCCTCCCGAGCGCGAGACTCAGACACGCACAAGTACCACAATAAGGACTAGCTGGGGTCACGCTCGTCAGTGCGTGTCCTAAGCCCCCAACTACGTGTGCACACACAGACTATCTGCTCTAGGTCGGGTCCTCTAGCTGATTTTCCCCCCACCGGACTCTGGTGGCAAAGGCAAGGGGCCCACGGAGACCAGCCTAAAAATCATCTAACTTAGGTCAAGCTCTCCACCACTCCTGGGTGGGTCAGCACCCGCGTACGCAGAAAGCTACGACTAGTGGACAGGTCACTGGAAGGTAGACTCTCAAGTCAAGGAAACTGACTCCGAAGGTAAACGAGTACAAGGATCGCTCCTCGTACAACACCGATTCACGATGACGTAAGCTGAAGATGCCACATCCCGGGACCCCCACGGCGCCCCACACCTGGTCCCCACACGATGTCTAGCATCAGTCAGACCACAGGTCAGCACGTGGATCGAGATCTGCTCACCCGGGACTCGAATCGGCATGAAAAACCACCGGCTATGGAACGGTCCATCATTGGCCGCACGGGAAAAGGGCGGTTAGGACCCCGCCACTTAAAGGCATGGGCGGTCTGACCTGGGCTGCTCATGCACGAGGATGAATGGCCAGACAATGGCCGCTCAGGGGACATGCGGCCAGACCCCAGCCGCTCACCCCAAACCCTGCGTAATGGTAACAACCAACGGTCAGAAACTCACGGGACGCGCAGTCGGTCTCGGGCTGCTCAAGGGATGAACGGTCAACCACTGGCCGCACCTCCTCCAACTGTAAGAAAACAAGTGCGGTTGGGATCTAGCCGCATGAGGGAAGGGCGGCTAGGACCTCTCCGCACAAGGCAGGTGCGGTCCAACTCTAGCCGCACGACCTGCCAACGACATCGAGTGACGTACGGCCAGACCCTGGCCGCACGAGGGATATACGGCCAGTCCCTAGCCGCACACCCCAAGCACTGCATAACGGTCTCAAACAATGGTCAAAACCCCGGGAGATGGGCGGTCACCTTAGGGCCGCACGAAGGGACATGCGGTCCCATGATAGACCGCTCAACCCCGCTGCGCGCCGAGCCTGACTCGCAGCGCACCGAGCCGATGGGCGGTCAGGACAGGACCGTATAAGGGATATGCGGTCCCTGGTGCGACCGCACATGGCTCACCGGTGCGAAAACGGCGAACCTCGCTGGAATCTCCCATTCTGGCCTCATACAAGCCCCCACGGAGGGAGAAATGAAGGGAAAGGAACCCCCGAGCCCCCTAGCATGATTCTACGCCCCCAAAACGCGAAATCGCGGTTTAAAACGACGATTCGGGCGAACTCTCCCCGATGTATGCTCAACCCTTCCTGGCGCAAAAGAACCCCTTCTCGGCCTCGCCTCGGCCTACAAACCGCGAGAATGGAATGACACTGAGTAAGGGATCGTCACCCTACCTCCAGTTCGCGACGAGACGTCAATCCGAGCTCGATCCCACGAAAAACGCCGTTGAAAATCCCGCCTTCCCGCTTTTCCCACGCTCGTCGCACGTCCACGCGATCGTCTCGCCGTCACCCACGTCGTCGCGTCGTCGCCCTGCCGCCGTCTGCAGTCAGAACGGAGCTCACCTCGATCGAATGGGTGAGAGAGAGGGAGAGGGACGCACGTAGGAGGAAGAAGAAGAAGGATAAGAAATGAAAAAGAAACGGGATATTTATAGAAAATCTTAAATTTTAGAAAAATATCAAAAAATAGAAAATCACGTTTCGTTTTTCTCCCAAAATTGCAAGTTATATATACATCCAAGAGAGAATGATGAAAAGACTCATAAACCCTTCACAAAACCCTCCCTCTAATATATGTATATTAACCCTAGGGACAAAAGGGTAAAGTTTGAGCACAAATGGAATGGGTTTAGTAGGTTTTTGGATTCACGTTTTTGGGTTCCCACCGATTTTGGTCGACAGGAAGGGTAGGGGCGGTCGACCGAAATTTTACAGAAATATTATCAGGGAACACTGGAAAGTTCAGTCGACCGAAGGCATAGGGCCGGTCGACCGAACTCTGCAGGGTGACCAAATTGTAAAGTTCAGTCCAATAACAAAAATCCATGTGAAAGATTGAAATGGTTAGTTGATAAAACATGATCAACCAAGTATTCCTTGGTATTAAACAATGTAGAATACATACCAACCATAAACTATCAAGATCAAAAACTCTAAATGTAAACTTACCATTTTTCTCCCAAAAATATGCACATGCAAAGTACCAAGTTCTCACCATGATTTATGATACCTTTGCATATGGGATTGACAATGCTTTCTAAACCTGCATAACAGAATAGATGAAGTTAAAACCATGCAAGTTCATCCACTTTGATGCCTTCTAACATTTAATCAATGTAAACTCACATCCTAACCACTTTCCATCAAGATTCACATGAAAGGAATAAGACTCTAGCTCAAGGGTCCTATGAACAAATCCATGAACATACGAAATGAAAATGTGCAAGCTTATTAATTCCACACTCCATCAAGATTAAATAGCCCATATCAACACAAGTAACTCATTTGCAAACAAGCCAAATGAAGACCATATCTTGTGAGACCTAATGAGCTATACATGCAACCCAATGACATCAACCAAAAATAGCTTCATGAGCCATGCATTTAGACACCATGAAAATCTCATTCAGGCTCATTCATTCCAAGGTTCACATGAGGAAGCCAATTAAGTATATGCATCAATGAGAGCACATAGCAAACCCAAAACTCTCATATGAAAATCAATGAGCATCAATTAAGTATATTTCAAGCCCAAAAATTTTATGAGAAAAATGCATGAAAATGCTCAACCAGGACTTTGAAAAGCTATTTGATGAACTGTATAAATCATGGAAGGAGTCAACGTAATGTAATGAGTGAGTCAACTCTCCTTTAGAAGATGAACTTCATTGATGCACTCCATTGAGTTCCAAGTGTAAGTCATGAATTTTGATCCTGTAAACCAAGATATTCAAAACATAAGTTCCTTAATCAACAATCATTCATGTGACTTCCAAGTGAGATCCTTGAAGTCATGAAACATAGAAAGAATCAATGTAATGCAATGAGAGAGTTAACTCCCTTTTTAGAAGAGGAACTTCATTGATGCAATCCTTTGAGTCCCAAGCATGAACTATGGATTTTGATCCCGCAAGTCAAGATAAATATAGCATAAGTTTCTTAAATAACAATCATTCATATCACTTCGAAGTGAGATCCTTGAAGTCATTTTTTAACTCATCAAAATAAGATACAAACATGTTACTCAATGAAATACATATACAAGCACAATCGTTTTGTTATCATTAAAATCATACACCAAACATCAACTAGGGGATGCAACAGCATCTGCCCTCAAGACAAGTTGGTCTCTTGATGCTTCCAACTCCATTGATATTTACCTTCTCTGGACAATCTGCATAGTCTATCCTGGCTACCATGAAAGCATCATCACTCTTAACCATTTACAATTGGTATCTCTGCCTTCTCATCATCATCATGTCTCCAATGCCATGGGTTTCAGTTTGTCATACACTTTGGTGGCTTGCATTTTCCCTCTTCCATGCATTGCATAGAAAACATCAAAAAATCTGAGTACAAAGTATGAAGGTGGAGGAGTACAAATATCTCTCTCTAGCTCTCGCCTCCACCCTCCTCTCTCCTACTCTCTGCCTCGCTCTCCTCCTAAGGGCGCGTCTGTGGAGGGGGCATGGACCCCCGGGAAGCTGATGGGGCTCGGGCCCGCTGCTCTGCATCACCCCTTGGGCAAATCGAGAAACCGGTCATGTAAGAAGTGCTGGCGAAGGCACTACAGTGCCCGACCGCTCATGCCCGCTCACGGCCCCTCTGGAGGCGCTCCTCGGTGCTCCGCAGTTGCTCCTGCACGATGCCCAGCTGCATCCTAAAGTCTGCAAGCTCGCGCTCACGTGCTAGCTGCTCCACTGTCCGCTCCTCCCTCTCTCAAGTGCGCTCCCTCCGCTCCATCGCAAGGAGCACCCTCAGCTTGGTCACCTCCCTGGGCAGCTCCTCCTGCTAACCCTGCGCTTGCTCAAGCTCAGCAACCCGCTGGTCGTGGGAGGTAACCTCGGAACGCGCCAATGATAGCTGCTTCCTTGCCTCTGTCAATTCTATCGCCTGCATAACATCACATCATATCATTAGCTTGGAAAAGAAGAATGCATAAATGTTGATTCACAAAGCAAAGTAAAAACTTACCAGCATACTGTGGTTGCGATGCTCCCTCGCAATGCAGGCGAACGACGCCTGTAGCTCCTCAGTTTGTACAGGGCAAAACATGGAAAAGAAAGTCATAAGATTTTATGAACATGTAATGGCATAACTAAATTCAACTTTATAAGCTTACCCGAGCGGCGAGCTCACACTCTTCCTCCTCTGCTCGAGCAACTGCCCCTGCAAGCTACTCCTCTAAACCAGTCCCGGTGCTCGGCCCCCTCGAGCTGGAGGCACCGCCAGTCTCTCTCCTTGCTGCTCCCTGCTGGGCACGCTACATCCAAAAGGAAATGATCATCAGTGGCTAATCATCAATAATTTAGGGAATCATTTGCATTTGCATAAATAACCACTTACCAGGGTCTCCAGGTCAGCCAGTGTGGCTGCTAACTGGGCCTCTAGACTATGAAGATGGACCTGCATGTCCATCGCTACCAAATCCCGTGCATCCTGCATTCATCACATGACTAGTTGCATAATAAGCATAACATCATGTAGGAAAGGAAATGTATTTCATTTACTCACCCCTGTGACCCTCATCTGGGGTCAACCGGCGTAAACCTCCCAATAGCGCCGAAGGTACTCGAAGCTGTCCGCCGCCTGGGAGGTGACTCTGGTGCCGCCATGCTGCCAGTCTGCGTACTGGTCTGCAAACCTGATCCTCCAGTCGGTCGCCTTTGTCCTCCCACGGGTCTTCCGCCTGATCCCGCGTGGCTCTGCAACCTTGACCCACTCCTGGTGAAGGCCGAGGGTCCTCATCGCGAGGCGTAGGCACAGGGGCTCAATCTCGTTTAGGCAGTGAACCCAAAGCTCACGCCCAAAACGAGGTCGGCCAGTAGTCACCCAGGGCTGACCCTCCTCAGTCATACCCTGGTAGGGTCTCCACACTACCTGCATTCACATCAACAGTCATTAGTCAAACATTGCATCATAAACACATGCATAATCATTCACATAAATCATAAAATAAGATTGCATACCAGTGAGGTGGGATAGTCTCGGAACTCCCGCCGGAGTACACCTAGCTCGTACGAGTGTGGTGCTCCACTCACGAATGGTAGCCACCGTCGTGCCAAAGGGAACGTAGCCTAGTTCCCCGATCGGGGATCGACTCGTCCCATCGGCATGTACAAATGGCTCCAAACCTGCATTCGTCAGTTTTGCATTAGTCACATACATCATTTCAAGTAATAATCATTTAGAAAAGTCATGCATACCTGAAGGAAGGGTACCAGTTTCGTGTCGATCGGTTGTCATTTGGGGCCGGTAGGAGTCCGGGAACCCCGGTGACTCGTTTAGGGTCGATTTGTTGGAATCGCCCCGATCTCGCATTTTAGTGCATTTCGATGGATGCATGTGATGTTTTTGACCCCCTGAGGTCATTTCCCATCGTTTGGCATTGTTTCCCCTGCGCTACGATGTGCATGGGGCGTGGAACGGCCCGATTTGGCCGTTTCACCGTTTTCATCATCGGATTGGCATAACGGTCCTACCAGAGGCTGTTATGTGCATAATAGTCCCCCGATAGACTGTTATGCTTCGTTCATCGATTTTTGTCTTTGGAGGTCTTGGAGCATAACGGACCAAGACTGGTCCGTTATGTTGAGCATAACGCCCCTGTCCAGGCGCGTTATGGTCGGGTTGCTTTCGAGACTGGCTGCCATGTCAGTCCCCTTGACGACCGTGTTCACCTCGAAGATTGTGTCAGTCGGTTAGCATAACGAACTCCTCCCCGTGCGTTATGGTCAATATAATGCCCAGGTGCAGATCCGTTATGGTCTGTTGGCCGATGTTTGCCTGGGTATGGCCGTTGATATAACGCGCCTCACCCTGTGCGTTTTGTGGCTATGACGGATTAGACTTGGTCCGTTATGGGCCCTTGGTCTGTGGTTAATACTTTTTTGAGTCTGTTGGGTATAACGTACCTACCCTTGTGCATTATACTAGTATAGCGTGCCTATTGTGGTCCGTTATAGTTCGTTTATTAGTGTGTTTGTTTGATTGGCATAACGCACATGTTCTGGTGCGTTGTGTTGACATAACGCCCCTATACTGGCGTGTTATATCGTCTGTATGTGGTTTTAGGTCCGGTTGGCATAACGCCCCTCCCTTGGTGCATTATGTTGGTATAACGCCCCTATGTTGGTGCGTTATAGTATTGTTTGTCGTGATGATTGTTGGTTGGTTTTGTGTTGTGTGTCCATCTGTCTTAGGTCCTTGTTTAGGGCGGTGTCTGTCTGTCGGTGGTTGTCTGGATTGGTCAGTTTAGGTGACTGGCTGTGATCTTTTCCTAGACTACGACAGTACCCTAACGACTCAATCTAGAAACTGCCATTGTCCGTGTCTCTGGTTGCGCAGTGGCTGTCTCTTGACTGTTCGATTTCCCCTAGCAGTTGACTGACAAGTTACTCTGCCCAGAGTGTTGTCATCGTATGCCGCTCCTATTCTTGTTGGTTCTGTTTGTTTGTATTGTTGTGGTGGTGGATGTGTTAGTGTGTCGGTGTTGTGTTTGGTTCTGGTCAACCCGGGGTTACCTAGTGGTTGACAGATAGTCTTGTTGTGTCTCGACGGCCTTGTCCAATTCGAGACCTTAGTTCTGGATGTCTCGAGATACTGTTCTACCTCAGTTTGCGTATCCAAGTGTGCTGAGGGTTCTTGGTGTCCCCTCAGGTCTCCGTGTGTCATTTTCTCGGAGTGTCGTTTTCCCCTGGCTTAGGATTAGACTGATTGGCGGCTTGTCCCGCTATGTGTGACGAACCTGACTCAGAGTCGTAGGACTCGGGGACCATTGTAGTTGTAGGTCTAGTTGCCTTGTCCTGAGTCTATTGGCAGTCTCTTGTACTGCCTTTGGGTGCTTCAAAGTACGTGTTACAGGGCACTCTTGCCTGTATGTACTTCAGCACTTGCATTTTGGAGTCTGTGTCTTGTGAGCCTTCACTAGTCGTAGCCTTACGGCATGCTTCGGCGTGACGACTTTTACAGCGGGACACTTTCGGTTCACGATTTTTAAGCTAGTTTTCATCGGCTCCCGCGGTTACCGTTGCATCCTACGGGGGGAGAAAACTAGCTAGAGGCCTGGCTTAGGCAAAAGCCAGTGTACAAATAAATAGATCAATAAGGGGAACAAATAGCTATGTAAGGGAGGTAAGGAACCCCCCTACCTTTAACTTGTCGTTCTGAAGTGGAAGCCTTAGAAACCCTAGGTTGGCACTGCTGAGTTTCTTCTTCGACCATAGGAACCGTAGCTTCTTGAGATGTAGCTGGGACATCCAGTTTACGGCGGACGGAGTGTTGCACGGGTGTCTCCTTCGGCTCCATGACTATAAGTGAAGAAAGAGTAGTGACAAATGGGGATGACCGCACAGTAAATGATGGAGAGCTCAGAAATGGCTTGTAGGGAAGATGAATAGCACTGCGAGGAAGAGGAGACGCTGAGCACGATGGCGAGAAGAACCACCTTGTGGTAGGGTTGTTACGAGCCAAGACATGGTGGGAAGGGTAAATAAGGAATTGGGAGTTTTTAATTTCGTGGTCCATTTCGGCGTCATCATTTCAGCTGATGTGGCCTGCGTCATTGCATCGGCTGCAATACGTGAGGTCTTTAGTAGTGACAATGAGGTGAGTATAGGCGACAAATAGATTCTAATGCTGACAAAAGAGCTATGAATAGTATAAATTGAGTTCACAATGGTGACTAAAGGCTCAGTCGAGTTTGAAACAGTGCTCTGTCGTGTTTTTGTTTACTTTTTTGGAATAAGTTATGTTAAAAAAATTTATATAAAACATAACGCTAGAGATGAGATTCGAACCCTGAAAAATCTGGTTGAAACGGCAGAAGAATTGACCAAATGAGATAACATGACATTTTTGTTATTTTTCTTCTATTTTATAGATGTGTTTAGCCCAATTTGCCATATTGATACATCCTCCTATCTCGATCCATGGCTGGGACGGCCTGTCTGGCTAGGGCTGTCAATGGGCCAGGCCCGGGCCAGGCTTAAGTCGGCCCGGCCCAACCCGTAGGCCTAGTCAGGCCAAACTTTTTGGTCCGACTAAGGGCCCACGGACAGGAAAAGGCTTTGCGGCCCGGCCCTAATTTGGGCCAAGCACATGGGCCTATCGGGTCAGTTGCGGCCCGGCCCTAAATCGGGCCAACCCCATAGGCCTATCGGGTCAGCCTGGTCCTAAATCGGGCCAAGCCCACAGGCCTGTCGGGTCAGCCCGGCCCATTGACAGCCCTACTGGCAGGGACGGCCACACCTGCCCCGAATGACCAGCATGTGACTCAAGGAGGTTGGCACAATTTCTGAGTGCTTCCATGTGGCATTGCCCGCAAGGAGCCCTAGCTCTCGAAAAATGATTATAGGTGTGTCGGTAATTATTTCACAACACATGAGTTTGAGGAGGCACATAATTAATAATCATAAATGGTCAACATGTGATCGATACGGCCCTGAATACCTTTTCGCACCCCGATGTGCATGGAGCTTAATTTCAAGGCTGTTCAACACGCTCCCTCTTGGCGATTAATCAAACGTTTTCCCCTCTTATTGCCGTTATCGACCTTTTATCGCACGGCAAAGCTCCAGTCCTGACCCGATGCCCACCATCGTCTGCCAAGTGATTAGAAGGAGCGCACCTTGAATAGACTAGTCTAGACCATCCCAGTCTTGGAACCTGAACACATTGTGACACAAGTGACTCGTACGCCGGGAGGAACCGTAGCTCCCCTGGTGGCTGCCAATGGGCCGACCCGGCCCGACAGGCCCGCGGGCTTGGCCCGATTTAGGGCCGAGCGGCAAAGCCTTTTACGGTCTGTGGGCCCTTAGCCCGGCATAAAAGTATGGCCCGACTCAACCCACGGGTCGCGCTCGGGCTTTAAGTTCGACCCGCGGGCCGGCCCACCCGACTATTTTTTTAATTATTTAATTTTTTAAAAACTACTTGGTCAAATTATATTGTTTTTGAGCCTCCTATCACTGGCTCAGTAGGGATCCCGCGGAACCCCAACCGAGAAAACAACGGCGGAAGGGAAAGAGCTACGCTACCTACAGAAAGAATAGTGGTAACAACAGGAACAGTAACCTATGGCGGCCGATAAAACCTCGGCTCTACAGCTACTCCTACTGTACCAAAAAATACGACCCAGTCTCCCGTCGGGGGGACAACCAAGTCACGCACCCGACATCCCGATCCCACAGTCGGGGAACAACCAGACACGAACCGCCCTAGTCACGCTACTAAAAAAATGACACGATGCCTCAGTCGCAGAAACCTGCCCTTACAGCAGGGCCCAAACTGAAACTATACAGTTCGAAAACACAATCACGACCTCGCTGTTGTGAATTTCATGCCGTCTAGGAAAACCCTCGGTGACGCTCATCGGAAACCCTAGATCTCGGCTATGGAAACGTTCTCGAAAATAACACCTGAAACCCCGTATCGTATATGAGAATGGAAACCCGGGACACGACAACTCACGTCACGTGACGGGAGCATCGCCCACCAGAAGAACAGACCGGATGCATCCCCTGATGTCTTACACCGCGCCCTCGTGTCTCACTACGACGCCCCAGGTGGAGACAAAGACAATGAAGTAACCAGGAACTCACAACAAGGACTAGTTGGGGTCACGCTCGTCAGCGCTTGTCCTCTGCCCCCAACTACGCGTGCACACATAGACCATCTACTCTAGGTCCGGTCCTCTAGCTGGTTTTCCCCCCTGTCGGACTCTGGCGACAAAGGCAAGGGGTCCTACAGTAACCAGCCTAAAAATCGTCTCACTTGGGTCACGCTCTCCACCACTCCTAGGTGGGTCCGCACCCGCGTGCGCAGAAAGCTACAACTAGTGGGGGTTCACTAAACGTGGACACTGAAAATCACGCACGCACCCATTGCGAGTATCGGGGAGTAACAGGTGACTTGAGGCCACCAGACTCTAGACAGTCCACTAGACCTACTAAACTCAACGGTCCTTGAGTCACGAGACTCGGGGTCAAGACCGTTGCATGTGACAGCACTGAGCCGTCAATCTGGCCTAATCCCTAGGTCCAAAACCACGGTGACACACGGAAAATCCTCAGCCCAAGGTTGGTTAACTGGGCTCGCAGCCCGAGGCCATACATACGGCCCCCTCCCCCAGAACTCAGAGCACGCCCAACGTCGCTCAGACCCTAGGGCTCACGAGCACGCTAACCGGGATAGCATGGTCCTCCTGACACCCTCAAAACCTGAGCACGGAATCCCAAGGGTGTCTGGGGTATTCACGAGACCACAAGTCGACCACTGGGTCACGACCGGGTCGACCGGAGTCTAACACTACCCTCAAACGGTCACTGGGAGGCAAACTCTCCCGCCAATGGAAAACAACGTCCGGAACAGACGGAGTACGAGGGATCGCCCCTCGTACCCACACTGATACACAGTGACTCGATCGAGCGTAACACAAGCCAGGAACACATGGGGTCATACGGACCCACCACCTACGGGCACGCTATTCGAGGTAAAATGACACCTCTAGACATCCCCGAAACATAGTCACAGAACCCACGGGATGTTCGGAACACTTACGAGACCGAAGGTCGACCGCCGGGTCACAACCGAGTCGACCGGAGGCCTACACAACACAACCCGGGCACGAGAGGGTTGCCCAGACCCTCAAACCCACGGGAACACTATTCGAGGTGAAACGACATCTTCGGACCCCCAAAACAGGGTCACGGCACTCACAGGGGTGTCTGAGACACTCACGGGCCAAGGGAGGTACGATCGGTCAGAGACTACCCACCCTGGGTCGCCCGACAGGGCGCCGTCCTGAACACGCTTACCTAGACTGGACGAGAGGGAGTGTACTCCTTCAACTCATCAATGAGCTTCTGCAACCTTTGCAAAGGGGTTAACTCCCTTGAGACCTCCATGGCGGCAACTTGTTCCATCTATTTTTTTAGTCTCCTTTTAAGATTTTTCTTCCCGTTCCTTTCCTGTTTCTTGGCCTGTGCTACCTCTTGGGTAGAGGGTCGGATAGAGTTTGAAGCCGCGGTAGATGTGCCCCCGGAGCTATGTCTTACAATAGACGTTGAGACTTTCGAGGTCCTTAGCTTGGCGGACATTTTGACGTGACCTTAGTCCAAGCCCCCTCTACTTGTTGCCTTTGGAATGTTGCCTGGATGGCTTGCTCAATAACTTCTGGTGGCAAATCTTGGTATTTTGCCGTGCTATTTTGAGGCACATGAGGCCTTTGAGTCATTTGAGTCCTTGTGATAGTCTTTTGCTTGTCAGTGTCAGCATTTACTTTGGGGTTACTTCTACGGCGTTCCTTCTTAGCCTCACTTTGTCGGCCTTGCTTTGCGGTATGCTTAGAATTCTCTCCACTAGTTTGCCCTTCATGGCCCTGCGGGAGGACTTTGGCAGTGGCCTCCTTGAGACGTCGCCGCGTCATGGGGTTACCTTGCGTATCAATTTCTCCTCTCCGGATAAGGATCTCGATATAATCATGAACCTCCCGGCATTCTTGGGTGGGATGCGACACCCTTGCATGGAATTTGCAGTAAAGAGGGTGTATCTCAGCCACCTCATTATAGTAGGTCGGCGGTTCATGCACCATTATCCGTCCATCCTTTAAGAGTACATCGAATATCTTCTCGGTGTCCTCCTTTCGGAAAGAGCATTGGTGAGAAGGTCGCAAGCCCAAGTACCATAACATTGACTCCCCTGGATTGGTGTCCCCCCTTTCTGCCCTAGGCTCGGGCAATGTGAAAGAAGTTGATGTGTGTATCACATTCGCAGAGAAGCTTAATCTTCTCCGCACATGGGGTTGCGGTGGGGTGACTCGATGATTGCCCACATCGAGTATTCCTTGATTGATCAGGTCTTCTACAGCATCCTTAAAGGGCTGGCAATCATAAATGACGTGCCCCGTTGCCCGATGATATTGGCAATAGCCATATTGGATCATTATGCTGATCCTTTCATTATCTTCCATTGCGGGCAGATCTAGCAACCCCTCATGCTGGCATAAGTGAAATAGCTCCAAGACTTTGTCATGAGGAAGGGAATACAACCTTTCGGGTTCTTCACCCCTGGATGAATTTGGGGATTCTTCGGATAGCCATACTCGTGATCTTGGTAGCGCCTGAGCAGCTGAAGGCCCTTCTCCCCTTATTACAGGTGTCCAAGTAGGCCCCTCTGCAAATGGCCCATAGGGAAATGTGGCCAATTGTTCATCAGCATGTCGTAAAAGCTACAGGAGCTCCCTCTGCTCTCGCTGTAGGCATCTAATTTTCCTTTTTATGTTCCGAATAGTTCTTTGGATGGCCCGACAATCAGGGATTCACAAGGGCATGTGCCTCGGCAAGACTTGATGTCGCTGGTTGGGAGGACGGACCACTGACTCATCCGTATCATCATGTGCAGTTGGATTAGATCCGTTGGCCATAAATACTTCACTTGCCTCAGAGGGCTGATGAAGAGCATTAGCTGTGAATTTTCGAATAGTCTTCAGGTGTGGCTGAGGTGGATTCACCTGATAACCTTGCATGTCAATGGTGCCATCCCGAATAAATTTCTCAATTTGATCTTTGAAGACATAACAGTCCTCTATAACATGGCCCACCATTCGGTGGTATACATAATAGGTAGATTTGTCTACCTTATCAAGGTCTACTAGCTTCCGTGGGTCCGACAAGCTTATGAGCTTTTGTTCAAGGCAAAGATCAAAAAGCTCCTTAGTATGCTCCTTTTTAAAAGAATGTGGAGCCTTCTTGCGTTTTGACATCAGAATCTTATTTTCAGGCTTTTTGTCTGACTTGTCAGCATTTCCTTTATTGCCCCCATTAGGTGGAGTGAACTCCATCGCATTGACCTCTTTGTCGGTAGTGACCCGGTCTTTGGATGCCTTGCCTTTAGCATGGATGTCACCGGGGTTATCAGCAAAGAACATTTCAATCTTTGCTACGATTGAATTCAACTGATCAAACCCCTTAACATTAGTGCAGAGGAGTTTTTCATTAATCTCCGCCGCTTAGCCTCTTCGGCATATTATGATGACATCTTCTTGTGTTGGGGGGTTATTACACCTCATAGTGAAATCCCTCCACCGTTGGATGAAGTCCAAAGCTATTTCCCCTCGCATTTGCCGCAAGGAACACAACTCTGCGAGAGAGACTTTTTGCTCGGCCGTCTGAAAACGGTCGAGGAACTCTTTTGCATGTCTGTCCAATCAGCCACCGAGTTGGGCCTTAACTGAGAGTACCATTGGAAGGTAGCTCCCGTGAGTGAGGTGGCGAAATAACGGAGGAGATATGACTCCTCTAACGCCAAGTCGCCCATTGCTGTCTATAGTATGCCAAGTGCTCCAAGGGAGAGCCTTGCCCATTAAACTTTTGCAACTTCGGGGCTCTCAGGCAATCTAGGGGTAATCTCTTGAATTGAGGATGGAGAGGATGTGGCACACTATATAAGTCACTAGCTGTGATACCCTCATCATGTTGAGCAAACTTGGCTTCCACAATCCTTTCAATCATTTGCCTTTGGGCTGTTAGGCTCTCAGGCATTAGTGTATTGGAAGACCTCACATTAACATCCTCTTGTGGGGCTTCAACCTCCACTACTGCTGGAATCTTCACAGTGGTGGATGGAGCATTGATGGCGGTTGATCTACCTGGAGGAGCTCTCTCGGCTACCTACAAAGTCACGGGAGTTTGGAGTGGCACCTCTCGTTCCTGCAATATTCTTTGCAGGCGGATTTTTAACTCTCGGTTTTCACGTCGTAACTCTTCCAGAATGATATCCTGAATATTTGCGCCTAACTCATCTTCTGGTGTTGGGTTTTACCTTCCTTGAGCACCACGGATCTCTTCCGGTGCTTCTTTAACATGTTCCTGCCCATGTTGTGATGATGAGGCAGCAACAGTTCGGTTAAATTGTGCCACTGCTTGGGCAACCGAACGAGATTTCTTCAAGAGCACCAAGGGCCCATTGAGCTCCTCGCGAGCCTCTTCTGGCTGATTGCCTGTTATGTAACAGGCAAGCACCTTGACAGTGTCCTTAGTCTTCTGCACCACCCTTTTCTTTCGGGGTGGTTGAATCGCGGAGTGAGCTGGTGTCCCGAGCCTGTCAAAGATAGAAACTTGAGGCGTCATAGTCCCTCCTCGATATTTGTTGTTGTTTTGGGTTGTCCCCAAAGTTGGTGGACATTGGGGCTTTTCATGAACCCCTTTGTGTTTTTGCCCCCACGGACGAGAGGCTGGCAGCTTTGCGGATGCCAACGTCCCTGCCTGGTGAAGGTTAGACATCTGGATGGGCCTGCCCGCTCTGATCCTTTTGAGAGTGCGGGCCTCCTCTTTAGTGACCCACACTTGTTTTAAACAGAGCTGTCGCTTCTCTACTGAATTGCCCCCAGCTCTAGGCTTAGGGATGCTTGGTTTAAATCGACACGTGTGTTCTCGACTTGATTCCGGGGCGCCTGATGTCTTTATGATCGCCCTATCCTCCCGAACTTGCTGGAGAAGACTGAAGTGATTGGAAGTGCTAACAGCCGGCACATGCCAGACTTGAGGTCACCTTTGTCGAGCTGAACTCTGAGATTCCCGACAAGAATGGTCTTGTCGGAGTTAGATGTGACTGCCGCAGGCTTCTTGCCTCTGCGGCTGCGGCACTGCTTCTTCTGACTCGGAGCAGCAGCAACAGAAATGTGGTTGACCAAGAGAGCTCAATCAACAGCAACAGCCTGGGCGGGGACAACTTCCTCAGTTGCAGGCATCACCCCCAGGAAATATGGTGAGCCCACTACGGCGAGGAGGTCCCCGAACACCAATGGGGTGGCTAGGTATCCAAACCTGGCATGGGCAGCGACGACCAAAGGGCCGTAGGTAACAACTGCCATTGTGAACTAAGTCAGATGTTGTGGTCATTGAGTGTGTTTGTGCGACCTTCCCTTCCTCTTCTCTCCTGAAACAGAGAAAAAAGGCATCACAACATTAGTAAAGATGTGGATAATCTTTGGCAGAAAGAAGAAGGGCGGGAATAGTCCCACAGGGCGTACTAGTCTGTTTAACTCACGAAAATAAATAAATAAGTAAATATTTCTCCTTTGAAGAAGAAGAATGCACATTCGTAGTTATATGCACATTCGTAGTTATTTAGGTCGTGGGTGTATTATTATTTTCGCGAATGTAGGTTTTTCAGACGATTAGGGTTCGGGTACTGGACAATTCCCCACCGACCACAGTCGGTGCTTATTTTTGATGATAGGAGGAAGGAACACCTCAGAGCGTGCCTAGGATTCCGCGGCCGATGATGGCATTATATCCTGTCCTGTCATTGCTCGAACTACAGTAAAGTTGGCGAGGAAAGTTACCTCTCTCGGTGCGGTCCTGAACGTGATTGGTAGTGAGATGCGCCCTTTCGGGCAGACAATTGTGCCAGAAAACCCATATAGCGGCGTATGCAATGGTTTGAGTCGAGACATATCCACACCCATGAGAACAAGACATCCGTAGGCAATGACATCGGGTCCGCTTCCATTTTCCACTAGAATGCGACGTACAGTACATTGGTTGATGGTGGCTGACACCACCAACGCGTCGAAATGGGGCGTGGTTACACCTCCTAGGTCATCCTCGGAGAAGATAATGGGATCTCCTGAGCGGTCCGGAGTGGGGGTCTCACGCCGGGTGTTGTCACCTTGGTCCGGAGTGTTGACTATCGTCGCGTACCGTTGCCTCCTGCTCACGCTATCTCCTCCCTCGGTCGGTCCCCCAGAGATCATCACAATCTCCTTTCCGTTGGGTCGGTTGTCGATCAGCGGGGGCGTCTTCTATCGACGCTCTGCAGCCTTGACAAGGAATTTGTTAAGGAGTCCCCTCCGGACAAGGTCCTCGATGGCATCCCTCAAATTGATGTAGTCGGCGGTGTCGTGGCCATGGTCTCGATGGTAGAGGCAATACTTCTTTTTGCTCCTAGTGCTTGGGTCTGACTTCATCCGGGGAGGCCGTTTGAGGAATGTCTCCTCACGGATCTCCATCAGAATCCATTTGGGTGGAGCCATCAGGGGCGTGTAGTGGCGGTAGCTGCCCCTTTCCTTCTCAGAGCAGTTGCGGCGGTCTCCATCTCATCGCTCTCGTTTGCCTCGACCATCTCGTGGCTGGTCGACAGGCCTCTTGGGGTCGGACCGGTCGGCTCCGGCCACACGACCCAGGGCTATTGTGTTCTCCTTGCAGCGTGCATGCTTCTATGCTAATGCGAGGAGGTCAGGAAGGGTCACCGGGGCCTCGACTCCAAGGGCACGTCGGAGGATTTGGTCTCGCATCCCTTGGGTGAGGGCTGTAGTGGCGATGCCGCTATCGAGATGTGGAATCCGTAGTGCCTCCCCGCGAAAGTGGGAGACGAAATCCCATAGTGTCTTCTCCTCTTTGCCCTGCTTGAGGGCGAGCAGAGTCACTGCAGATCTGGCCACCTTTCGACTGCCAATAAAGTTCTCCTTGAACAGATTCTTAAGCTGTTGGAAGGAAGAAATAGTCCCGACCGACAGAGACTCGAACCAAGCTCAGGCGTTCTCCCGAAGGGTCATTACGAATGCCAGGCACTTCATAATGTCCGAGGCCCGGTGGAACACTAGGTGGGACTCGAAGCTATGCATGTGGTCAGCCGGATCGGTGGTGCCTTCGTAGGAGGTGAACGACAGCGGTTGGAGCTTTGGCAGGATGGGGACTTCCATTATTTCCCTGGAGAAGGGAGCATGGAAGTCTAAGTCATCGTCGATTAGGCCGTGATTCTTGGCAGCCAAGAGGACGCCGTCTAGGTATCAGACTTTGTCCTCTATCTCCTCGAAGCGCTGGAGTCGACGATCTATCTCCGGGTTGGAGTGGAGTGGACTACGCACCCTTGGTGCGGGCACACTTTAGGATCGTCGGGTCCTTGTGGCCGAGGCACGGGATGCCTCTCGTGCTTGACGGGGGGTCCCCCCAGTCTAGTCCCTCTCATCCTCTGTCGCTCGGGTAAGACGCGTTGGGGGTCGGCCCGTTGGTCCCGGAGTTCCTGACAGAGTTCTGTCAGGGCCCGGATCTATTGACGCAATTCATCGAGGTCACCTGGGGTGACCTCCTATCGGGAAGAGAGCTACCCTACCCATGACCATGAGTTGGCTGCTGTGATTTTCGCATTGAAGATTTGGAAGCATTATCTGTATGGTGAGAAGTTTGAGGTATTCATTGACCATAAGAGTTTGAGATATGTGTTCACTCAGAAGGACCTTAACCTCAGGCAGAGGCGATGGATGGCATATATGAAGGATTATGACTTCACCCTGTCTTATCAGCCGGGCAGGATGAATGTCATTGCCGATGCTTTGAGCAGGAAGGTTGTGGTCAGTGCGATGATGTTGAGGAAGTGGAGGCTCTGGGAACAAGTGCCAGATGTGACATTTAGGTTCAAGGTTCCCCGATAGCTAGGGTTGGCCATGCTTGCGAGCCTGACTGTCACCCCAGCCATCCATCATCAGGTGATAGAGGCTCAGCATGCAGACCCTGAGTTTCCTCAGATTTTGGCTATGGCTGATGTCGAGCTCGACGAGGACGGTGTTGTGAGATTCTGAGGTAGGTTGTGCATCCCAGTCAAGGAGCAAGTAAGACGTGCAATGTTTCTAGAAGCTCATGGGAGTAGGTACACTGTACATCCGGGTGTGACAAAGATGTATCGAAACTTAATGAGACAGTTCTGGTGGCCTGGTATGAAGAGAGACATTGTTGAGTTCGTGGCCAGGTGCCTGACCTGTCGCAGGTGAAGGCGGAGCACTAGCGACCTGGAGGTACGCTTCAGCCCTTGGAGCTTCTCGCGTGGAAATGGGACCGCGTGACCACAGATTTTGTGGTGGGATTGCCGAGGACTCTGAGTGGGCATGATAGCATTTGGTTGCTTGTGGATAGGCTGACGAAGACAGCTCAGCTGCTACCGATCAGGGTCAGTTGGAGTGTGCCCAAGCTGGCACATCTATATGTGAAGCGGATCGTACCTTTGCATGGAATTCACATTTCCATTGTGTCGGATCGAGATCCACGCTTCACATCTGATTTCTGGAGGAGTTTCTAGAGGGCTCTAGGCACCGAGTTAGCTTTTAGCTTGGCTTATCATCCACAGTCAGATGGTCAGTCAGAGAGGACCATCCAGATGCTAGAGGACATGCTAAGGTCATGTTGTCTGGAGTGGTAGGGGAGTTGGTTTCACCACCTACCTTTGGTGCAGTTTGCCTACAACAACGGGTATCATTCGAGCATCGGGATGGCTCCTTATGAGGCGTTGTATCGGCGACCGTGTCAGACTCCACTCGATTGGTTTGGGGTTAGTGAGCGTATTTTGACGGGACAGAAATTGGTGCAGCAGTGCGTGAATGTGGTGCACTTGGTCCGTCAGAACATGTTGGCGGCCCAGAGTCGGCAGAAGAGTTATGCTGACCGGAGGAGGCAGCCTCTTTGTTTCGCCGTTGGCGATCGGGTGTTTTTGAGAGTTTCTCTGATGAAGGAGGTGATGCGCTTTGGCCAGCGTGGGAAGTTGACTCTCTGCTATGTTGGTCCTTTTCCCATTGTGGAGTGCATTGGTGAGGTTGCTTATCGGTTGCAGTTACCCCCTGAGTTGGCATCGGTGCATGACGTGTTCCACGTCTCGATGTTGTGGAAGTATATGCCCGATGACTCTCATGTGCTTGAGGATTCCGTGTGGCCCGAGGTGACTCCAGATCTTTCTCTCCCAAAGTTTTCGGTCCTCATTGAGGATAGGCGAGAGTAGCGCCTGCAGAACAAGGTCATCCCCTTGGTCAAGGTGGTGTGGCAGTGGCACTCTGGTGGTGAGGCTTCTTGGGAGCGTGAGGACGAGATGCATCAGCAGTTCCCGTACCTGTTTGAGTGAGTCACTCTCTCTTCTTTCCCCTTGGGTTGTTCTCAATTTCGAGGATGAAATTCCTTTAAGGGGGGAGGGCTGTAATATTGCCGTTGAGGGGCACATGAAGCGTGCCGCTGAAGGAGCACATGAAGTGTGCCGTTGAGGGAGACACCAGGTGTGCCATTGAAGGGCACTTGATGTGTGCCGTTGAAGGGCACTAGGTAGCGTGCCGCTGAAGGAGGCACCAGGGCGTGCCGTTGGAGGCGTTTGAGGGTGTGCCATTGAAGGGGCACAAGTGTTTCGTTGGAGTGGATTTTCTGGCCTATTCTGGACCCGATTGACGATCCGTTCAATTCTCTTCGGGAGCCCACGAGCAGTGAGCTTCCCTAGGGGTTGGCTTCTCTTCGCTATCGTGATTCTGGAGACGGCTCCACGGTAACATATTGTTTGTTCGGAGAGTCTGGATGGGACGTACTCTCCATGATCTCTACGGTTGACACTACTACTACTGTTGGACTGGTGGGGACATATAGACGTGCAATTTTACACGTCCACAGGGCTAAACCATAAAGAGGAGCAGAGAAATGTACAAAAAGAGACCCCAATATGACGAGAAACAACGTAAATAACCAAGGTAAGGGAAGAGCAAAGAAGGTTTCATCCATAGCAAATAAGAATCAAAATCCACCAAGCATAGGGTGGGATGGGAATAAAAAGAAAGGAAAGGAAGAGGTGGGGACGGAGGTTGAACAGGGGGCGACGACTCCTTGCTCTTCCCCCTCCCCTTGCTACATTTCATTCTCCCTCTCTCTTACTCTCTCGTTCCCCGGTGGCTGCCAAAGGGGGGGGAAGCTTCTGCTTCTTCTTCTTCCTTGTCTGCCGTCTGCCTCTTCTTTGTCTCCTCCCTTCTTTTTTCTCTGTGTGTGTCTATCCGTGTATCGCCTCTCTCTTCTCTTCGTCGTGGAAGAAGGGGTTTTATACCCCAATGGCACGGTGTCGTGGGCAGGCCGGTGGAGGTGGGAAAGGGGGTGCATTGATGGGGATTTGACTCCCCCCTCATCCCGTTGACAGGGGAGTAGCTTGCGTGCCTCACCCTCGTGCCGCCACGTCAGCCATCCCACTACGCGCCAAGGATCTGTAGGGGAGTGGCGTAAGATCCTCCCTATCGGACGTGTCGTGGGGGGGGGAGTGTGCCGTTGAAGAAGTGGGTCGTACCGTTGAGAGGCTTTTAGGGTGTACCGTTGAAGGTAGATGACCTGGGCGCACTGCTGAAGGGGCATGCCACTGGGGCCTTAGTGTGTGCCGTTGAAGGCTTGGCAGAGCGTGCCGTTGAAGAGCCCACTAAGGGCGTGACGCTGAAGACACCACAAGTATGCCGCTGAAGTGACATGGGGGCGTGCCGGTGAAGGCCATAGGGGCGTGCCGCTGAAGACCACGCTGGGCGTACTGCTAAAGGCCCGTGTGGGCATGTCGTTGAAGGGTATTTGGGCCCGTTTTGATCCCGATTGAAGATCCACTTAATTCTCTTCAGGGCCCACGAATTGTGAGCCTCCGGAGAGTTGGTTTCTCTTCACTGTCATGACTCCTAAAGTGGTTCCATAGCAGTGTGTTGTTTATTCGGAGGGCCCAGACGGGACGTGTTCTCCGCAATCTCTTCGGTTAAAGTAGTTGTTGATGCTGAATTGGTCGGGACATATGGACGCGCAATTTTACACGTCCACAAATACCCCCCACCCACAAGTAGCGCGGGCGAAGGATGAGTCGGGCGGTGCCCGTGGGTGTGCTGGTTCTTGATGGTTAGACTTGAGGCCGGTCGTCCAGAGGAGACGACGACCCAAGCCCATCCCTTCGTGCTTGTATCTTCGTGAATGTGTAGGGACGCCCGTCGGTACATAGGACCACGTGGGTAGAATGCTCTCGGGTGCATGCACCCATCATCTTACGCTACCATGTGCGTGGGAAAGTTACTTTATGCAACACCGACGAATAGACACCTTACCCGAGCCTTACGTTCGGGATAAGGCAATAAACCCTCTTTTACGTTAGCACTGACCCAGTGCTGACGACCACCTCAAGAAACAAGCAAACCATGTCGATTCTGCCACCCCGGCAACACCGACGAATAGACACCTTACCCGAGCCTTACGTTTGGGATAAGGAAACAAACCTCCTTTGTGTCAGCACTGACCCAGTGCCAACGAACATTTCAAGAAACAAACAATCCCTGTCGGTTCCGCCGCCCCGGCAACACTGATGGATAGACACCTTACCCAAGCCTTACGCTTGGGAAAAGGAAATAAACCCTCCTTTACGTCAGCACTGTCCCGGTGCCGACGAATAATTCAAGAGACCAAGAGACCAAATGGACCTCGTTGGCCCCGTCACCCTGGCGGCACCAGCAGGTAGACATCCCACCCGGTCCTTTCGCCTGGGTCAGGGGACTAAACCTTCCTTGCGTCGGCACTGTCCCGATGCCGATGAATATCTCAAGAAACACATAGACTACGTCAGCCTCGGCACCTTGCTGGCACTGACCAACAAACCTTCATTGCCATCCCTTTCGGACACCCGGACAAGACCAGCCGGTAGCCCACCTCGCGCGATGGAGTGGTCCCCTCGTCCTTCCCTTGGGAAGGTGAGCACTCTCCCATGCGCTAGCACGAATACCTACATGGCTCTCCCTGGGTGGATCACTGTGGGAACTTACGCCCCACCAACATATCCCAGTGCTGCTTTAAAAAAAAGAAAAAAAAGAAAAAAAAAGAGAGGAGAGAAAAAAAAGAGAGAATAAGATATGTACAGACGCTCTGTATGCATGTCCTTATGTGCCAACAGACGTCCCTATATGTGCATGCAAGTGCGAACGCCAGGCCTCCGTGGTAGCTTTGAAAAACCAGAACACCCATGGGCACCGCCTGGCTTATCCTTCACCCGCGCTACCCGTGGGTGGGGGGCATTTATGGACGTGTAAAATTTCACGCCCATATGTCCCTGACAATCCAATATCAAAAACAACCTCAATTGAAGAGATCACGGGGATCACGCCCCGTCCGGATCCTCCAAACAAATAATACACTATCGTTAAGCTGTCTCTGGAATCACGACAGCGAAGAGAAACCAACCCCTGGGAGACTCACTACCTGTGGGCTTCTCGAAGAGAACCAGGTGGATCGTCAATCTAGCCCAGAACGGGCCCCAAAAATCCGCCTTCAACCACACTATATGCCCCTTCAGTGGCACACCAAACGCCCATACGGGCCTTCGCACGCCCATACAGGCCTTCGCCGGCACGCCCAGCGAGCCTTCGCCAGCACGACCAGTAGGCCTCCATCAGTACGCCCAGCGAGCCCTCGCCGGCACACCCTTCAGGGCCCATTCGACGGCACACCCTTGTGCCCCCTCTCAACGACATGCTTCAACTGCCCCTTAAGCGGCACGCTTCAGCAACCCGTTCAATGACATGCTTCAACTGCCTCTTCAGTGGCACACTTCACCTGCCCCTTCTGCGGCACAGCTTCCAGGGCCCTTTCAGCGGCATGGTCTACTTCTTCAATGGCACACCCCTATAATGGTGCAGAAAAAATCTTATGGCTGTGTCCTAAAGATCTTTGGCGTGCAGTGGCCAGTCTGAGGTGTCAAACAGAGAGCTAGCCACACTGCCTACCCCCCTATCCCCAGGGACAACCAAGGTCAAATCTGCATTAATGGCCCACGTTCCCGCCTCCGTCGGGTTTGTTCGAAGACTCCCGCCGCTGGGAGTATAAAAGGGCCTCTTCACCGGCGAACAAGAGATAAGACACACACAGACGGACAGACATACAGAGACAAATACAGAGAAGAACCCCTAGTCCAGCATTACCCCCCCTCATTAAGCCAAATTCAAATCCCTCTCTCCCTCCAAGCCAATCTGCCCATACACTCTCCCCCTCTCTACCCAGGCCACACCCTCCCACTCTCTCACCCTAGCTGCGGTTCCAGCAGCCTCCACACCTCCCTCCATCACCTCAGACACCTCCAGCCACGTCCCCCACAAGTTATAGCCCCAACTTCTCCTTCCCTTGGTCGTCCATCCTCACCACCCTTCCCTCATTATCAGCCTACAAGAGCCAATTCGCAGGCAACAAGCAAGGGTCCTAGAAGCAGCATCATCTCTAGTCCTTCCCCGAGTTTTCTGGTGGCAAGTCATATACCTCTGGAAAGGTCGTCCAATGAGCTTTCCAAGCAAGGTAGTTTTGCCTCCGTCCGATCTCCAAGCTGCCTGGGAGAGTAATTCTTCTCTAACTGTGCAGGATTGGTTTGGCCAGCCACCTAAAGTGACTTCTAGGAGCTCCCACGGCCACATCCCTCGACTTCTGGAGGCGCCACTTGGCCGAGAGCTTCTACCACAAATCCTCTTCCACCACCAAAAATTGGCATCCTGTTTGGCATCCGGAAGAGTGTTTTCCAAATTTTCTTCCCCAAGTGCTCTATTCTGTCTACTCCTAAACTAAACAGACACCTATTCACTGTTCGGGCTGCTCCAGTCTGCTCTGACCTCCGCCGGCATTCCCACAGGCGTTGTTTCAAAGAGGACTCGACGATGGTTCCATGGACTCTAGCCATAGTCAAATTAGAGTTTGGGAGCACTTGTAGCGGCCTCTTCTTCCTGCAGCAAAGGCACCTCTACTGTCCGAACCAGAACTCAGGGACCCTATTTGCGGCCTGTCCCTGACCAGCACTGGAGACCAGAGAATTTGGCAAAATTCAGACATCATCTTGAGTCAGCTACGAAGCTTTTCCAACTGGTATCATCATTGGAAAAATTCAGGAGTGGCCACAACAGCGACGTCTCCAACCATCTGTCTATTGTCCCAGAGAGTGGGCAGAACCAACGCCGCCCACCCGTTTGATCTCTCATCGGCTCTTCCCCTCCCCTCGCTTTGCCGGCTGAAGGCCCCTACCTGTGTGGAGGTAGTTTTGGTTGTAATTTGATTCTCCCTACCCCTAATCCACCTCCTCTGTGAGGGCGTAGTGCATGTGTTAGCAGGTTAGCGATCTAAGCTTCATCGACGCAGCGTGCAGGAAATACCCATGCTTCCCTGCTCACCCCGTCTCTGGCCAGGATCAACGTCTTCATACCGATTAGGTGAGTTCCTGATCACTCTCCTCTACTGGTAGCATTATCTTTGCTGGCTTATTATTGCTTTCAATTGCCCGTCAGACGGTGATCGAGTGCCCAGTCTGGAATCCACCAAATCGAGTGCCACCGCGGAGCGAGTTATGAGAGTGGCCCTACATCCCACGCCCTCAGCGTGCTGGCCGCCCGTCGAATTGGGCATCCCAGATCCTTAAGGGTTCAGCCCCAAGTTAGACAACCCCCTGGAATCTCACGGTCCAACGTCGGACCCTCATCCCCCATCGTCGGTCCACCTACGGACCCGGGTGTGTGCTATGCGAGCGAGTCCACTTGAGTGAGATCACCGGGTCGTTCTTGCTTGCGAATTTAGGTCCAAGGGATTGTGTCACATCAATTTGGCATCAGAGTAAGTTTTAGACTTGTCTCTACTAACTCTAGTCCTTGGGCATTGTATCATCTTTGAGTCTAGAAGGATCACCCCTCCCCGCTCCACTACCCCCTTCCCAAGATGAATGTGTGGGATAAGCTTGTCATAGGGATGTTGAAGGAGCGAGCCAAGTCACCCACAGCCTTCTATCAAAAATATGGTCCATCAAGTCCATCATCTTTTACAAAGGAGACATGGTCCCGCTGGCCTCACCAAAGGATGACTTCGGCTGGTCCAGGCGAGCCGACAGTACCTCCGAAGCCGTCCAAATTCTGGGCGGCCTCTCACCTCGTATCCAAGAGATGTGCCTCAAGCAGCACATTCCCCAATGGCAGAGCTCTGCACAGTAGAGGTATTTCCAGCATCTCTAGACACCCTCGCAAGTCCGGGGGTGACCCCTGTTTTCCCAAAAAGACACTAGAGGTCTCGGCTATGACCAAGACCCGGACTTCTGCATCTACCATGCGGTCCATGTCATGGGACCAACCCAACCAGCCGCTGACCCAGTTGTCGTCAATAGCAAGTTAGACAGCTCGGGAGACGAGGGAGAGGAGATTCTAATCTCACTCCCAGCCAGGACTAGCACTCAACAAGACTTCCTTGCCCGTCCATGAGGATGTGGAGACTGAGGAAACCTTCGCGGCCTCCCAACCAGTTCCAGAGCCTACCTCGCCACACCTTTCCTCTGAGGAAGGCCTCCAAAACGAAGACTGTGAGGCATCGTCAGCATCGATAGACAACTCCGACCAAGCCTCCGAAATTTCAGCCGATAGCTGCCAGTCCAACGTGGACGGCCTGGGACAACCCTTGTCTGGACTCAGCAGTGATGACCTTCTAGTTCTAGTAGCCTCAACCACCAGCTTCGAAGACCCATGGGTGTACGAAGCCACTGCTGATGATGAAGACTTTGTTGACTTTCAGCCTGCTCCTCCTGAGCTGGAGGATGGCGGCCAGGCAACCATCAACAAGCTCTTTGAGATCAATCTGGGCAACGATGAGGCCCCTCAGCCCACATTCCTCAGTGCTCTCCTCACCGAAGTAGAGAGGTAGAACTACAAGCAATTCCTGCTCGAATACAAAGACTGCTTCGCCAAGACATACCAAGAGATGCTTGGGTTAGATCCCTCTGTGGCGGAGCATGATCTGGCCATATCTCCCACAGCCACACCAGTCAAATAGCCCCAGCGGCATATGCACCACGAGCTTGAGCTCCAGGTCACGACCGAAGTGGATAAGATGGCGGAGGTCGACTTCATCAAGCCATGCATCTATCCGGTCTGGCTTGCTAACATTGTCCCGATCAAAAAGAAAAATGGTCAAGTTCGCATTTGCATCGACTTCTCGGACCTCAACAAAGCCTGTTTAAAGGATGACTTCCCAGTCCTAATCACAGAGACGATGGTCGACATGACCACTGGACGTGAAGCCCTATCTTTCATGGACGGGTCATCGGGCTACAGCCAGATCTGGATGTCCCTCCGAGACAAGGGCTACACCGCCTTCAGATCCCCTAAACGGATCTTCAACTACAAGTGCATGCCCTTCAGTTTGAAGAATGCCGACGCTACCTACCAAAGAGCCATGACCAAAATTTTTGACGAGATGCTGCACAACATCGTCAAATGCTATGTTGACTACCTCGTCGTCAAAACCAGAAGGCGAGAAGACCACCTACGCGATCTGCGTTAAGTCTTCGAACGTCTCTGGCAGTATGGGCTTAAGATGAACCCCATGAAATGTGCCTTCGGCGTATCCAGCGGCAAATTCCTTATTTTCATTGTTTGATACCGAGGAATCGAGGCAGATCCCAGCAAGATCAAAGTGATCTGGGAGCTTCCGCTACCCAGCAAACTCACTGAACTTAGGTCACTCCAGGATAGACTGACCTACATTCAGAGATTCATCTCCAACCTTTCCGGTCGATGCGCACCTTTCAGCAACTTGATGAAGAAAGACGCCCCCTTCATTTGGGACTCAGAATGCCAGACAGCTTTCAAGCAGATCAAGGAGTACCTTCTCACTCCTCCAGTCTTGTTGAAGGTGTAAATGGTCACCTTCATTCATTGTGGTAGGTGGGACGGTGGTCGTATGTAGAAGACATGGTTCCTCCCCCGAGACAAATGGAATAGAGTATGGCTCATCAGGAATGGGGAGGAGCAAAAGGATCTCCGTGGTGACATGACCCACGGTGCACATAGAGGTAATGGACCCCACTGCTGGATGTGCGAAGCTACGACTATTGGGTTGGTCGAAGCCTGGGGTTAACATGTACGTCCGCGTCAACTGTCGGTTTAACCTCTTAATAAGGTCTTCCAATGTATCAACAAAGTCAAAAGACTAGAAGGTTGTGTGGAATGAGTGGGCGGGCACTACTTGTAGTGCAGGGTCCATGGAGGGATAATAAGATGCATTAGGGACCAAGCCCTTCTTAAGCTAGCTAAGTAGTGACTCATCGATGATTAGCTCACCCTTTAGAAGTACGGGTGGCTCCGACTGAGGTGGCTCCAAATAAAGATCGAAAGGTGATGGTGGTGGCAAAGTAGCTCTCATGGGTGGGGAAGGAATGTCCTTCCTGAGGGGAAGCGGTCCTTGGGGTGGCACCGGGTTAAGACAACTAGCTACGACCTCCCTAGGCTCATGTATGGCTTCATCCTGTCTCGGAGGTAGGCTAGGGGGAATTAGAGACTCAAGATAAGAACACCTCATATCCAACCGATTCGAAATCATTTGCAAGACTTCGACAATAGTGGGGCTTGGAGTTGGAGCATTGTGGTGGAGTTGCTCGTACTCAGTCGGCCAAGGCTTGGGTCGAGGCTCATCTAAGTGCGGGGCTCTTTGCCTCCGACTATGACCCACTTGGTTGGAGGTGATTGGGTGGGGTCGATTGGAGGTGACTGGGTGGGGTACGTAGACCTTTCTAAGCTCCTTCTTCATTTTTCACCATGACTCGATGGGCCATTGCCTCCTAATTTCCCTACTCCTAATTTCCCTCAAGCATGCAATATTTCTCCACTTTTCGGTAGCTTCGTGAAGAAGTCTCTCTTTGGCAAAAGAGAATTGCACGACCTCGGACAAGGGATAACAATCAAAGTATTTATCCATAGTGGCTTCTGTAGATGTGTAAAATCGCATGTCCGCGTGACCCTACCAGCCCAGTGTCAACAAGAAATTTGAATGAAGAGACTGCAGAGTTGATGTCCCACCCGGACGCTTCGAACAAACACACGCTGTCGTGAAGCCGTCTCCGGAGTCACGACAGCGAAGAGAAACTAACCCCCGGGAAGCCCTCAATCCATGGTCCCCGAAGAGAAATTAAATGAACCAAACTTGTGCTCGAAACAGCCCCAAGTCTACCTCAATGGCACACCCGTGCCCATTTAATGGCGAGATCAGAGCAGCTTCCCCGGCATGCTTAATAGTGCCTTCAACAGCACACTCAATAGTGCCTTCAACGGCACGCTCAATAGTGCCTTCAACGGCATGCTCCCTCCCCGGCACACCCTGCGTGGGTCTTCGTCGGCACACCCCATGGTCTTCAACGGCACACCCTGGCCAAATGCCTTCAATGGCACACCCCATGGCCTTCAGCGGCACGCCCCTTCAACGGCACGCCCAGGCCAAAAGTGTCTTCAGCGGCACGCCCCCTGTGCCTCTTCGCCGGCACACCCTCTGAGCGTCTTCATCGGTATGCCTGCAGGGGCCCTTCCGACGGCACACCCACCCTTGGCCTCTTCGCCGACACGCTCCCGAGGCAAGCTCCTTCAGCGGCACACTACTCCAGTTCTTCAGTGGCACACCATGACCTCCCTCCAGCGGTGTGGCCGACAGAACAAATCTCACGCCATTCCCCTATGGATCCTTGGCGCGCAATGGGATGGCTGAGGTGTCAAATGGGGAAGGAGAGGGCTATAACAAAGCATCAAGGGTCCAGATCAAACAAGTAAAAGAGGTCTAGATCCTAGGGCTACAACAGATCAGCCCACTAATGGGCTCACAACAACATAAAGATAATACAAACACAACATAACTGGCCCACTAAAATCTAGGCCCACAAAGACAACATAATAACAAAATATAACATAGGATAACTCTGTCACATCCACAAAGATGCAACCATCAAGTGCCGGCAACAACGCTAGTAAACTCGAAGGCCTGTTGCGATGTTCCCACCAGCACCAGTTGCCTTTTCCTAGTCGAACAGGTACACCAAAAGAAAAAATATCCCTACAATTCATGATGTCGCACCAAATCAGTGAAATTCGATGATGAGAAGGAATATCAATGTCCCATACTCACCTTCTGCCATAATATCTATGCCTGATAACCTGCACCCATAGCCCTCATCTCCCGTCCCCAACCTCCATAGCCACTTGCACAAGAGAGCTATATCATGTGATTTAGTTAGGGCCTTTCTACAAACCCTATAATAGAAATGTGATTTTCGCATATAAGTCCCTACAAACTTAGTGAATTGCTGATTAATTACTGAGTTACAACTATTTCCCTGTAAATCTCTACAATCTTTGCCTTCTTGCCAAAAAGCACTTGTAGTTTGCTCACGTCAAAAAAGAGTAATATTATGTGAAATATTCCATCCCGAGGTGACAAAATATTAGAAAATATGAAAATATCCCCCTAAATATGGCTCCCCTGCTCCTCAGGCAACACTCGACGGTGGTGGAGTCTGAGGAAGATTGGGGCTACCAGAGTTCACAAGGAACGACAGAGATGAAGGGGACGGCGACATCCGCACGGAGGGGCCGCCGAAGTTCTTCCACCAATGGTCGGTTCTTGGCGGCAGGACAGAGGAGGATTTCAGCGGTTGCAGACAAAGGCAGGTGTGGGGCGGTGGTGGTGCTGGAGGTGGATTCTGGTTCCCGCCCCCAGGGGCACCCGGTTCGCCCCGGTGACGAACTCCGAAGCACCCTTCACCATCATTGCTCAGAACACTCTCAGAAGTGCAAGGCACTGCTAACAGAGTCGATGCGCCATTGATCGAGATGACCCGCACCACGGAAGAGGCACTTCTGCCAAGAACAAGGAAGAAGGGCCCATGCGCTGACACAGAGCTCACCCCAAGAAGCTTGGTGCATCTAACAGAGGACATCGCAGTTGGAAGATGAGGAGAGAGTGGCTTCGGCTAGTGTCCTCCCCTCGACATCGTACAACCCCCAGACCCAATCGTGGTCTAAGATCAAGGAGCTACGGCTACGGTGTCTCTCTCACCGTGTATGCCGAGGGGTACACTGTTAGGTACTAGGGGAGCTCGCCAACGTCGAGATGCTGGAGGAGAGGTTTATGAGATGCTTTGAGATGTTGGAGGAGAGCTTCGCGCCCACCAACAACGAGAGGTTGGCCCTAGAGCAAGAGTACTCCCGAGCAGTCATCGTGGGGATCCTCCTCTGCAACGACGACAGGGGCCACCTAACCACGAGCAATCCTTGCCAGCCACCTGACCCTGCTGCGGATTCCTCGAACACAGCACCGCAACAACGCACCTGCCGGCAACCTCTGCCCAACGCAGCACCACCGGGGTCACCACCGATGAGGGAGAAGCTCTCGACCTCGATCATTAGACCCCACGCCGGCACTCCGACAAGAACAGCAACCACCTCCACAGCGCCAACGCCGCGCACTCACGCTCTCACGCGAGAAACCAAGTGAAAAATAAGCATGAAACCCTATGCCAGCTACCGACTGTACTGGACCTTACGGACTCTGATCACTGCAATATCCCGAATTCCCATGTACTTCCACAACCATAGCTCTGTGACCTGTGCGCCTTCCAGAAGCTGCTCCGGCCTCATCCCCCATCTTCTGATCAAGCCCCTTGGAGAATCCCCACTATGGTCATCCATCTTTCAGCCAAAGCTAGCCCCGACCCATTTGGAGTTCCCGTATGAGATAACTGGTGACGACAAGTTGAACCAGTCCTGTAGTCTACATTATTGGCGGCTAGAACAAGTAGTCCACCACAGGAAGCACCACGGTCACTACTATCTTCTTCTACCTAAGACCTCTGGAGAAGTTCATCAGAGGTCAGTCAGATTTCAGTCAAGCTTGGCCTTGCCTCATTCTTATTTTTCCACTGTGAGTTACACCCCCGACAAGTCTCCCTTGTCCGACCAGCATCCTGCACAGCATGACTTCATAAGAATCATCGATACTGGCATCTCCCACCTCAGAATGGGGCCATTTCAGCTCTTAAAGATCCCTGGGATGGCCCTCTTCGCAACAACTCTGGCCCCACCATGTTCCGACCTCAGATCAGACAACTACACCACCGGAGAGTCGAGTCCAGAATTCTATCCCTGCAACCAGCTCGACCCAGTCAACATCTAGGAGCCACCACTGGCATGATTGGGTTATTCAGGAAGAGAATTTTGGTGTAAGAGCACTAGACAGAGTCCTATTTCAGTGGGCCTTGGTCCCGCCTCGATCTGATACTCCAGCTAGGAGTACGGCCTCGTCCAAGCCCTCTCTGGCCTGCAGTAGAGACGCTCGGCACAGTTCTACCGAATCTATCATAATCGGTGCATCCGAGATCATAACGAGACGATGTTTCTTTCAGGAGCAAGATAAAACGTCAAGCTTTCCAACACTTCTGGTCCCATCCCCAGTAGACATTCCAGCCAGGAGCTCTGTCCCCAACAAGTCGCTGGTGGCAGACAGCAAGGGTAGCAGGCTAGCTTACCCGAGTGAGATCGGTCGGCTTCTGACCACCTCCGTTCCCCACCCTGCTTGGCTGGCTTACAGCCCCTCCCTATGTGGAGGTATTTTTGGGTGTATTTCAAGCTAACCCCTACCCCGAGATCCCCCTCCTACATGAGGAGTAGTGTTGTAATCAAATTGTTTCAGGTCAAGCATCACCGACGCAGTGTGCGGGGAACCCACGCTTCCCCTCTCGCCCACGTCTCCGAACGGAGTCGGTTTCTTCAGACCGACTGGATAAGCTCAACACCTCTGCTCAAATTTTAGTACTTGTTTAATTTAATATCTGTCGATTGCTCTGCTAGTTAGTGTGAGAGCGCCCAGCCCCGAAGCACCCTCGCTTACCCGTGGCCGTCGTGGGAGTGTGAGAGAGTGACCCGGTGTCCCGTTGGCACCTGGCCAACCCCTTGAACGTGGGCATCGTACCCTTGGGAGGGAAACCCTAGCCCTGCTGGCCCTATACCAGCAAGGGTCTTGTTCCATACCCTCTACTCGGCATCACCAAGTCACCCCCGGGTTCAGTGTGCACATCTGGCCGGTGTCCCGTTGGCACCTGGCCAGCCCCTTAAGAGAATAAATCGTTCCGGATGCCGAATGGATCCCCGTTTCTTGGAGGTGAAAGAAGGGACGTAGTAGAAGCAGTCGGCCAAGCCCTGTTGGCATATCTTCCAGCTACAAGTTGCAGTAGTGTCTGAAAGTGCCCTCAGGTTGCTGTCTGGGAGTGGACTGCGCAGTCTGGGTAGATTGCTTCTCCCGGCCAGCCACGGAGTCGGATGGGGGCGAGACAACCGTCGCTGCGTAGTAGACTCGTAGACGCTTCTTTTGGTACCTCTTGTGCCTTCAGGGACGTCGGGATGCAGCCGTGGTGACTCCTGCAAGCCACTGGTCTTCTGGGTGACAGCAGGCAGGGTAGCAGCTTCCACTTGCCCAACTTTGCATCGATCCGACATCGGATCTGTCCGCAAGAAATTTTTTCATAAAGGCGCGCAGAGCAGATCCGAAGACAGGTCAGCAACTCAGTTTGAAAATTAATTCCTCAAAAAATACGCCGGCTCACCTTCAGCAACCGCCGCTACTAGAGATCGATCAACAACCCATCAGAAGTGTCCCAGCTAGTCGCCGCAGCAAGGAGTCGACCGAAAGCCGCCGTCCCAGTTGCTGAGTTCCCTTGCTATACCGAGTTAGAATAGTACTGAGTCGGAATCGAGTCAGACCAGTAGCCCGTCTCTGGCCCAAATTGTTGCCCGTCAACCTGAGTTCACTACTCTCGGGCCCCACATTATAGCCCTTTACCTCCTTGCATGGAGTGGGCGATAAATTCATTTATGTAATTATTGTAATATTTGTACACTGGGAGTACGAGCTTCGGCCGGGGTCATCTTCCCCACACTCGGAGCGTGGAGATAAACTCGCCTCCCTCTTTACCGCATTTACTTATCTCGTATACTTTTGAATGTCACTACTAGAGTGATAGGAACGTAGCTTGCTATATTATTTCAATCACCACTGCGAGAGAGTGAGAGTAACCCGTCTCGTGACTCAATCTGAGTACACGCGGAAGAGTCGAGTACCCTTGACTCATTGCCGGTTTCTCAACCGCGCATGATCCCGCATTTCCCTCGCTAGGGACGAGTTGCGAGCTAGAGTCCCAGATTTTCATGTCCGTCCCGCATCACTGTTGCTGTGGTTATTGTGGTTGTTATTGTAACTGTGGTCTAGGCAGAGGTCTCCTGACTTTTAACGCAGTGATATATCACTTCATTTCATCCCAATCAATCTCACCTTGATCATTCATGTCATAAATGTAGTCTTTGAAATGGAAACAACTCTCCACTGTATGACCTGGCTGCCGGTGATAAACACAGTACCTGGAGGTGTCAACATTCGGGGGCCATGTGAGCCTTTCCTTGGGCAGAGTGAGTATATTGGCAGCCATAAGGGCATTGAAGATGTCCGATAATGTTTCCGGCAATGGTGGGTAGTGGACTCTTTTGGAGCCAATGTGCCTTCTTTGTTGTTGTGGTGGACCATAATTTTTGGGGGTGAAACTTGGTGGTACTGAGGTGGTGGTTGTTGTTGCTGTTGCTGAGGATGGAAGGGTTGAGGCATGTTATTCCGGGGAAAGTTATTCTGGGGTGGTGGACGATAGGGTAGTGGACCCTGCTGAAAGGGAGGCCGCGACATTTGGGGAGGTCTTGGGTTGGCTGGCTGGTTGGGGCTGCCAACTGGACTCACTTGCTCATTTATCACAACCCCTTCTGTTGTTCCACCTTGGACACCAGCGCCTATCTTCCTAACCAGCTTTAGCTTTGGAGGTTCAAACATGTGCATAATGGGAGAATCTTTTAGTTGGGTCTGGATATACCGGGTCCTCTCATAGAGCTCTTCCATTGTGGTAAGCTTATTCATGACCAAGATATGTCTGAACTGCGGGGTGGCATTAGACATGATCATTTTCACTTGCTCTGGTTCTGAAAGGGTATCCCTTATTCTATCAGCCAGGGACCTCCACTTGTCAGCATAGTGGATGAAATCTTCGTCCGGCCTCATTTTCTTGGCCACTAGGTCGGTAATGGAAAGAGAGGGACCGACCCTATCCCGGTACTTTTGTACGAATTTTCTTTGCACTACATCAAAGTTCTCAACCTCACTCGGCTCCAGAGAATAGAACCATTCTAGCACGGGACTGTCCAATGATCTCTGAAAAAGGTAAGCCAAGGATTTTGGGTCGTTCTGCCATAAGGAGGATTCATACAAGAAATCCTTGATGTGAATGAGGGGATTGCCGATGTCGTCTCCCCCTTCCACACCTTAGAACACCCCCTCCTAGACCCCCTCACAGCCAGGAGTCTCCCCCACACATATCTACCCCCATTCCCATCCCATTTACCTCATTCCCCACCTCCGCTCTTCAACCTGCAGTTCTGGGTTGCAGGCATCAGTGAACTAGTAGATTGCAGAGGCAACTGCGACTTCATCTGGGTGCTTATGAAGGCTCAAGAGGTATTGGTGGAAGCATCTCTGAGTCTTCTTCGTAACATCAATTGTCTTGTCTCATTCTGAGTTCGTGGCTGTCCAAGACAAGCAATCTACTCCGACTGCGCAGAAGGGTTCTAATCAGCATCCAGAGACAGCTTGCAGAAGCTGCCACGCCCGCTCACCTAAAGATCTGAAGGCGGAGTTTGACCGAGACCTTCTACTACGAGTCTCCCTCCTTCTCCAAGAAGCGGCACTCCATTCGGCAACCCGAGTAAATTCTTCTACATTTTCCCCCCAGGGTGCGCAGTTCTGTCCTCCCTGGGACTGAACTGACACCCTATCACTGTTTGGGCTGCTGCGACCTACTCCGACATCAGCTGTCACCCCCGTGGATCACGTTTCGAAGGCAACTCGTCAACGATTCCAGCGCCATTGACTGCGCTCAATTTGAGTTCGGGACAGCTCGTGGCGGCTTCATCTTATTGATGCTGCGGTGCTGAGATAGTCAGAACCAGAGAATAGAGCCTCTGCTTCCAGTCCCACCCTGACCAACGCCGGCTTCCAAAGCTCCTACCAAAATTCTAGCACCTTCCTGGTCAACCTACGAAATTTTGGCACTAGTCCTGCTGATAAAGGAGTTTGGGAGCGACCACAACAATTCCAGTAATGATTGTCTGTCCTCTATTCCTGAGAGGGGACAGAATCGACTCCAACATTCTTTGAAGTTTCTTGTCTACTTCTTCCCCTCCTCGCTTGACCGGCTAAAGGCCCCTCCCTGCGTGGAGGTAGTTTTGGTTGTACGAACTTAACCCCCACCCCAAGATCCCCCCTCCTACGAGAGGTGTAGTGATGTAAGATCTTGAGTAGGTTCAAGCGACACCGGTGCGGCGTGTGGGGAACCCACGCTTCCCCGCTCGCCCTCATCTCCAAATGGGATCAGTTTCTTCAAACCGGTCAAGTAAGTGCTCCAACCTTGCTCTTTCTTTGGTGCCTTTCATCCAATCTTAGCTCTAGTCTCCGCTGGCTGGTGAGAGAGTGTCCGATCTCGCAAGTCCTAGACTTCCGGGTGACCACCGTGGGAGTGAGTGATTACTCGTGCCCTCGGCACCGGGTCGGCCTCTAGAATCGGACTTGCCGTACCCTTTGGGGAGACCCTCTGATCTTGCTGGCCCTCTACCAGTAAGGTACCAGCCCTCACAACCTTCACTCGACATCGCCGAGTCACCCCGAGTTTTTGGTTGAGCGTCGAGTGAGTTGCCGCCACTATTGGTCCGATCGATTTGTGAATTGTGCTTGCAAGATAGGTCTGAGATTGTGTCACATCAAATGTACTTCTCTAGCTAGTCATCCTTGCATTCCCTCCTGTTGTTCACCAGAGGGCTTGAATGGGCAGCCAGCGCCCAAAAATGAATATTGCTAGCCACATCTTGAGGCACCGTCGTCAATCGGCCCCGGATGTCATACAGTCGCTGGGACGTGGAGCCCGGCTCTACACTCGCAAACTCCAGCATTCGTGGGACGAGTCTCCAACCTTGAAGAATGCGTGGGGTGAACTCCGAGAACAGTGAGCAGACCCACGCATTAAAGAAATGAAGTGGGAACACATATCGGGCCTATCGTGGGAATTGATGAATGCTCACGTCCCCGAGCATCTTGTAAATTAAATAGAGGGTTGTCGGGCACTGGGGTGCAAAGACTGTTCTAAGCTCGGTCTTCATGCCTTCCCATGTGCGAATGGGATCTTGCCTCCTAACTCTCCTTAGACCCTCAACGTTTCTCCATTCTATCTTGCCGAGGGGACCGAGGGTCTCCTTGGCGACCCACACCTTCCTTTCCTCGGACATGTAGTAGTGGTGGAAGTATCTATCCATGGAGGTCTCCCATTTCCTATATGTGTGAAGGTTGCGGGACCCATCAAAACGGGGTAACTCTGGTCCACAAAATTTAAGGTAGTCATCAGGGTGCCCGGTGTGGTACATGATTTGGATGCACGGATGACCTAAATGCACTGTGCCATAGGACAAGACTTGGTAGAGACAAATCTAGAACTCGCTCTAATACCAGTTTGATGTGACACCACTCCTTGGACCTTGCAAGCAAGCACAAACAGAACGGTGGACTCACTCAAGCGGGTTCTCCCGCGTACACCGAGGTCTGTAGGTGGACCGGCAATGCGGATGAGGGTCCAAGGTTGGCCCTTGAGGTTCCAAGGGCTTGTCTAGCTTGGGTTTGAACCCCCAAGGGTCCAGGGATGCCCACTTTCATAGGCAGCTAGCACACCGAGGGCATGGGTTGTAGGGTTGCTCTCTCAACTCACTCCGCGGTGGTCGTTCAATTTGATGGAATTTTAGAACGGGCGCTCACCTCACCGTCCGACGGTGCTAAAGCGATACTAAACCAGCAAAGTAAAAAAAAAAACCAGCAAGGAGGGCAACCGGATGCTCACCTGATCGGTGTGAAGACACCGATCCCGGCCGAAGACGAGGGCGAGCGGGGAGGCGTAGGTACGCACCCGCACGCCGTGTTGGTGTCACTTTGACCTGAAATTTAAAATATTACACCACTACACCTCGTGCAGTAGGGGGGGTTCTTGGGGTGGGGTTAAGTGATTTACAGTCAAAACTACCTCCACATAGGGAGGGGCACTAAGCCGGCCAGGCGGGGAAGGGGAAAATTAGCTAAACGAGTGCCAATTGAATACTCCACCAGTTCTACCCACTTTTGGAACTGCTGACAGACGGTCAGTGCTGTTGCCACCGCGGCCGCTCCTGATTTTTGCCAAAGGCGAGACTAGTTGGGATGGCTTTGTAACTGGACCAGGATGACGCCTGATTTTTGTAGAACTCTTTGGCCTCAGGTGTCGATCAGGGGTAGGGCGCGAACAGGGTTCAGGAGTTCTGATTCTATCTATAGGGATACCTCGACAACAGGAAGACGTGGCTGCCACGAGTGCTGCCGGACTTGGATTTGAGCGAGGCTAGAGTCGTTGCAGCCGTCGTCGAGTCCTCTTCGAAACGACACTAGTGGGAATATCGGCGGTGATCAGAGATGACCGGAGCAGCCAGAAAGGTGGGCGGGGGTCTGTTTAGTCCAGGAATGGACAGAACAGAGCACCTGAGGGAGAAAATTTAGAAAACACTCCTCCGGATGCCGATCAAGATGCCGCTTTTTGCTGATGGAGGATGACTGATGGAAGCAGCTCTCAGTCGAAGGGCGCTGCCAGAAGCCAAGGGGTGCGGCCAGGGAAACTCCTGGAACTCTCCTTAGGTTACTGGTTGGACTGGGTCTGCGCAGTCGGGGGAGAACAGCTCTCCCGGACAACGTCGATGTCGAAATCTAACGAGACCACCTCGTCTGCAAAGCTCTCTGAATGACCTTTCCAGAGGTGTAGGGATTGCCACCAGACTTCTTGAAGGGATGACAAGGGAGGGCCTACAACCGGGACCTCTTCTGCTGACAGTGAACAGGGAACTGTAGGTGGAAGATGAGCGGTGGGAAACGGGGTTGATGAGGGGGTGGATGGGTGTGGGGGTGTGCCCAGGCTGTGAGGGGACTCTTATAACTGAGACACGACTGACCTAGAGCTTTGTTCTCAGCGGGGGGAGGAGGCCCAGAGGATGGGGGCCGACGCTCCGTCTTCTTCTGCGGCACAAACTCTGGCCGACCGAGTGGAGCGAGAGGTCGAGTTCAGGAGAATAGTGGACCGGGCCACAGTGACCGAGGCGGCACTCGTCGAGCGGGTACTTTCTACACTTCTCCTTTGTGAATTATGTTCTTATTATTAAAATGCAATTGACTAATAGTGACATGCATGCATGCAGGTGATAGAGCTGACCGCCGCCATCGGCGAGGGTGACCAACTACGAGAGGAGCTCATGCTGGCACAGGACGAGGCCGCCCGCTTGCCCGAGGAGCTGGCGCAGGGCCACAGCTTGCGAGAGGAGGTGTCCCGCTTGCGAGGAGAGCTGGAGCGGAGCGCCCACTTGCGAGAGACGGCAGAGCGAGAGCATGCCGGGGTGCAGGAGGAGGCAGCCCACCTACGGGAGCAGCTGGCACGGGCCAGACCACCGGAGTCGGTGGAGCTGGCGATTCTCCGGGCGGAGCTGGAGTGTCTCCGTACCATGACTTTGGAGCTGGAGCATTTCTGACAGGAGGCGTTCGAGCTCTGTGGTGAGGTACGCGCCTACGGGGAGATGAGCCGGTCTCGTAGCCTGATGAGTGGTAGCCGTGCGGCTCCGAGTGGGAGTCGTGCCACTCACGGCTTTGTTGGCCAATTTCTTGTGACTTCCTCTCAGCGACAGAGGAACAAGGAGGAGGACCGACGCCGACGCCGAGAGAGAGAGGAGGGAGCTACCTCTGCGATGGGCCCACCATCGAAGAGGTAGGAGGGTAGTGGGGACAGCGACAGGCTAGAGGGTGGGGCCTGATCTACTTTGTACTCCTATATGCTCTATACATGATATGATATGATAGTGACACAGCCTTTTTCCTTTTTTTTGCCTTTTTGTGTGATGCATGTATGTATGTATGACAAACCAAAAATGCAAATTCAGACAACTTACGGGTGAGATTCACGAGAGGGACTCCACGGGAGAGACGACGAGAGAGGAGAGGCACGCTGACCCTATGAGAGAGATGATGCGAGAGGAGAGAGGCACGCCGACCCTACGAGAGAGACGACGCGAGAGGAGAGAGGTATGCCGACCCGATGAGAGAGAAGACGCGAGTGGGGAGAGGCACGCCGACCCTACGAGAGAGACGACGTGAGAGTGGAGAGAGGCACGCCGACCCTACGAGAGAGACGATGCGAGAGTGGAGAGAGGCATGCCGACCCTACGAGAGAGACGACGCAAGAGTGGAGAGAGGCACGCCGACCCTACGAGAGAGACGACGCGAGAGTGGAGAGAGGCACGCCGACCCTATGAGAGAGATAACGCGAGAGTGGAGAGAGGCACGCCGACCCTACGAGAGAGACAATGCAAAAGAAAAGAGGACAAGTTTCAAGCAACACAGCTAAGGGATGTGCGGTCGCACTTAGGCCGCTCAAGGTTTATGCAGTTATGCCTCGACCGCATATAGGGGTTGTGCGGCCAGTTATTGGCCGCATGACGTCATGATCTTTCAACCCATGTGCGACCGACAAAGGGCCACACAACATGACATGCGGTCTATCGCTAGACCGCACAACTCAATTCACAGTAGGCTCGATCGGGACTCTCTCGGAGAGTTCCAATTCGAGATGCCTCTATCCCAACTTGACCCAGATCCTATCTAAACCTGTTTAGGACTATCTTAACTCAATCCTAGTGCGTTTAGACCTCTAGACAAGGCTCTATATAAGGCAGAGGGGGCCAAATTCATGACTTATTGTTTCCTCACTTTTCTAGCCCTCTAACTTATTGCTTTCCTTGCTAAGACATATGTTCGCCATTTTTGCACTCGAGGTGGGGTTGCGATCCTACCAGGGACTACTACTTGATGGGGCGGCCTTATAGAGACCGCTAGGGGTCCCCTATGTCGGTTCGGGGGTTACAGTCTTGGGATAAACCGCCACCCAGCTTAGCGGCCTCGAGGAGACTGCTAATCAGTGTCTAGCAATCAGGGTATGACTATTTTTCTATTTCTTGGTCGTTCAAGGTCAGGTAGGGTAGCGGCATTGCGACTGACCGCCAGCCGATGGCTAGCTGTCAAGCCAAGGACCGCCACCCTGCTTAGCGGTCTGGGAGGCGATCGCTTGCAGTTCGAGTGTCTCTGGGCCCTTGCAATCTTGGCTAGATAGCTAGGCCTACCCTTGTGGTCCTGAGATGGCCGCTAGGCCCTGTGACAGCCCAGAGGGGACCACCACGTGGTTTTCATGCTCGTCGGGTCAGTTTCGTGTTGTGTTAGCTTCCGGTCGACCCAGTTGTGACCCAGTGGTTGACCTTCGGCCTCGTGAGAGTCACAGACGCCTGTGGATTCTGTGTTCACATTTTTAGGAGTGTCCAGAGGTACCGAGTTACCTCGATTGATGTGCCTGTGGGTCTTGGAGGTTCGGGTGACCCCACCTGTTCTTGGCTTTCATGCTTTTGGTAGATCGAGTCATCGTGAGTCGATGCGAGTGCGGTGGGTCTTCCCCGCATGATGTGGGTTTCTCTGAAAGGTGGTTCTCGAGTGGGCCATGTGTATGGCCTTAGATTGTGAGTCCAGTTAACCAGCCTGGGGCTGAAGATTTTTCTTGTGTCCCTTGGATGAGGGATTAACTTGGTGGCTGGTGAGCTACCTTGGAGATCAGGTCACTGTGGTTTCAGACCTAGGGATTAGGCTAGATTGACGACGCTGTGTCGTCACGTGCAGCAGTCTTAACCCGAGTTTTGTGACTCAAGGACCATTGGGTTTAGTAGGTCTAGTGGGTTGTCCAGAGTCTGGTGGACGTGAGCCACCTGTTACTCCGCATTACTTGCGATGGGTGCATGCGTGGTTTTCAGAGTTCACGTTTAGTGAGCCCCCACTAGTCGTAGCTTTCCTGCGCACGCATGTGTGGACCCACTTGGGAGTGGTAGAGAGCGTGACCCGAGGGAGACGATGTTTAGGCTAGTTACTGTAGGGCCCCTCCGCATAGCCTGAGTCTGGGATTTGGTGAAGAACCAACTAGAGGATCTGACCTAAGGCATATGGTCTGTGTGTGCACATGTGGCTAGGGGTGTCAGACCCACGCTGAGGAGCGCGACCCCAGTTAGTCCTTGTTTGGTATTCCTGGTTACGGTACGGTGTCTCAGTCTCTGCCTGGGACATCATAGGGAGATACCTAAGGCTACAGACTAAGTCATCAGTGGATGCATCCGACCTTACTTCTAGTGGGCAGGTACTTCCGTCACGTGATGTGAGTTTGTCGTGACTCGAGGTCCCGTTTCTCATCTGCAAGATGAGATTTTGCATGTAATTTTTGGGTCTTTTACCAAAGCCAAAGTCTAGGGTTCTGGTCAGCGCCACCGAGGGCTTTCCCCTAGACAGGCGTAGAGTTCATGATAGCGAGGTCGTGACCGTGTTTTCAGACCATGTGGTTTCGGCGTGGGCCATTGTATATGAGCACAGGCCTCCACGACAGAGGTGTCGTGGCATTTTCCTAGTAACGTAACTAGGGTGGTTCACAGTCTAGTGGTCCCCTAACTGTGGGATCGGGGCATTGATTTTCATTCTGGTAGGAGTAGTTGTAGAGTCGTGGCTTTATCGACTGCCATGTTTTGGGGATTCGCGTATAGCGGCGCTTTCTGTCATTGTTGTTGTAGCTACTCCTGCTGCTATTGTGTTCGTTGCTACACCTACTGTCCCGACCTTGACATTGTCGCATGAAGGGAAGACATTGTGATGCCCCTTGGGCGGCATCCCGCTGAGTCACAGGTCCTCTTACAAACACTATGTATGAATACAAAACTACCAACAGAATAACGCAATGACCCAGGGACCGTCACAAATGACGAAATTGTCCCACGGCTTGCAAGCACTTGTAATCGGGCTCTCACGCCCCCATAGAAATACCTTTCATGGCATATAAGTCATGTAATCCAGTCGGGGAGTGGATCTCCCTCCTCATCGAAACCAGTCTCTCTGCCCCCAGTTACCCCTGTTATGTTTCTGTTGCCCTGTCGCTGTTGCACGGACGAAGCCCTCCCGACGTCGCAGCTCCTAGGGTCCCTAACTCTTTCTTTGATAGTAGAAACAAAGGTGTTCGGGCTCCGCCAGATGTAAAATAAACACCGATTTCTTACGATCGGTGGGGAAAAATGTCCAGTACACGACTCCCCACAGTCGCCTATGCACTCGTACCTACGGAACCTCCTTCCCTCCACGTGACACACACGTGCTCACGTGCTGTGCCCTGGCAGCACATCCCCAATTAAACATTTGGTTCCATAGGTGATCGTCGAGAAATTGACTAGCACGCCCACATTCCATCCAGCCATCCCTGTCCCAGTCTTCCAGAACGATCAACCATACGCCACTCCCTCCAACGCGTTCCTATCGTTCTTTCCACTCTCCTTTCAATACCCATGGAATCCCCGCGCGCCAAATCGACCAATCTCGGCCTTCCGTAAAAGGTGAGTTTACATCCCCGCCGCGAGGGAAAAGGAACCAGAAATAAGGAATTTCCCCTGCATACACAAATAGGCGCAAGCAATAAAAGAGATGCCTCCTCCCATGAATTTAAAGGAAGTTCGAGGATTGATTGGGAGGTTACAATTTATACGTCGATTTATCTCCCAACACTCACAAAGGTGGGGTCATTTGACCGATTAAACAATATCGTGGCCGAAGTAGAAGCTTTCCTGGCCAGACCTGCTCCTACATCAGCTGCTACCACAACACAGAAGGGCAAAGCAGTTGAATGGCGTCAAGCACCTAAAGAAGCCAATGCCCTTGATATCAAGGTGTTCGAGCAACAAAAGGATAAAGGGAAGAAGGCGGTTGCCCCACAACCTGCTAAAGCCGGAGATGGCAATGAGGGTCCCTCACTACGAGATAAAATGAAGAAGACCTACTCCTTTCCAAAGGAGCAAACCAGAATTCTGTTCGACTAGGTAACCCAGTATGACAAGGTCACCCTGCCTGAGCCAAAGAGGCTAGAGGACCTGAAAAGAAGAGACAGTCCGAGATTCTGCCCCTATCATCAGATGCTGGGGCATCCGATTGAAGACTGCTATGTTTTCAAGGACATCATTAAAGGCATGGTGAAGAAAGATGAGATTGACTTGGGGGAGTACAAGGTTGACCCTCCATAGCCTCATGAAGCTCCTCCGAGGAGGGCTGCAGTCTATATGGTCTCTACATACCAGGCATTGCCTGAAGAGATCTTTGAAGCCTGCACTCGGTGCACTTATGAAGCCTGTTTCTTGGCGCCCGTAAAAGAAGAACAAGGATGGCAATAGACCCCTGCAAAGAGCAAGAAAAAGAAGAATGCACCTCGGTCAAAAGTGGCGGCACATGTTCGTGGCATCACACCACGACCCACTCCACCGATGACAGCACCTGTATGGATCAACCCACCTACAGTCATCAGGCTACCCACACATAATCGGAGGAGGCAAACTCTTGTCACGCCCCGAGTGCGGAAGATTACTCATGGCGCGACGAGCCTTTATATAGAACCAACGCGAGCTAGACATTTAGTTGAATTCTTCCCCTAAGCCCCCAACTACGTGTGCACACACAGACCATCTGCTCTAGGTCGGGTCCTCTAGCTAGTTTTTCCCCCCACCAGACTCTGGTGGCAAAGGTAATGGGCCCTTACAAAACCAACCTAAAAATTGTCTCTCACCGGGTCTCGCTCTCCACCACTCCCGAGTGGGTCCGTACGTGCATGCACAAGAAGCTACTACTAGTGGACAGGTCACTGGAAGTAAGGACTGACTCACGGAAGCCACTGTCGAAGAAATGGGACTGCATGCACTCGTGTAGCACAGAGCCTGACGGTCCAACCTTGGGCTGTCACAGGCTCTGGCGGTCTATCTCTGGGCCGTCACAGCGGTCTGACGGCCTAACTCAGGTGCGTCAAACACTCGGTGCTAAACTGGATGTGACGTGCCAACCCCGGTGCGTCACAGTCTCTGACGGACCACCGCTGGTGCGTCAGAAGGCAGAATGAAGCTGGCTGTGACGCACACCCCTCGCGGCATCACAGCCTCTAACGGCCCTACCCAGGCACGTTAGAAGTTGGGGACGCATCAGCTCTGACACGCCCCCACAGGGGCGTCACAAGGCTCTGATGTCCCACCCTAGGTGCGTCAGAGGCCTTGACCCCCAACGGTCAAAAACCCCAACGGTCGGATGCCAACGGTCGGATCGTCACTCTGATGGTCCAGCCTAGGCGTGTCACACGCCCTGGCGGTCTATCGTGGGACCGTCAGGCCCATGGACCACCCTATTGGCAAAACAGCACCATGTGACTGTGGACGTCAAAAAATGAATGAAATGACGGTGACGATCATACGCCACTCGCGTCTACGTGCGAGTCGAAGACGAGAAGGCTGAATAAACCCATACCTCGCCCGGCTAGGACGAGAACCCACTCGGCAGTCCGCTACCCATTAAGGGAGCCCCCAGGCAGAAGATCTCTACGATCGGCTATGCTGAGAGGTGAATCAAAGAAAAGCCAGAGATTTCGGCACACTTGGCTTATGCCAGAAGGCACGCAACATCGCGGATCGAAGCCCAGAAATGGCAAATAAAATATTCCAGATGCCATGCGTTGTAACTAAAATATCTCAGGAGTTTTGGCACTCACATAAATGGTTGCGACTTCGAAACGAATCCATTCAGTGCTTAAAACGACACGAAAAGGCCTTAAAACGGTGCGACGAAGCCCTTAACCGGTGCCACCTTATACGGCGCGCCCATGTTCCTTGGCCCCCCTTGTTTTGCCTTGAAATGATGCCACCCCTTTTAGCTTTGGTTGAAACGGCGTGCCCCATTTGATGATGTTAAAACGGCACGCCCCATTTGATGATTTACCCGACGTGGGTTAAAACGGCATGCCCCCTGGCCGCGCCGTTTTAACCCCTCGTTCTCAAGGTGCCCAGCAAGCCATTCTTCCAAGTGTTAACATGGTGCTGCAACCGACCCATCCCGTCATCAATGCGAGCCCTGCACCGCCGAATGGCCATTCCCGACCGGCTGCCCACTCCCTTGCAGGTCATGGGGATGTTAATGTGGTGAATGTGGAAGCTCGACACCAAATCATCACGACGTGGGCAAGTGACTGGCGCTCGTCGAGCAAGAAAGCTAGGGCACTCCTCTGCGATATATATACTCCAAGCATTCCAAGGAAGAAACCCCCCCGGCTGGCTAGTCAGCGCGCAGGGAAGAGAAGGAAAGAGAGAGAGAGAACCCCCTCTCCAGCTCCCGGTGGGCTAGTTGGCTGGTTGGTTAGCGCGCAAGGAAGAGAAGAAGATAGTGAGAGAGAGAACTCCCCCCCGGTCTCTCCCGGTTTTGCTGGCTGGTTAGCGCGCAAGAAGAGAAGAAAAGGAGGAGGAGTCGGCCGAAGAGTGAAGCCAACCCCCAACCACCCAAATCTCCTCACTCCCTAGGAGATCTTTTGCCATTCCCATACAATCTTCTCCCTTCCCCATACAATCTTCTCACTCCTAAGAGGGAATCCCTCTCCCCAACACATCACTCTCCATCCCCAAGGCCCTATTAACCACCCCATTAATCCATATTCAAACTAGGGAATGATTCCCCCTCTCCTCTCCCTCCCAACCTAAATTCGCAGCTCCCCCTCTCACCACCTATTAGACCTAGCTTTCGAGTGAGGCAGTCAGTGTGGACATTCCTGTCGATCCGATGATAGCAGTTTGTGCCAGTTTGGTTATGACTTCAACTCTATATCAGCAGATTAAAGAAGCTCAGCAAGCTGATTCAGCTTTGTCTCGTGTTATAATGATGCATGACATTGAGTTTGATGATGAGCTAGTTGTCAGTTTTCGTGACAGATTATATATTCCAGTTGTTGACGTGTTGAGAAATGTGATTCTGAGTGAAGCCCATGGGTCCCGTTTTGCTATTCACCCAAGTACTGCCAAGATGTATCAGAATTTGAATAGCAGTTCTGGTGGCCAGGCATGAAGCGAGATGTGGCTGTGTTTGTTTCTAAGTGCTTGACTTGTCAATAGGTTAAAGCTGAACATCAAAAGCCAGGTGGATTGTTGTAGCCATTAGAAATTCCAATGTGAAAATGGGATCACGTCACGACAGATTTTGTGGTGGGTTTGCCTCGGACTTCATAGGATTTTGATGGTATCTGGCTGTTGGTTGATAGATTGACAAAAATAGCTAGATTCTTGCCGATTAAAGTTGTGTGGAGTGTGCAGAGATTGGCCGAGCTGTACATTGAAAAAATCGTGCCACTGCATGGAATTCCTGTCTCACTTGTGTCAGATCGTGACCCACGTTTTACCTCTGGCTTCTGGCGCAGTTTCTAGAAGGCGTTGGGCACAGAGTTAGCATTTAGTTCAGCGTATCACCCACAGTCAGATGGTCAATCAGAGAGGACTATTCAGACTCTAGAGGATATGCTGAGATCTTGTTGCCTTGACTGGCAGGGCTCGTGGAGTCAGCACTTGCCACTAGTTGAGTTTGCTTATAATAACAGTTTTCACTTCAGCATCGGCATGGCTCCTTATGAAGCACTTTATGGTCGTCCTTGTCGTACTCCCTTGAACTGGTTTGAAGTCGGTGACAGACTTTTGACAAGACCTGACATGGTGCAGTAGTGTGCAGATGTGGTTCGTCTGATCAAGCAGAGATTGTTGACAACTTAGAGTCGGCAGAAAAGCTATGCAGATCAGCACAGACATCCACTACAATTCGAGCTAGGAGATATGGTGTTTGTTAAAATATCTCCGATGAAAGGTGTTTTCAGGTTTGGGAAGCGTGGAAAGTTTAGTCCTCGTTATATTGGTCATTTTCCTATTTTGGAATGTGTGGGCCAGGTGGCATATCGGCTTCAGCTACCAGCAGCTATGCAAGCTATTCACGATGTCTTCCACGTCTCTCAGTTAAGGAAGTATGTGCCTGCTGCGTCCCACGTCCTTGATGATTCAGTTTGGCCCGAGGTGACAGCTGATTTTTCTACGCCAGAGTTTCCTATCAGAATTGAAGACCGTCATGAGCAATGGTTGAGAAACAAGGTGATCCCTTTGGTAAAAGTTGTCTGGCAGCATCACTCCGGTAATGAAGCTACATGGGAACGTGAGGATGAAATGCGTCAGCTTTTTTCTTTCTTATTCTCGTGAGGTATGATTTTTCTTTTCAGTTTTCTCCTTGTTCTTCCTTTTAAATTTTGAGGATGAAATTTCTATTAGGAGGGAGGGACTGTAAGGCCCGTGCCATAAACGGATCCTTAGTGGTTCGGATCTGGCACACCCCCTTATAAATAATCCTATTTTCTCTCTCCCGTGGGGCTTTTTTTGGCTGGCTGGGGTCTCTTTCTCTCATCTTCTCTCTCTCTCCCACTAAAACACTCACTCACGGATCCTCTCCCACTCTTCTCTCCCCACCTCCCACTGCTCCCCATTGCAGGCACCCTTCACTCCCCGCCGTCGACCAACCCCGCCACACCTCCACGGCAGCCTTCTCTCCATCTTCTCTCTTATCTCCCACACACTTGCTCTCTCTTTCTCCTGACCCCGCCGGCGGACACAGGCAGCCGCCCCTCACACCCTCTCCACACCGGTGCACCCCCCGCCATCTCCCATCCTCCCTCTCTCTTTCCTTCTCACTCACGTCGACCCCCTGTCCGCGAGAGGCACCTCCCTGCTAACACACACACGCCCCTCCATCACCCTCTCCCCACTCCCATTCTTTTCACACCACGCACCGCCTCCAGCCCCCCGTTACGCCATCTCCCTTCCATCCCCCTCCGCATGCACTGCCGCCGGCGAACCTGCTCGCCGATGACCTCCCCGTACCGTCGCAGCCTCCCAACGGACACTCTTCACACCCCCACCGGACGACCTCCCCGCCTCACTGCCGTCGCCACCCTCCGTTCACTGCGAACCCCACAGTCGCGGCCACCTCCCCTTCATGCTAACCTCCACCACCGGACGCCCCCCTCCTCTCACCGTTGCCGACAGCCTCCGCCCACGTCGACGCCCCCACCTCCATAAGCCCGCCGCAAATGCCCTGCCAACCCCCCCTTCACTCCCTCCTTCCCTTCCCACTGCACTCTCCCAGCCACCGAGAGCTTCTCCTCGTCGAGTTTCCTTCCCCCCTCGTCGGCCGCCGTCTCTCCCTCCCCACTCCCTCTCACTACACTCTCCACCGGCCGCCGCGTCCCACACACCCCCCCTCCTCAGCGAACCCACGGCCACACCGTCGCCACCCCTCCGTCTGGGACACCGCAACCGCGACTAACCCATCTCCCTCTCACCCTCTCCCTACTATCCTCCGACCACTAGCGGCCTCCCAGTCCCCTCCCCGTTGTCTCTCTCTCTCGTCTGTCACAGCAGTCCTCCCCCTCTCCGTTCCCCGCGGCACCAACCTGCACGCACCACCGCACCCACTGCCTCTCCCGTCCGGCGTGAGACTCTCTCTCTCTATCTCTCTCTCCCATTCATCTCTCTCTCACAGCCATGCACCCTCCTCCACCGGCATAACTCACGCACCATTCCCCTCACACAGGCACTGCACATTTCCTCTCTATCACAGACACACGCACAGGACACCGCGGCTGCCCCTTCGCCCAGACCGCCGGTCCCTTCGGCCCTCCGTCGCACCCCTGCACCGCCCACACCTCCCTCTGCTACACACACCCACCGTCTTCCCCCCATGCCACCGTCTTCCCCCCACAGCCACGGCAGCCTCCCACCGCGAGCAACCCTCGCCGCATGAACTCCCCTGCGAACACACCCTCCCCATGCGCTTCCCCCCTCTGCTAACAGTCCCACACCCTCCTTCACCTCCGCCGCGAACCCCCCAACCGACGCCAGCCCGTCGACCACCAACTCCCCCACGCCATCACCTCCTCACCGCCGACCGTCGCCAACGCGCCAGCAGACCCTCCGCGTCCACCATCTCCCCTCCGTCACCCACAACCCAGCCGCAGCCGCCCCCCCACTGCCAACCGACGCCACCTTTCACTCCCTCACTCCCACCGCACGCCGGACGACTCCCTCCCACTCTCCGACCACTCCCGCGACACCCCCTCCTCATGCGCCACCCCCCGTCCCGCTCCTTCCCTCTCTCTTAGCCTGTCGCGGACGCCCCCACTCCCCTGTCGTCACCCCCTCCGTACTACCAAAATTTCTTGTACTAGTAGTCAGCCTAGCCTTCAATTCTTGGAAAGTCCTTTCACATTCATCTCATCAGCATTCACTACAAGCTCTCTTCATAGTTAATCGGGTCATTCTCATTGAATCTCCTATAGTAATGTAGCGACCCAAGATCCAGATACCGAGAATAACCCGATATCATTCGAACCCTGGACCGCCGCCCACGAGTCAGAGGGCTCGAAAGGGCTAAAAGAATAGATGTGGTGTACACAGAAATATGAAATAAAGTAGGACAATTCAACAATTAATAGAAATAAATAATCTAACGACAACAGAGTCCAGTCCAACAAAAGTATAGTCCAAGGTAGGAACGCGTACCAAATGTCGAGAGAACACTCGGCCCGGTGAACTAGCAACTAAGAACCTACACGTAGTGCCCTCGAATCTCGAGGAAGAACCGCAACACCTGAAAACCAAGGGTGAGCCTCCTATCACTGGCTCAATAGGGGTCCCACGGAACATTAGGCTGGTTGACTGAACTCATAGTCCGAGGCCACACACATGACCCACTCGGAAACCACATTTCGGAGAAACCCACGTCGCGCGGGGAAGACCCACCTCACTCATGCTGACTCAAGGCGACTCGAACTAACGAAGACACGAAAGCCTAGAACAAACATGGGGTCACCCGGACCCTCTAAATATGTGGACATGGTAATCGAGATAACTCGACACCTCCAGACACCCCAAAACACAGACACGGAATCCACAGGTGTCTGAGATATCCGCGAGGCTGAACGTCGATCACTGGGTCACAACCGGGTCGATCGGAGACCAACACAATGCGAATCGGACGCGACTAGCATGAAAAATCAATTGGCGGTCCTTCTTGGACCGTCACACCAATTGGCGGCCCTATAAGGTCCGCAAACCCAGTATGGCGGTCCACTCTTGACCGCTAACCGCGGGGGACACCAGGAAAAGAAACGGTCTTCCTTAAGATCTGACTGCAAACCCTAGTGGCGGTCCTGACTTGACCGCTAATCAGCATTTAGCGATCAGTTGCAAGGCCGCTACTATACGTGGAACACGGCGCACAACGTGAAACGATCACAGATTGGCGGCCCTAGCTTGACTGCCACTACGATTGGCAGTCAATCGCAAGACCGCAACTACCCTAGGCGGTCACCGCCGGACCGCAAAACTTCCTGACACTTCTGGGTAGAATAGCGGCCCCAGCGGATCGCCTCTATGCAATGGCAGCTACTGGCACGACCGCTACTTCCTCCCAAGTACGAAAATGACGAACACGGTAGAAAACTCCATTCCACACCCCATTCACACCCATGTGAAGGAAAAAATAAGGGAAAACTATTCTCCAACCTCTCTAGCACCGAAAGGACCCATTTAAACCCTCAAAATGTGATCAAAACATCTGATCCGGCTCACACCCCAAAACATGTACTTTTCTCAAAACGTGAAAATAAACCCGCTCGGCTCACCATAGCCTACAAAACTCACGGGAAAGGAAGTACAAAGGTTAAGGATCCGTCCCCCTACCCTCACCGAAGATTTCATGCGTCGAGGATGCCGATCAACCAAGAAAATGATGTTAGAACGTCACCGGCGCCCCGAACTTGCGACCGAGCTTCGGCGCGCCACCGTCCCTCGATCCTCGACCCGTTCTCGCTGTCCTTGCCCTCGCGCCATCGCCGCCTCGCCCCTGCCTGCCGCGGTCGGCCGCCCGCGGAGAAGAGAGGAAGAGAGAAACGGAGGGGGAGAGAGTGAGAGACGTGAGGGAGAGAAAGAGAGAGGGTGAGAGGGGTTAAAAGAAAAGGGAAATATATTAATATTTCAGAAATCTAATTTTTGGCCCAAATTTTTATAAAGGAATTGTGATGTGAAGAAGTGGATTCCTGGATCCTTATGTTTATCAATGCTTTTAGTAGCCCTCATATACGTTGTCCCTCTTGACGTTATTTGTTTGCATAATCTCATAGTTATTGATTTCTTTGCTCAGCCCTTGATTCTTTTATTATTCCGTCAGTAATGTATGCCACTGTGGCATATGGACGTGACCAAGATGGCAGGATTATTCGTGTAATTACACCTCATAGTGATTTTGATATCATTCTTCTTCCTTCTTGTGAATGCATGTTCTGGTATTTATTGCAAGGATTCCTACATGTCCATATTTAATACACTGCTCTTATATTTATTGTATATTTCCTCTGATGTTGCTTAGGCAATTAGGTTATGTAGGGTATGTTCCGTTATGTTTACTTCTGCTAGGTAAACTAGCTTGATAATGTTTTTATATATTTTGCACATCAGATCTACTCAAGGACACCTAATCCTGGTCCCGCCTTTATAGAGAAGTATAAATCCTATTTGGCAGATTTTGGGTACGACCCAAATAAGATCAAGGATACACCCCAAGACTGTGAAGTAATGTCTTCAAGTCAGCTGGCTTTGATGATGTCTATGTCCGGGATGCAAAAGGCATTAACGAACCAGTTTCCAGAGCTGGAGTTAAAGGCACCAATAGAGCTTAATCCTTTCACAAGCATATTTGACACTTTGAAAAAGCTTATAGAACTGTATTTTAAGCAGTTGGTAAGCTAAATCAGTTTGGACTTGATTCTACTTTACAATACTATTGTTGCCTACTTTCATAATGATGGCGCCTACCGTGGTTCTTGTGGATTACAATCCTTGTAATTGATGGTTAAATTTTATAAAGTGCCATATGTAACTAGTTCCATCTCCTCCAAGAAATGTTTACTGCTTGTCATCAACGACATTCATATGCTTCACCATTTTATTGGAGACGTTTGTGATATGCCTTGGCTTTTGGTAACTACCCAACAGGGTAGTGGACAACAGAAACCATGGGTTTACATACCTGTGGTTACTTGCATAGGATTCTATATTCTGTATACTCTGAAGTTTTGTCTAGGATCTATATATATAGCAAGGGCACTGTGTGACTGAATGGTAATGCTGCTCAAGATATGGGAATTGGGCAGCAGACAGATGAAGACCATTTATTGTCCGCTGGAAACGTATTGGTTGACTTAATGCCCATCTGTTGGAAGGTGGCATTAAAAGGTACCATGATTTATTGAAAAAGAAGAGCACAGGTAGCGGAGGAAACGGGTGGCACTAAGTGGAAATCCCTGCTGTGCAATGCAGGATCACTCCAACTTTGCCTCGATTGCATAGGGATCCTGAAGGAGGATTGTTGCGACAGGTCCGGTTCCCATCCGAGGATGCTACACATGCAATTATAAGTTTAGTCATGTTTAACCCAACTCAGAAGCTTTTCTTCTTTACGAATTTGAGAGTTTATGCTCCAGCCACGTGACTCACGGTAGGCCGTAAGCACCCAGTTTGGTAGCGGGTAGTCCCGGGGTTAACCCAGGTTAACTCCATTTTTTAACTCATTATGTAATCAGGTTAAAAAAGGAGTTCATCCGGATAAACCTTGAATTACCTATCCCACCTCAACACATGGGTTGTGAAACCCACCACTCTAGCCACCCACTAAGATAACTCTTTATTTAGTTATCAATGTAAAACTGGTTTAATTGAGAGACATGTTAACCGAGTCAAATTAATCCGGGTTATCCTAACTCGCAACCACCAAAGTGGGCTAACGAATCCTTCTTCCATCCATTGATAATGTGACTACGTTTACACTTGTTAAAAAAGGTCGGCAGAGGCCAAGTGGAAGAGGACAGAATAGCAGGACCCCATCACTGACAGAGAACTGGTGGCAGCAAAACCGGCTTTTTACGGCGCACGAGATGGCCACAGCATCCTTAAATATTGGAGTCTTGACAGATTAACCAAGACCGGACAAGAGACAAACTCCCGTGATCACATAATTTCACACCATGTACCTACCTGAAAAGGAAAAGTCTCAACCCTGTGTACCATATGAAATCTTGTGACCCATTTGATGGCAAGTACTAGTTCTAATATAATATCAATTCTTAACCTAGAATGTTTAGAATTCTATGTGCTGATATTGGAATTAGTATATGGGTGCACAAGATGACACAGGAATTATTTAAAATCTTGAAGTATGAACCAGAGCATTTTCAGTACAGGTTCAAATCCATATTTATCGGTTACAGCTGTAGAGTTGTGTGGGGATGCCGCAAACGCCTGAAAATACCATATTTTATGTGTCACAGAGATCTAATATTTTAGGATATTTTTACATCAAAACAAAGAGCCCTGATTTCATCCATGCTTACAGCTCCTCCGTCCAGAAGCAGCAGGCAGCAGCACAACCAGAGAACTCCTCAGGCTAAAGAGGAGAGAGTAACAACAGGCCACAACTGGAACAGGGGGGGCAGGATTGGCGAAAGGTTTGATCGTCCGCACACAGAATGGCCATGTTTGATCACCAACTTTTCTCCATTGTATACAAGAGGAAGATGTGAAAGACGAGCATCGACTGCGCCCACATTTTCTCCACCAACACCCTCTACCCCAAGCAACTTTTCATTGCCCAACAAAGTGTTCTGAGAGCAGATTGCAGAACGCTGATCGCTGATCGCTGATCTTCTTCACACAAAAGGCTGCAGCTTTGTTAACTGTATTGCATGAAATCGAGTTACTTTGAGAAACTTGTTTCGGATTGCTGTAAAGCTTTTAAAAACCGTGGTTCAAGGTCACAGATTGTGTGGCCCCTTCAGCAATCCTAGGAACAAATTAGAGTCCGGCAGCCCAACAATGAAAGAGGAAGAAGACCGTTGTAGGAAATAGCCTTTTTCTTCTTCCAAGCATCTTCTCAATGGTGGAGACTGCCGAATAGACGGAGGTAAAATTGCAGAATTTGTCTACAGGAACCTAAGATCCGATCGCAAAGAGCCCCTTTTTGGCATCAGATAACAGATTCAGAAAGCCTGGAGAACCCTAGCTTCTTGAGTCGGTTGCTCATGGGATTGCTGCACTTCAGATCCACAACCTCCACAATGTAAGATGACCCTTTCTTACCAGGTTTATCTCTGCTCGTGTTTTTGTCCGTGTTAACGTTTTCAGAACCTAGCATTGGAACCTTGTGCCCATTTCTCTGGGTTGCATATCTTGGCTTCTGGGAATCCCCTAGGTTTCTATGGCAGCCATTTCCACTGCCACTGCTGCTTCCAGATTCGCTTATTAGTGAGTTTCTTCTAGGCTGTATCTTCTTTGGGGTGGAGCCACAGGGAACTGAGACCGGCCCTGTCTGAGTTTTCTTACGGGAGGCTTCTGATGCCGACGGCATGTGTTTCATGGATTCCAGTTCTCTGGTCATCAAGGAACCAATTGTCCCAGTAGTTCCCACTTTGATGGTGCCTCCATTACTGTTGGCAACATCGGCCTTCTGGGCCATTGTTCTGCAAAGCAGGGTGGAGAAGTATTTCCCCAAGCTTCAACGATCTACAGGTCAAAATTTGGCAGCGGCTTGAAAAGTATGGTGACCTTGATGCTTGTTAACCGTGAGTCCTGCCAACATACAAGAGAGGCAGATAGATGAGTACATATCCGAATGACCAAAATGAATCATCGGCCATAGCTTTTGGCGCGCGCGCGCACACACACACACACACACACACTGACACACACACACAAAACTAATCATAGATTCAATAGGATGGAAATGAGTGCAACATGAAAAAATGCGAAGTCAAGGAAATGAAGGCATAATGTAAAGGGATTAAAGAGTTTCATCAAAAAGTAAGCAGTCACACTCAAGTAGACACTACATTCTCTTGTGGGAAATATCCGACATCTAAACATTGCGAGGAATCAGGTACTAAATCCACAAAAATGTCGAATTTCAAAGGGGAAAACTGACATAGTGTCATGTGAAAGGACTGGCATCGCTGCCTAGCAGGGAGACCACAGCAGACAAAAGGATCGAAGGAAAAGGAGGGCAATCCTACGTCTCCAGATACCGGAGTTCCAAGAGTACATTCCAACATAGAGAGGAAAGCAATGCGTGAAAGATTAAATGGGTCCTCCACTAAATGCGATGGAAAAATGCATGAAACATTAAATGTCCTTCATTAGATGCAATAAGGACACAGTACAGCAGTACAAAGGTGGGAGGGGGAGAACTCAAGTACGGACAGAATCTTTGCAGGCATGTTGGCCAGCGAGCGGCAAAGGAAAGGCCCAGCAACTCCCTGAGGAATCCAGAGGCAACAGATAGTGTTCCTCAAACAGATTGAAAGAATGGGAGGCCTTCCAATACACTTAAAAATGGAAAAAGACGCCCATCAGAGAGCCTCACCTGACAGGCGTACCGGTAAAGGGAAAAGGACGGGTGCACCGGTGAGCGAAGGAATCGAATGGGGTGCACCGGCCAAGGATGAAAGGGGGGATTGTGCCGGTGAAGGAGATGGCCAGGGCATACCGACGAAGGTATGGGAAAGGGTGCACCGATGAAGGTCCCAGGCATGCACCGGCGAAGGATGAGGTCCGCATAGGGCCTTCACAACAGGGGGGGTCAAAGTCCATGCACACTAAGGGCGAGGTCAGCATACATGGGGTAAGGTCGACACACATCCTGACTAAGTCAGTGCACGTGCGAGAGAGGTCAGTGTAGTTATGGGGTATGCAAGGGGTGAGGTCAGTGCACATGTAGACTGAGGTCAGTGCACACGGGCCAAAGTCAGTGCACATGCAGGCTGAGATCAGTGTACGTGTGGGGGAGGTCAGTGCACATGCAAGGTGAGTCAGTGCACATGCAAGGGAAGTCAGTGCACACGCAAACTAAGGTCAGTGTACGTGCGGGGAGAGTCAGTGCACATGCAAGAGAAGTCAGTGCACGTGCGGGGGGAGTCAGTGCGCATGCAAGGAAAGTTAGTGCACATGCAAGGGAAGTCAGTGCACATGCCGGGGAAGTCAGTGCACATGCAAGGGAAGTTAGTGCACATGGGGACCGGGGTCCGTGCATGGTCCATGCATGTATGCAAAGGTAGGAAGGCAAGGTCTGGGTAGGGTCCATGTAGAGCTTGTGTTAGGTTCATGCAATGCAAACCAAGTCCATGCATATGAATGCTGGGCTAGTGCAAGTCCATGCACAAGAGGGCAAGGGCTAAAGAAGTCAATGTACATGAGGTAAGATCGGTGTACGTAGAGCCAGGCTGCGGATGTGTCGGCCAAGAAACCCAAGGGCGTGCCGATGAACGGTAGGGTGGAGTGTGCCGGCAAGAGGTATCCAGGGTGCACCACTGAAGGGCTGGAGGGTGTACCACTGAAGGATGGGTTGAGTGGTGGTTGGGGTGTTTAAGTAGCGTACCGCTGAAGGGTCAAGGGCGTAGCAATGGGGGAGGCAGGTGTGTTGGCGATGGGTGTTGGGCGGTTGGATTAATGTACCAGTGAAGGATTGGGACAAGTGTACCGATGAGGGCCCACTCCTCCTCTATTTCTCTTAAGGCCTTTCTTTTCTTCTTTTCTTGATTTTTGTACAGTTTTATACAAATTGCCCCTTCCTCCTCCTGTCATTACTCGGCCCAAATGTTTTGTGGTATCCATGGTTGAAGGACCTTAGTTAGAGTGTTTATTACTTATTGTTCCATTTGTTTGTTGCCCTCTTTGGTCTTTTAACACATCATTATTTTGATAAAAAAAATTCGACAGCATCTCCCCTCGACCCGGGCATAAGGGAGATGTGGGGAGCGTGCCCACATGGAGTGACGGAACCCAATAATAGGAGGTGGACATCCATAGATGGTAACACCTTTGATGAAACCTCAGAAAGTGTGGAGATGATGATGAGAGAGGGAGGCCACTCTCGGACTGTCTATAGATAGCTGGGGTAAAGGGCAGGAGGATGTGCACCGGTCAAGGGGCCCAGGGGCGTACTGGGGAAGGGTGGCTAAGGGAGTATCACTGAAGAACTGGGGGAACTAAGCGTGCTGCTGAAGGGGTGGCTAAGGCGTACCGCTGAGGGATAAGGCTGGGGTGTACCGCTAAAGGGGTGGCTGGGTGTGCCGCTGAGGAGAAGGCCTAGGGTGCACCGACAGAAGGGTTGTTCAAGGGTGTACCGGCCAGGAAGGCCCAAAGGGGCTGAGGGTTCGTGATGAGGGCATCTCACAGTGCTCTCTTTGGCTCGGATCGCCTGCATCACTTTGAGGAGGACCGACTATGTTATCACAGAGAAAGTGTGAGAGGAGCTTCTTAAGAAGGATCTATAGCATCTTCTTCTACTATAGGTAGGATTGTCAAGGACGTCCTTTTGTCTTGAGGGATCTCACTGACAGGGCATGTGATTGGGTAGAGGCAAAAAGGTGGGTACCAGGATTGGTGACTGCTCCCAAAAATGGTAACCTACTTTTCAATGGGCCAAAAAGATTGATATAGTAAACCCATGTTGACAAGGATGGTTGTCTGACTAAGGAGACCTTTCCAGACCATAAAAAATGTGAATTTTGGCATTTGCGGTTCCTATTTTTGGTCTCTGGATCCAATTCTGAAGAACCTGCATGTTTGCTACAAATGGCCTTGGGAGCTGGTCACTGGTTTCATCAAACAGATCCTTCTACTTCATGAGGTCGGTGCAGCTGGCTTACTTAAGAGGTCAACCTGTCTTCTGCAAGGTCGGTGCAGCTGCTGAGTTTCCCATGAAGATTGGTCTTCGAGGTCAATGCACATAAGGTGCTTGGCCTTTGGTAGGGTCAGTGCACATCAGATGCTTGGCCTTTGGTAGGATCGGTGCACATCAGATGCTTGGCCTTTGGTAGGGTCGGTGCACATTAAGAGCTTCTTCAGTAGAGGTCGGTGCGCATTGGGAGCTTCTTCAGTTGAGGTCGATGCACGCTTGGAATTTAGCATACCTATGTCTGTGCACATTTGTATCCCAAGTCTGTGCACATTTGTTTTTTACCACAACCAAGTCTATGCACATAAAGAAGGTCGGTGAACATTTCAAGGTCGATGCTTGTCAAGGTCGGTGCACATTTCAAGGCCGATGTACATTTCTGTTCCATCACGTACAGGTCGATGTATATTTCTATTCCATCACGTACAGGTCGATGCACATTCTTGTTTGAAACATACAAAGGTTGACGCACATTCCATTTTTCACCATATGCAGGTCGACACACATCTCTGTCTGAAGCATAGAGGTCGATGCACATCTGACTGGTTGCATATAAAGGTCGATGCATATCTCTCTGAAGCATATGAAGGTCGATGCACATCTGACTGATTGAAGCATATAGGTCGAAGCATATCTGGAGTTGAGGTCGATGCACATGAAGCCCTTTCTTCAGTAAGGTCGATGCACGTTTCTCCAAGGCTGTGATCAACCAAACCATTCTGCCCAGTTCTTTCTTGCATCTTGAATCAAAGACCTTTGGTGAGATCTATCTTCATTTTTGTGCAACCTCTTGCCTTGATTTCTATACTCTCAACTATCTTGATTTCTGTGCTCTCAATTGTCTCGATTTTTGTGCATTTGCAACTAGACCTAAAACTTATACATGGTGGCATCAACAAGAGCAATTAAGACTCAAATGGTTAGACATCATCAAAACTCATAGTTAGACATCATCAAAAATAACATATATCTAACATTCTCCTCCTTTTTGATGATGGCAACTATGCGACATTGTGAGCCACTTAAAGAATAAAATCATAGAACAGACGATGACCCATCAAGACACATCTCCCCCTTTGGCAATACATAAAACACTCTTGAACCCCTTTGGCAATGCATAAAACACTCCTGAATAACTGACTTACATATTACTCTCCCCCTTTGGCATCATCAAAAGAAAGGAGTTAAAGGAATGATATAGCACAGTGAGGAATGAAAGGAGTGAAGATAATCACGATTGCAAGCAACTGTCCTTATCCAGTATTTCAGAAATAGATGTGAAAATACATGCCAATGGTTGTACACTTATTAAAGTTGACAAGAAAAGACAGCCAATATTGGAATGCGAATGATAGGACTGAGACCAATGGTTGATGAGCAATTATAGTACAAGGTTATGTCCCTTGGCATGGCAGGGGCAGATCCGCCGAGATGCAAGGGAAGTGGCCCAATTCCATCCCACTGGGCGCGCCGGGAAGCACATCCACTACTCGAAGCGCGCTGGGAAGGTCAAGAGGCGCGCCGACTGACTCCCCTCCGAGAAGAAGAAGTGCAAGGGATATAAAACCCTTCACTCCGTGAAGACAGACAACAGATGAAACCAGACCAGAAGAGGCTTACCTGAGAGAACAGACCCTCGATTCCCCTGAGAGAAGAGACGTAGGCGGAGAGATCCGGGAAACAGAAGTCCAAGGTGGGCATCGGGGAGGGAGTGGAGTCAATGCTCCGCCCTCCCCACCCCATCCTTTCTTTCTCTTTTCCAATATGTATTGGTTTGCATATTTAGATTTCTTGTTTACTAGAAATGACTCTAGTTCTCCCAGCCCTGTTTGTGTCTCCCCTCTACTGTTTTTCTTCTGTAACTGTCCAGCATCCAAGCTGAAGAATGCACTGTCGTGTTTGGAATTATTATGAAGAGAATGGAAATAAGGAATGGGCATTCCCCTTTTACTGTCTGTATATAGTATATGTATGAATTATCCGTCATCGTGCTTCCATCTTCGCTTGTTTTGAATAAGGATCAGGGAGTCATCTCCAGAGCCGGAGACAGGATATCTTCTGGCCTTTGGGATGACCAGTATCCAACAATGCTACTGATTAAACGGGTCCCAATACTCCGGATTTCCTCCCAGCAGCAGCTACGTTCAATTTTAAACCATTAAAGCCTCCCTTGGGGCCAGAGAAATTGATCTCTTGGTTCCCGGGAGACAGATGATGAGATTCAACAGGTTCTCCATGGATTAAAATTGTGATGGGTAGGGCAATCTCCCTCCAATCACCCTCAGATTTTAATTTAACTATACGATTGCCAAACGATAATATGATTAAATCCCGTTTAAATCAGTTTATGAACCCTAATCCCTCTGAGAAAACCCCAAACAGACTATCGGAACCTTTCGGCGCCAAAACCTCCCGGCGCTGGGAATAGTTCACGGCGCGGTGGTTCGTGCGCTGAGAGCCTCCCGCATCGGGAGGTCCTCCATCCAGGCTTCCCCACGCGCCGACACCCTTTCACCCATGCGGCGCCGAGAGCGCTACTTGTCCAATACCACCCGTGCCGAGAACCCTCCACAACCTCATTTAAACCTCCACTAGCCCTATTAGATATACCTAGGGGATGCCCCTGAGCCTTCACTAAAGATCCCAGGGAGATAAATTAATGGGGAATGACCTCCCCTACATTCCGTTGTCCCAGATCGGGCCCGCACACATGTAACCCCGTAAGTTTGAAGGGCTCTGCCTCTGCATGTGTCCCATCGACTTTCAAAGTGGAATATTAAACGTCGCCATAAGGTGATTACACTATTTAGGAGTCTCAATGCTCTCTCGTTCTGGCTGTCACCCCGGCACTCCATGGGTGACGGTCTATCTCTTCTTTGGTATGACCCGAAGTAAGGGGAGATGCTGTCGGAATTACGATTCGATAAATGATAACCCCAATAAGCCAAGGGAGCGTTGTCAATACGTACCCCTTTCGGCTCTATCCCTTGGGGAAAATTAACTAGTTGGGACGTCTCCTCGAAGATGTACATCGAAGGAGAGCACCCTAACCATTGCTCAGATTCCATCCCGCTACTGCGTGGATGGTCTCCTATCCTCACCTGGCATAAATTGAAGCTAAAGGGGAGGTGCTGCAGGATTCGATCCGTGCATTTAAATAAGCTCGTCATTTACACGTCCTTTATTATTATATGCACACTAATATCTTAAATGCCCTCCGAGGCCTCCTACTTTGGCATTTAATCAAGGATTTTCCTTCTTAGGAATGACATAATTAACGCCATAACCTTTACCATTGAGGACTGTTATGTCTTCAAAGATATTGCTCAAGACCTGATCGACAGAGATGAGCTCAGAATGGGAGATTATATGGTGGCCCCGCCACATCCTCATGTGAAGGCGGCCCCGGAAGAGGAGTCTACACAATATCCATCTAGCACCAAGCTCCTGAAGATGCAGCGACCTCAGCCCCAGTCGAAGCCATCTCTGATGATTACCTGGAAGACTCCGGGGTAGCCCTGTGCCTTTCGGTGCCAGGGAACCCCGCAAGCCCGCTGACTACAATCCAGGAGGGATGCGAGGTGAACGCCCCCTCGGCGCCGGGCCACGACGAACAAGAAGTGGCCTATGGCATCCTCGAGACTGAGGAGGTCGAAGACCAAGACTTTGTCAATTTACTGTCGGCCCCGCCAGAAATTGAAGATGGTGGTCAGGCTACTGTCGATGAGCTGATCGAAATTAATCTTGGCACAGAGAACGACCCCAGGCCGACCTTCCTGAGTGCCCTCATACCTCCTCAGGAGAGAGAGGAATATGTGAAGTTCCTACAGGAGTTTCGTGATTGCTTCACTTTGAACTACAAAGAGATGCCCGGTCTCAGCCCTGAAGTGACCCAGCATATGTTGGCGATTGATCCCAAGATTGAGCCTGTAAAGCAGCCTCCCCGACGCATGCGATCGAATTTGATAAAACAGGTCTGCAAAGAAGTCGACAAGTTCATAGACATCGACTTTGTAGCAGAGAATCAATACACCACCTGACTGGCCAACATCGTGCCGGTGAAGAAGAAGAATGGACAGATCAAGATCTGCGTGGATTTTTGTGACCTGAACAAGGCCTATCCGAAGGATGACTTCCCAGTGCCCATCACCGAAGTAATGATTGATGCAACCACCGGCAATGATGCCTTGTCCTTTATGGATGGTTCACCTGGTTATAACCAGATCTGGATAGCCGAGCATGACCGGATCCACACAGCCTTCAGGTCGCCTAAGGGAATCTTCCATTATAAGAGAATGCCCTTCAGCCTCAAGAACGTTGGTGCTACATATCAGCGGGCGATGACTAAGATATTCGACGAGTTGCTCTATAGCAAGGTCGAGTGTTACATCAATGATCTGGTCGTCAAGACGAAGAAGAGGGGCGACCATCGGAGTGACCTCAGAGTCATCTTCCAAAGGCTTTGGCAGTATGAACTAAAGATGAACCCGATGAAGTGCGCTTTTGGCGTCTCCAGCGGAAAATTTCTAGGTTTCATTGTCTAGCATAGAGGGGTCAAGATCGACCCCCTCAAAATAAAAGCCATCTAGGAGCTGCCACCTCTGAGGAACCTGGGAGAACTAAGGTCCCTGCAAGGCCGGCTAACTTATATCCGCAGGTTTATCTCTAACCTATAAGGACATTGCCAGCCGTTCCACAAACTGATGATGAAGAATGCACCATTCAGCTGAGGTGATGAATGCTAGCATGCCTTCGACCGGCTAAAGGATTATTTGAAAACCCCGTCTGTGCTGGGGGCACCTGTCTAAGGCAAGCCGCTCATCCTTTACATAGCAGCTGCCGAATACTCACTGGGGGTAATGCTCACCCAGAACAATGACAAGGGAAAGGAGCAGGCTCTCTACTACCTCAACCGAAGACTGGTAGGGGTGGAAGCTAAGTACACTCCTATCGAGAAGGTCTACCTCGCATTGGTCTTCGCGGTCAAGAAGCTTAGGCACTACATGCTGTCTCATGAAGTGAGCTTGATTTCCAAGGCTGACCCCGTCAAGCATATTCTTTCCCAGTCGGTCCCGAAGGGGCGTGATGTGGCACAGCCCTAAGATGATATTGGATGCAATGACGAGCCAAGGACTTAGACCAGCAAGCATATAAGGAATAATCCAGTCCGTTATATACCTGGAGATTTCAAAAGAATGCATATGTAATTTCTATTCAACTCATGTGTTATGTGAGCCCCTTCAGCCCCTTCTTATGGGCTACCTCCACCTCCAATTGCCTATCCTTCTGCTCCTCAGTTTTAACCCGCTTCTTTCACTGCTCCTACCCCATCCAGGGAGTAGGAACTCCTTGACAAATGGGCCGCCATGCAACAACAACTTGACTTCCTTCAAAAGCCGATTTGCCAACAATCATTGGCAGATGTTCCTATTCCAAGCTTTAAAAATATCTAATTTCCCCCACAGTCTGAGCTCCCTAATTACCGAAAATATGACGGGAACGACAATCCCTTTATCCATGTAAGGGACTTCTTATATGAATCGGCCCAATTTCAGTATGATGATCACCTTATGGCGTATTTGTTCCGCCGATCATTAGATGGGGTTGCATTAGAATGGTTCTATTATTTGCCATTAGATGATGTAGAGAGCTTCAAGGTAGTGAAAGACAAGTTTATTCAGCGATTTCAGGACCTAGTCGGCCTAGAATACTCCTTTACAGATTTGGTGGTCGAGAAAATGAAGCCTGATGAGGAGTTTGCTACATACGCAAATAGATGGAGGCAGATGGCCGCCAGGGTGCCAGGCCATATCCTGGAGGAAGAGAAGGTCAAGTTGCTTATTTCTAATGCTACTCTGACCTTCCGTAACATCCTGGCCATGAATGATATAGCCAATATGCACCAACTATATAGCCGGGCGCGGTTTATCCAAACCCAGTTCAAGGACTCTCCCATCCATTCACTTTTTGAGGCCCAAAAGCTCAAATATACTAGAAAATCTCAAGGGCCCGTTACTGAGGGAGTCCAGACCAATGAGCAAGTCCAAGCCGTTACCTTCCCTTCTGCCAACCTAGACAACCAAATCCGCTTCTCCCAACACCCTCGCAACAACCAACTCACTCCACAAGACCCCCCGTCTACCTACTCCACTCCGTAAAACCCTCCGCCTACCTACTCCACTCTGCAAAACCTTCAGCTCACCTTTTCCGCTCCATAAAACACCTTTGCTGCACCACCACAACCTCCGCAACCCCCACAATACCACAACGTCCCTCCCCCTAACCGCTACAATAACAAGCGCTTGGCTCCAAAGAGAGCTTAATACCCTCCTTTACCAGAAGCTCTTGCCGACATCTTTTTGGCTCTCATGTCAGTCAGTGCTATACAACTTCCTCCAGAACGGCCCACATGGAACCTGGCCGTTGATCAAACAAAGTATTGTATGTTCCATAAGCAGCCAGGGCATACAATTGAAGGATGTTTTCAGTTTCGAGATTTGGTGTATGACCTTCATGAAGGGCACCGTATTGATTGGGCAGAGATGCACAAGGCTATTGTTGAGATTAAAGAGAAAAGAAGGCAAGCGCCGAGACAGCAAGTGCAGCAGCAACAAGCACCGCCACCACAGCAGCAGCTACAATAGCAACAATAGCCGGTTCAAGACTTGGGGATCCATCAGAACCCCATGCCGAACCACCCTCCCGCTCAGCAGCCTCAGCCGCTAGCACCGGCTCAGGTTAATGTAGTTCAACCCCCGGCTCCCGACGTCGGGTGGTCTTTTGACGATGATGGTTCCGCTCCACAAATCATGGCCCTCCACCATCGCTATCCTTCACCTTCCCCCGCTTCCGCTATCCTTGCACCCGCGCACCAGCCTCTCCTCTGCCCATTACACCATTTGTCCTCCCATTTACCATCCCTCCTACTCCCACGCCACCATCCATCTCCGTGCCTCCATCTCGCCCATTACTCGTTACCCCCGCCGCCATCACCACACCATCACCTAGCCCTCCGCTTAACACCCCTCGTTCGTTGCATTAAAGGTACTGAGACCTACTTTGTTATATGGTACTGAATGTTGGGTAGTACGAAATGAACACATTCACAAAATGTGTGTAGCAGAGATGAGGATGTTGAGATAGATATATGGCAAGACTAAGAAAGACAAGATTATGAATGAGCGTATCTGTAAGGACATGGGGATAGCCCCAATTGATAGTAAAATGAGAGAAAAGTGAAATATATTCCACCGGGCCAGCACAACCCACTGCATTGATTATATGGGCTCTCCACTATGTGAAAGTGCTGCCTGCAAATGCTCCCTTAGGGATTGGCTCTGATAACTGGAACTTCGTCTTCAGACCACAGGAGGTCTTCAAATCCTCCCATCAGGAATAAGACACTGCAGATCCAGCGGTCGCCCTTTGATGGGAAGACCCAGAAGTGGAAGCTGCTACTAGTGCACTCCTCAAGGGCTTCAGAGCCCCAGCATACTGGCTCCTGTCAACAGGAATGGGGAGCCCCTCCTCCCTCCAACGAGCCTCTATCTCATGAATGGCTCGAGCAGCCCCATAAAAATGAGACTTGACGAACTCGGGGTCATGAAACAGAGGACGCAGGTCCTCCCTCTTCAGACGCCTCTCTTCAGCAGCTCGGATGGCGTCGGCACGTTGTCTGAACACATTACTGACTTTGAACCACCAACGCGCATAGTGTATGTCAAAGTGACCCTTGCGCGTCTATACTGGGACTGGATAATCCTCCTTCACGTCATGAAAGAGGAAGGTCTACCAAGCAACTGCAACCAGATGCACATCTCTCTATCTGTACTGTCGAAGGGCCAGAGGGAAGTCCACATTCGGGGGAATAGCCTGATCATACTCGAAATTCCTGGCAAACTGATGTGGATAATATGGCTCGAGAACTGTGCTGGAACGGCGGTAAACTAGAACTCCAGGCCGTATGCAAACCATCCACTCGGCCAATGCATGGGAGGAGGGCAAAGCCCACGAAGACAACCTGTAGGCAACTGTATCACCTTGCCGCTCCAAGTAGGGACGGTATAGGTGGGAGCTATGGTCGAAGTCCAGACTCTCGCCCCTCCCAGTATGGAGAAAAGACAAAGCACGGCGGGCACTGGTTAGCTGTAAAATTGCATCCTGGTCCGGGTGACCAGCAAAGGCGAAGATGAGCGGAGCAGCTGGGTTATCAACTGGTCTCCTCTGCGAAAGCTCTGGTAAAAGAAACCAGCCCACGCACTCAAATAATGAGTGGGCATTAACATACCCTTGTCTCTGGGCGACAAGTGTGAAGTCAAAGTCTCGAAAGAATGGTAGATGTTCGCCAATGCAGCCGGTGTAATAGCAACTCTGCGCCCACACGCCATTAGGCAAGCCCGGTAGATCACCTCGGCTTGTAGAATTCCCTCCTCTCCATGAGGGATCACAAAGCTGACTAGTCAGTAGGCCAAGTAAGCTGCCAAGTAGGTCAGTGGCGGTAGCTCTCTCGAGTTCCACCCTTGTGCTAGGGCAGGCAAGTAATGTGGGTGTGAAGCACACCTCAGCATGACCTCCCTGCACTGCTCCCATGTCATGCTAGAAGAAGCGAACTCTTCATAAAAGCAGTAGGGACCACTGTAAAAATGCGTCACCCAGGCATTCAATGTCACTCTCGGTGTGTGGGCAGCCTTTTCTTTTTCCACGAGGGCTAGGTCCCTCTAGGTCTTCATCAAGTATCTGAAGCAGTAAGGAATGAGATACCGGTCGGCTCCATCTGAAGCATTGAGATGCAAATCATCCAAGGACAGCTCCTCATAGGGCTGTCCACAAACTGGCAGTCCAGAAATCTTGTGAAAGTCCACAGGTCTAGTGAAGTCTCCCCCTCAGCGGTGACGAACATCTTTCGTGATCGGGTCCGTGTGATTCGGGTACGTTTCGGAGGCCCAGAACGTGTTCCGCAGCTTTTTCCCCATATTTTCTAATTTCCGCGTGTGTTTTAGAAAAGTCTACAGAACCTTGTAGCGGGTGAACCGCGTCGTTCACCTACCCGCGGGTGGTACCGTTGCGATCAGCGCGTTATGAGAATCGAGAATATATATTTTTCTACTTTTTGAGAGTTTTTTAGATTTTCTATAAATAACCTATTTCTTTTTCTTTTTTCTTTCTTCTTCTTCTTCTTCCTTCTTCTTCCTCCTTCCTCCCGTGAGAGAATCGCGCCCCCTCTCTTTCTCTCTCCTCGACCAACGACGACGTGACGTGCCCCTCCGGTTGTAGATGGTGGTGGGCGACGGCGTGACGACGTAGGCAGTGGCGAGATGATCGTGGCGGCGTGCGGTGTTCGTGGGAAGCCTAAAGGACGAGGGTTTCTAGCGGCGTTCTTCACGGTTTGGGCTCGATCTGGCGTGCCTCGAGGTGAGATCGAGGTAGGGTGACATTCCCTAGCCCCTTGTGTTCCTTCCCCGTGGTTTGTAGGCCGAGGCAAGGTCGAGAGAGGGCTATTTCATGCTGGGAAGAGAAATCCATGTCGCGGGATTTGAGCGCCCGATCTAGCATTTTGAGCCGCGATTCTGCATTTTGAGGGTGTAGAATCATGCTAGGAGGTTTAGGGGTGAGTTCCCCTTCGTTTCCCCCTCAAATGGGCTCATTTGGGGTCAGAAATGGGGTTTTCATGGTGGCTTTGCCGTTCTCGGCACGGCGGGGCTTACACGGATCAACAGAAGTCGTGTAGGCCATCGCACGGCCCTGGAAACCACCGCTCTATGCCTTGGAGCGTCTAGGAGTTACACGGTCAGTCGTTCGACCGTGTAACCCACTGGGTGGCTAGAGGTTGACCGTCCAACTCTGGAGTTTTGACCGTTGGGTTTTTGACCGTTGCACAGTGCTGAGATTGCACAGCCTGGACTTGGCCGTGCAGTCACTGAATGACCTGGTGCTAGTCGATCAGTGTCTGTGCTGTTGGGCAATGGAACGACCTAGAGGGGTCCATTCTTGTCCTTGAACGACGCGCTTCTGACCATTCAGTATTGAGTGGCCATGATCTGGCCGTTCTGTGTTTTTGACCGTTGGGCTATTGAACAGCTTGTCGGGGACCGTTCATTACCCTGTGCGGCCAGGGTCTGGCCGTGCCCTTTTTGAACGGCCAGGTTTGAGCCGTTTAGTTTCCTATCTGGCCCAATGATGGCGCGGTCCCATGTTGACCGTTCACCACTTGGGACGGCCCGGTGCTGGCCGTGTAGCCTTTGAACGGCCCATAAGGGACCGTCCATTGTCTGAAGCTTAACCGATGATTTCTTCTGTGCCGATTCGAGCCCCAGGTGAGTGGACCTCGATCCACGTGCTGACCCGTGCTCTGACCAATGCTAGGCATCATGTGGGGGCCATGTATGGGGCACCGTGGGGGTCCCAGGAGGTGGCATTTTTGGCTTACGTCACCGTGAGTCGGTGTCGTACGAGGAGTGATCCTTGTACTTGTCTATTTTCGGAGTCGTTTTCTGTGACTTGAGAGTCTGTTCTTCCGGTGACCCATCCACTAGTCGTAGCTTCCACGACACGCATGTGTCGGCCCACCGGGAGCACTGGCGTGGCGTACCCGAGAGAGACGGTGAGTAGGCTGGTTACCGTAGGGCCCCTGCGCACAGCCGAGTCCGGGCTCGGGAGGAATTACCAGCTAGAGGACAGGCCTAGGGCGTATGGTCTGAGTGTGCACACGAGGCTGAGGGTTTCGGACCCGCGCTGACGAGCGCGACCTCAGCTAGTCCTTGTTTTGCGTTGGACTTCCAGGCTTTCGAGAAACAAAAGGAAAAAGCCAAAGCGGTCACAGGCCCTCCACCGCCCAGGTCCACAGAACGGCGGGAAGGCCCCTCACAGAGGGAGAAGATGAGGAGCAAACTGTACTCCTTCTCCCGAGATAAGTCCCGACTCCTATTCGAGTGGGCGACTAGTTACAATAAAATCACGTTGCTAGAGCCAAAGAGGCCCGGCGACATGAAGAAGAAGGATGACCCCCGTTTCTGCCACTACCACCGGATGCTGGGGCATACCATCGAGGATTGCTATGTTTTCAAGGACATCATAGAGGCCTTGATAAGGAAAGGGGAGTTAGGTACGGGGGAGCACAAGGTGGACCCTCCACAACCGCATGAGTTGCCCAGCACTCCATCTTCGGCCAACATGATATCCTTATATCAAGAATTGCCGAAAGAATGGGCGGAGGCCAGCACCCGCGCCACCTATGAAGCCTTCGTGGTAGCGCCCGCCCAGGATCAAGTGGGTTGGCGATCTGCGTCGAAGAGAAATAGAAGAAGATCGGCTCCTCAGCCTGCTCCAACAATTCATGTTAGGGGTGTCACTCCTCGGCCAGTACTGCCACCGATGCACCCTGTTTGGCACGATACGGCCCCTCGGTTGATCATGAGGCGGCCTACCTTCAACAGGAAAGAGCACGTCATGATGCGGATCCACAAGGAAGTTAGCCCGACGGTTGAAAGACTCCAGGCCATCATTGACAGACTTGAAGAATATGAACAACCCGAGATCCGACCTGTCGAGTTGAAGGAATACGTCCCATGGGAGGAATTCAAGGGACTCGAGTTGACCCCTGAGGTGGAGACCCGAGCAGAGGAAGAGCCTCCCTTGTGGGGTGAATTCCCCCGAGAGTAGCCCCCGACCGTTGGGGAAAAGAAAAAGAAGAAAAGGAGAGCCAGAAACAAAAAGAATGAGGAGGTTGTCGTCGCCTGTAACACTCTCTCGGCGTTGTTCGACACCGCCCTCTCCCTGGACGGGGAAGAAGAAGAAATGCCTTACAGCCTACCGGAACCAAATCAGGCTGAGGCATCCATCTCCCAACATGCTACCCGATCAGGGAAGAAATGGGGCTGCCATCCTCAGGATAGCCGCAACATTATGCTCAGAGGCGAACAACCAAATCGGATCCCCGAACCCGAGGTCTGAGGTGCCAAAATCCCTCCGCCGGTGGGTCTCTACCCCGAAAAGCCGAAGAGCCAAGGTATTCCTTCATTCGCAGAGTTTCTGCGGTCACGTGCTGAAAGGCAGAGATGCCCTCAGGAGCCCCGGTCAGCTGAGGGGGTCAGCGACTCTCCAGCCCCACCAATTGACAAACTCCCGGCTCCACCGACGGTGACCCCGCCCCAGCCGATAGAAGAATTTGACGACATCCCTAACCTCACCGAATTCATGCAAGAAAAGGAGGAGGCCCGTCAGGGTATGCCGTCCCAGGCAACTGCATCCGGCCTGACAGGGGAGCCATCTTTCGACTCGGCACCCCGGGCCCAGGCTGGGGCCAAACGCGGCAAGGCTGAAGAGATGAAGCTGCTCAAGGTCCGAGCTGCCGACCGAATAGTTAGACACCTCAAGAAAATCTCAGCCTGGTTCACTATTTGGGAAATGCTGTCTTTGGACGAAGAGACACAGCAAGCCATCATCGCCGCACTCCAGACGCTGGTGCACCTTGAAGCCTGCTTAGTGGAGATACCACCGAAAGTTGTCGTCACCTTTACTAAGGATGACATGCTCCTGCCCACCTGTAGTCATAATAGACCGCTCTACATGAAGGGGCAGCTGAATGGACAGCCCATCAACAGGGTCCTGATCGACCCAGGAGCGGCAGTCAACATTAGTGGGGGCTCACAGAACGTGGACACAGAAAATTACGCACGCACCCATCTCGAGTAACGTGAAGTAACAGATGACTCGAGGCCACCAGACTCTGGACAGCCCACTAGACCTATTAAATTCAACGGTCATTGAGTCACAAGACTCGGGTCAAGACCGTCACACGTGACGGCACAACGCCGTCAATCTGGCCTAATCTCTAGGTCTGAAACCACAGTGACACACAAAAAATCTCCAGCCCCAGGCTGGTTAACTGGACTCACAGTCCAAGGCCATACACACGGCCCCCTCGGAACTTGAAACACACACAGGGTCGCTCAGACCCCAAGACTCACGAGCACGCTAATCGAGGTAATGCGGTGCCTCCAGACACCCCTAAAACACGAACACGAAACTCACGGGGTCATAGGTTGGTCATTGGGTCTCAACCGGACAGACCGGAGACCAACACAATGCAAAGCGGACACTGCGAGCATGAAAATCGCCTAGCGGCCCTACCTTGGACCGCTAGAGAGCCTAGTGATCTAACTCTAGACCGCTAAGGCCAGGCTAGCGGTATATCCCTAGACCGCTAAGCCCCAAAAACTCGCAACCCAAGCGGTCTCTCCTCAGACCGCGTGGCAGAACCTAGCGGTCTACCCCTAGACTGCTAAGGAATCTGGCGGTCTATCGCGCGATCGCTAAGCTCGAACCGACATACGGGGACACTAGTGGTCCACTACTAGACCGCCTGACGCCCCAGCGGTCACTGGAAGGACCGCTAGGTCATCCCGAGCGTGAAACTGGTGAATCACCCAAAAAATCCCATTCCACGCCCCGTTCACACTCGTGTGAAGGGGAAAACAATGGGAAACTAGTCCCCTACCTCTCTAGCACGGAGAGGACCCATTTAAACCCCAAAAATACGATCAAAATACTAGATCGGGCTCACACCCCAAAATCATAGATTTTCTCCCAAATGTTCAAATAAGTTCGCTCGGCTCACCATGGCCTACCAAAATCACGGGAAAGAAAGTACAGAGGTTAAGGATCCGTCCCCCTACCTCCATCGAAGATTTCGGGCGTCGTGGATGCTGTTCCACGAAGAAACGCCCTACGAAACCCCGTCGGCGCCCCACGCTCGCGAACCGGCTTCACCGCGCCCTCGTGCCTCGATCCTCGACCCATCCTCGTCGCCCCCGCTGCCCTGCCTCGCCCTCGCCCCAGTCCGTTGGCCGCCAGAGAGGTGAGAGTGAGAGGAGAGGGTGAGAGAAGAGAGAGAGGGTGAGAGTGAGAAATGAGGGAAGAGAGAGAGGGAGGGGTTAATATATAGAAAATATAAAAATTTAAAAAAAATAAAAAAAATAAAAAAATTACCTCCGCGATCCTCGAAAAGAGCACAACGCACTGGTCACGTCCTGGAGTCGGAGAACACAACGGTTCACCCTGTACAGAGTTCCGAAGACTCATCAGAGAAAAATACACGTAAAGTACAAAACACACTCCAGGACCCATAAAAAAGATTCTAATAATACCTGAAAAATTCGGGGCATTACAACATGGCCGAGGTGGCTTAGCCCTAGTTTCCTTATACTTAGGATTGAGCTATCCTTGTATACTCGAAGGAGGCCATGGAGACCTCATTTTATAGCCTAGAATCAATAAAGAGCACCAAGGCGATAAGGCTAATGTGCTTGAAAAGACCGCACAGAGCGGCACTGCAACAAGAGCACGAGGGATTACGGGATGCAGAGTGGATCACAGCCACGTAGAGGGGGGTAGATTTGTTGACGCTAGCTAGTGATTATGACGTTCTTGAAATCTCAAAATTAAACCCTAAACCCTAAACCCTAAACCCTAAACCCTAAACCCTAAACCCTAAACCCTAAACAGGTTCTAGAAAGAAATGTGCCTATTGCTGGGTGAAAGGGGTCGTCATGACCGTTGCATGCAGACTAGGCCGAGCTGCTGGCATGGTAGACTGCACTTGAGAAGCAAAGGGCTGTGTTGCTGCATGCTGCGGGGGAGGCTAACATGGAGCCTTCCTGGGGTTAGCTTGATAAGAGACGGCGGGGATAACAACCTCCGCTCAGCTAGAGATCTCCTTCCCTGGCTCAGCATGCTTGGAGGCCAGTGTCTACTCGTTCATTTCATTCAGCTATCTCTTGAGAGACTCAATCTCCTATTGGTACTTTCTCTGGATCATCGGATCGAGGGTTGTAGGAATGTGCATCTCTCCTGCCATTGGGCCTAAGGTCCCTTCAGCTAGGTCCATGATGGACATGTCTTCTTCCTCCGAGGTCACAACATTTACTGCCATAGTAGTGACCCTCGGTGCTTCATCCACAGCCATGATCTTATCCTTAGCTGCTTGACTTCTTCTCATAATCAGACCAGGCCTTTGAGCTAATCTAGCTAACTCCTCGGGCTGATTAGGTAGAGCGCCATATCTGTAGGCAACTCCGGCCATATTGCAGGCAAAGATTTGCATCTTTCCTCTCTGCCTCTGAACTCTTCTCCTGGCGTGACTGGGGAAAGTCAGCCGATCAAATACTGATACTCTCCTTTTCTCTTCTCCCCTCCACGGGGCATTCTTCAGGTATTCGGCCCTACAACCATTTTCAAAGTCATTGGAGTCCGAAGACGAGACTCTTGACATCACTTCTTCTTGAAGATCTTCTTCTTTTTCTGCGATGCCCATGGCATGGGACAATCTTTGTTGCCCTAGGGATGAGTTCCCTAGACAGAAGTAGTCTTGCACCACTTTGTTCATCTCCTCTTGACTGTGCCTCTGTAGATTAGGTTGAGGCAGTAGTCGTTCTTGAGTCTTCGGCTGGTAAGCCAGCCTTGCAACTTGGGCAGCTTGGAAATCCCTCCTGGGATACCAGAACACATCAACCTGCCTGGCGCAGGCCCTTGGCTTATATGGAGCAGCAGCGGGAATAATCTCCCTTCTCTCTTCCTCTTCTTTCATCTGGAATCTCCTACCCCCAGCTCTGGGGCGTGCAACAATAGTATCTCTTTCTTCATGGGCCGGTGCCGAACCCTGAACTTTCTTCGGCACCCATATTTGCTTGAACCTGGCCGGCTTGGGTGCCAGTGGCTTCCTTTCTTCTCTCTCCCAGTTGGCCTTCCTAATGGCCAGCACTTGGAATCGATTGTTTGTAGGGATCGCTGGAATAATGCGGTCAGAGACTGCTTCAGTCGGGCGACCGTTGAGGTACACCCACATCCCTCCGACCACTATTGATTTTCCTGACGTCGAGAGGTGACCCCTGGGTATAGTAGCCTGAACTCTACAGTAATTCCTCCTCTTCTTGCCAGTAGTGGTAGGGATAGCAACTCTCTCATCTACATGGTGGACAAAGCAGGAGACAATAGCAGGAACAATCACTGTTTTCTTTTCTTCCTCCTTTGGTGCCTTTACGACCTTTGTTATAGCAACCTTCTCAGCTCCGTCGTCGACTTCAAGCAGGTCGACGAACACTAGTCCCAGACAGTTGGGCAGACCCACCACGGGGGACATGGATCCGAACTCAGTCGGTACCGCTAGGTACCGTCCATGGACGTGGCCATCGACCACTTGTTGGCCAAAATGAACAGCAACCAGTCCGGTCTTCATCGAGATTCCTGTAAATAAGATTAACACACAGTTAGAATTTTGAGAGAGACTGCCGGGCCTCCTATTTTGGCATAAAGATGAAGGGAGACTATTTCCCACCGGGCGTGCCAAGCTGGTGGATGCAAATTTTTATTTTTGATCGACTCGTTTCCCTCGCCGGGGACGACCGTGAGCGAGTGCTTCTTGTTTGGGCATCTTTGCCCCTTCGGGAGCCACGTTAGGTGATGACTTGGTCGTCAGTTGCTGGTCGCGTCCTCTAGTGAGTCGTGTCCTGGCGTCTAGGTCGTAGGTTCGTGTCCACCTGTCGAGTCTCCCCATCGTCCCGCATCAGAGAACTTGGACCTGCTTAAGGAAGATAGAGCACGTGCCTAAGTAAGACTCACAGCTTACCAGTAGAAGCTAGCCTACTACTACAATGCTCACGTGAAAGAACGACACTTCCTCCTTGGAGACCTGGTTCTACGATGAGCAAGCGTGGCGGACCCTAGGTCTACCATGGGAAAACTTGCACCTAATTGGGAAGGCCCATACCAGGTGGCTGAAGCACTCGATAAAGGGGCATACAGGCTGACGACGCTGAGGGGGCGTGAGGTACCTAGGATGTGGAATTCTGTAAATCTCAAAAAAAATTATCAATGAAGCTTTTATCAAGTCCAATGAAGCGTCACCAGCCGTATTCAACCAAGGTAGCTTACAAGCTCCCTAGAGGCGAGCACCGCTTCCCTTGAAAATGAGAAGGTAGCTTATGAGCTCCCTAGAGGCGAGTACTGCTCCCCTTGAAAATGAGAAGGTAGCTTACAGGCTCCCTAAAGGCGAGCACTGCTCCCCTTGAAAATGAGAAGGTAGCTTACGAGCTCCCTAGAGGTGAGCACCGCTCCCCTTGAAAATGAGAAGGTAGCCTACAGGCTCCCTACAGGCGAGTATTGCTGTCCTTGAAAATGAGAAGATAGCCTACGGGCTCCCTAAAGGCGAGCATTGCTCCCCTTGAAAAATGAGAAGGTAGCTTAAGAGCTCCCTAGAGGCGAGCACTGCTCCCCTTGAAAATGAAGAGGTAGCTTACGAGCTCCCTAGAGGCGAGTATTGCTCCCCTTGGAAACGAAGAGGTAGCTTACAGGCTCCCTAGAGGCGAGCACTACTCCCCTTCGAAACAAAAGGTAGCCTACGGGCTCCCCAAAGGCGAGCACTACTTCTCTTGAAAACGAAGGTGGCTCACGAGCTTCCTAGGGGTATATGCACCCCTAAGAGGAGGGAACTGCCCCCTCGGAAATAAGAAAGTAACCTACGGGTTCCCTAGAGGCGAGCACGACTCTCCTTGAAAACCATGGTAACCATAAAGTCTCCAAGAGGCGGGCACTCATACCCCCTCGAAAATGATGGCAGCAGTCAAAAGACCCAAGGGAAGACACAATCTCAGTGTGGATGAATGTGTGCGCAGAAAACTGAAGAGAGAAGCGCCTCCACCAACAAACCATGAAGGAGTCTCCCAATAAGAGGTACACATCAATAGAAATTCAAACTAGAGAACTTTATTTCTTTAGTCAAAATACAAGCTGCCAGTTTTCAACAAGCCATTCTCGTGCAGCCAACACACAAGCATTCGAAAAAATAAGACTAGCCAAAGCTACTGGGGTATGATGATTGATCCAGTCCCTAACACCTCGTCCGTCTGGCACCGCCTTTCTCAGGTCACCTGCCAGCGACCATGGAGGCAACTTCGGCAAGCAACCATCCCTCGGTCCATCTATTCTGTGGAAGGGGACCAGATGGAGAAGTCTAACGCAAAGAGGCCTGCACTAGGAAAGGAGGCTAGATCCTCCCCACCTGAAGCCACGACCCCAAGAAGACCTAGCATCGGGGGGTAGAGGAACTACGAGGCCAACACATTACAGAGGCCAACGTGTTACACTGGCCATTTCTGCAAACTGGCATGTACGGCCGACGGTCCCGCCTGCTGTCATCTACAGGTAAAAGATGCCTCCTCCAGATTAAGGAAGGCGCCTCGTCACGCACCTGCAAACCAAAGAGAGTGATGAGGAAACAGTCACACGCCACGAGAGTAGAGAGAAGATGGAAGAAAAGAAGCTTCATTCATAAATAGAAGGAAAGATTACAAAGAGATGTCTCATCCCTTCAGGGACAGAACTTGTCTAGTTCAAGGAGCAGGATCCCCTGGCCAGAGTACAGGCGGTTGACCTTCTCCAAGGCCTCCCACCAACCATCCAAGTACCCGAGCTTGTATTGCTCGGAGGTGTTACCACCGTTCTCCCCTGGTGCCAGTCATGCCAGCCAGGGCGCCAGAAGCGGTTCTCTCTGAAGACGCAGGCGCTGGTGTGGGATCTGCAATGACCCATCATCAGACGAAGTACTAGACTGCTCTGAAGACATCACGCAGGTACTCCCTCTCTGTGGCTTAGCGAACTAGAGATACCCTAATGGCTTAAGGGAGGACGCTACTTATAGGGGAGGAGCGAGGTTCCTCGAAGGAAGGAGGAGTCCTACCACCTCTTCAAGTCCTTAGAAATTGAAGTGTCGGTTCCTGAAGGTCGTGCCCTCTCAGGGTAAGCCCCGAGGCGCCACTTCGTATCCCCAAGAAATCTCAATGCAGGAGGATAAAGCAAAGTACATGGCAGATTCCCAGAGATTCCAGAGTTTGCAAAACAGAAGAAAGTCTTCCATTCAAAAGGTGAAAGAGTTACAAAAAGAGGCAACTTCCTCAACATAGCAAGAAGGAAAATCTACGCAAGAAGGGAAGAGAAAATAGCAGACATCTACTCAGGCACTTGTCCTGGCAGCGTTGTCACGTGACCTGTCGCCCTTGGGCTCACATGCAGCAGTGACTTCCATGGTGGGTGAGTCATCCGTCAAGTCGACTAGACACTTCTGCGCCAACGGGGCATCCTCAACTGCTAGCCTGCTGGTGCTCAACTCTGGCGCCAGCTCCTCAGCCCCAGCCTCCTCTCCGCCAAGCTCCTCCTCACCACCGCTGGCCTCTGTGCCATAAGGCATTGATGGAGGAAGAAGGGGAGGCACCAAGGCTCCTGAGCTCTCAGCCATGGCCTGGAGAGCGGCCTCCCAGCCCTCCTTGAAGCCGCAATCATGCGCTGGTCTGAAGACCTCCAGGGCCGCTGAGGTCAGCTCATCCCGAAAAGTCGGTGATGAGCGAAAGTTCTCCACCGCCTCTTCATAGGCTGTAGACATTGAGGAGCATAGTCTCGCTAGCTCTGCCTCTACCTCCTGGGCTCGGAGCTCCATGACCTTGACCTGCATCTCTAGCCTGGACGCATGGGCCTCGGTTGTCTCAGCGTGGACCGAGAAGAAGTCACAGTCCCTCTTCATCCCGACGAGGGCTAGCCCCATCTGCTCCAACTACTCCCGGAGTCGGGTAGCCTCCCCCTCAGACACCCCTAGGCACCCCTCCAACTCCTCACACTTGGCCGTCAATCTTGCATGCCCGGCCCGACTGGTCTCCAAGTCCTGTGCGACACCACTGAAATAATACTGCCATAAGCTACACACCCTGGCAAGCGCGACGAAGTTCTTCACCTCCAAGTCTGCTAGCTTGTCCCAGGCCCTGAGGCTGAACTCCCCAATCCGATCCCGGGGGTGCATAGTCTTATTGATGAAAGGCTTCGCCTGCATCCAGAGGTGGGACTTGAGGATGGGCTCCTTCGGTGGTAGGAAGCGAGGGCCTAAAGGGATAGACGGCGGCAGGAGGCGAGCCCTTCCCTCCTCTGGACTGAGCGAATTGTCATCAAGGGCGGGGGCCTTGCCCTTATCCGGTGCCTCCCTCTCAGGAGCAGAAACCAAGGGGGCGGCCACAGGTTCTATGATCGGCAGCGGTGGAGGAGGAACCTCAGGAGGAGGAGGGGGAACTTTGGACGGCGACGATGATAAGGTCTGGCTACGGACTGAAGTAGAAGCTTTGCTCCTCTTCTTGGAATGACGCTGGCTATCGAGTGTCGCTAGCACATCCACATCCAGCGAAATGTAACTACCGCCAAGCATGGTGGACTCTGCCTCAGCAACGCTAGCGGTCTCCTCGGACGCATCCCTCCGAGCGCTCAACCAACCATTGACAGCGGGTGCCACAATAGAGCTCACTGTTGGGACAGCCACAGGGACCAGATACTCAAGGCGCCCTGGGGTGAAGGCGACGATGACCTGAGCTTTGGCGACGGTCACCTGGTCAGTGCTCGGCTCGACGTGGTCCACGGGGCGAGGTGTGCACTACGGCAACCATACCACCTCGTAGTGCCACTTCGGTACTTTTGGTGCCCCTGTGAGAGAAACCAAAGAAAGATCAATCTAGCCCGCCACCAACAAATGTGACGGTAATCAATATTAGTACCTTAAGGCAATGGGGGGCTCAACCCCCGCTCCCGAAGTACCGCCGGAGTCAGCGTGAAGTCGGCATCAAAGAGGTGGTGCTTGAGGATGGCTTTTATCTTCTTGGTCTCCTCCATGGTGACCAGAGGCTTCCTATCTGCCCAGATAAGATGGAAGCCCGTGAACCTCCAACCGTCAGAGGGGTCACGAGCACTCTTGTCTCTCAGATCTTTGGTTCAAAACCAGATCTGAGTTCGCTCATCTGTTTGAGCAAAAATTCCCTGCAGGGATACGGGACTTTTCCCAACCCTAGGGCAGTAAGCCTTTGGCTCAGGCTTGTGGGGCTCCCTATCTTCATCTGTGACGAGGAGGTGATCACCCAGCTCCTCCGGAGGTTCGCATCGGTGGTGCCCAGAATTTTCAGTTTTGTCCTCTTAGGAGACCTCACCACTGTGGAAGTGATGGTACGGGCCTTGAGTGCGGTGCATATATCATGGGCGATCTCCTTCGCTGTCAAATAAGAGTCGTTCATGGTCAAGATCTCGGTTGCGCAGGAAGAACAACAATGGGTGCAGATAGGGTTAGGGTTTGCGCTCAGGGGTCAAGAGGTAGGGGACGATACATGTGTCGTCCGGCCATTGCCCAGTCAAATTTGGGAAGAGGCGCGCACTCGGCTCCGCCAGTTGGGCTGGGCTAGTTGTCGCGGGAGTAGAGCTGGACCCGGTTGTAGGTGGTGGGCCAACATCTACCCGGGTTGTGGACGGGCTGTATCAGGTGGCCCTCTGACCTATAACTTGATTGCAACCCTCACGGTTGTATCGGGTTGCAGATTCCCGATGCAGACTTTCTTCACCACATGATAGTCATGACAGTGCCCCCGGTGCAACACAGTGGCCTTGGCATCGGTCTGTCGTCGTTCGTTGACGTGAGATCCTAGTGGCAGCAGGATACTGAGCGACTGTCCTCCATGCAGGCGCTACCTTTGCCGAAGGCGCTGTACCAACTTCTCCAAAGATCACAACTGCCAGATGCGAACTATTACGGGCAGATCTTTTTGCTGTTGTTTACGGGGCTGGGGCCAGTAGCTTGCAAGCTCATTGGCAGTTCTTCCTTTGAAGTGGGCGGCTGCTCACAGCTAGGATTGATAGCCTCTCTTCATTTCTAGCGGGCAGGGCCATTTTTCTTGCACCCCATGGCAGTGACGGAAGCTTTGCAGCTCTAGAGTGAAGCTACAACGACACTCCACGGAGCTTCGGAGCCATGCCAGGAGGTGTTTTCTAACAACCGCGATGGGCCACTGCTTGTCTTGTAGAACCCGATGTACAATCCCAACCAACTTGCAGATCTCCCAAAAACTCAGGTGGTCCAGGTGACTAAAGAGGGCGAGGAGTTGGTGGCGAATAGGGAGGCTAGCGAGGAATCGGAGGTCGAAGGTGATTGGTCAGCGGCTGCCCTGCTCAGGAGTGACCAGCAGGTCAGTACTTTGATTCATGTAGTGGGGAGGAGCTTCAACCTGAGCACGAGAAGACTGTCCCAAGTACCCTCGAAGAGGCGACAAGGTTGGAGGGGGATAATTTTGATGGAGAGGGAGTGGAAGATAAGGGTACGCTAGGAAGGGAGGAGGTGAGGGAAGCCAACTAATGGGGAGGTGGAGAAGATGATGGAGGTTCACTTGGTGGACAAGTTGGGGGGTCTCTTTTAAGGCCGTGGAGAGGGACCTAAGGAGGGGTTTTATCATGATCCAGAAGAGATGGTTGATTGGAATGGCTAGGGAGGCAAGAGTGGGAAAATTACAAAAGAGGGTAGGTAGCGAGAGCGAGGTGGGTTAGGTGAGGGGGTTTGAGCTGGAGGAGGGGGGAGGTTCACCTCAGTGTCCTTATAAGGAATGTTTCATGAAATGTGAGGGGGATTTGTGGAGATGAGAAGGAGAGAGTGGTGAGGGAGATGGTGAGAAGATGCAAGATCGACATCTTAGGCATGTAGGAGACAGTGCGATGGGGACGAGGAGTCTATCATGAGGGAGATAGGGGGAGTCAGGCTTACCAAGGGGGTAGCCTCCCCGACAAAGGGGATGTCAAGAGGTAGCACCGACCTCATAGCAGATGTGCACCGGCCTTGTATCAGACGTGCAAGGACCTTGTCTTGCATGGGCTTGAGTGTGCACTGACCTGTGACACTAACATAGGTTGACCTTGATATGCGCCAGTGAGCATGTGCATCGACCTTAGTTACTGTGCAAGCTGAAGTAGCATCGACTTTACTCTCGTGCTAGCTAAAGTAGCGTCAACCTTAGCAGCATGCTAACAGATATAACATCGACCTTAGTTCTTCTGAGACTTGGGTAGCATTGACCTTAATTGTATGTGGCCTGGACTAGCCCCGACCTTACTTGCACTGCAATAGTAACATGTACTGACCTTAGTCGCTTTCCTTGGCCTACTTGCATCAACCTTGGTCCTTCTTACAACAGAAGTAGCATCGACCTTAGTTCTTGTGATAACTGAAGTGACGTCAACCTTAGTCCTTCTTAGATTGAGGTAGCATCGATCTTGGTCTGCTGAGGAATGGCTGTGGTGTCACACTTCTGTGGTAGGTGTCTTCAGCATGTGCATCAACTTCAGCAATTGCACTGACCTTGACTGCATAGATTTCTGTGGAACCTATTGTCTTGTATTATCAGTGCCTTGAATTCCGTGCAATCATAAATCTTCAATTATGTCTTGATTCTTGTGCAGCCAAATGTCTCGATCTCTGTGCCTTACTTGATTTCTTTCTATCTTTGTAGACATAATTTGTTGCCAATGCTGGCTTGACCTGAAATGCATGAATGTTTGTTATTAGAAAATGTAGATCAGACTGATTAATGAGTCATAGTCAGACATCATCAAAATAATAGAATTAAGCATGTTATACACATGCCCAACAAGGCTCACGTGCGGCTACAGTCTGTCCAGAAGGAGGTGAGTCTTCGGCCGACTCCACAGCACAGTCTTCCGCCACTGGGGGGACAGTAGGTGCTTGCTCGCCAGTGCTCAGCCCTGGCCTCTTCACCGCCTATCCCCTCCTCGCCATCACTAGCCTTTGGGTTGTAGGATTCTGATGGAGGAGGGAGAGACGGCACCGTGAGGCTGAGGTGCTCAGCAGTAGCCACGACGGTGGCACTCCAGCACTCCCGGAAGCCACAGTCGCGCGTCAGACCGAAGATCTCCAAGGCCGCCACGGTCAACCCATCCCTGTCGGTCGAAGAGGAGTGAAAGCTCTCCACTGCCTCCACGCCAGTAGTGGACACCGACGAGCGCATCCCAGCAAGTTCTGCCTCGACCTTCTTGGCTCGGGCCTCCAAGGCCTGAACCTACACACCCAGCTTGATCACACGGGCTTCAACCGCGTCAGCCTGAGCCCAGAAGAAGTCCCAGTCCCGCTCCATCCTAGAAAGGACTAACCCCTGCTGGTCCATCTGATCACAGATCCCGGCGTTGGTGGCCTCCGACACCTTCAGGCGCTCTTCAAGCACCTCACAGTTGGTCGAGAGCTCCTCCTGAATGGCCTGGCTGGCCCCCAGTTCTCGAGCAAGACCCCTGAAGTGGTACCTCCACAGACCAAGGGCACCAATGACCGAGCACACGCCCTTCACGGCTAGGGCCATTAGCTCTTTCTCGACCTCGGGCCCAGACTCCCCAGGGTGCTCATACCACCGAACGATCCTGCCTATGAGGTCAACAATCGTCCCGACCCCTGCCAATCCTGACGTCGCTTCTCCGGGCGGCGAAGACTGGCCTCGCAAAGGGACCTCCGGCGGAGGAAGAGGGCCAGCATCCTTGTAGCAACCCTGGTAAATTAAGGGACTAAAAAGTCTAAATAAATTAAAATCAAGACCGAGACCCTGTACACAACCCCATGATTTCCTAATAGGTCTTACAAAAGGATCTCATAGACCCTACCCTTAGATTTTGACTACCGGGCTGCTCCGGTCGACAACAAGATAGTGGGAGGGAAAAGGAAGAATTATAAGAGAGGAAGAATAGTTATTCCCCAAGGTTGACTTTCTGCTTCTGGGAAGTCCATGTTGATTGGCAGCATGCGGGTGTGCCTAAATGGTCGCAATGCCGAACCACTACCAGACCGCATCATCCTAACGGTTCCTACTCGCAACACTTTCCCAGTACTGGCAAGCTGAAAGGCAAACCCAGAACAGAACAACTAGGGGAGGTTGGCCCCTAAGCCAACAAGGTTCAAGCAAGTTTGGGATCCCAAGAGGACCCGGGGTCTATCTCCTACCCCGCAAGATCCAAAATCGACATTTAAGGGCCCCAGGAGAGGGTGCAAGAAAATTGTACCAGAAGAAGAGGAGGTTGTGCCAATGGCCCTACCGCTAGCCCATAGAGCCTGCGCCAGACAAGCTGATGTTTCGACATTTAATAAAATTGAATGAAGCCGCCAATTTGTCACGGCTAGCCTATATGCCGTTGACACAAGAACGACTATTGCCCCGCACTCTGTCCCCGGGGCACAGTCGGGAAGAAATGACCAAAGTGGTCCAGGACTACTTCCACGGCTTAGGGAGGTCCTCCTTGGGCCAACAAAGATTACTCTGCGTCATGGACGCTAAGGAAGAAAGAGAATGAGAAGAAGAGACAAAAGAAGGGATCTCATCTATAGATTCCAATAAGTACGAAGATGGTCGAGAGGTCAAACGCCATGAAGAATCCCCATTGCGCAGAGAAGAAAGAAGAGTATTTATGTTCTACCAGTTGACCTTCCTCAGCCAAGCCAGGAGGCGGGTCTAGAGGCAGAGGGACAAGATGCAAGTTTTTTCCAGCAACATGACGGGGTAACCGACAGATATGGTGTTGAGTCCCCTGGTTTTGATGATCACCAACCATGATTTATTAACAAATCTTTGTGGATTAACTAACATATTTTTACTTAACTTCTGGTTTGATCAAGTGCAGGAGAAGAACATAAAAGTATCGACCTGGTGAATAGGAAGTGTCGACACGCCATGAAATGAGCATCATTCAGATCTTCGGCTTGAGCTCTGGTATTTGAAGACACATAGGAAAGTGTCGACACTTCAGCCAACGTGTCGACACGTCAAGAAGAAATTCTAGTCTGGTCCGTCGTGATGGGTCTCTGGATTGACCAGAGTGTCGGCACTCTGAGTCAAAACTATTGACACTTTGCTCCTCAACAGAAGGGTATCTCTCGCAAGCTGGCGCACTGTCTCGACACTTCGGTGCAAGCTGCATGCGAGCGGCCGGCGTCTACAAGGTTGGTGCACATCCACCACAAGGTCGGTGCATATCATCTCCAAGGTCGGCGCACATCCGCCACAAGGTCGGTGCATATCGTCTCGAAGGTTGGTGCATCTGCCACAAGGTCTGTGCACACCTGCCACAATGTTGGTGCACATCAGTTAGCCCAAGACTGCACACTCAAAGCTAGCGCAAGACAAGATCGGTGCACGTCTGCTACAAGGTCAGTGCATGCTTCGTCAGTGTAACACGCAAGGTCGGTGCACAACCAAGACTCGCATGAACCAAGGTCGGTGCATGTCCTACCTCAGTGCAAGACCAAGTCGGTGCAAGTATAGGGCTTACAGACAAGGTCGATGCACATCCAGCCTTCAACGCAAGACCAGGTCGGTGCAGGTTTCCCCAGCAAGGTCGGTGCTAGTATGTGCATTGGGTTGATGCTAGCTCAACCAAGGTCAGTGCTAGTCGATGCTAGCTTGATGGGGTCGATGCTAGTTCATGCGAAGTGTCAACACCCTGTCAGTAAAGTGTCGACACATTCATGTTTGCCCAGAATGGATCTGGAAGGTGTAACAAAAATAAAACCCCCGTGTGGTTGGTGTTTTAATACCCAATGCAAAATAAAAAAAAAAAATAAAAAATATAAAACAGTAAAAAGGGGGCAAACACCGAAAAAAAAAACAAATGCAAACGCAATTGTAGTGTTTGTACATAGAAAATCCTGCAATCTCGGTGGGGTGTGTTTGTTTGAACGGATCAAAAACAGAGGGGAAATCTTGTTATCCCACTCTGTTCTTGCTTATTTTTCCGTCCACTGTGAGAAAAACACCATGAGCGGTAGCGTCCAAGATACCACTTTTTTGTGTTTTCGCGTAATTTCCAAGGTCAGACGACCATCAGCTGGGGGAAGCCCGGCGCTGCATCTTGAGAGAGGGGTGACAGCAGCGGCAGATCGAAGATGCCAGTCTCGCCGCCGCAGCAGCTCTCCCACAAACTGCTCCAGGTCGACGGCGTCAGCGGCGGGCTCCCCGGTGCCCCGGCTGTTGGCACCCCGCCGTGGCCGGTGCTGCAGCTGCGCTCGGCCACCTCGACCGCCCCTTGCCTCTCCCTCTTCACGTCCCTCAACACTTCCACTTGGCAGTAGTCTTCTGCCGGCCTCTCCCTCTTCCCGGGCTTGGGCGCCTCCGTCGCCGCCGCGGCCTCCTGCACCTGCCCTTTCGCCATCGACGGTGGCTGCAGAGGGGGCGCCGCCGAGCTCCAGCCTTGGTTGCAGCCCACCTCGTTGGGGAAGTTGAGGATGGCCTTGCTGCCCCGCATCTGGAAGGCGGCGCGGTCGTAGGCGCGCGCGGCCTCGATGGGGGTGTCGTACGTCCCCAGCCACACCCTCGACCCCTTTCGCTTCGGGTCCCGGATCTCCGCCGCGTACTTCCCCCAGGGCCTCCGCCTCACGCCCCGGTATCCCCGGCAGTCTTCTACGTCCGCGGCGGACGCAGCAGGCTGCGGCTCCGCGCTCTCTGCCGCTGCTGCCCACTCGACCTTGGGCACAGTTGGTTTGGGAATAGCGAGCGGCGGGCGGCGCCTGGAGGCGGACATGGACGACGAAGAAGAAGAAGAAAAGGACGTGGACGAAGAAGAAGAAGAGGAGGGTTCCGATTCCCCGGCACGGTTGGCCCCAAAGGGGAGAGACGGGGACAGGGCAGCCTGGGAATCTTGCAGGAAGTCCGAGAAGCAAATGATTTCGTCGTCCAAGGGGAGATGGGAGACAGCGGCACCGGCGGAGTGGCCGGCGGCTGGTGGGGGCGGAGGAGGAGCCAGCGAGGAATCATTGAGGAAGAAGGAAGGAGAGCCCAGGGAGAGGAAGGAATCATCGAGTAGGTGCCGCTTGATAAGGTCCAGGGTGGCGCAGAGGTCCCCATCGCCGGCCATGGCAATTGCTCTAGTCCAGGGAAGAGCTGGCGCTTGTTGGATGAGCAGCGGAGGAGGAGGCGATGGATGGAGTGGAGGAGAGACGCCTGGCCGGGCGGGTACATATATCGATGATTGGGTGGGGTGGGGGGCGCGGCGGACTGCGAAGAGAGAGGAGAGGAAGCATCCAAGGTAGCTGCTTGGAACCACGCCGCTTGGAACCACGAGGGAAGCTGGGTCGCCGTACTCTTTTTTTAAATGGAATAATTGCAGATGTATCCTCTAAATCTTGTGTGTTTTTTCTTATCTCCTATACGTTTCACATCATTATACATATATATATTTCAATTTTAAGTTACACTTTCAACTGTGTCCATCGGATTCTAGCACTGCTGTTGACATTGTAAAGTGTAAAGTTTTAGAGGCACGTAACAGAGGACAGCAAAGATTCTAAGATTATATACATGTCGATATTTTTATTATGAAAAATTTTTCAAAGTAAAAAATTAATTTTTTTTATTTAAACTTGAGCGAATATCGAGTCTTTTTATTTTTTGTAATTTTTGGTGTAAATTTTACACTATTTTGTCAGTCTAGGGATATTTGAGTCATAGAAAGGTAAAATAGGGTTAGGGTTAGCCTAACTGCTATAAATTGTCATGTAAACTCACTTTTCCAATTAATGATGAATTATAGCTGTGAATTTTATAGTAATTTCTTTGTCTCTGAGATGGAGATGACAGTGCCTTGAGAGGAGGTAAACCCTAGGTGGTCCCTGTGAAAGGGAGGGTGCAAAACCTACACTCCCACCTCTATCCTCTGGCTGGGTGAGACGCCCAGCCCCTCCGCCTCCCCTCCTTCCAAGTGTCGCCCCCTCATCTCCATATTCTCTCCCTACTGCTCTGCTCTATCTACCCAGAAAATGACACCAAGTTGCAGTAATGTTCAAGACCTGTCCGGGGCGAATATGGACATGGTAAAATTTTCAGGACTTCTGCTTCAAGTCACTACTGTTTCAGCGTTGGTTTCACATTGATTGGAGTTCTGGGTCGCCGGCACCAATTCTTCCCGTGAAGTCGTGCACTGTTGCCCATCTGTGAGAGACAAATCACCTCCTTCTTCTTGCGAAATTCCTCTAGGCCTCCTCTCAATGCCCTTGGGCCTGAGGCTTGGGGAGATTATCCAACTTTTTGTCTACTTCGTGACACCACCAGTCTCGCATCATTCCGACGTCGGGACTGCCCGTGGTGCTCATTCTCGTGGGACTGTGCCGTCTGCCCACACTCTCACGATCTGAGGGCGATCCCTAGATTGCAAACTCCGTCCTTCCCTCCATACTTCGAGATCGGGTAAAATATTTGGAGGGAAGGTACTTCGTCCAGTCTTCTTCGTAACGAGGGCTCGCCCACCCAAACTGACATCGGGGCTAATCGTGACGTCACTTTTTAACGGATCGCGCCATCTAGTTCTGGCGACCTGCGACCAAGGGCTAGTTGCGGGAACCCTCCCAGCTTCTTCCCCACAAACCAGTGCACACCATTTGGTCTGAACCTCCTCCCACGAGCCAGCTACGCATCGCCACCAACGACATCGCGTTCTGAGGTCGGACCTGACCGTGGCTTGCAGTTTTGTCACGACACGCAGATCTACTTCTACTAGCCCAAGCTGCATGACATCCCCGCCCACCAACTGTTCGACGTCGGTTCCAGCTGAAGCTTCTCCTTGCACGTCGGCACTGTCCCGCATCAAATTGGTATCAGAGCGGGTTCCAGCTTGTTCCTACAAGCCGAGTCCTGAATAGGATGGCATGCTTCCCCCTCCGGCAATCTCTACAGCACTCCTACCAAATGGCACCATCACCGAGCTCAACATCCATAAGCTGGAGTCATGGAATTGGATCTCTTCGGATATCGTCGAGGCCCTTTCCAAGATCGGTGAGATTGTTCATGATGGAGATCAATTTTTTGTGGAGTTCCAAAGGAGGATCAGTTGGGTCCTCTACTTTGATGGTGCATTGTGTCAAATTGGCACATTAGCAGGCCTGTTAATAATTCTCAGGAAGCCTTGGCTGGACGAGAGGGATGCCACCATCGACCCGGAGAGGGGTACTTGCCGAGTGCATCCCCCGCATCTATCAGAAGTCTTCACATTCTACAATATGCCGCTCTCTCCACCGATTAAAGAAGAAAAGTCACATCCTATTGAAGCCTATGAAGTCCCTCCAGCATCGATTGATGCATGTGATGAAGCTGGATGTAACGACCCGAGAATTCGATTATCGGGAAGGCCCGATAACCCGAGACTCGAACCGCCACCCACGAGCTCGAAGACTCGGAAGGGTTAAAAGGATGGTGTGGAGACTACACAAGTATCACAAATAATTACAGAAATTAAAGCACTCTGAGAAAAATCCTGCGATATGAACAAATAAGATGCACCAGAATCGAACAAAACTCGAGCCACACAACCCAAAATCAAAATAGTACCTTCAACCAACTGTGACGCCTTAGCCTCCGCTCTGGTCATGTGAGTCACTCTGCCTCGGGATCTCTATCTCCCAACAGTAGCTGACTGTGACAACTGAGGAAACTGTCCCTGTTGCTGGTACTACTGCGACTGTGATGGTATCTGCTGGGGCTGAAACTATTGCTACTGCTGGAGCTCGTGTGACTGACGTGGCCTCTGAGGGCAGTCCCGTGCCATGTGCCTTAGCTGGTTACACCTGAAGCAAACCACTAGCACCGAGCACTACCTGTCTGGATGAGAATCACCGCACTGAGGACACCCGCCCCGAGAACCACTAACCGAGCCCTGACGTTGGTAGGGTGTGGGCTGCTAAACGCTGCTCACTGACTGCTGCCTCGCTTCCTTGCAATCCTAATGCCTCATGCCAAAACTAGCATCGCTAAACAGCTTCTTGAGCTTCGAACGAAAAGATGATGAATCGGCTACTGACGCCACAGACGGAGCCGCCCCTGAATCGCCTGCCAAGAGCTGAACAGTACTCTGCTGCTGCACGACTGTCGGCTGACTAAGACCTGTCTACGTCTGACCTGCCCTGCCCTGCCCTCGAGTCCTCTGCAAATCTCACTCTAATGTTGTTGCTGCTCTGCAAGCTGTATCTAGGTTGGCCAAACTTGACACAAGCAAGGGTTGCCTCAACTCTGGCCTCTGTCCCATGACAAGCTACTCAGTCTTCAATTCCTCATCCGTCATGATATGCGGTGCATAACGGCCCAACTCAATGAACCTGAATCGATACTGGATCACTGTCATATCCTCCTGGGTCAACTCTAGGAACTGGCGCATCTTCTGCGACTTGATGAAAGAGAGACAAGAGGCACGCTCGAAAGCAGCGACGAACTCCCGCCACGCGATCTGCCGAAGGGGACGAGACTAAAACACTGCTGCCCACTCTATCGTCCACCAGGATTGGGCTGACCCCTGCAACCAGTGACTAGCCAACACCGCCTTCTCCTCCTCAGCACACTCCATGGAACTGAAGATCCTCTCCAAATCATCCAGCCAATCTCTAGCTACCTCTGGATCTGGCTGCCCGTTGAAAAGGGGCGGTTGGAACTGCAAAAACTCCTTCAATACCCGAGCATGGCCACCCTGAGTCGATGAGCCCTCGCCAGCTTCACCCCCCTGCTACTGAAGAACGTACTGATACATGCCCCTGAAGAACTCCTCCGCTCCAGGAGCTCGCACCACTCTAGCTGCACCTTCTGGAACCGTGGCTCTACTCTGCTCCTCCTGACTCTCACCAGACTCCCCCTGCTGGGAACGAGTCCTCCTCCTCGGCGCCATAACTCTCCTGGCAACAAGGAAAACAACCGCAAATCAATAAAACATACAGTGCCCTAGGCTAGTTACCGACTGTATAGGACATTCATGGACCTTCTGGACCACTGCAGTCATTTCGGATCCTCATGTACCTCTACAACCTCGCTCTGATACCAACTGTAACGACCCGAGATCCGAGTACCGGAAAGGAACCGGCGCGACTTGAATTCCGACCCGCGACCCACGAGTCTGAAGGCTCGGAACGGTTAAAGGATGGTGTGAGGGCACATAAGAAGCTAAAATAACTGTAGAGGTAGCTCAATAAACAACTAAATAACAATGCAAGAAATTAAAAAAATAACTAAACTGCTACAAGGTCCAGTATATCTCATATCCAAAAATAAGTATAGTCAACAGAAAGAAAAGTACAAGTACATGGGGCATACCCCGACCATGGCAGTTGGCTACTAACCCTGACTGCAAGGATATAAATGCAAACCTAAAGGACACAAAGGTAAAATAAAAATACAAATGTCCGGAGTCGATTCCCATCAGAAGCCCTGATTATCGACCTCCAAGTTGCCTTGCAAATGGAGATCAAAATGTTACAGGTGTTCGGCGACTCGCTGCTAGTCATCAAGCAGGTCCAGGGACAGTTTGATATCCGGAAGCCCGAACTACTCCCTTACCATGCTAAGGCGAGAAGGCTCATGCAGCAGTTCTATCTCCTCGAGATAGGCCACATCGCCAGGGGAGAGAATGCCCAGGCCGACGCCTTGGGGAAATTGGCAAGTTCACTAGCAATCCCGCCAGATGGATCGCTCGACATTCGGGTGATCAACCAGCGCCAGGTGCCCAGCATGATAGGAAAGGAACCAGAGGAAGAAGAAGAACTGGAAGTCGCCGCAGCGGAGGTCATCGGCCTACCTGACTGGAGGGCCCCCTACATGCAGTGGTTCAAGTACCGACAATTACCTGTCCAAAGGGAAGAGAAGATCAGATTGATCAGGACGAAGGACTCTTATGAACGCCGGAACGGGATCCTATTCCGAATCATGGCCGATGCCAGACAGAAAGTACTTCTCCGATGTCTGTCCATTGAAGAGGCCTGGAGGGTCATGAAGGAGGTCCACGTCGGGGCAGCCGGTGCACATCAGGCGGGGCCAAATATAAAAATCAAAATAAAGAAGCTCGGCTATTACTAGTCGACGATGTTTGACGATTGTTGCAAATATGTTAAATCGTGTCAGAGGTGCCAGGAGCACGCTACTATACCCAGGAGGCCGCCCGTGCCACTGCATCCTACGGTGCCTAGCTGGCCCTTCGCCCAATGGGGGACGGACGTCGTGGGCCCATTACCCACCTCATCTACGGGTTGTAAGTACATCCTGGCAGCAACCGATTACTTCTCTCGTTGGGCAGAAGCTATCGCCTTAAGGGAAGTTACCGGGGAAATCGTCGCCAGGTTTATCCGCCGTAATATCATCTTCCAGTTCGGCACCCCCGATCGAATCGTCTCGGATAACGGTAACCACTTTCGCAACCAGAAAGTCTACCGACTGGCAAAAAAATACAAGATCGATTGGAGGACGTCGACTCCCTACAATCCACAGGCCAACGGATTGGCCGAAGCCTTCAAAAAAAACCTTTGTACCCTCCTGGCCAAAATTGTTAGCTCCAGCAAGAAGGACTGGGAGAAGAAGATGTACGAGGCGCTATGGGCGTATCGGATAGTATGCAAGACCCCAACGGGCTACTCACCTTTCTCCCTGGTGTACGGCTTGGAAGCAATCGTCCCTGTCAAGCTGGAGGTATCTTCCCTTAGGGTCGCCATCCAGCACAAACTAGTCCCTGAGGGGCAGACAAATGTCGAGCAAAGGCTCGAAGAACTCTCCAGCTTGGAGGGGAAGCGGCTCCGAGCCCAACAGAACATTCAGGTCTATCAGACTCGAATAGCACGCACCTTTGACAAGCTTGTCAGAGAGCGCGAATTCAAGAAAGCAGACCTCGTCATGGTCAAGAGAAGAGATGTCATGGCCGCAAACCTCAAAGGCAAGCTGAATGAGAATTGACTCAGACCCTATGTAGTCCAAAAAGCCTACGAGGGCGGAGCCTATGTAATCGTCAACCACCGCGGAGAGGTTCAGTTCCCGCCTCTTAACGGGAGACACTTGAGGTTGTACTATGCCCCGGGGTCCCCATTCAATGGATAGAATTACCCGCTGCCCCGCTTTGGGGACTGATTTACATAATAGCCATCTGAGCAGCTCGGTCACTGCCCGTGTTACCGCAAAAAAAGGAGAAAAAAGGGGAAAAGAAAAAGAGGGAATGGAAAGAAAATAAAATGGCGTTATAGTGAACTATAACGGATGGAATACAGTCCATCATGGAAACGAAGACGTCGAGGCAGACGGTGGCTGGGACGACAAGGAAGTCGGTGGAGGTGGTGGTAGACTCGACCTTAGGGGGTATATAACAGACCAGGATACGTGCGTTATGTGATCGTATGACGGAGGCACGAAGATCTGTTAAACAACAGAGACGCTAACAAGGAGAGACGATGAGTGAGACTGTGGGTGAGACGGTAGCTGCCTACTCAGAGAGAGGGTAACAGACCACTGTGAGGGCGTTATATGATGAACATAACGGATGGTTATAGGCCCGTTAAACTATAGAGATGCTATATGAGACGCTAGATGAGACAGACGATGAGTGGAATATAACAGACCTTATTAGGTGCGTTATGTTACTTATAACGTGCCATTGAGGATGCGTTATGCACAAAAGGACGATAAATGACACAGAAGTACTTGCCTAGCAATCAAACAAGGATAAGACTCAACCAAGGAAGGCAATGACCCATGAAAGAGACTTCCAACATTCCCAAGAAGACTCGGCAAGGGTGAACAACTCGAAGCATCATTAAAAATGAGTAAGGAGATGACCCAACTAATTGGTCATAAAACGGGCGTCAACAATCATGTAAACAAAAAAGAAGGGAAAGTGATTAAAAAAGGAGGGGGGAGAAAACCCATGTGCATTGCATAAAACCAAAGAAGAGAAGAGGGAAAGGACATAAGGCAAAAAGAAAACCTCCTGCTGGCCCTGCCTCTCTTTGCACCGACCAACCCGGTACACCTTCAATTTCCCCTTGCCAGCACAAGCCAGATCATCCCTCATCCGGCACACCTTGCCGTGCCTTGGCCAGCACAACCAACCCCAGGTTCTCCCCGACACACTTGCCCTTACCCTTCCCCGACAAACCTCCAACACCCCGCCTGGCACACCCTCGACCGGTCCTGCCCGGCACACTGCCTCACCCATGCAACCTTCACCCGGTGCACTATCTTGGCGCTTCCACGATACACTAGCCCCATCCTTACCTGGTACAATCCCTCACCCTCCTTATGCTTTGTCTGGTACACCCCCATTTGCACCAACCTCCCCTTTGGCCCAGCCCAAATTAACACTGACCCTGCTCAGGCATTGCACCGACCTAACCCTCACTTGCATGGACCCAGCCCTCATGTACGCCGACCCTCACCTCTAACCTGCACAGACCCCAGGTTACGTTTGCACCGACCTCTCCCCTAACCAAACCAAATGTGCACCGACCTTACCACTGCGCCGAATCCAACTAGCACCGACCTTCACCCTGACTAGCATCGACCTTTACCCCGACCAGCCTCAACCTCACCCCAGCTAACACCGACCTCAGTCCAACCCTGCACCAACCTCCCCTTTGGCCCAGCCCAAACTAACACCGACCCTCCCAGACTAACACCGACCCCAGCTCGGCACACGCCAATTCCCGTCTGCCCGGCACACCCTAGCGTTAGCCCTCACTCGGTGCACTCCCATCCTCCTCCAACGGCCCCGGTCAATCCCTATCCGGTACACCCTCAGCTACTCTCTTCATCCGGTGCACTCGCATCCCAGCGGTACACTCCCCAATGCTTCGCCCGACACACATTCCAAATATAATAAAAGGAGTATAATAATAGTAACGATAAAAAAATAAACCCTAAAAAAGTAATAAAAAATATAATAAAGGAAATAAATATACATATGCCAAGCTGTGAGGCTCAGCGGTCTGTAGGCAAGCTGTAAGGCCCAGCGGACGCAAGCTGTGCTGCACAGCAGTAAGCCACACTCTGGGTTGAGTGTGGGGTGGACGTAGGTCTGGAGGACCGAACCACCTAAAACATCCTGTGGTGCCAAACCGGCGCTGGTGATTTTGGGCAGTTGTCGAAGTGTCCGCCCGCTTAAGTTCCACCTTGTCTTCCCACGTTCGACGCAGGAGGCTAAAGCAGTTGGTGATAGGGACCATAGGGATGATCCATTCCAGAGGAATAATGGGTTCGCCCCCATCCAGGCAAATCTGTATGTCTCCGACAAGAATGGTCTTATCGGAGTTGCTGGTGGTAGCAACGGGTCGCTTGCCTTTACGACTACGATGGTGCTTCTTCTGGGGAGCAGAAGACGACTCCACTCCAAGGTGGTAGGCCGAGAAAACACAACCTGCGGGTGTTGGTGGCACAGGGCCATTCATCAGGAATACCGGGGGTAGGCCCCCAAGATGCGAAGTCTATAGTGATGGCCGGCTGCTGGGTGGCTCGAGTGTAGGCTTTCTCCCGAGACGACAGTAGTGTTGAAGACGCTTGCCGCAACGTGCCTGTGCCTAAAGTTGTCACTGCAGGGGGTACCAGGATGTCGGTGACCCGAGGCCTTGAGCCTAAACTGGGAGCTGGTAGGACCGAAAGGCACGACAGAGGGTGCTCAGTCCGTACTGAGGTCACTGCGTCCCACAAAGGCAGACCCGTGCTAGGGATTGACGTTGTTAGATTGCGGGAGGAATGCCCCTGAGGTAGAGCCGAGGGATCCGAGACCTGATGCGGACCACTCGTAATAGACGTCGTCCACGAGAAACCCCAGAGTTGTACTTTTAGTCTGCATGCTAGGACACCTCGTGCCAGGGGTTGGGGACCCAGGCGAGGCAGTCGCGCTTCTGCGGTTCGGGTCGGGAGGCCCGAACGGGGTGCTGGGGAGCCCTGCCCCTGGCTAGGAGGCCCGTGTGGGGAGCTGGCTCGGTGGGAGCTCGAGATTGATGGCCCGAGCAGAGTGATGAGGAGCCGAACAACGTAGGGTGGAGACCCACACTAGAAGTCAGCTTGGCTGGGGCTCGGGGCTGGAGGCCCGAGCGAACCGTGAGACTAGAGTCCAGAACCTGGGACGCAAGGCTCGTCAGTAGTCAGTCGAGACTAGGCCCGGGGACTAATGCTTGCTTGGGCTGGGTCTGGTCCGGGACCCCTACGGGCACTGGTGGCGGGAGAGCCGAGCCTGACGCTCGGCCTGGTTGTCAGGACTGGCAGCTGGCATGGCGCATTGGTGGCGCCAGAGGAAACAAGAGCTGGGTGTGGCGGTGGAGCCGCCACGGGGACCACACCCAAGAAGTAGGGTGATCCGATGACAGGAGGAAAGCTACCAAAAGCAATTGGTACTGCCAAGTAACCCATCCGTGCATGGGTGGCGACGGTGATGGGACCGTAGGTGACGGCCACCATAGTTGCTAGAGTCCTAGACAAGCTGAGGCGACCGCCACGAGTAGTCGGCCAACACGATCTGGCAATTGTGAGATGAACTGGAAGCTGTTGGGAAGTGTGAACAGGTGCTCTTCTGCTACCCCTCCTGCAAGGATAGGAAAAGGGCTCCCAGACATCAAGGCTGGCACGAACTTTCACTTCAGTAAAAAGAAGGAAGGCGGGAGACGTCTCACCAGGCGTGCCATCCTTTTTGTTTCACTCCGGAGGGGGGTCCATCGGGGCAGTGTGGGCGATGACCAGAGTGAGAGGTAGGATATAGCTACGAGAGAGATGCCAGAAGTTAATGGGCCTCGGGCACCCCCTCTCTTGATCGTATCCATCTCAAAGCGGCACCGTGTACTCGCCTTTTACGGAGAGTCACGGGGAGACCGAGTGACACGAGAGGTTTTTTGGGTTAATTGGAAACATGGCTGGGGTGCGGGTGTGCCAGGCGATTTCTCAATAATCACCTGTCGAACCAAACGTTTAGCTGGGGATGCGAAGTATTGTCTTTACCACCGCGACCACGGCCACGACACCGCCGACTGCATCAACTTGAGGGACGCCATCGAGGACCTTGTCCGGAGGGGACTTCTCGACAACTTCCTCGCCAAAGCCGCTGAACGGTGGCAGAAGACGCCCCCGCAGATCGACAACCGGCCTAACGGAAAGGAGATCATAATGATCTCTGGGGGGGTCGGCCGCAGGGGGAGATAGCGCGAGCTGGAGGCGATGATACACGATGGCCGTCCGCATTGCGGACCGAAGCGACGACACCCAACGCGGGATTTCCACCCTAGGCCGTCTAGGAGATCCCATTGTCTTCTCCGAGGATGACCTAGACGGTGTGACCACACCTCACTCCGATCCTTTGGTGGTCTCAGCCACCATTAACCAATGTACTGTGCGCCGCATTTTAGTGGATAATGGGAGCGGGCCCGACGTTATTGCTTACGACTGCCTTGTCCTCATAAGTGTGGATATGTCTCGACTCGCAGCATTGCACACACCGCTATATGAATTTTTTGGCGCGACCATCCACCCGGAAGGATGCATCTCGGTCCCGATTACGTTCAGGACCGCACCAAAAGAGGTAACCTTCCTCACCGACTTTACCGTAGTTCGCCCGATGACAGGATATAACGCCATCATTGGTCGAGGGATCCTCGGCACGCTTTGAGGCATCCCCTCCTCTTATCATTAGAAGCTTAAATTCCCCACCCCCTGGGGGGTAGGGGAGGTCCGAGGGGACCAAAGGGAGTCCAGGAGATGAGACCTCATCTCCACGTGTGATCGAGATTTCGAAGAAGTACCGCCTGACAAGAGAGCGAGGACCCAAGATCCGGGCCCAAGCACGAGCGCTCCGGCGGAAGACTTGTACCTCATCCAGGTGAAGACCCGGACAGGATGTTAAAGATCAGCGCGAACTTATCTGAGCACGAAAAGCAAGCCTATGCAAGGTTTCTCACTGCCAACCACGATGTGTTTGCTTGGTCCGAGGATGAGCTTCCCAGAATACCACCGGAAGTCATCACGCACCAACTAAGGTTGGATCCCACTTGCCGCCCTGTCTAGCAGCGCCGAAGGCGTTGCAACCCCGAGCGACAGACTATTCTTAGGGAACATGTAAGTGAAAAGCTGTGCTCAAGGCTACTCATACCTACCCAATATTCGGACTGGATAGCCAACGTGGTCCTGGTCCCCAAGAGCAATGAAAGTGGCGGATGTGCGTCGACTACACCGATCTCAACAAAGTTACACCCAAGGATAGCTTTCCCATGTCACCGATCGACCAACTAGTCGATGCAATGGCCGGGCACGAAATGCTGAGCTTCTTAGATACCTATTTCGGTTATCACCAATCAGCATGCATAAATCTGACCAGGACAAGACCGCGTTCGTCACCGATCACGGCTTATACTGCTACACCCGAATGCCGTTCGGGCTGAAGAACGCGGGGGTGACCTACCAATGCCTTGTCAACCATATATTCGACTCGCAGATCGGCCGCAACATGGATGTATATATCGACGACATGCTCATGAAGAGCCTCCAAGTCGCCGAACACTTGGGCGACCTAGCGGAGACCTTCGCCACGCTCAGAAGATACAACAGGAAGCTCAACCCAGCGAAATGTGCATTCGGAGTACGATCAGGAAAATTCTTGGGCTTCCTCGTAACCCACCGGGGGATCGAGGCCAACCCCGACCAAATACGAGCGGTGCTGGAGATGCAGCGGCTAGGGCGAGTAAGGGACGTGCAGTGCCTCACCGGTCACGTCGCCGCCTTGGTTCGATTCCTCTCCCGAGCCGTTGAACGGTGTCTCCCCTTTTTCCTGTTGATCAAGCAAGCCAATCAAGCGCCGAAGAAACACATTTCACGGCCAAGATGTCAGGGTGCTCGTTTTTTTCTCCCTTAAACATGATGCTACACTAAAATATGATCAGATTTTAATGCTAGAATTGTGTTCTAAACATGCATAATCCATTTTGTTCTCATCCCTTAAACATGATTAAACCATTTAGATTTGTCTCACCCTCCCATTGAAACTAGCTAGACACATCGACGTCTCTCATCAATGGCAGCCCTCACCCCATCCTGACTTATAACGAAGCGCACGGCCGAGCGGCTCCTCCCCCGACACACAACTACACAAGAACCTTAACTTTCTAGTTTATAGCGCCATCTGAAGATTTCAGCCAAATTATTAAGCATGGATGCAAAGTACAACATGTTCTTCCTGTCTCTGCTGCTATATCTTAATCCAGCACTGGTTTCCGCAACCAGTGCAGCAAGTGCGGGAAGCATAGCCACATACTGGGGCCAAAACCACGAAGAGGGGAAGCTCGCCAAGGCCTGCGCCACCGGGAGCTACGACTACATCAACATCGCCTACCTCACCACGTTCGGCAGCGGCCAGACCCCGGTGCTCGACCTCTCCTGCCACTGCAACGCCACCCACGTCCGCGGCTGCTCCTGCGGCCTCGCCCGCGAAATCAAGGCCTGCCAGAAGCGGGGCGTCAGGGTCCTCCTCTCCCTCGGTGGGGAGTCCGGCCGGCAGTGCCTCAACTCCACCGACGACGCCAAGCGGGTCGCGGAGTACCTGTACAGCAACTTCCTCGGCGGGAAGTCGCCCTCTCGCCCGTTCGGCGGCGCCGTCCTGGACGGCATCGACTTCGCCGTCGTGGGGAAGGCCAGGAAGGACCGCATGCACTGGGATGACCTCGCCAGGGCCATCGCCAACTACAGCTCGGCGGGGAGGAAGGTGTACCTGACGGCGGCTCCGCAGTGCGCCTTCCCGGACAGGACCCTGCAGAAGGCCCTGCGCACCAGCCTGTTCGACATCGTCTGGATCCGCTTCTACAACCACGCCTCGTGCCAGTACTCGGCGGAGGGGCTGATCCCCCTGAAGCTGTCGTGGGAGAGGTGGAACGCCGAGGTGCCGGCGAGCCAGGTGTTCATCGGGCTGCCGGCCGCCGGCGAGGCCGCGGAGAGCGGGTACGTGCCGCCGGCGAACTTCACCGGCGAAGTCCTCCCGTTCATCAGCAACTTCCCGAAGTACGGGGGCGTCATGCTGTGGGACAGGTATTACGACGTGAAGAACAAGTACAGCGACCAGATTAAGTGTGACGTGAAACCTTGCGAAGCCACGAGCTCTATCTGACTTCGGGCAGCTGAAATGGCGACTTTAAGTGTAACGTCTACATTTAGATGTGTCTCTTGAGTATATTTGTAATAAAGGAATGGTGTTATTTGTAGATTCGCCCTTTTTAATGTACTAATTTATGTGTACGTACGTGCCAATGCACAGTGAAAATCGAATACAAAGTTTCAAGCTTTTCAATTTATTTATGGACCAACTAGCAATCAGGAAGATAATGATCACCGATAAAACTATCGATCATTTCCTCCCAATTGTAATCATTACACGTAAATGTGAAGTGTTCTATTGGCCAAGGACCGGATCATTAATTTGACAATCTTATCATCAGAAGCTAAAAAAGTAGCAGCTTATTCGTTATCATGTTGTTTGATTGGTTACATCTCAAAACGCAAATCCTTTTTACATTTTGCAAGATACCAATCATCTGATGCCTAACGTTACTAATGCATCATCTGTCGGGAGTAGAGATGTAAATGGATTAGATTCGACTTGGATAGACCAATACCATATCTTATCCGTAAAAATTTTACAAATATCATATCCAGATAGTACCATATTATTTTCACGGGTATGGTTAGTTTTGGCAATATTTGATTTTTTTATAGGTTTAAAAATATTTGATTTTTAGTTAGATTTTGAGGCTAACTCAGGCCAAGTAGCGGGTACCTTAACCAATGTCACAGGGCCTTCTAGAACTCAACGTATGCTTAAAGTGACAACCCCTTGGCCAGGGATCTAACTCGCACAACGTTGCTTCTCCTAGGGCCATGCCCAGGGCAGGACTTAATCCTTAATGGGGGAAAGTGAAGAAGAATGGGGGTAAGCCTAACGTAGGGATGCGGGGCATCGGGACTGGACTCCCTCCCAGGGCACTACCCCTCAAAGAGTAGGACTGTTGCACCGAGACTTTGTGTCTTTGATTTTTAAACCCTTAGGCATGCATACGACCGGGCTCATAACGTCTCGCGGGGCTTTGCCACTCTTGTCATGCCTATCTTTTCATAATTTTGTTATTGATTTTTTCATGTTCTATGATTTTCGAGGACCTTTGTCGGCGAGATATAGCATGAAAGCTTATTCTTTTGAGGGTCAAGACTACCCCTATTTGAGACCTCTCCCGTATTGGGGAGTGCCTAGATTGGTTGTATAATCCATCAACCCCTTGCCCCTACGCTTGGCCGAAGAGAAGAGAAAAAAGACTATCACCTCCCCCGAGCATGGCCGAAGGAGAAATAGTGTTATACAAAGAAGGGCATCTCTGATAGAGGTAAATAAAATACTGATAAAGTAGGAAGAGTGATCTCCGGAGTGTCTCTAGGGGTCATGACCTTCTTGAGCTGCTCCTCCATGCTAGCAAGCTTTTGGAGGAGGAGAGTGTTGGTGTTGGACTCAGCTGGGGCCGGATTAGCAGGAAACGGATTTGGCATAGACCGCCTCAAAAATGGAGGAGGTGGTTGGCGTTGCGGCCTGGTAGAGGAATGACTAGCTGGTTGGGCCGACGCTAGAATAATAGGAGTTCGCAGACGAGACAGAACTTGTTGTGTGACCGTCTGGTCATTAGGCATGTTGATTTGAAGGCCACCCACGACCTGAGGGGGTTTGCAAGAAGAAGAAGGGAAAGACTTCCCTTTGAGTGCAGCCTGGATTGCTTGGCGTTGAGCATTGTCTAATTAAGATAGAGCGGTGATAAGATCGTTCAGATTAAAGGACGTGGAACCTTCCCCAGGAGTGGATTGAGTGACGGGTTGAGCTTGAGAGGAAGGCTCAATCCCCTGAGCAGTGGTATCCGCTACATAAACTTGGGGGTAATGAGGATGAGAGGGAGCATAGTTTCCCTCATGGTGAATAAAGCCTTGAGGAAGGGCCTCATATTGGATGAGTCCCTGAGGAGGGACCTCATAGGATTGGTCATATTGACCTTCCTCATAATCATAGGAATACTCTTGATTGGCCATGTTGACAATTTTACCTGAATGAAGCTTCATAAGTATTATGAGGAATTATTTCAATCAAACAAAATATAGCTCGCAAACAATCACTCAAGTAAGTTATCAAACAAGTTGCCAAACAGGTTATGATGCTTATGGAAAGTTTTAGCATTCTTTGGGGTTAAGTAAGGGTGGATTTATAAAGGAGTAGTTAGCCTCCTTTCAATGTAGATCCTAGTTTCAATTTGAATGTAACCTCTAGGTTAACTAGGTTCTTTCTCTCTCTTCACCAACGCATGGGTTAACTAAACTTCTGGGTGCTTCAAAGATACAACCAGCCTAGCTTCCATGAGGGAATCCACGGGTGCGAGGACTTATGGAGGCCTTGGTTAAGGAATTTATAATCCAAAGAGACAGAATGCTCAATGGAGAGTCCTTCCTTTCCCAAGAGGGTGTAGGAAATTCTAAAGGTGTAGAGAGAGGAGGTCTCTCAACCAAATGCCCTAGAATGCTTTTGTCAATCCCATGATGAAATCCATGCCAATTTCTTCCCACTTCCATTTGGGAATATCTAGAGGATGTAACTTTCTAGCGGGCTTCTGATGTTCTGCCTTAACTTGTTGACAAGTGAGGCAACATGACACGTAATCCACCACTTCTTTTTTCATATTAGCCCACCAATAATTTCTCTTAAGATCTTGGTACATCTTAGTAGCACCTAGGCGAATGGCATACCTCGATTTATGTGCTTCATCCATAACCAGTTTCTTGGTATCATCATGATCTGGGATACAAATTCATCCTCAGAATAGCAATCTCCCGTCAGTCGACATAGAGAAATCTGGCCTTTGATCAATATTATCTTTGATTTCCATCAGTGCAGGATCATTCTCTTGCAACTTGACCAGGTCTTCTATTAAAGTGGGTTGTAACCAAAGATTGGCAATAAAACATTCTTCTTTCTCCTCACAGATATCTAGATTTAACTGGGCAAACTTAGAAATGAGACTGGTCATACCTTTCATGAGGCTTGATAACATTCCCATTGGTTTCCTGCTGAGCGCATTGGCTACAACATTTGCCTTGCCCGGATGATATTGTATGGTGAAATCGAAGTCCTTAAGATACTCCAGCCATCCCCTCTGCCTCATGTTTAGCTCCTTTTGAGAAAAGAGGTATTTCAAACTTTTATGGTCTGAATATACTGTGATTTTTTCTCCATAAAGATAATGACACCAGATCTTTAAAGCAAATATAACAGCAGCCAGTTCCAGATCATGCGCTGGATAAATCTCCTCGTGCCACTTCAGTCGTCTTGAAGCATAACAAATTACCTTACCATTTTGCATAAGTACGTACCCAAGGCCAATGCCTGATGCATCCGTATATACTTCAAGTCCGCCGCCTTCTACGGGCAATGTTAGAATAGGTGCACTGGTGAGATGTTCCTTGAGAGTCAAGAAACTCTCCTCACACTCGGAGGTCCATACAAATGTATTTTCCTTCCTAGTGAGTCGTGTTAGAGGCATAGCGATTTTGAAAAATCCTTAATGAACCACCTATAATAACTAGTCAGACCAAGAAAACTTCTAATTTCAGAAATAGTTGTTGGTCTGCTCCAGTTCTTGACAGCCTCCACTTTAGTAGGGTCCACCAAAATTTCTTCTTTGAAAATAACATGGCCAAGGAAAGAGACCTCCTTTAGTCAAAACTCACATTTATTTAACTTTTCATATAGCTGGTGTTCCCTTAAAATTTGTAAGGTAATCTTAAGATGTTCTTCATGTTCGTCCTTCATCTTGGAATAAATAAGGATATCATTAATGAACACGACCACAAAGTGGTCAAGATATGGCCAGAAAATATTGTTCATGAGTTACATAAATGCTGTGGAAAGTCATCTTGTGAATATCCTCTTCTTTGATCCTTAATTGGTGATAGCCAGACCTGAGGTCAATTTTGGAGAAATACTCTGCACCGGAGATCTGGTCAAATAACTCATCAATACGTGACAGTGGGTATTTGTTCTTCATAGTGAGTTGATTCAACTACCGGTAGTCGATGCACAATCTGAGGGAACCATCCTTCTTCCTGACAAATAAGAACGGCGCACCCCAAGGAGATGTGTTAGGGTGAATAAAGTCCTTCTCCAATAGTTCCTAAAGTTACTTCTTTAATTCGTTAAGCTCCGTGGGGGACATCTTGTAAGAGGCCTTTGACACAGGTGCTGCTCCAGGTGTGAGTTCAATGGAGAAATTGACTTCCCTATCGGGTGGTAGACCATGTAAGTCAGAAGGAAAGACATCTAAAAAATCTCTAACCATGGGGATTGCTTCTATAAGGATTTCCTTGGACTTGGTAATGATAATGGAAGCAAGGAGCCACATTCACCGTTCCGCCTGATGACGATCAGGCCTTCACGCAGTTCGGCGTCTATCTGCTCACGTCGAACACGACCAACGGGCTCTATGCCTACAACATGGACACGCCGGCTGGGCTTGGGGCTGTCTCTGGCGCTCCTGACGCGCGGTATCTGTTCACGGCCAATAACCAGGTCATTGCGCTTGGTGATGGGGCTGAGCTCAACCGGTTGAGTGTATCAGCATTCGGCAACCACGCCGATTGGGCGGGTAAGGGCTCTGACGAGCAGGACATGAACGACGGCGGCGCGTTCACTGGCGGTGGCGACCTTGGCAATGGTGTCGCCATCATCGCGCAGGATCGCTCGCTGCGGAAAATGTCGTTCGGCAATGCCGGTGGTGGCGCCCTGTTCCGGCTTGACCGTCTGGCCGATGATGTGGGCTGCGTCCATCCTCGGGCGCAGGCGACCTATAACGGGGTGTTCTACTGCCTCCATACCGATGGCTTCTGGGCCACGAACGGCGCGGCGCCCATCAATATCGGCGCGGGCAAGGTCAATGAGTGGTTTCTGGCCCGATGCTCCGACCTCAAGCAAGTGTCGGCCTCTGTAGATCCAAAGAACACCATCATCCGCTGGCGCTATCGTGCTGCAGGCGACGGTTCCAGCGATGCGGTGTTCAATTCCTACATCGACTACAATTGGGTGCAGAACGAATTCATTCCAGGGACGGAGCCGACGGCGGCCATCTTCCGCATGGGCTCGCCGGGCTACGTGCTCGATACTCTCGACAGTTTCGGCGCGCTGGATGACTGGTCGCAGTATCCGTTGGGCTCCTCGGTCTGGCAGGGTGGCAACTTCCGCCTCGCGGGGCTGGATGCGGATTACAAGTTCGGCTTCTTCGATGGCCCCGCCGCTGCGGCAATCCTCGAAACCCCGACCGAGGGCGGTCTGGTCAGCGCATTGGTCAACTGGTGCGAGCCGCTTACGGATGATGCCGATGCTACGGTCCAGGTTGGTGTCAAGGAGCGGCTGTCGGACGCGATAGTGTGGAAGCCCGCGGTGTCCATCGGGGCGTCGGGCAGGGCCGGTATCCGAGCCCGCGGGAAGTGGCAGCGCTATCGGCTCAATCATGCCGCTGCGGGATCGTGGTCGCGTGACACCGGCATTATCGGGGTTGTGGCTCCGAAAGGTGGCCCGCGATGAGCAACGAATTGCATGTCGAGTTTTACCACCGCCACAACAAGCGATTGAAGGACTCCAACGTACTCACGCTGGTCTCGACGGGGATAGCATCAAGCGGCTTCGTTGTTGACCGGCTGAGAGATGTGACCGCTCAGCGGCTCAACCAATCCTACTGGCACTACATTGTCCCGGTAATTCGGGTGGCATCATGAGCAATGTCACCTACGAGGGGGGCGTTTCCGGCATTCGCGCCGTGAAGCTCTCGTCTACCAGCGTCACCGATATTGTCGCGGAACCGAAGCGGTGCCTCGTCAAGAAAGTGTACGTCACGGAGATCAGCGGCAACACGCCCAACTTCTCGCTCGAGGTCTATGACGGGACGACCTCCTACTACCTCCAGAACACCAAGCCGATGACGGCGCGGCAGACCCTCGAATGGGGCGATATCCCGCTGAACAAGGGCTGGAAGCTCCGGGCCACTGCGGGCACGGCAAACCGCATTGATGTGATTGCCGTCATCGTTGAGCCGGGGCAGGGGTGACGTTCTTTCCCTACTCGCGGCAAGACGTGCTGCTGCGATGGGCCGACGACATAGAGCCTGAGTTACGACGGGCCGTTGCGATAGAGGGAAAGCCGCTGATCGACGTGTTCTGGAATCTCGCTTCAGGTGAAAGCGAGGCGTTCCGGGTCGTGACGGAGGCGGTGTATCGGTATATCGATGATATCGGTAGATCGATATCCAGATCTCTGGGTCGTTACAGGTTATCACCAAATCAAAATCAAGCTCGAAGATGTGTCAAAGACAACTTTCATTACTCGTTATGGTCACTACGAGTTCTTAGTAGTACTATTCGGGTTGACCAATGCGCCAGCTATTTTCATGGAATAGATGAATCAGATCTTCTGCCCTTATCTAGATCAGTTTGTCGTGGTCTTTATAGACGGCATCCTGATATATTCTGCCAGTCAAGAGGAGCATCGACAGCATTTAAGAGTGGTTCTGTTGACTCTTAGGGAGAACAAGTTCTACGCCAAATTCAGCAAGTGTGAATTTTGGCTGGATCAGGTTATGTTTCTCGGACACGTTATATCCAGGAATGGCATATCTGTGGACCCTAGCAAGGTTGAAGTAGTGACAAAGTGGGAAGCACTGAAGACAGTCATGGATATCAGAAGCTTCCTTGGTCTGGCAAGCTACTACCGTCGGTTCATTTGAAGCTTCTCCACCATTGCAGTCCCAATGACCAAGTTGACTAAGAAAGGAGCAAAATTTATCTGGTTCGAAGAGTGTGAAGATAGTTATCAGATTCTCAAAGAAAAGCTCACTTCGGCCCCAGTATTGGCACTCCCTCGAGGGAATGATGGCTTCCCTATCTATATAGATGCCTCTAGGATCAGCCTTGGCTGTATACTAATGCAAAATGACCGAGTGATCGCCTATGCCTCAAGACAGTTGAAGGATCATGAGAAGAACTACTCCACTCATGACCTTGAAATGGCAGTAGTGGTCCATGCTTTGCGCATCAGGAGACTATTTATATGGGGTTTGGTTTGAGGTCTTCACTGACCATCAGAGCCTCAAGTACATATTCACTCAGATGAAACTCAATTTGAGGCAAAGGTGATGGGTCGAACTATTGAAGGACTATGGCTTCGCCTTGCAGTACCATCCGGGCAAGGCAAATGTGGTGGCGGATGCTCTCAGTCGTAAATTGATGGTGTTGAGCTTACATCGAGAATGAGGTATGATGGAGGGTGTGATTGAATCACAACCTGAGAGGAGGAAGCAATTATGTCTCTTGGCTGGGTTGTCTGCTAGACCTACATTCTTAGACAGGATGGCTGAGGTGTAGAAGCAGGACATGGCATTGTAGAAGCTACTGAACAATGAGGACTTCCATGTGGGAATTGATGGGCTGATCATGTTCTGAGGAAGGATCTGTATACTAGATGATGTGAAATTAAAGAGGGACTTGATGCAGGAGGCTCACAGATCAAAGTTCTCCATCCACCCCAGAAGCACCAAGATGTTCCAAGATATGAAGAGGGTGTATTGGTGGCCAGGAATGAAGAAAGACATAGCGAATTTCGTGTCCAAATGTCTTACATATCAGCAGGTGAAGATTGAGCACCAAAGACCTGGCGGTCCTCTCTAGACCGTTGAGATGGCACAATGGAAATGGGAACAAATCACAATAGACTTTGTGACTAGGCTATCCATGACAAGAAGGAAGCATGATACCATCCGGGTAATTGTGGATAGATTCACAAAAATTGCACACTTTCTGCCCATCAACAAGCAGACTCCAATCGAATCCTTAGCGAAACTGTTCATCGCTGAGATCATTCGGTTCCATGGCGCACCTTTATCTATCATCTTTGACCGAGAGCCTCGATTCACAGCAAGGTTCTGGAAGAGTTTGCAGCAAGATATGGGGACAGAGTTGCGATTCAGCTCAGCATTCTATCCTCAGACAGATGGGCAATCTGAGCGCACTATCCAGACTTTAGAAGATATGCTGAGAGCATGCATCATTGAATGGAGGGAAAATTGGGACGATCATTTGCCCCTGTGATTTCTGGATCAGTCGGTTTAGGTGATTGGATGCGGTCTCTTTCCTGACTGTGACAGTTCCCTAATGACTCAATCTAGAGCTGCCACCGTCCTTGTCTCTGGTTGCATAGCGGCTATCCCTTGACTACCGGGCTTACCTAGCGATCGAGTGGTGGTTCACTTTGCCTAGAATGTCATCCTCTCTACTTGTGTACTGCTGTGTGTCTCTGTGTGTGTGTCGTGTCTGGTTCCGATCAACCCAGTGAGACCAAGGGTTGACAGGTGACCTTGTCTATGTCTCGACGGTTCTGTCCAGGTTAAGACAGTGTTATGGATGCCACGGGGTACTGTCCTACCTCAGTTGCGTGTCCAAGTGTGCTGAGGGTTCTTGGTGTCCTCTCGGGTCTCCGTGAGTTGTTTCCTGTAGAGTGCTGTTTCCTCTGGCTTAGGAGTAGACTGATTGGCGACTTGTTCCACTGTCCGTGATGATTTTGCCTCCGAGTCGTCTGACTCAAGGATCATTACGTGAGTAGGTCTAGTTGTCTTGTCCTGAGTCTATCAGTAGTGGTCGTACTGTCACTGGTGCTTTGTAGTATGTGGGACAGCGCTTGGTTAGCCTGTCTATACTTCGGCACTCATTTTAGAGTCTGTGTTTCGTGAGCCTCTACTAGTCATAGCCTTACGGCATGCTTCGGCGTGACGGCTCTTGTAGTGGGGCACTTTCCCAGTTTACGGTTCTTAAAGCTAGTTCCGTGGGCCCCCAGTCCAACCGTAGCGTCCTTCGGAGAGGGAATACTAGCTAGAGGCCTGGCTTAGGCAGTCGGCCAGTGTGTGCACACGTGGTCAGGGGCTTTGGACTTGTGTCGTTAGACGTGACCCTGACTAGTCACTCACGTTATGGTACTATCCTGCTTCTGGCAGTGTCTTTGTCTTGACCTAGTCCTTGCGGTAAGGTACGTGGACAACACCCTAGTAGGCGCAACATAAGACGTCAGTGGACGCAGGTGACTGTTCTTCTAGTGGTGAGGTACTCCAATCACATGGCACGTGGCTCTTGTGGTTCTCTTCGCGTTTCCTGTGCGTCATGACCTCCTAAGTCAGCCCTCTCATGGCTGCACTCGAGGTCAATGTCCTGTCGTATGCATGACGTTCTAGTCATGTGTGGGACAATGTGCATGACGTTCTAGTTGTGTCGTTTGGGTCTGAGTTTGTCTAGGTTTTCCTAGGTTTTCTTGTTGTTCTTACAGGTCTTCGCTCTAGGCCTGGCGTCTTGTCAGTGGATCGGTAACTCCTAACTTCATCAGATTAGAATCTGCCCTTCTGTCATTGCTTGGAGTAGTTAAGGGAGCCGAGGTTAGTTTTACAATCGCGCATGTTCGGTATGGCTCTTTCCCTTTCCTTTTTTAGCTCCCCTAGCTCTTAGCTTGCTCCCTACTCCTGCATCCCTTTTCTTTACAACTTTGTAGTTTAGTTTTCCTACTTTACTATAGTTGTTACCTGTTGCTTATCTGTTGTTTACCTACTCTTTTAGCGTGTTACTGTGTGTTTTTCAGTGGGGATCCGTGTGACCCCTACTGAGCCAGTGACACGAGACTCACCCTTACTTTTCATGTGGGCCGTGTTTCGTGCTGCTTCCATGGGTCCTTGCTTAGCGTGTCGTAGTGGCCAGCTGGTACCTTCGTCGGGCTTCCCCCGACTCTTTCGTTACGTCTTTTCTGTTCTGTCGACTCTACTGTTAGACTTGTCATCTTTCTTGTGGACTGGACTCTGGTATATCATTGTTAAAGGTAAAGTGTTAAGTAAAAAGTAATTTTATTTCTACTACTTTAGTAAACCGATCTAATGAAATTTAATTACTTACTATTATATCTTTGCCGCTTCAATGTCTTAGAAGTCTCTTCAAACCTTGAAAACAGTGCATTTTAGAGGTTTACATCTACCTTTTTTACTCTCTGTATTTTCTACAAAAAGAAAGTTTTGTCAGAAGGTTTGATGTTCTTTCTCTTTTGAGGTCGACCTGCTGAGTCTATAGTGTCGACACTGCTTCACAAATTCTTGCTCGCAACAGGTTCTGGAATGCGCCTGAGGTCAACCTCCTGGTTCAATGGTTTCGACACTTGCTTTGTGCTCGCTACTATCTAGAGTGCTAGCTATGTTCGTGAGGTCGACACTACCGATGATGAGGTCGGGATGGTCATGAAGAGCACCAGGTGATTTACTTACTGTGTGAGACTGAGGTCGACACTCTGATGGTCTGAGGTCGACACTTCTTCGCAGAAAACTGATGATAATGGTTTCTGGAATGGCCTTGAGGTCGACCTCCTGAGAGATGAGGTCGACACTTCCTTGTTGATTTAAGCACTCGGCTGCTTGATCAGGTTTAGGGAGGTTGACACTTGGTAATGATGAGGTCGACACTCTTCATCCCCGGTCAACAAAAGGTGTTTCATGAGTTTCCAAAATAATTAACCAATGACTTATAGTGAGACATCATCAAAATAATATTTTATTCAACATTCTCTCCCTTTTTGATGATGACAACTATGAGTCATTGTGCTTATAGTTTTGGCATTAATTTTGGGTAGGGAACTCATGCAAATTAATTGAAACAATGCAACATGATGTTCAATGAATGCATGATCATAATATGCAATGGACAGACCAACTTCTCTCCCCCTTTGACATAGAAACTCGCTGGACAACAACACATCCTCTTCTCCCCCTTTGACATCAGCAAAAATGAGAAGGGTACATAATTCAGAGCAATGGGAAGTGAAAGGAATGTGAGAGAAGCTTCAGAAGAGGGATTCAAGGCTAAGACAGAGACAAGGAAATGACATGCGCAACCCTCAAACCAAATATCTCCTAGCACATAAGCATGCCATGGTAGTAGAGTATGAATGGAAGGATTAAAGTCAAGAACTTATGTCCAGAATTAAGCAATTAAAACAGAACTCACAATGGGATTACTAAGGCTGATGCACAAGAGAACAGAAGTCCTGGATGTTCCTTATTCAGTTTAACTTATGAAACCCAGTGATCTTTCAGGATTAACTACCATGAGTAGTGAAATCAAACAAGCTAGAATAGTGAGAGCTTTTCTGACCTTGCACTCCTGATTTTCACATTGGCAGAGCTGACAGTCAAGATAAACATACACATTTTTATGTGAGGAATCACATTTGTTGGATGCAAATGCCCCAGTTACTCAGTGCAGTTATCTATCATGCCTCATTTGATCAGAGATAGCTTGTGATTTCATGCCTGTCCCACTACCACTTCATTGGTGAAGGGTGACAGTTTCTTAGTGATCATTAACTATTACTCTATTAAGCTTTTCTAGTCATTTTTTTAATAAACTCTATTAGATCAGAGGCAAGACATTGTCTTTTGACGCAAACCACCTCACGTCTCAGGTGAAGTGTATCTGGTTACTCAGCAAGTTCTGACCATTGCTCTGTAAGGAGTGCATTAAAGAGATCTCACTAGATATGGTCGTTTGATCACAATACTCAATAGAGGTATATCAACCAAGATTGTCACTGAAGAAGCATAACCAGACCATGGAGCATTAGAACTTGTACCAAGAAATGCATCATCGGAAGTAAGCCTTATGGAGTCACTTCTCCAAGTTGCTAGCATTCAGATCAGAAGGTTGTTGACCCTAAGCCTCATTATATTTACACAACCATGATATGAGAAGATGCAGGAGAATGCTGTTAGAGAGGTCAGTCAATAAGAATAGTCTTAGAAGATAAAAAGATAAAATAAAATAAATAGAATAGAATAATAACATAATTATTATTAAACCCTATACCCCCCCTTTCCCCCTGCGTTCTCTCATCTCACTCTCGACACACTCCCCCTCCCACACTCCTGTCTTTCTTCCCCTTCCCCGTTTCCCCGCCACTGGCAGTCACGGTGGTGGCGATGCTCGGAGGCAGAGCAATGGCGACAGCGTGCAACAACGGGAGGCTCGAGGGCATGTTGAACTAGAGGCGGGGGTGGACGTGCTTACGTTCGTAAGAAGCCAGCCATGGTATTGATCGTTATTTCAAGGTTTTGGGTGAGGTTTGAAGCTCGTTTCAAGTAAGGAGACGGATCCTTGCTATTCTCCCACATGTTTCCTACGATTCCATGCCTGGTGAGGCCGAGAGGGGGAGCATTTCTATTGTTCTGGGGTTTCTGCATGCCGAAGGTTGAGCGTTAGATTTGGCTGATTGAGGCCTTGTTTGATGGATTGAATGTGGTTTTCTAGTCATAGGATGGTCCGGGGATGATTCCCCATGTTTTCCCCTTCGTCTAGGGACGAATGGGCTTCTGATCGAGCTCTAGGGGAGCTCGAATGGTGTTTTCTGTGAAAATTGCCGGAGATCGCCATAAGGGTGGCCGTCGCATCCAGTACTCGGTGGCCATGGGCCTGGCCGTCAAGGTTTGCTGGGTGGCCAGGATCTGGCCACCAAGGGTCTCAGGTGGCCATCACGGTGGCCGTCCTACCCGCTTTCCCCATTTATGAGGCTCATGTTAGGGTGGCCAAAGGGCTAGCCACCCAGGCTCCTGTGCAGCCAGAATAGTGGCCTCCAAGGCCCCTGTAGTGCCCAAGGTGGGCTGCCAGAGGTTTGGCCACCCAACCCTCTAGGCGGCCATCGGGGTGGCTGCCCAGTGTCTGGCTCTAGGCAGCCAAGGGAGTGGCCGCCCAGTCCTATGAGAGTCCCAACGTGGGCGGCCAGGGGGTTGGCCACCCAGCCCTGTTGGGCAGCTAGGGATTTGGCCACCCAGGACTGTGGGTGGCCAATGTTATGGCCACCCTGCTCCCTTCAGCCCAGGGTTTGCCGTGTACTGAGATTTGATACCTGAGGTGTACGTGGGAGTTAGGGCTTCACGAGAGGTGTATCTGCGTGATTCTTGAGGTTCTGTCAAGTCTAGATCGGGCATGTGGACCACTCGGGTGTATGGCCCCATAGTGTGGATAGTCAGTTCTGTGTTGGGCCTTTCGTGTCGAGTGTCGACTGTCCCTACAAGAGTTTCGTGATCACGAGAGATGTTGCCGCATGAGGGCTATGATCATGGCTAGGTATCTTGGGTAGGAGTTGTGGACCGTGGCCCTTGTGCTTCAATCCTACGCTTTGGTTGGTCTTTTGTGGATTGGTAGTCATGGTTGGTTGTTTGTTTAGTGGTCCTTGGTTCTCGTGCTAGTAAGTCACCTCATGGTGGCATGGTGTAGACCAGAGGTACTCCGGTGGTTTCCGTAGTTGCGAGAGTTCTTGGTGACTCGACCAACTTGACGTAGCTAACATGGGCACATTCGCATGCCAATCCACCTGGGAGTGGTGGAGGCTTGTCTCGTGTAGTGGTTCTGTAGTAACCCTGATTTTTTTGAAGATATAAAAATTTAAATTAAACCCTTTATAGATCTCTCCTAGATCTATCCTCGACAACTATCCTTTCACAGCGATGTACACTCCAAGACGAGGCAGTGATCAAAGGCCTGACAACGTGGTTGACGATGGCTTCTTCATCTTCTTCCTTTCTCGGCGTTCTCCTTCAGGGCTGAGCGATCCTCTCCAAGACTCGGCGAGGAGGAGATGGTGGCGTTCTTCATCTTTTCCCAGCTCTAGTTTCAAGATAGCATCTCATGCTCCCTTTCCCCTTAGTTATCTCCATGCTTTAGTTCGTTCTTTCTTATTAATCATGTTCCTTTTCATCTCCCTAATTAATCTTCTTTTTCTTAAAAATCCTATGTGACACATTCACAGTCCAGACCTACCAAGGCATCACGTGTGGTTCACTACTTGGCTAACGTGATTCACATGATGGCCGCATTCTCTTTCTCTGACAACAAAACAGAGGAGCCCAGTACTAGCCAAGGTGAGCATTCACTCTGGTATCCGGAGTGGAGACCCTGGCATGGCCACATATCCCTCTCCTTTCCAAAAGAAAGGACTAGGCAGCTCTTCGATGTCCTCATCGAGAGGGGGCAAATCATGCCTTGCAATCCACCGGCAGACTACACCTAATGGGACTTCAGTCACCCCCAGTACTGCCTTTTCCACGTCAGAATCTGCCACACGATCGAGTCTTATGAGGAAGTTCAGTACCTAATCTAGAAATAGATCCAGTGGGAGTAAATCAATGCCGAGGGGAGCTCTATGGTGGTTCTGAGGCTTCAACAAGCCGGAGAAGAAACCATGAGCATCACTAGGAATGCACCAGAACAACTAGACCCTCCTCAAGTAAATGGGCACTGGCTGCCTTATCAACATACCTCAGAATGACTCGAGTTTCGAACCGATAATCGAGAAGCTCTCGAGCGATTGCGAAGGCGCAGGGAGTGGGACGCCAGTCAGGAGACTGAGTTGAGCATTTTCTCGGTCAATGTCATCCATCATCTTGCCACTGTGGCTCCTCCAGACTCCCAGACATCGACAATCAGCTGGCCAGCCCCTGGCACTCTAGCCGTGTAATGGCGGCCCTGGCAAGAGCTGGAGTCTCTCCCATTTTCCAGGGAGGATACTGCCAGGCTGCTCCGAGTCCTCCTCGGCTGAGAGGAATGTCCTGGTGGGCGAGATGACCCCCAAGTTCCTCTCGCTCTCCCGTTGCCCTCTCCCCATCTCCGATATCAGGAGATAGGAAGGGGAAGTAAAAGTAGGGTGAGGTTCTCGCCCGATCGTGTCGTGTCTCCTCGGTCGGAGAGCCATTGGGTCTTCTTCGCATGCCCTGCAACCCAGCCCAGATTATAAAGAAGACATCTTCGGAACCTTCAGTGACTCCGGCCAGTAAGTCGGGCCCTCTATCGCAAGGCCCGGTCGACGCACGAAGTCAGGGTAACTGCCCAGAGCAGTAATACCCTGCTGCATCTTCAGCTATTACCAGACCTTGCTCCTAGCCAGATCGTAAAGGTAAGGCTAAGGAGTGAGACACCAAGCACGTCTCCCAACCCGCATCTCAACAAAAGACTTTGCCACCATGGGTAAGACATCAAACCACGTATACGTCTTCAGATGCCGGCCCCAGTACACCAGCGCATCAGGGGAGACACTCTTCGCCACCATGGATAAGGCATCAAACTACGCACACATCTTTAGAAGCCAGCAACAACATGCCAGCTCACCACCGAGCTCCTCCACCACCGCGGGTAAGGCATCAAACCGCGCATACGTCTTTAGACACCGACCCTAGTACACCAGCTTATCAAAAGCTATCTCATTTGTCACCGCGTGTAAGGCATCAAACCACGCATACGTCTTTAGATGCCAGTCTCAGCATTCCAGTATACCAGGAACTACTACATGAGGTCATTGTTGGGACTCCTCTGGTTTGATAGGTAGCTACCTTGTGCTGTGTGTAGTTTTGATGATTGGCAATGCAACAATGGTCTCATGACTGGTGTGCAGCTTTGATGAGTGGCAACTATATTTTATTTCATGCATGGTCAGGTATTGGCTTAAAGCTCCTTGAATGCATCTTTTCCAGTGTCTGAAATAGGTTGTCTCTTCTGGAGTTTTAGGGTGAAAAAACTATTTCTTTTTCTCTTAGTATCCACTCAATATGATAAAATTGACACAATATTGATAACATTATCAACTAAATGATACCAAATTAAGTCAGTGGAAGGGAAACTTAATTACAAATAGTCAGCAGCATAACAACAATCCTTGCCATCTCTAGACTTTTCTAGAGAGAGAAGCTCTGGGGTTTTACTTTTGGAGAGTGTCCCACGACACCCATGGGGCGGACTAGTTGTTCACCGGTGGTGCTGCCTGTCGACAGGTGACCAGTGTGGGAGGTAGAGGCAGGGGTGGAGGGGGCGGGCAAGGTGTGCCAAGGCCCCAGATCATCTGTTTCAGGTGCTGACGTGAGGGACATACCTGGAGGTTCTATAAGGAGAGGGAGCAAAGTTGTGGGAGCAGGTCACTAGAGGGACACGTTCTTACGCAGATGTCGTGCGCTAAAGGTCATTACTCAGATAGGTGTTAGGCAGGGGAAGGGAGTATTTGAACATAGGTTCACTTCCCCTAGATCCTTTGTGCGGCCATCAAGAATGGCTCAAAAGTGGTTTGAGTGTTACGCCGGTCGAGGATTGGGCAAGCACGACGATGATTGGGTCTTGCTTGGAGGCAAGAGTCGGAGGAGACGCCCGCTAGGAGGTGTGTCGTGTTGGGTTCGTGGCAGTCAGCAATAGCGAAGCGGTGGCAGTAGACATTGCGGAAGGAGGCTTTCTGATGGCTAATCAGGTGGTGTTGAGGGTGCAGAGGTGATCCATGGCTACAAGGACCTTCCCAAGCCCTAGGGTAATGGCTATTACTCCAACATTGCAGGGGGTCTTCTCATTGGTTAGTAGGTTCGCGACAATCGAGTCTAGGTCTCTGGGCTTTGCTGCGGAAGGCAATGTTACGGTGGTGCAGATTAGAGCTAGGGTTTCCAGCCTCTTTGAAGTGTCGCTGGCAGTCACTTTCGCCATCGGAGGGAGTGGCTATGTGTTGCGAATCAAAGCCGCCCCGTCCAACCGTCGGAAGACATTAGGGCTACACTCTCGCAAGCGAGAGAGGAAGGAGATGAACATGGGCCTTTTCAAAACTCAAGATTCTTACGCACGGGGTTGGGCCGATCGGGTAGGGCCAGCTAGTGAAAGCGATTGGGCTTAAGCCTATTGGGCCACCTCAAGTGATCGGGCAAGCGACGGGTTCACGCCTACCAGGGAACATACCCGACTTCGATTGGGGGGGGGGGTCCCTAACGAGTCCGACAGACCCACCATGAGTCAGTCCTCTCCCCTGCTTGATCCTACTACAATCTCCTCCCCACTTACGATTAGGAGAAAGTGGGAGGGGCCGACAGAGGGGATCGATGGCGTTCGCGACGGCGTCCCCTCTACAACCAGGCCCCCCATGACAACCTTTCGCAATACCCGACCAGGAATCTCTTTCTGTCCTTCTGCAGATGCAACGTGGTGGTGATGGTTACCACAGTGCCTGACAGATAGTGGGTATCACCGCGACCGGTAGGGAGCAGCTGGAGAAGGGTCGGGAGATCCTACCAACGGCAGGACCTGGTCTTCGTGGAGGGCGAGCTTGGGCGGATGAGGTCTGTGGGAGCATCTCTGAGGTTGCGGGGTCTGCAGCTGGTTTAGATTTTCATTCCCTACCTTTAGAGGCCTTAGGGTTTCAATCCCTAGTGGATCGATGAACTCCCCGATCTACTCTCGGGGATAACTTTCATGGACGGGGGTGGAGATGGAGACGATGGCCAAGTGGAATACGGTGAGCTGCCCTGGTATGAACTAATCGAAGGGGCGGCCTGCCTAAAGGAGTCCAATCAGCCAACGACGATAGGGGACCTAGGGGGCGAGGAGGTCGTCGCATGGCTAACATTTTCATTCGTTGGGAGCCCAAAGACTTTCATCTAACCCAGATGCTTCTTCATTTGGCAGTTCCCGTCACACCCCTCCTCAGGTGGGTGCGGACTCGCAAGGTCCCCCAGTTGATGAAGGCATACTCGAGGAAGAGGCTAAAATTCAGGAAGTCATCGTCGCCGAGTATGCGCGGAGAGGGGGCTGTTGACTCTGAGACAAAAACTTCCTCGCTGGAAAGGGAGGAGCCTACCCCGACCAAGTCTTCTTCGGATGAGAAGGTAGACTATGACTACTCTTCCGATGAGGTGGCTTCGGGCGAGGATTTTGTGAGTGTGAGCCTGTTTATATGGGGCCCCCTTTGCGGCTAGCCTTTGATCTTGTCTTCTGTTATTTGGTTAACTTGCAGTAGCAAACCCAGCCGGAGGACATGGAGGCGCCTGTCCTGGCCGCATCGGTGGAGCGCCCCGGGGGAGTCGACGTTGGCTTGGACAAGCTGGTGACCTTGTCCGAGATCCCACAGTAGGAAGTAGCCGCGGGGGCCGTAATGTCAGCGGATGAGGCCCTGGAGGAGGGGGAGATATCACCGGGAAGTAGCATACTTCTGGTGACTGAGGTAAATATGGGCCTCCGGGACTTCTCGTACATCTCTTCAGGATTTGGGTAGTTCGCCTCGATGGGTGAAAGACAGACCCTGTTTTCTGTGTTTTAAGAGGAGGCAAGGCTTCCCGAGGCACGCACCGCTAGAGCACGTAGGGCTATTCTGAAGCAGAGGGAACCAGTCACCCCCGTGGGGGTAGGCAGGCTGCAATCGCTCTCGGGGCCCGACGTAGAGCACCCGGTGTCCTTCCTACAATCGGGGGGCAGGCCGAAGCTCATGGTTCCTCTTCCGCCCCCCTGACTACCCATGACGCCTGAGGAGGACCAGCTTCTGGGGAAGGTATTGACAAGCATCACGATCTCCCAGGAGGAGGGAGCACAAGCGAAAAGGGTGAGTCCCGACTCTACTAGGGAAGTGCAAGGGGAGAAGCACTTGTCAGCCACGGTAGAGGCAGAGCAGCCACTTGCGATGATGGAGTCGGGTGATTCGGTCACAGTTCTACTGACTCCTCTGGCAATGGCCGGTCGGGAGATGTCCGTTGAGGTCAGACGCTCGAGCGCCCTGGCCTCCGCTCTCCCGTCCTCCTCGGGTGCAGTGGACGCTGATCTATGGGCAACTGTGGATAGCTTGGTCGAGTTCGACCCTCCGACCGTGCCGTCCATTGGCCACGCCACCTCGGACGTGTCGGTTCGTAGATGCTGCTGGCGTTGCGGTCGATGATCTTTGTCGACCCCTCCCTCACATATCGGGGGGTGCACACCATGGTGGCACAGCTGACCGGGGCACTGCAGATGCTGGGCTGCCCTCTAGAGGAATGGTCACGGCGTATCTTGCGGTTGTTGAAATATGTCCACCGTCGTGAATTCCATGAGGCCCGAGCTCCTAGCGAGTTTGCTGCCATCAGTGCTCAGGAAGATGAGTACTTGCGGGCCCTGGAGGCATGGAAAGGCAACGAAGAGCGGCATGAAAATATCTTAGACGAAAGCCACCGTCATATCGGCATCCTCACAAGCAGAATAGAGAAGCTGAGGGGCCATCTTGCTGCAGCCGAGGCTGAGCTGGTTGAAGCCGAGGCGACTGTGGTCAGGGAGACTGAGGAGCTTGCCGTTGCTAGAGTCGAGATGGCGTCTGTGACGTCTGAGCTAGCATGCCTCGAAGGACATAGGAACCGACTGCGCGACATGGCAGAATTCCCTTACGTCGGGATTCTTCCTCTTGAGGAAATCTTCCGGGGAATAGATTGAGCGTCCTCCCCCTTTTTCGTTGACATGTAAAGAGGCTCGTGGGAGGCGGGCCGAGGTTTGAGTCACGTTGGTTCCTTTTCGGTACTCTGATCTTGGGTCGCTACAGTTGGTATCAGAGCTATGGTTGTGGTGTGTACATGGGAATTCGAGATATTGCAGTGATCAGAGTCCATAAGGTCCAATACAATTGGTAGCTGGCATAGAGTTTTGTGCTTATTTTTCGCTTGGTTTCTCGCGTGAGAGTGTGAGTGCATGGTGTTGGCGCTGTGAAGGTGGTTGTTATTGTCATCGGAGTGCTGGTGTAGGGTCTTAAGGATCGAGGTCGAGAGCTTCTCGCTCATTGATGGTGGCCCTGGTTGTGCTGTGTTGGGTAGAGGTTACCGACAGGTGTGCGGCTGCGGTGCTGTGTCTGAGGAATTTGCAACGAGGTCAGGTGGCTGGCGAAGATTGCTCACGGTTAGGTGGCCGTGAGTTTGCTCTGAGGGAGTTATTATTGGTGTTGACCACTCCAGCTGAGGATTTATCTTATCCCTGAGGCGTTAAGATCATGGTTTGAGGTGGCAGAGTGGGCGATCTGGTCGAGATGAGCTCGGATGAGTAGAGGATCTTTTGAATTGGGCTGTGGTCACCTTGGGTTTGGTTCGTGAGTGTGTGGCTGTGTGTGGGAAGTGTTCCCCATTCCCTAGTGTGTAAGGGTGTATTGGCACTACTCTGGAAGGATGCATGCCAATTGGGTGGTGTTCACGAGATTTTGTGACTGGTGTTATACTTTTCGAGGTGTTATGGATCAGAGCTTGCTGAGTTGCAGAGGATGTGTTGAGTGTCAGAGGATTGGTTCCTCGGTTTATGGTTGTCTCAGATTTCATAAGGCATGTTGTTGCCGTGTCGTCGCTTGAGGCATTGTGGTTCATGGCACTGGCAGGGTTGAGAGTTTGGGAAATGTGCTGGCAAGATTGCCACATGAGTACCTATTCTTGCATTGGAGGTTGTGTTCTGCGATGAGATTGTGTTTTGGAGGAGTGATCTCTGATAGATTATGGGTCCCAGTTGGTGGCCGTAAGCGGTTGGCCAGATTGACCGAGTGGTCGACCATGGTAAGATGTGTATTATTTGGGGACCCATGAGCATTGGTCGTGGCGTTATCGACCTGCTTGCTGTGGTAGCAGGCAGCACTTGTCAATTTTGGAGATGTGTGCCATGGATTGTGAGAGGTTGTGTCCCGTGGCTCTTTGGTAAGAGCGGGATCGGGATTGGCAGGCGTCCATCGGGAATGGTTGAGATGAGTTGTGATTGGATAGCGATTGGACGATGCCTATGAGTGGTGGCCTCTGATGGGATGTCGATGTTGGATGGTGATCCCCGGTTTGCGTTCGGCAGGGGAGGATTTCCTAAGGTGTTGCATCGAGTAAAGTGAGGACCGAGGGGAGATCCTGTCATGTGATTTCACCATGCTCCCCTGAGAGGGTAGAGTTATCGTGAGGCTCGAGATCGGTTGCGGTGTCTGAGTGAGCTTTGGCTCGTGTTGTGGTATTGGTCTGTGGAAGAGTCAGCGGATGGCCTGTTGAGATTTAGAATGTGTCCTTCAGATCTGGTGCAAGACCAGGAAAGAAGGAAGAAGTTGAGCAAGTCAAAGTTTCCCATTGACGCGTATCTGGTGACCCATGGATGGTCTTTCACAGATAGAAGATGCTGGTTGTTGGGGCTCGAGAATGCCTTGGGTGGCCGATTATGATGTGTGCCTTTCCCTCGATTGGATTTGGGGTTGTGAGAACTTTATCTTTTGGTAGAGTTGGCCACGTTGCTGAGGGAGTTTGGCTTGCCAAGTGTAAGCTGGTGGAAGCTCAGTGTTGGTCGTCCTTGGTGCAAGGCGTGGGATTGGTCAGCGAGCTGTGAAGCTGGCCTAATATTATAACCCTAACCCCTTTTCTTCCCCTCCGTTCCCTCATTTCCCTCCTGCGTCTCTCTTCTTCCTCACCATCTCCCGTCTCCCTCTCACTCTCCCTCCACAGCGGCCGACGGAGATGGCGAGGGGGCGCGTGGTGGGTGCGACAGCGGCGGGGTGCAGCGAGGATGAACCCGGGAGGCGTGGCATGTAGTGCGAAGGCGGAGGCGATGCCACCAACGTTCGTGAGGAGCCGGTCGCAGGATTGATCTCTATTTCAAGGTTTTGGGTGAGGTTTAAAGCATGTTTCAGGTAGTTGGACGGATCCTTGCTCTCCTCCCATGTTTTTCCACCGATTCCATGCCCGTAGAGGTCGAGAGAGGTTTATTTTCCATTCGAGGTTTAATCCATGATGGGAGGGGTTAAGCGGCAATTTTGGCCTTTGATTTGTGGTTTGTATTGGGCTTTTTGATGGTAGAATGGTCCGGGGATGATCCCCGTGTTTTTCCCCTTCGTTCCTCGACGAATGGGGCGTCCACAGAGTCCCGAATGAATTTTCGGGTTATTTTTCGTGAAAAACTGTAGGAGACAGCCACGGAGGTGGCCGCCGCGTTCAGGATTGGGCGGCCAATGGCCTGGCCATCTAGGTCTACTGGGCAGCCAGGGGCTTGGCCACCTAGGGGTGCAGACGGCCACTCGACTGGCCGTTCTGTGTGTCGTCATCGTTTTCATAGCCCACTGGCTGGGCGGCCAAGGGGTTGGCCGTCGAGGCCCCTGGGAGGCCAGAGCAGTGGCCGTCCAGCCTTGTTCAGCCCCTGGGGAGGGCGGCCAGGTGGCTAGAGACCTGGCTGCATAGCACTGTGGGCGGCCAGTGTAGTGGCCGCCCAGCCCCCTTCAGCCCAGTGGTGTCTTGTCCCGTGGTTTGGTCTTACGGAATATCTATAGGAGGGGTGGCCTTGTGGAAGGAGTGTCTGCATGGTTCTGTGTGTTCTACTGGTTCTGGACTAGTGGTGTGGGCCATCCCTATCTGCTGTGGAGTGTGGATAGTCCTTGTGTTGGGCTACTCGTGTCGACTATCCCCGCACGAGTTCCATGATCGCGAGAGGTGTTCCCGCGTGAGGGCTGTGATCGCGGCTAGGTGTCCTTGTAGGAGTCGTGGATCGTGGTCTTGGTGTTTCTGTCCTATGTTGTGTCTAGTCTTCTTGGGATCAGCAGTCATGGTTTTGTTAGTATTGGTGTGCTACAGGTCAATTTCGGGTCGAGTAGGCACGATAGTTGTATAATCTTGTTCATTATTAATGAAGTGGTACGTAATTTGAGCGTAAATGGTGATTATATATTACTTTACGATGTCCCTAGGATATGTAGTTGTAAAGCCAACTCGAGATGAGATCTCGATCATGAGACTGACTTTACATGGACACATACCCTAAAATTGTTCATGGTTGGAGGGTAATCACTTGGGGACTTTGATTACCTATTAAACCAGTACACATGATGTGTACGTGACCAGTCTCATGGTCACTGGTGCGGGGCACCAACACATATGTGTAGGTGTATGTCCTGGGAGGATGTACACTGAACTGATCCGCTATTGGATCATCAGATGGTTGATTATACCTAATGTCAACTGAAGATTCAATTGTCTCAATAGCATCGTTGGACCTTTGACCTGAGACATTGATCGGATCTTACATGAGGACTGGAATGGTTTAATGAGTTGGCTAATTGACTTTAAACATAAGTCATGAATTGCCAAGTCATTAACCATTTCAGGATACGTGTGAAGATCATCAATGGTCAAGAGGAGATCGCTCACTGTCGGGTATATATCAGACAGTTAATGGGTCATGACATTGACGCTCCGTTAAATCCCTGGCCAGGGTGGACTTGTATATTTGTAAATTCTGGACTATCGTATATAATTATCACTCTGATATATTTCTTTTAATTACTTCCACACATTAATTTAATTTCCTACTCTAATAAATTTTAGCATGCACGGCATAATTCCAATTATTTATACGCCTCCTTAACAACCCCTACTAACCCTTCAGGGGCCTCATCAGCCTCTTGGGTGGCGTCCACAGTTCTTGGTAGCGGTAATTTGATACTTGTATCAGATTATCGGTACCCTGAGCTCTGGGTCGTTACAGCTGCCCCCTCTGTTGGTGCTGCGGTCTTGGGCTTCCTGAACAGCCTTCATTTCAGCACCATGGATGGGTGCATCTCCAGATGTATCTTCATAGCAGCAATCTGGGAAATTTGGTACAGTAGGAACAAAGCTCAGTTTGATGGCCATCCTATGAACGTGCGCCAGATCCTTTGTCGGACCTTAATGTCTTCCCGATACATCGCGCAGGCCTACAAGTTTAGAGGCTGTGGCCTATCCTCCTCCGAATGTACGCTGCTCGCATCTTGGGGTATCAGCCTATTGCAACCGCAGCCTTCACCTCTGAGGCTGATTCGCTGGTTTCCTCCCCCTTCTGGTCGGTTAAAGCTTAATGTGGATGGCACCTTCAAGCGGGGCATGGGACTTGCTGGGGGCGGTGGTGCTGTCCGTGACTCTCATGGCTACATTGTGTTCACGTTTGCTATTGCATACCCATTTGTTTCCTCCAACCTTGAAGCTAAAGCCTTAGCGCTACGAGACGGCCTCCGTTGCTGCAATGAACGTGGCATCACTTCCATCTTGGCTGAGACGGACTCCCTTGCATTGGCGTAGATAGCTACCCGCAAGGCCTCATGCCCTTGGCGGCTAAATGTTGTTATGGGTCAGATTGCGGACTGGGGTAGATCCCTCCACGTCTCTATTGTTCATGTATATCGGGAGGCAAACCAAGTCACTGACATGTTGGTGGGACTTGGGTGCTCCATGTCATCCCTTTCTTTTTGGTCATCATGGGAGGAGCTTCCTACTACTGTCAAAGGGCCATACCGTCTGGATAAGATTGGCTACCCTTCACTCTATCCTTAATCACTTTTCGTACCTTTTGCTTCATGAATGGAAAATTGCACTGGCTGGCGATTGGATGTGGAGCGCTCCTCCCCTCTCTTGAGGACTGCTTGCTCCCTTTTGTCTCACCTCCCAGGTATTGATTGGAGTTAAAAAAAAGGGAGAGATAGGGAGGTGTGCCTAGAAGAGAAGAGAAGTGTGATGGGGAGAAAGGAGATGCCAGTGATGGTTGCAAGTGTGCCAAAGAGAAGGGAACGGAGAGAGTGCCAAGGGGAGAGAGAGTGAGAGTTGAGAAGAGGGCTATGCGACGAAAGAACGGTGCCCCTATTTTGAACAGGGCACCGGACCGCAAGGAAGAGAAGGGGGGAGAAGAGAAAGGAGAAGGGCAAGAAGGAGAAAGGAGGAGAAGGAAGGAAGCCCGAAGGGGAAGAGAGGAGAAGAAGGAGAGAGGGGAAGAGGAAGAGATCGGAGAAGGGGCAGAGGGGAGACGTCAATTTTATAGGGGTTGGGGATGGGTGAAGCTGTCCACTACCTCATTCCGCGCCAAGCCATCTCTACTACGCGCTGCTGCCATTTAGAGCCTACACCTACTGTTGCTGCCCCATACCCATGTCGGAGGAGCCACTGTTATGCCCCTGCTACTTGAATGCCTTGCTGTACACTTCTGCATACGCGGGAGAGGGGGGACAGTACTATTCACATGGTTTTGAAAGCATGAAAAAAATTATACCAAGGCTCCTCATGCATAATCAAGTTTATGCCAAGCCCTTTCTTCACTCAATAAATTTGAGCACTGAAACATGACATGACTCATAGCAATGGAAGATCATGATGGCACTTGATGACGATCCATCCGGGCTTCAAAACGTGGAGGGAGTAAGTGATGTCCCCATCACTGTTGCTCTGTGTATTTTCAGATTTGGGGGTACACCCGATTCCCTCTAGGTCACCGCATGATCCCGCGAGCCTGGAAGCAGACGGTCCCACTCATGGCGAGATGGGATGTGGTTCGGGACTGGCGACTGGTAGCAACTAGGCTCTCCGACCTTCGGATAGCCCTAGGCGAGTTTCCACCCCACCAGGTGATCGTTTGGATAAAAGAGCTATGTGATGCTTTCAGCATTTGTTTTGTGAACTCAATTTTAGCAAAACATTCAATTTGTTGTGGTAGGTGATTTGGACACCTTACGCGACGAAAGGCACCATTCCTTAGCAATGGGTGAGGGAGGGCGAGCTTGGTTCCATAGGGATACGGTGTTGTTTTGTGTGAACCTATGGGAGCCCCTCTACTTACGTTTAGTACAGAGGATGCTGGGATGGTACCAACCACCGGTGGCAGTACCCACTCAACATGGGTCAGACAGGGGGATCTGAAGGACCTCGACGAGTGACCAGGATTGGGCCTCCTGCTACCGTGCAGAAGCGGAGGCACTGTAGAAGGGACCTTCCTTGGAGTAGGATAGGACCATATGGAGCAGCGAGGCCTACTTGGTAGACTATCAGGATCGGTACGCCGGGTGACTCCGCCTCGACACCCGAGCAATGAGTTACTCTTTTATCTTTTAAAATGTGATGATTATTATTAAGCATTGCAGTTATCAGAGTTTGTGGATTTGATGTGCAGATGCCAGAGACCGAGGCCATGAGGGTCCTTCGAGACTGGATAACAGTCCTTAATTAAACAATCGTGAACCTGAGGCACAAGATCCGGGAGATGGTAAGCCAAATTTGACTTTGATTTGATTTGAGGTTTTGAGAACTCTTGAATGTAGACTTGACCATTTGCCCCTGACATACCAACGAGGGGAGTTGGCGTATGTCCAGATGGGGGCGAGAATGGCCAGGGAGGCCGAACCTTCGTCCTGGGTAGACCCTATAGAGGAGTTGGAGGATCACCTGGCGGGAGCCCTCGAACGAGCTGAGCAGCAGGAAGCTGAGTTAGCTGTGATGGTGAGGGCCCAGAACCTGGGTTAACCATAATCCCCTTTTCCATTTATCTTTGTCTAACTCGTGTGATGGTTCATATTCTATAGAGGAAGGAGTTAGAGACTACCTTGGCCATTCGACGAGAATAGAATGCATGCATTGAGGAGCTGACACATTACCTAGGAGAGACGAGTACTGTGGAGAGACTCGAGGGTCGCCATGTCAAGGCGAAGGAGCGGGATGCCAAGGCACATGCTCGAGAGATGGCGATGGCTGTACGAGAGCCGCGAGCTCTCAACCAGCTCGAGACTCTAAGACGACGAGTACTATGGAGGTATCAGAGCAGAGTTGCTTCAGGAGAGGGAGCTAGACCTGTGACACCTTAAGAGTAATTGTGGACTAGAGGCGACATGGCCTTCACTATGAAGGAGCTCATGGGTATGATGTAGTCTCCCACTGAGTAGGGAGCGATCCAACCTACAGCGTCAGGCTCAAGGGCTTCACGGCCATCGAGGTTGCGAGACAGGGGGAGTGGTGATGGGGATGTAGCTGATAGTCGGCATAGCCGACCCTGCACAGATGGAGATTAGACAGAGAGAGTTGAATATCAACCACTTTTGTACACCTGGGGTATGCCCCTAGAATGCTGTAGCAATGGAATGTAGTGGACATGTTTTGGAAATGAGGTGTGCTTTCTTCTGTGTCCTTGGCTTGGTTTGGTTTCATGTCGTCTTCCCTTTTCAGTTTGTAAAGCATGCCAGCACTTTCTTGTTTTGAAAGTGGATAGTACCACTGATTATATAAAAGAAAAAAGGAGGAGTTACAAGTATAGAGGGAGAGCTCCCACAAAAAACTCCCATGTAGTAAAGGTGGCAGACAACTCTCTGCCCCTGGAGCAAAACAAAGAGAGAAACAAAACCCCTTACGACCAAGCAACCCACCTACAACAAAGACATACACCAGCCACCCAAAAATTGAGAACATCCCCACTCTACCCTCTCTGAAGCCCACACAAACCCTCTCCATGCCCTCCCCAAGGGCCCAAAAAACAGCCAAGTACAAAAGAACAGACCACACATCCCTCAATTCTACAGACAAGCATCAACTGCCCCATATACTTATCCTACCCGCTCCTACACTCAGCACCTTCCCCTCTAGTAGCATTTTCATTGTCTTGGCTTCCCTTGCCAACTTCGCATGCCATCTTCTCTGGTTTGTGCTGAGCCCCAATTTAATATCCTTATCCACTCCTTCAGAAGATACCTCAATCAAGTCGACCACATCTCTCACCTGCATCCCCATAATCCTCTCAATCTCAAAGAAGATATCCTTGATGTCTTCTCTTTTCTGCGTGATATCCTCCTTCCGTGCAAGACCCAAAAGCAAACAAGTCTCCCTTGACACCCCATCTTCCTACGGCACTGGGAGCGCAAGAGTAGCTGCACAGATCCCCTCTTGAGGCACCGAGACCACAAACAAGTCTCCCAGAGAGCCTCCCACTGAAGAATCCACAACACTTGCCTCCTTGAAAAGGAGACGAATGCCTTCCTCGCTCCCCTCCTGATCGTTCCAGCCACGAGTTTGCTCATCGGCAACCTCACCTGAAGCCCTCTGAGCCTAGAGGAAAGCCTCCATCCTGTGACTTGTCGGAGTGCCTCCACAATAAGCGAAGGGTGTTGCACGACACTGGCGACCCCCCTACTCCTTCCACCAGCCAACATCTACTTCCAACGCCGGTTGCAAGGGTGTTGCCTCCCCACGAGTAGGACCAGAAATCCCCATCCCCACCGTGCCCCTGCCAAGACTCTAACAACGTAAGTATTTGGAGCCTCCTCCATCCTGGATAGGGCCACCAATTTACTTCTACCATCCTCTTGGGCCGCATGCCCATTGGAAGAAGACGTGACGATGCCACAGAGATCATCGTCGGGAGCCCCGATGTCTGTCGGACCGCCACCGACAAGAAGTCGGGAGCCAACAACAGACTACAAATGAAATAGGTGGGGGGATGACCTTATTCGGGCCCTCTGGCGCTCAATCGAAGCCCACTCAGGGCGAGTAAGTCACGAGCATCGACCCATAGATCCGACCATGCTCCCTCGCGACCCAAAGCCGCCGAATCTGGTTCGGGACAAGATCCGCCCACATGCCCATCTCGATCCGACCAGATGTCGCTTCGCCCAAGCTCCACAACCCGTCCCGAGTCAGATCTAGGTGGTCAGTTTGAATTTCAAACTCCCGCCCAACACTATTTGTCTCCCTTCTCGCGACCAGATCCACACAACCCTAGCCCCCCGCCACCATGGGCCTCTTGGAGCTTCCATATCCTTCCTCCAACAGAATTGATATCCTCACCATGAAACACTCCCCACTGACGTCAAAGGTCACGGCCGTCGGCACCACAACTGCACCACCCGTCTAAACTGCCACATCCACCAACGAGAGCTTGCCTCCCAAAGCGAATTTCAAACTCCCCACCAACACCCTACCAAATCCCCGGACCAGAAAGGACACACCCTCAACATGGCACAGGATGATAGGGATCAACCGGATCATAATCAACGACACACACTCATCATGACTAGGACAGGGGGGGGGGGGGGGGGGCGTGCCCCTGGTCTTGTAGGTATGGAGATGGCTGCCTGGGCGCCACATGCTACTGCCACTTGTTGTGAAGATGTAGAAAAACTTTGTGAATGGCGGCCCAATCAATCCTCTTCTAATCTTCCAAGCCGTAAATAAACTCCTAGAACTCGGGGCAATACTCAACCAAATGCCCATGCTGGCAGTGATAATCACAGAACTGAAGCATATTCACCACTACGAGTCAGCAAGGCACAACTAGAGGGAGCGGCAACACACGGGTGGCCATCAAAGCCCTGAAGACATCTGTAAGGCCCTCCGATAGCAAAGAGCGAGGATCCCACTTCGGGCAAGGCGGATGCCAAGGGGTATGAGATGAGGGAGGTTGTGAAGGTTGTGTAGGCAATTGTGCGTGGTGACTAGTGGAGGGACTAGGCAATGGTGTATGGTGAGTGGGAGGAAGGGGTATGTAGTGCATGGTATCCACTTGCTTGGGGTGTGACATTCCCTTGACCAGGGGTGGAGACATAGGCAGGTACAAGGAAACGAAAGGCTGACTATGGATGGAAGAAGGTTGACTCGTGGGTGGTTGATATGTGGAGATGTATGGACTTGTGGAAGGTGGACTCACGGAGGGTTGATATGTGGAGGTATATGGACTTATGGAGAGCTGATAGGCGGTGGAAGGCTGACTCATGGCTGTGTGTGTGGATGGCGAAGTCTATGTGGGTGTAGAAGGTGGAGACTCGGGGTTAAGGGAATCTTGGAGTTGTTGGTGAACAAAGCGGGCTCGGCTGTACAATTGTTGCCAAGAGGTAATGTCGTTGAGGGCTAAGATGAAATGATACTCGGGTGTTGTATTAGATATCAGCATCTTGATCTGCTCTCCCTCTGGAATGTAACCCGGGACTTGCACGGCCAAGCGACGCCAGTGGTTGGCAAAGGTAGAGAATTCCTTGTCGGACATCATCCTCTCATAGGCCAAATCCACAATGGAATAGCTGGGCCCAACCTGGTCTTGGGATTGTTGAATAAACTTTTCTTGTACAATCTGAAAGTTCATAACCTAGTCTTGTGGTAAAAAGAAGAATCAATACCGAGTCGGGCCCTCCAAAGACAAACCAAATAAATAAGCCATCAAATGTTGGTCATGTCGAAATTGGGCCGACTCATAAACAAACTCCTTCAAGTTCACATAAGGGTCACCAGCTCCACCAGAACAGTGATATGCAGGAATTTATGAAGGGGGTGGGGGCCAAAGATCTTGAAATGTGAATGGGACACTCAAGGAGGGTTTGGGATCAATTCGGCGTTGGAGTTCATCAAGCTGGCGTTAGGTTTGAGCAATCATCTCCTAGGTAGGGAGAGATTCAAAAGAATGTGGGCCAACTTGATTAAAAGGTTGTGAATTTGGACCAGGAACATGATACTGGGTTGGATAAGAGGATCCAAATTGAGGAGAAGAATAAAAGCCCATTCTGAGAGTAGAAGGGTACATGGGCCTAGAAAGAGTATTAGCATGTGGACCCATTGGGCCGGCAGCATAAGGAGAAGAAGAATGAGGCCCATTAAGATGAGATTGAACATTAGAAATTGGGCTAGCAGCATGGGACACAGCATTAGGAGAATAAGGCATGTTAAGAGAAGGAGTCTCATTAAGATGAGAATATGGCCCATTCAGAGCAGAGGGCCCATTAAGGGAAGAAGACCCATTGAGAGAAAAAAAAGGCCCATTGAGAGCACACGGCCCATGAAGGTGATTTGCAAGGAGCCTTTGGGCCCGGGTCGGGTCCATTTGACGAACAAGAGATGATAGATGAGCCATGAGATTTGCTTGTTCTTCAGATGGGTGAGAGGGACCACGGGAGGATGGGCCCGCGTGGGAAGAGGATTCCAAAGGGACGCTGTCGTGGCTCGCGTGGTGCTCCGTGTGTGGTACCGACGGCTCCCTGAACCGGGCCGCTCACGTGCTTGGGTGTCCGCACCACTGGACCACCCTTAACTGTGGCAGTTCCTCGACTGCATAGATCCCACATTTCCCTCACAAGGGACGATTGTGAGCTTGTCTTCTTGTTAGGTAATGTTTTGTCCCCTCGAGGATCTTTGTGGTTGTAGAGCCGTTGGTGGCTCTGTTATGCGTAGCTTCTGGCCATAGTTGCATTAGGTCCATTGTGTGATTGTTTGGAGTACTAGGATTGCATTATCCTTAGAGTCATGACATTCCACATCAAATTGGTATCAAAGCACGGTTAGAGTCTAAGGTAGTCTACTTTCATTAGTGTTGCATTCTACATTCCCTTTGCATTTAGTCACATTGTACCCACCGGTAAGGGGATCGAATACCATCCTTCTGCACCTATGGCATACCCCCAAGCCCATGTCCCCAGAGACCTCTCTCTGGCTGACATTGTACAGATCCTCATTGATAGAATAGGTGAGCTAGACATGCACATAGAGGATAGAATGAAGGCCGTGGAGGATAGGATTGAGGCCTCCAACCAATCTGTTCAAGGTTTGGTCGGACGAACCATCACCCTAGAGAGAGCCCCAAACAGAGGGAATCATGGGCCAATGAATGGCCATCAAGGGGTAGGGCCTCAGGCCACAGCCCCTACGCCTCAAGGGGTTGATGATTGCGTGTCTGAGAATGAGTTTGAGGATCATGGGAGAGACCATCGTGCCCCACGGTGAAATCATGATGACGAGGATGACCTCATTCTTCAGAATGTGCGAGCGGATGCCCCTAGTTTTGATGGGTCCTTGGAACCCAACGACAACCTTGATTGGGAGGTAGTTATGGACGGAGACTTTGAGTGGTATGATACGTCTAACATTCGGCGAGTCTGTTTCACTAAAATGAAGTTGCTCAGGCAAGCACAAACCTATAGGATGAATGTGGAGAGCTTGCTCATGTAGTGACACCAAGACCTGATCAAGACCAGGGATGAGATGAAGCTACGTGAGAAGTATCTTCCTATCACATGCAATCAGCATCTTATAGATAGGTGGCAGAGTCTCACCCATGGCAACAGGTCTATATCTAAGTATATCAAGGAGTTTGTTGAGTACTTGTTGAGGTGTGGGGTCTGTGAGGAGAGTGCCATCACCGACGTCTCTCGCTTCTGGAGAGGTTTGCGGCCACATTATCACTATGAGCTATTCCGTCGCAATGTAACCACTTTGGAGCATGCATACCAAGTCACTCTTGAGATTGAGCAGTTTGAAGCAGAGTTTGAGTTTGCCCAATTGCAAGGGTCAGTTTTTCACCTGAGGTCGAGCCTCGCAGCTCCTCTAGCCCATACCTGAGGGGACCAGTGGCTCATCCATAGGAACCCGTGCAACAGGAGCCTTCTTGTAACGACCCAAGATCCGGATACCAGGAATAACATGACACCATTCGAATCCTGACCTACCACCCATGAGCTGGAGGGCTCGAAAGGGTTAAAAAGAGTGTAGAGGTATATTAAAATTTAAAATAATACAAAAATAACTATATAATTAACAATATAAATAAAAAGAAATAAATTACATTTTCAATTAATAAATTGAACTACAAAGTCCAGTCTAATAAAGTACAGTCTATAGGCAAAAGAAACATACTCAACACCGGGTGAACACCCGGCTCTAGCGAGCTAGCAACTAAGAACCTCTATGCTGCATCTCCGAACCTCGAGGAGGAACCGCTACACCTAAAAAGATAGGGGTGAGCCTCATCTCATTGGCTCAGTAGGGGTCCCGCGGAACCCTACCACAAAACAACGGCGGTAAAGAACAATGCTAACAGAATAAACAACAGCAACAAAAGCAACAGTGGTAGAAGGAACAGAACAGCAGTAGCCGATGAAACATTAGCTCTAAAATCTACTCCTAATGGCACTAAAAACAAACCCTGACCTCCAACTCATGGGTCTACCGAACAAATGAGAAATCCTAGCTTCGCCGCCAAAAAAATTGCCACAACAGCTCCATCATGAAGGCCACCCTCATAGGCGAAGGCCAACCCAAGACCACACGGTTCGAGGGAAACAGTCACGACCTCATAGCCGTGAACCCTACACCGTCTAGGGAAAAACCTTGGTAACCTGATCGAAAACCCTACACCTCGACATCGGGAAAGCATGAGGAAGCTATCTGAAACCACGTCTCACAGACGGGAACCAAACCTCAAGTCACAAGTGTCATGTGTCATGTGACGGGAGTATCTACCCACTAGAAGCAAGGCCGGATGTGTCTGCTAGTATCTTAGTCCGCGCACCAAGTGTCTCCCTACTCGTCCCAGGTGAAAACTGAGACACCGTAAAAGTAAGCAGAAGACAAGGGTCTAGTCAAGGCCGTGCTCATCAGCACGCGTCTGAAGTCCCCAACCACGTGTGCACATACTGACTTATTGCGCTACGTTAGGCCCTATAGATGGTTTTTCTCCCAGACTTGAGCCGACACAGTGGAAGACCCTACGGCAACCAACCTAAAAATCATCTCTCTGGGGTGTAGCCCTCCACCTACTCCCCGATAGGTAGACACACGCATGCCCAAGTAAGCTACGACTAGTGGGGGGTCACTAAATGTGAACACTCTCCGTAGAGAGGAAACACTGAAAGTCACGCATGCACCCATTGCGAGTAACACGGAGTACCAAGTGCCTCAGGGCCACTAGACTCTAGATAGGCAACTAGACCTATTAACTTAACGATCCTTGAGTCATGTGACTCCGGTCAAGACCATCGCACACTATGGCTCTAAGCCGTCGATCTTCCCTACTCATAGGGTCAAAAACAATGGTCATGATGTTTCTCTAGGTGGCTTACAACCACTGAGTCCATTCCCTTTCCAAGGGAAACCCGAGAAACCACTAGCCCTAGGTTGGGTGACAGAACACACCGTTCATGGGCCATACACATAGCCCACACAGAAACTACTTTCCAATAAAGCCAACATCATGTGGGAACAACACTCCACACTTATACTGGTACACGATAACTTGATCTAGCATGACACGAAAGCCCAAAACACACGGGACCAACCAGACCCTTAAAACTATGTAGGCATGCTAATCGAGGAAATACGGTACTTCTGGACACCTAAAAATATGGTCACAGTCCCCACGGAGTGTCTGGGACATCCACAGGGCCAAAGGTCGACCAAAGGGTCACAACTGAGTCGACTGGGGGGAAAACTGGGCCAAAGAATCACATTTCAGTCGGCCAAACCCCTAGGTCGGTCAACCTCAATGGGTTGGTCGACCGGCCAAAATAGCATGGTCGACCGCCTGGACGCGATTAGTTGACCAACCGCGACCAGCGCCCTCCTGCCATGGCGAACAACTGATCGGTCAACCAATTCTAGTGACAGACCTATGAAACCCCATCCGAGAGGCCCTAAACCATCCCCCAATTACCACGGGTGATGGGGAAAACAAGAGGAATCCATTCCCCAACCTCTAGACCACCAAGAGGCACCATTTAAACTCCAAAAATGCATTCAAAATGATGGATTTAGCACTCATCCTAAAATCATGAAAAATTCACCCTAATGTGAAATAAACCACCCTCGGCTCCCCTCGGCCTACAAAACGCGGGGAAAATAAACCACATTGCTAGGGAACCATCCCCCTACCTCCACCAAAGAGTTCTCGCGCCTCACGAATCGCCACCGAGGATGCTGTTTCCACGTGAAGTGCCTCACGAATCGCCAATGAGGTCCTGAAATCTCCAAATGGGAAACACCACATCACCGCCCCATTCCTTACTCCGTCCTTGCCACTCCTCACCCCAAGAGCCTCGCCGCCTCACCTGCCTCTAGCTCCGTCGACCGCCCAGAGAAGAGAGGGAGAAAAACAGAGGTCATGCGAAACCCCTTCCATGGGGTCCTAATCTACGACCCACTCACTCTAAATGAGAAAACATAGGGGAATCATTCCCTAACCTCTAAACTATTGGGAAGCCTCATTCAAATTCTAAAAACACAATCAAATCGATGAATCCATCACTCACCCAAAAAATATGTTATTTTACCCCGATATGGAAGGAAACCCACTCTCAGCCTCGTCTCGGCCTACAAATCATGGAAAAATAGAATGCAAAGGCCAAGGATCCACCCCCCTACCTGTAACATCCTGGATTCTTGCCGGATCTCTATCAGGTCTTGGTGGACCTTTATTAGGTTGTTCGGATCCTTTTGGAGGAGTTTCGGATTGCTTCTGTAGCTCCTGAGTTGAGTCTTACTTTCCGTGTGGGTTTTTCTCCCGTTTAAGCTACGGAACCCTACGGTGAGTTTATTCCTCAATTCATCGACTCGTGGACTAAACATAGAAGGTTTAAGGGCGATTAGGTGACAAGAGCCTATTGACACTTGGATAGACATGAAGAACCAACTTAGGGCCAAGTACCTACCCCAATCCTACCACCAAACTCTCTTAGATGAGTGACAAAGCCTCACCCAAGAAGGTAGGACCGTAACCGAATACATTGAGAAATTTGACTACTATCTCTTAAAGTGTGGAGTCCGTGAGGAACAAGCCGTCACCCTATCCCAGTTTAGGAATGGTCTCCAAAATCACATCAAGAGAGAGCTCTTTATGAGAGATGTCAACACCCTTGAACAAGCCTACCAAATAGCACAGGATGCTGAATGCTTCTCTAGGATTCCTAGGTTTGCCCCTCCCCAACTGGCCGATCCCAAAGGCATGGGACCCCGAACCAACCCGGCCCCTCCCATGAAGGCCCCTAGCCCAAGTGGGAGTGCCCCATTGCGGCCTTACAACCCCCCTCCCACTATTACTCCAACGAAGACCGCCCCTAGTCATCCCCCTCCACGAAGGGAGGAGAATTCGAAGGGACCAAGTGTAGGAGGAACAACCCCGGGTAGTGGCTGACAACAATGCTATAGGTGCCAAGGGTTTGGGCTCTTTGCGGTGCAATGCCCATCTAGAGGATTGCCTAGTTTGCTTGTCGAGGAAGAAACTCCCCCACCCCAAGGGGAACTTGAGGGAATGGTTGAGGTCCACGAAGCCTCACTAGATTGGGAAGAAGAGTACGAGGCACAATACCTTGAGTCGGGTCTAGACCACACCATGAAATCTACTGACTCCCACCAAGGAGTGATTAGGTGTTGACGTCTAAAATATGACTGGGTGATAATTACTTGCCCAAAAAGTCAACTAAAAGTCAATAATGGGTCCACTAGGACCGCTGAAGCCTCAGGTCACCCCACAAGAAGTACTAGGGACTCCACATCTCATCATCTCGAGGTAAAACATCTACCACAGCTCACTAAGGCCGAATAACGGTCAGATCCGATGAACCCAACAATGAGAGCAATCATGCCGAAGATACCTCCACACCCCATCCAAGTCAGATGAGGATGTTCCAGGTGATCATCCACCTGACAAAGAACCCCGCTCGAGAGGAAGAGATGCCCCTGGGTCCTCAAAATGGGAAGCCGAAGGCCAAATCAGTAGGAAAATCGAAAAACCCAACCAAGGTGCCCGAAATGCCGAGGTGGTCCGTAAGTGACCGAAAAGCCAACCCGTAAGAGTGAGAACACTCCCAGTGGTTGTCAACCTAATGAAGATGCTTCATATGGGTGTGAAGCAAGCACAAAAGCACGGTAACTACTGCCGAGGGTGATGTCAGCAAAAAACCTGAGAAATCTACTTGACACACGCGGAATGTTGGAATGGTCCGTAAGTGACCAACAGGATGCCCAGTGAAGGCAGGAATACTTCGAGGGATGCCCCACTCGACGAAACAGTCCCACGTCGCTCTAAAGCAAGCCTAGCGGTACAAATCACAGTGCAGAAGGTCGAATCGGGATAAAACCTGAGAAAATCGGTACGGGTTTGGCACGTGCCAAAAATCACCAGAAACTCAAAATCAGGGCTTCCGAAGCACATTCTGGTGCCGCTTAACCAACCCCAGTGCTACTCTGGACCGTGAGCTCTCGCTGGGTAAATTTTGGGAAAAATGTCAAAATTATGGAATTACCCCTCAATGATTCGGTGGAGCTCTAGCTGCTGAGTCGGTAGTGGCGAAGGCGCACCTCGATCCGGTGACACATTTGAGTCGGTGCCACTATTTGCGGGATGCGGGCCGGTGAGTCGATGGGGTGCGAACGTGCGTCAATGAGTCGGTGGCATCGCCACCGACTCGCCCTCCTCCCGAGCGGCTTAATTTGATACTACACCTTTGGCTAATCCAACCTATTTTTCTTACTTGTGTTTCTTTTCAGTTAATCAAAATCAAAACCCACTTCATCGGCCGGCCGATTGAAGGAGGAAGGAAGAACCTCAATCTCACCTGCTCATCAGGTATTTTTCGTGATCACATTCTCCTATTTTGAGGGCATCCATACCCTCTGGTGATTACATTCTCTTTAGGAGCATCACATGCTCCCTTTCCCCAGTTATTATTATATGAATTGAAATTTTCCCTTCAAAACATGCCTATTTGACACGTTCCACAAATTGACGATCACGGTGGGACACTTGATGTTTTTATTTTGATTACTATTCCCTTTGGCACCCCTGCGTGCCCCTCCTTTTGGCACCATCGTGTGTCCCTCCTCTTGGCACCCTCGTGTGCCCCTCCTTTTGGTACCCATGCCTGCCCCCTTCCCTTTGTGCTCCACGTAGTACCCTCTGCTATTGCACCACGTGCAACTCACCACCGAATTAGCCATTTTTTTGAACTATCTATCGCATGTGTTGAAGGAAAATAAAGTTTCGGTTTATTTTACTGGTATCACGACTACCACGCAGCCGCCATTTCCTGATAAGCATCCACTCTAAGGGCGCGTTTTATCCATCTTAACCCTGGGCTTTCTGTGAGCCGCGCCCCTTCCAGGGATGCCTTTCACATTTTTAGCGCCTAAGCCATAGGCACCATTTCCTCCGTCTCTTCTCAAGAGATGCTCTAGCCGCGCCCCTTCCAGGGACGCCTTTCATATTTTTAGTGCCTGAGCCACAAGTGCCATTTCCTCCGTCTCTTCTCAAGAGACGCACTAGCCGTGCCCCTTCAATGGATGCCTTTCAAATTTTTAGCGCCTGAGCCACAGGCGCCATTTCCTCCATCTCTTCTCAAGAGACGCTCTAGCCGTGCCCCTTCCAGGGATGCCTTTCAAATTTTTAGCGCCTGAGCCACAGGCACCATTTCCTCCGTCTCTTCTCAAGAGATGCTCTAGCCACCCCTCTTCCAGGGATGCCTTTCACATTTTTAGCGCTTGAGCCACAGGCGCCGTTTCCTCCGTCGCTTCTCAAGAGACACTCTAGTCGTGCCTCTTCCATGGGCGCTTGTCACATTGGTTGCGCCTGAGCCACAGGCGCCATTTCCTCCATCTCTTATCAAGAGACGCTCTAGCCGCACCCCTTCCTGGGATGCCTTTCAAATTTTTAGCGCTTGGGCCACAGGCACCGTTTCCTCTGCCTCTCCTCAAGAGATGCTCTAGCCGCGCCCCTACCAGGGGCACTTTTCATAGTGGTAGCCCCTGCGCCACATGCGCCATTTCCTCCGTCTCTGCTCAAGAGACGCTCTAGCCGTGCCTCTCTCAGGGGCACTATTCACATTGGTAGCGCCTTATCTATAGGTGCCATTTCTACCGTCTCTGTCAAGAGGACGCACTATTCCCTGTTGGTCGCGTCCTGCACCCAAGCACCCTTCACTGTTAGCACGGCTGTCATACAGTCACAATTTTTCATTTAGCGACCCTACCCTGGGCGCTATTTAGCTCTGTTGTGGCAAAATTTCTATTTTTTTGCCGTGATTTATTTGATTGGGTGTTATTATATTGATTGTCTGCACATTTGGCATTTTGGCATATGGTTGAGAGACCTCCTCTCCCATTACCCACAAGACATTCGCACACTTTCTTGGGAAAGGAACAACCCTCCATTGAGCATTCCGTCTCTTTGGATTGGGAGTTTCTTAACCAAGACCTCTGTAAGTCCTCGCACCCGTGGATTCTCTCACGGACGCTAGGCTGGTTGTACCTTTGAAGTACCCAGAAGTTAGATACCCCCTGCGTTGGTGAAGAGAGAAAAAGATGGGTGGTCCTCATAGGACCACACATCAGCACGTGCGGCCAGAGTTGGGCCGCTCGGGGTCCCCACGGCATTGGGGTTAGTGCGGCCAATCCTGGGCCGCAGGTCATTTGTGCGGCCCTTTGTAGGCCGCAGGTTCTTTGTGCGGCACACTAGTGGCCACCTATAGTGCGTTGGTTATTGAAGTTGGTGCGGCCGCTCCAGGGCCGCAGGAGGTTTGTACGGCCTGATGTAGGCTGCATGTCCTTTGTGCGGCACACTAGTGGCTGCCTTTTGTATGTCAATTTTTTAAAAATGGTGCAGCCATTCCTGGGCCGCAAGTGTTTTGTGTAGCCTTATGTAGGCTGCATACTCATTATGCGGCCATCTATTGCTCGCCTTTCCTACGTCGGTTATCAGGGTCAGTGCGGCCGTGCCTAGGCCGCAGGAAGTTTGTGCGGCCTTATATAGGCCGCATGTTCATTGTCATGCGAGCGATCGAGGACCGCACAACCATCATCTTCCTCGATGACGGTGACGGCCCTCCTCACTGGTGGGAGCCCTCCGTAGGCCCCCAAACCGATCCTCTAGCGTTCAAAAAATCCCGCCCCCTAACCAAACGAAGCATGCATTATTACAAAATGACAATGGGGGTGGTTTTGAAGCCTACCTCGGGGTCCGGTGCAACCCTCCCCGTCACTGCTGGCTCGTCGGCAGGCTCCTCCGGTGGCATCTCCTCGACCTCCTCTTCCGCGACGGGATCCTCCGCGACAGTGGGCAGCATGGCCGCCGCCTCCTCCTCCACGGCGGTAGACAAGGTAGCCGGCGTCACGTCCTCCATGGGCGACGGTGGCAGGTCCTCCTCCCCGGTCGATGGCGGTGCTCGGCGGGCTTGGGCCTTAGTCCTCATCATTGGAAGGAGAAGAAGGGGGGGCGAGAATGGAAGGGAGTAGAGAGAAGGGGGGGCTCGGTTGCATTTTTGGCACCCTTTGCTCTCCCTCCTCCTCTACCGGTTACAGTGGGGGAGGGAGGGAGAAGAAGGGTTGTTTTTGTTTAAACTTCACAGGGTTGTGCGGCCACGTGATAAACCACCCTTCTTGAGCGGCCGATAGTGGACCGCACATCAGATTCGAAATGCCCTGCTATTATGCGGCTTGTCGTGGACCGCTCTTTGTTATGAGCGGCTCATAATGGGCCGTCCTTCTATTTGAATGCATATTTGTGAGATCTTTTCTATGCACATCATGCTTACTTAATAAGTTTGGTTATTTTTTCTACAAATTTTGTTGACAATCTGTCATGCAGCATTATCACCCACTCGCTCGACGGCCCGCTGTCAGGTAAGTCAGGTCATGTGTTTCATTCCCCGTGTCCCTTAATGCATTACTTAAAAGTATTAAGTTACGTTATCTTGAGAACCAGTTGGATACTCGCGTACTCCAGGATCTGATGTTCCCCTTTAACAAAAACAGGTGATGATCTTGGTACACGCGTTTAACCTCCGGATAGGCCGTTGGGTTGAGAAAGTCAGGGGACGACGGTTCTATCTCGCACGTCGTGGTTGCAGATAGTGTCCTGACCTTGATTGCCCCAGTCCAGCATAACTATTCTCGGGTAGTGTATATTTTATTCTTTCTTTGCATTCATTTTGATGATTTCTTTATTTTAGCCCAGCATGCATCATGCTCATCCTTTTGAGCATTCATGACCCGCGGTTTGTCTGAAAATGTCCCGTTAGTGATGGATGGCTATGCGTTCAGTATCTAAGTAAGAGAAGCAATTTCCTTCAGAATTGGATGGATCTCTCTGGTATATTCACTTGGATTGATTGACTAAGAGTCGCCGTCTGGAGTTTTAGGCAGCGGCCCCGACCACTACTCCTCTGCCTCCACCGCTTCCCTCGCTAAGGGACGTGTCCGAGCTTGCTTAGAGTCCCAGTTCGGTCTCGCGGGTCCGTCCCGCATCACTCGCACACCAGGAACCACGGAAGCAGCACGAATCACGACCCACCTGAAAAGCAGGGGTGAGCCTCGTGTCACTGGCTCAGTAGGGGTCACGCGGATTCCCATTGGAAAACACGCAGTAACACGCTAAAATAGCAGGTAAACAATGAGTAAGCAATAGGTAACAATAGTAGTAGTAAAGCAGGAAAACTAAACTACAAAGCTGTAAAGAAAAAGGATGCAGGAGTAGGGAGCAAGCTAAGAGCTGGGGGGGTAAAAAGGAAAGGGAAAGAGCCGTACCGAACAGGCGCGACTGCTGAACTAACCTCGGCTCCCTGAACTACTCCAAGCAAAGACAGAAGGGCAGACTCTGATCTGATGAAGTCAAGAGTTGCCGATCCGTCGATAAGACGCCAGGCCTAAAGCGAAGACCTACAAGAACAACAAGAAAACCTAGGAAAGCTAGACAGACAACAGACAACATGACTACTACGTCGTGCACAGTGCCTCATACATGACCGGAACGTCGTGCAGGCGACAAACACTGACCTCGGGAAAAGCAAAGAGAAGGCCAACCCAGAAAGGTCAAGACGCACAAGAAAAATCGAGAGTCACGTGCCACGTGACTAGAGTGCCTCACACCCAGAAGAACAGCCAGTTGCGTCCACTGACGTCTTATGCTGCACCTACTAGCGTCTTGTCCACGTGCCCTACCGCAAGGACTAAGCCGAGACTAAGACACTGCTAGAACCAGAATAGTACCATAACGTGAGTAACTAGTCAGGGTCACATCTAACGATGCAAATCCAAAGTCCCTGACCACGTGTGCACACACTGGCCCACTGCCTAAGCCAGGCCTCTAGCTAGTATTCCCTCTCCGAAGGACACTACGGTTGGAACTGGGGATCACGGAACTAGCCTAAGAACCGTCTACCGGGAAAGTGCCCCGCTACAAGAGTCGTCATGCTGAAGCGTGCCGTAAGGCTACGACTAGTGGAGGCTCACAAGACATAGAGACTCAAAACACGAGTGCAGAAGTATAGACAAGTGAGAGAACAGTCGCACGTACTTCGAAGCACCAATGGCAGCACAACCACTGCCGACAACTCAGGACAAGGCAACTAGACGTACTCACGTAACGATCCTTGAGTCAAACGACTCAAAGGCAAGATCGTCACTAACAGCGAAACAAGCCGTCGAATCGGTCTAAACCTAAGCCAAGGGAAACAACGCTCTGCAGGAAACGACTCACGGAGACCCGAGGGAACACTGAGAACCCTCAACACACCTGGATACGCAACCGAGGTAGGATAGTACCCCAAGACATCCAGAACACTGTCTCGAGCTGGACAGAACCACCAAGACACAGACAAGGTCACCTGTCAACCCCTGGTCTCACCGGGTTGACCGAAACCTGACATGACACATACACACAGACACCCACAGACACACGTACTGCATGCACAAGCACTCCTGGCCGTCCCATCATGGTCACTGCCCTCATAGGATGTCAACATACACCCACTGGTCACGGTCAAACTATGAGATCAAGCGAAGACAAGTAGAAACTGGAGCGGTGGACAACGACTATAGTCTGGGCAAAGCGAACTATCACTGAACCGCTAGGCGAACCTGGCAGTCAAGGAAAGCCACTACAAGACCAGAGACAAGGACACTGGCAGTTCTAGATTGAGTCGTTAGGGAACTGTCGCAGTCAAAGAAAAGATCACATCCAGTCACCTAAACCGACCGATCCAAAAACTACTGACATACAGACACCACCCTAGAACACAAACCTAAGACAGACAAACACACCCAAAGGGCATGCGCTTGTAGTTGAAGATCCTTTTAGGAGATCTGAAGGCAGTGTGATTCTTGTGTTTCAGGGACATTCGGATTTGATTGTAATGGGATAATCCATCCATAAAAGATAGAGCTTCATGTCCGGTGGTCATATCGACCATTATTTTTGTGATTGAAATGGGGAAGTCATCCTTTGGACAAGCTTTATTGAGGTTTCAGAAGTCGACGTAGATGCGGACTTGACCATGTTTCTTTTTGACTGGGACAATGTTGGCGAGCTAGATCGGGTAGATGCATGGCTCGATGAAGTTGACCTCTGCCATTTTGTTGACCTCGGTCACAACCAGGAGTTCTAGCTCATGGCACATGCGCCACAGGGGCTGTTTGACTCGGGTGGCTGAGGGAGATATGGCCAGGTCATGCTCTGCTATGGAGGGATTTAACCCTGGTATCTCTTTGTATGTCCAGGCGAAGCAGTGTTTGTATTCAAGCTAGAGTTGCTTGTAGTTCTGTCTTTCTGCCTCGGTGACAAGAGCCCTGAGGAATGTTGGTCGAGGGGCTTCATCTTCACCCAGATTAATTTTGACGAGTTCATCGACGGTTGCCTAACCACCATCCTCCAGCTCGGGAGGTGTTGGCTGGAAGTCGATGAAGTCTTCGTCATCAGTGTCAGCTTCGTACACCCGAGGGTCCTCAGAGCCAACATTTAAGGTTGAGAGGGCTGGAAGACTGTCATTGCTAGGCCCAGACTGAGGTTATCTTAGGCCATCCCCATCTGGCTGATAGTTGTTGCCTAGCATCCCAGAGGCTTGGTTAGAGTTGCCTGCCAACGCCGGTGATGCTTCGCAGTCTATGTCATGAGCGCATTCCTCATGGGGAAAGCCTGGTAAACTGGGATCGTCGATTGGCTGGGAGGCTCCAGGGGTCTCTTTCATCTCACCATTTCCACAGACGGGCGAGGAAACCTCATCGAATCCTGGGACTGGGGTACTGGTTGGGGCGGGGAGTGGGATTAAAATGTCCTCTCCCTTATCTCCTGAGCTGTCGAACTTGGTGTTGACAGCCGTCCAGTCGACGGCTGGCTTCATCGGGCCTATGATATTGACCGCGTGGTAGACGTGAAAGTCTGGGTCTTAGTCATAGCCGAGCCCCCTGGTGTCCTTATAGGAGAACGGGGGTCACCCCCAGACTTGTGAAGGTGTCCACAAATTGTGAAAATAGCTCTGCTATGCGCAACCTTGCCACTAGGGGATTTGCTACTTGAGGCACATTTCCCAGATGTGAGGTGGTAGGTTGTCCAAAACTTGGGCGGCTTCAGGGGTATGGTCAGCTTGCCTGGACAAGCTGAAGTTGTCTTCCGGTGGGGCTGGAGGAACCATGTCACCTTTGTGGAAAATAATGGACTTATCCCTACTAGCCTTCTTCTTGGACCTGTGTCGTCACTTGTAAGTGATGATAAATGCCGTGAGCTACTCAACCCTATGCTCATCTGAGGCACATGCGAGTTGGATGCAGTTTGGCAGTAGGCATATGCTCTTGCCGATTGCTCGGCTGACGAGATTAGCCTCGAAATCGACTTTGCGCCTCTCAGGCCGGTCGATGGTTGACTTGGTGCTGAGACATAGCCGATAAAGCTTGGCCTTCTCCTCGTCAATGAAGAAGAGGTCATCCTCTTCTTCTTTTGAGAGCTAGCCATTGCTCTTGCTCTTGATCACGAGATTAGGGTTGATCCCTTTAAAGTAAAGAGCAGCATCAGCCAGATTGCACTCCATGGGAGTGAATGGAGATAAGTTCGTAAAGACTATATGTTGTTCTCCATCTTTGGTGTATTTGATGCATTGATGGAGGGTTGAAGGGACGACCCAATTTTCATGGAGCCAAATCACTAAATTATCCAATTATCCCTCAAACTGATCAGCCATCATGGCCCTGGACCCTCTTGGATAGAACGGTCTGCTTCTAGACCACTCAATGAGTAGCACGGTCCAACGAAGACCGTGTAGAACCTGTTCGTTAAAAATAGGATAAATAGATAATTATCTGGAAGTCTAACTGGCTTAGGACTCTGGGAGATGAACGGTCTAATGTCAAGCCATTCAATGGAAGTCAATGGTTACATTCAGACCGTGCCAAGGGCTTGTTAGTGGAAATTTAGAAAATCGAATAAATATCCAATAAATCACCTTGATCAGTTGAATGGTTCACCTAAAATGTATGCAGGGAAAGCGCAGGACTCAGATCTCCTGGCTGCAGGTCTGGATAGTGTACCTCGCACTGTCGGACTTTCAGCGGGAGAGGCTCACAGCGATGGGCTTTGCCGAGTTCCTGAGTGTAGAGATGACTCAACTGGATACGCCACTACTCTACGCTCTGCACGAACGCCAGGACCCGGTGAGCCAGGCATTCCTTTTCCCGTGGGGCTATATGGTCCCCACGTTAGAGGACATCGCGCGCATCACAGGACTACCTGTGCATGGGTCTCCGGTCAGCAGGAGGACATACCCCGACTACCGGGAGCTGGCCCAGGAGTTGCTAGGACTGGAGCTACTGCACCCGGAGTGACAGTCCACGACGTTGACGAGGGCGAGGCTACAGGACAGCCTTAGGCTAAGGAGAACAGGGATAGTGACTGGCGAGCTGCCTGAGAAGCACTTATAGAGGCTCGTAGATCGAGCTCGACCGAAGGTAGCGATAGAGACAGGACCTGAGGCTGATAGAGTGCTGAGACAGTTCCTGATGCTCTTCTTCGAGCGTCTTCTCTTTGCGACGAGGGCCGACGTCATCAGCTATCGGTTCCTCCCACTGTTCGAGGACTTGGAGCACGTAGGGGACTACACGTGGGGAGCGACAGCCCTGGCGTTCCTCTTCGACACTCTCAGCTCCACCGGTGGACGCATGATGCTCGGTGGCTTCTCACCCCTACTCTAGGTACGACTTGGCCCTTAAACCAATTATGCAATTTGTTATATGATTCCTATATGTGCTATATGCTGACATTTGATGAAATGCGATGCAGGTGTGGGGCTACGTGTGACTACGTGGGCTAGGGAGAGGGGACGAGAGCTACCCAGAGCGACTGCCCATCGCCAGGTGGTGGATGACTCCTCGAGAGACTGGAGCCCTATGGAGACAGGTCCGGGGGATCCAGGACGACCTAGACAAACTACCCTTCGCCTCGGTGAGAATCTAAAACTTAAACTCTTTCATTAAATGCAATTTATATGCCTATTATACTGATGCGACTTTCCTGTTCTACAAGTCCGGTAGACACCATATGAGAATGAGGGGCACGAGGGTCAGCCCTGGGTAGTGGCGGCCCTCGCCTTCTCTTGGCGCGACGTGTGGCTTCACTACATGAACGTGGTGGAGCCACTCTATTTTCAGCTGGTGATGAGGACTATCGGCGTCCATCAGCCAGTCGTAGAGTTTTCGATGCCAGAGAGGCCGGAGGATCGTGTTGGACGACACCCCCAAGGATCGGCCGGGGTGGTGGATTGGACGACGCGAGCGGCTGACCAGATCGCTGACTGGATAGCACTCGGGCAGGTGGTGTCCGCTCGGGTGGAGAGCGAGGAGGCCAACTACACGGCCTACGCCCGGCACTATAGGGACCAGGTGTTCCGTGGTGCCCGCCAACCAGTACGACTTCTAACCTTAATGCTTTCTTATTATGCTCTCTATATGGTTATGCACTAACCTTTGGAGTTCTTACATGCAGATCGACCCCCAGGGAAGGATCGCGGAGTTGGACAAAATTTTCCTCCAACAACTCTTTTTTTGACTTCGTTTATTTTTTTTGTATTTGTTTTGATGCAGATACCATGGCATCTGGTTCTTCTTGCTCCTCCCATGTTGGGGTAACATGGAGGGATGTCGACTCTCTAGACAGAGGCCATGGTGAGCTGGCTATAATTGTAGAGTCTTCTGATTCAGAGGCTGACACAGTAGACACTGATTGTCTGCTGATTGTCGGGAGTGATTCCTTCAAATACGATCACTGAGATGGCCACATGGTAGATTACCCAAGGACAAGCATTTGACGTCTTTCTTGAAACGGTTCAATCTTCAGGGGAAACGAGATTTATTCCTTGTTCGGAAAGCCGAGTAGGCACTACTTGCAGAGCGGGATAACCTGATAGATTTTGTTGTGCAAGGAAGACCCATTTATCTGCCTAGTGAGCCAAGGAAATATAGTGCCGTGCTGGGGCTCCAAGAGTTGACTCCACAGGATGGACTATTGACTAGAGCCCCTGAGTTTGTCCTAGCCAGATGGAATGAGACTGCAGGCCATGTTGATCGGGAGAAGCCATCTTTCTATTTATTCTTGGCCCCGCTAAAATGGGGGTACATAGAGGAGCCCTTCCTACTGGATTGCCTGGCCGTGCACTTCAAGCACCAGATTTTAGTAGGCTAGTTTGCCGACTTGAAGGCTACTGATGCCCATGCCTTCCGGCCAGGAGCAGTGGAATTAACTGATTTTGTTCTACAGCACTATGCTCCTATTTTGATCAAGGCAGGCATATACCACAGCGTATATGCATCAAGGTATCGCTACCCCATCTCCAAGGGTCTATGCTACGGTATGATTGAGATGTTCTGTCTTGAGTACACCACCTTCTATACTTCAGAAGGAGAGACATCATTGGACCTTTGGAGTCTCTCTCAACTAAGTGGCCTCCCGATCGACGGTGAGCCATATGAAGAAGTTTGTTGGCCAGACTGGCTAAAAGATCAGACAGACGGTGAAGGGTGATTCTTGACTGGCTTCGCTTATCGCTATCTGATGAAAGCATATCACACTCTCTGTCATTCCTCGTACGATACTAGGGAAGCACGCAAGCCTAGAGAAAAGAGGGACGTGAGGATGGGCACCTGGCTCCAGTATTTCTTTAAAGGGGAGAAAAAATACAAAGACTTCCCCTCGATAGTGTCGGCTCTTGTGCAGCAGAAGAAGAGGGTTCGGCGACAAGCTTCTTTCCCCTCAACATTGAAGGGAGGGCAACAAAGAGGGCCTAACCTTGTCGGCATTGACGCGGTCACTCATTGTGCTACGTATCTGACTTACTAGATCTGCTCCTTTGCTCTCTCGTAATGTGATGATAGAGTGATCAGGGCTGAGACCATTTACCCTGCCTGCCTGACGGCGTAGGGCATGAAGCTTTCACTCTACCCAGTCACATTGTGTTTGATATCCAAGATGTTGGGAGACTTGCACCGATCTCGTCTTCCCAGGAATCTGCGGACGGTTGGCCCGTTACACTTTTTTAACGCTTGGGTTTGCACTCTGTTCCCAGAAGCTACTCTGCGATCACTTCAGTCGGTACAACTAGTCACGAGGATGATAGAGTTCGCCAGTGTTGAGCCGACCTAGACAGTAGATCAACTCTTTGCTATTCGGGGCAAATTGACCAGAGTTTCAATAGATGCGCCCAGAGTTTTGCAATTTTGGAGCTTAGCTGCCCACTCAAGTCCATTGGTGAACAGGATGAGGGAGTACTGTCTTGATGAGACAGAGGAGTATGTTCACCCCATTTCTGATGCCAAGTGCACGAGGCTGATTCAGGAGTCAGAGCTAATGGATTGGGCCATGTCCATAAGGTCGAGTGTCCTGGTTTTAGGGTAGTGGAGCTGGTAAAGAGAAAAAAAATCCTCTTCCTTTCTACTCCTCGCTAATGAAAGCCATCACATTTTACCGACAAAAAGCTCAACATCACTTCACAACAATGGTGGCCATTACGCCCCCAAGGGTCGGTCATCACAAGTCCCAGCTCTAGCCCCAATTTCTGGCTATAACACCTCAGATGGTCAGTCAAATAGTACTAGTTCTAGCTCCAGCTCCAGCAATCAGCTACACACCTCGACTGTCAACTGACCAGCCCCAGTTTTTTGGCTAGCATGCGGTAATCGCGAGCTAGCTAGCTCTAGTCCCAGTTCCAGTTCCAGCTCTAGCCCCAGCCTCCAGCTACAACACCACAAATGGTCAGTTGGCCAGATCTAGTCCTAGCTCCAGTTCCAGTTACAGCCCCAATTTCTGCCTACGACAACTTAAATGGTCAGCCGGCAAGCTCTAGTCCCCATTCCAGCACCAGTCCTAGTTCTAGTCCCAGTTACCGGATACATCGCCATGGCGATCAGTCAGCTAGCTCTAGTCCTAGTTTCTCAGACCAATGTGAACTACATATCTGGCTAACAACATGTTAACAACCGGTTCACTAGTGATTGGTTTGTGGCCGACATACTTCAGAACCAACCAGCAACCCTGGCAATACAAGCCACCACACCCTTACGGGTCGCCCCCAACCCTCAGTCCCCAGCAACATAGGCCAACAACCCCTTAGGGGTTAGCCTGCAGCTGCCAGTTTTCAATTCCCAGTCCCTCGAACTATTGAACATATACGTATTATCTCCCAATTCTCTAGTATCTAGTCGACTCCAGTCAACATACCCTATTTGGGTAAACATTTGGTACTCAGCTCCCAGTACCCAGCACTCAACTCCCAGTTCCTAGCAATCAGCTCCCAGTACCCAGCACTCAAACTCCAGTACCCTGTGCTCAGCTTCCAGTGCACCTAGTATCCAACCTCCACCACCCAGTACCTAGCACTCAGCATCCAGTACCCGAGCACGGGGACCCAGTTTCCTGTCACTGGCACCAGCATACAGTAGATGAATCAACCACAGCTAACAATATGTGGTCGCTAGCTCAAGCACCCAACATTGTTCCACAAGAGAAAGAGATGGGATGACACAAGAAATGACAAAAAAAATCCAGGGCTTTGTCACTCATGCTGTATAAAAGGAGCCCAAGACATGCCCTTGGGGTAACAAAAATTTGTACGACCAGATACATAGCATAAACAAAAGCAAGATATAATTAAGTCACAGCTTGCTCCTCTCCAACGCCGATAGGTGAGACTGAGCAGCCGTAAGCTCCACCTCAAGAGTGGACAAGAGCCAAGTAATAGCCCCGATCGTGCTCCTAGCCACCTGCCACCAGGCCCTGGTGCGCTCTGTGGCCAACTGCTGCTCTTCTAGGGCCTTTCTCACGACCTCAGTTTGGCCCTCGACCTCCTCCAGTTGAATAATTCGATCCCGGAAGAGGGTCTGAGCCACCTCGGTGTGGCCCCTCTACTTGGCTACAGCCGCCACCAGTCGATCCAACAACTCCTGCTCCTCCTGGATGGTGGCCAGCCTCTGAGCTCTCTGCTCCTGTGTCTGACGAAGCCATAGGTACTCTGCCCATATCTCGGCCAGTCCTGACATCCAAGGCACCCATGGAAAGTCAAGGATGTGGTAGTCTCGGGTACAATCCTTCAGACACTACGTCAAGTCCTCTGGAGAAAGGAGAGGGTCACTCTGAAGGTACCCTCATGCTCGTTGAAGCAAGGAGGCAGCCACGCTATCATCCATAAATGGCTTTGGTGGTGGAGTGGATGTGGGCTACTCAACCCCCAAGACCAAAGAGGGGTTGGCCACCTCCATCAGTACATCAGTCAAGGTTACATGACACCAATCATACAAATGGAAAGTGAGAAATACATGTGAGACTTTCCATGATAAACAAGGTTGAAAACCTGATAAAACTTCCAACCTGTACCTTGAACAAGCCCTTCCGCACCAGCGGCATCACTCGTTGGGGTACGGGAAGACAACGACTCCTCAGCCACTGGAGAGCCCTCTGCCATTGCCCTATCCCCTCTGGCAGTCACAGGGATGGCGGTAAGCTCTTCCTGGCCCTCCGCGACAAGAACTGGCACATGCTCCTCCTCTGACGCTAGTGCTACAAACAAAATAGAAGCATTAGCATTCTACCTGAAAGCACAAATGAGTACTAAGGGGGAGGGAAAGAGACCCACGCACCCGCAAAAGTAGCCTCAGCCTCTGCCCCATCAACAGATGAGGCCCCAGAGGAGGAGGAGTCTGAACTCCCCTCTGTCTCCATGACAAGACTACCACTGCCGAAGAGCTTGAAGAAGCCTCCGACGAGTCTCCGAAGGAGACAGAACTAGAAGCACCTGTGGACCAATGTAAGTACAAGATCAACACACAGCCTAACTCAACTAAAAGGAAATTGGCCAGCCTAAGAGCTTTAAACAAAGCTCACCAGTTGAGGCACCTCTGTCGGAGATCCCCTCTATGTCGATGATCTCCTCGTCTTCCCCAGTCGGAGCCACTGCAATAGGCTCTCCCCAGGTAGCCCCAACCATGTCACGATGAAGCTCTCCCTCTTCCAGAGGAGATGAGGTACTTGTGACCAATTCCTAGGAAAGTTTAGTATGGGTAAACAACAAGGAAAAGTCACCATAAGCATCTCAGTTGCCAGTTACATACTTGAGGGTGTCATAACAGAAGACCTAACCAGCCCCACAGTGCAGGCGAAGACCACCATCGACAAGGGAGGAAGAGGCAACACCGACATCGACTACAATGACGGAACGACTGCGGCCCCATCAACAAGCTCCGTCAGGTCATCCACTACTCCCGACTTGACCTTGAAGGAAGGGTGCTCCACTAACGGTCTAGTCCTAACCAACTCCTGGACCTTCTCCAAGGCAGTGGCTTGCTCATCAGCTGGTAGGCCAAACAACCAATCCAGTCAGCAATCCCAGTACAACAAGTGCAAGGGGAGAAGAAGTTAACCTTTCCTGCAATGGCTTAGCAGTTACCTGAGCCATCCTGGGGTCCCCCAGGCTCTTGCCCACCAGGCTGAACACCCCCGAGAGTCTCCCATGACTCAAAGTCAGAAAATGCATCGACGTTGTGGCCAATCTTGTCCATCACGTGAAGAACATCATCAACGTCGATATCGCATTCGATCTCAAAGTCCAGCAATGGATCAGCCTCCAGGGCTGCCAAGAAAGCCACCTCCACCCCAGTGTCCAACGGAGCTATGAAACTAGTCAAACAGAAAAGGTTAGTCAACCATAATCACTAAACCAGAAAAAAATGAAGGGTTGGGCATGGCACTTACTCAGAGGCAGCTCCGCCTCAATATGTTCATCTGCCCTAGGTCCACGAGAGGACTCTCTGGCCTCCACTACTCCAGCATCCACATAGGGACGGTCCCACCTAGGATGAATGCCCCAGTCATCACTCCCAGTAGACGCCCTCGTTGAGGAATGATCTTCCCCTATTGAGGAACCTGTCAAAGGGACACATCAATAAATAGTATCTCAGCCAAAATAGACGAGGAAGTAAGACTAAGGTAATGCAATAAAGAATGTGTTTTACCTAAAGCTCCGAAGGGAGTCAACGGTAGAGGAACCAGTTGCTCTGGCTTCAACCCCAGCATGCGGGCGACCTTTGCAACTGCCTCCTTGATGTCCCTCAGTGTATATGCCCACTCAATGTGGGAAACAAACTCCACTGGCCCAGCTGACCTGATTGCATGGGCGATATGGCGCCTCCAATTGTTGATGGTAGTGTCGATAAAACTCCCCTCTGGGAGCACGTCATCCAAGGTAGTGCTCTTCCCGAAGCCGCAGTTGGCTCGAAAATAGGCCCACCAAGTCCTCTGCTGCCTCAGCCTTGATGCCCCAGCTCTTGCAGAAACCACAGGCCCCACTTGCACTTGCCTCAAGGGCTTAATGGCCCCACTATAACCTCACCTCTACGACAAAGAAGCCCGACCCTCTCGGGGCCGCTGCTGCATAAGTCACTCCACATCCCGGGGGATCTGGGAAAAATGGCTCCTTAGGTACTCGACGTCCAGTGAAATGTGGCAGATGCCAGCTTAGGCCCTCTTAATAGTTTAAAGAAGGGCAAGCACCATTTCGCTGCCCGGGATAGAAAGCGATTGAGCAAGCAATTCTCCCAGTCAGTCGCTAAATGTTCTTGACGCAAGCAGGCTGTTACATGTCCAGGATGACCTGGACCTTGTTGGGGTTGGCTTCGATCCCTCGCTGAGTCACCAGGAATCCTAGGAACTTCTCGGACCTGACTCCAAAGGCACATTTGGCGGGGTTGAGCATCATGTTGTACCTCTGGAGGGTGTTGAAGGTCTCGGCTAGGTCGACAAAATATTCTTGCATTTATTTTAACTTCTTGTACACTCCCACACCAACCCTAAACCCTTCCGGGCCTCCGGGCCTGCGGGTGGCGGGCTAGGATTCGAAGTATCGGGTCTTTTCCGGTACTCAGATTCTGGGTCGTTACATAGGGTATGCTATCAAAATACCCCCACTAACGGCACTTAGCCAAGTCACGAGTTCTATGATGGACATCATGTAAAGACGACAGAAATATCTACGTGATTATGCGAAGACCCAGGAACTGGCAAAAATGTGAAAATATCCCACGATTTTTGCAAGACTTGTTATTGGGCCTTCAACACCTCACTGAAGCCTTTTACGACAATTAATGACATGAAATTCTCCAGGAAACCTTCTCGAGTCGACTGCAAGTCTCAAACGTCTCACGCCCAGTCCTCACCCGATCAATGGTGTCTGCACCCGATCTACGAAATGGACCGTCATGCCCGAGCCGGTGCCCAATCGCTCTATGCTTGAGCTAGCACCTGACTGCTCCACACCCTTGCTAGTGCTCGACTGCTCCACCCTGAGCTAGTGCCCAACTGCTCCACACCCTAGCCAGCGCCCGACTACTCTACACTCGAGTCGGTGCCTGACTGCTCCATCCTGAGCCAATGCCTGACTACTCCACACCCTAGCCAACTGTCGACTGCTCCACCCCTTGAGCCAATGCCTCGCTCTCATAAATTTTAAGTCCATATCCCCTCTAGTGCTAAACTGAGAACGGCCTCCTAACCCTACCATTAACCCCTACTGTTGCTATTGTTGTTGCTTCGTCGGTGCAACTCGGGTCAAGCCCTCTAGATGTCGTGCCCAAACAGGGTCACTAACTCTTCCCATTGGTAGTTAAACAAGTGTGTTTAGATTACGTCTGATGTAAATTAACACTGATTGTGGTCCTGCACCTGAACCCTACAATCCTCTGATACACCTACACCCGCAGAATAACACCCTACGCATGCTACCCAAAAGTCATAAATGCACATCCATCGAATCACATGCGTACCACGTGTCACCGCAATACCGCGTGCCCTCATTTCATGGGAATTGTCAAAACTTGACAGGCACGCTTGCAAAATAAATGTCACGCCCCGAGCCATATGTGTATAGCGGAAGCAATCTCGGGGACGTGAGCAGCCGGTAAACGCCTCAAGCTAGCAATCAAGATCAGAGCGCAATAACATCCACATAAAATGAATGAATATGAATTTAAACAAACTCCAACTTTTATTGATAATAATGATTCAAAGTACATTGACTCTTGACTTAAGAAAAAAAAATTACATAACGACTCAATAAAGAGAAAATTACAAGACCAGACTTTAGACCAATCTAACAATTAAGGACAACTAAGTCTTCTCTCATCCTTCATTCATCATCACTCCCAGACCCGTCGCTAGAATACTCTAAATCCGACTCACTTGAGTTTCCTGAAAAGACTGGAAAAGTAGAGTATGAGCACACTTGCCCAGTAGGTATCTTCGCATCAACATAGATGGATGCTTTAAGCAATTACATTTTTGCTCTAATGATGAAGTGATGAAAAGTACGGTAAAAACATGCGAATAAACCATGATAGCAGTAAGAGTGAATCATAGAGATATGAAGATTATGAAGAGTCAATAGTGTATGATCAAGCAAGATAATAAGATAAGTGGCCTTTTAATATCAAGAGTGTACTTCATAACCATAAAGGCTATGCACTAGAAAGTCATGAACTAGAAAGCACTAGCAAGCATGTAATTATCATGATATTGCCTCATGATTTTCACTCATCTATAAAAAAAGTACTCAGAGCATAATGCGATACCAGTATTCATCGTACCCCATGATTTTTAGCACGTTTTCAGCTCTCTACTTATGTAAATGACTCCTTAACCTAGGTACTTGACTCAAATAAAAGAGAAATTACACAATTATGACTCAAATAAAACATAAAAATTACATGCCATGACTCAGAAAAATATGACGGACTCAATGATTCATGCCGACGAATGATCCGAGCGTCGAAAAAATTTTGAAGGGCGAGAGATGCCCTCATCATACCCCCGGTGTGGGGAAAACTCGACCTCGTCAAGTATGGGTCCACCAAGGAAGTGGTACACCCAAGTAGCTCCGGGCAGAACACGACCTCCTGTCTCAACCCCACGTCCTTAACCCGGGGACGACTTTTCACCCTCTTAAGGGGGCTCAGGCACACCCTCTTGCTGGCAATGGTACCTTGCTTGCCTAGTATTGCCTCCGTGTGCACACGTCGAGCTCTTAGGCTGATATGTGCTGGCTCTCTGAGGGTGTCTCTCACAATGGTAGGGGTAGGCTCAAAGCTCTCATTAAGATCCACTGCGGTGCCCTTATAGGGTGCCGGGTCCGCCACGTGGAAAATGGGGTATATCTCAATACCCATCGGTAAGTCCAACCTGTAATCCGGGTTGCCAAAGCCACTCGAAACTTGGGAAGGTCCAAGTCCTCATACCCTCAATTTGGAGACGACTCTAGGGTAGAGTCACTCTAATAACATCATCATTGGATCGCCTACTTGGAATCCCAAGTGGCGCTCGCAAGCTTTTGCCCGCTCATCATGAACTTCACTACTCGTTGCTAGATGCTTGCTTGAATGCTTATGCCATGCGTCATGATGCGGTGAGTGGGTGTGAAAGAGGATAGTGTGCAAAGGTGGACCGGGGCAACCATAGGTAGACCTATCATGCTTTGATGCCATGAAAATTTTGATGGATTTGGGAGGACCGGGGCATCCATAAGTGAATCTATCATGCATGGGTGTAGCAAATGCCGGGGGACCCAGACATCCGTGAATACCCCTAATATGTGTAAGACCAATGATGAATAGAGGAGGGCCTTTACACCCAAATATGGACCAGTCATGCTTTAGACCTAAAGTGTGTGTGACATGTATGAGATGACTGGACTTGTGACCCGTGCCGAATGGTGTGATAGGACATGATGCATGCATTCCTACCCGGAGGCTAACTCCTAAGTGTGGGGTGGTGGGTTGGCCCTTGAGTTCTCACTCGTGAGGGTCAAAGGGGTCTAGGAAGGTGGTCATCATGGAGTGGGGCACTTCTTCAATCCCTAGACGGAAGTTATTCAAGATCATGGCTCCCATGGTGTGACCCGTGCCTAGGGAGAGATGGACTGGGTCTAACATGGAAGGTGGGGGTAGGGTGAGTAAGGCGGGTGGGTCACATGGGTAACTAGGCCCCCATAGGAAGGGGTCGAAGGGATCATGGTATGGGTTACCTAGAGAGAGGTACCCTATGTCGTCAAGGTCCTCAAAAGGTGGTGAGTCATCCTTCTCGAACATAATTGAGCCAATGTCTCTAGTGGGTTGGCCGATCAAAGCACTTGGGATCTCAATGGGAGGGGAGTAGACTGGGGATGGGTTCTTCCTCCAAGGGGAGAAATAGGAGGATCTCACTACTGCAATGTCCACTCGTGCAAATGGAGGTGATGGAGCCGATGGTGGGGTGGGCAAAGTTAATGGTGCTAGGCTCTGATGGTCCCATGGCTAGTAGGCCGGTCAAGTGGACTTGCTAATGTAGGCAATCCACGGGGCTTCCCAAGTCTTCCACGAGGTAGAAGGTTTGAAAAGTGACATGGGGAGGCCGAATGGGCACAATTTGGGACCGGTGGTCAAGGGATGAGTGGTGGGGTGGTGAGCTAGAAAGGGTGGGTCCTCGCTTGAGCCATTGGAGTATGGGCTCATCGCTATCTTTGGCATTAATATTGATCTTCATCACTTCCCTGATTGATAGAACACATTCTTTATTGATTTGCTTTCCATCGTTCATAGCATGGCATAACATTGAATATTGGATAGCTGGTTAATTACTTATATTTTACCTGGCTATAGAGATGTAATTCTTACTGAGCATTTTTGCTCACCTAGTTTCTCTTAACATTTTTCAGGTATTAATGATGAAGATAACCAATTAACGTCTTGTGTGAGGGCAGTGGAGCTGCCTATGAGGGTTATGTAGTTGTCCCTCGTCATGTCATGGGGCATAGGCATTGTTAGGTCGTGTTGAATCAGGCGAGTAGAGGCACCGGCCGAGATTGTGTGTCGTGTTATAGGGTTGGTGTAGGCTCTCTCTAGGTGCCCTGTTGTTAAAGGCCTACATTTGTAGGTAGATTTTCTTGGTGGATGCTAGGTTTTCCTCCGTTTCAGTGACTTTGTTGGTGCAGAGTTACGTAGCGGAAGCGTGATGGGTCGGTAACCCACAGGCTCCAGGATCGGATTAGTAGTGGAGTAGGGCGTGTGTTTTATGATAAGCATGTTCTGGAGGTCCCGGAGTCGGTGGTAGAGAGAGTTGCTCTTGAGTGAAGAGCTGTGTTTGGCGGTGTGAATGGCCTTGGTTGTCGTGCATAGGCGGCGGTATCATGCTGAGTGGTGTAGCAGCATTGAGAATCAGGAAGCTCGACGGTGAAGTGGTCGGATGAGATGGTATGTTGCACAAATTTTTCCCATGAATTATGTCGTGTGGCTTAAGGTGGAGCCACTTAGCGACTGGTATTGAGGCAGGTCATGGCCTTTTGGGCCAATTGTTTGGCACTGGCATTCAGTGCTCAGGAATGAGCTTGGGGGTTGACCGACTTTGGTCTGTGTGGATGTTCCAGAGGTGGATCTGAGGAGTGAGAGGTGTCGGTGTTGGCAGGTAGATCTCATGTGGATGCCGTGATAAGTAGTCAAGAAGTTGCTGGAATTGTTAAGCTCCCTGATGAGAGAAGGTTTATTGCACTGGTTATTCGACGGGCGTGATGTTCGAGATCGATCGAGAGATGTGCCAGTTATGGATGGAGTGCTTGTCTATGGCAAGACTCGAGAGAGTTTGGAGCATGGTGCATCTGATGGTGCCACTATCCAGATTGTGGTGTTCCCATGGCTCAGAGGGAGCTGTGCAAGGGATCGATGCATGTGTGGGTGTCAAGAGTTGGTGTTGTTGGTACCAGTGAGGCATTGGTTTTGGACAGGTGTTGGCCGGTGAGCATTGCAGCGTTCAACTCGAGAGCGTGTATCGTAGGCTGTGTGGAGCCGTCGGAAGAGTTGTGGCCTAGTGAGGTCGGCAGTAAGGTTACCATCTGAGGATGAGGTGTGAAGGTGCTTCTCATAAGGAGTGCTCGGTGTCTAGTGGCTGGAGAGGCTGTCGACCTGAGCAGATGCTAATTGTGGTCTCCCTGTTGAGGATCATGTGTTCTCCGTGTACGGAGCTTGTCGGGTGTGCTATGCCCTTGGAAGTTTCACGGGGGCTGAGGTGATGCCAGACTTGTTGGTTTGGTGTACCCTGATTGGTGTGGGGTCTGGTGCGAGATGGTGTGGCAGAGTGAGAGGGCTCTTTTGATTGGGCCAGTCCAGCGGTGTCCCTCAGTGTTGGTTGTGCAGTGTGTAACATGGTGGTGTTGTGACCGTGAAGTCCTACCCATTAGGTGAGTCCTTTCCCCTAAGTTTCGTGCTCCGCCCTAAATTTTGAGGATGAAATTTTTATAAAGAGGGGAGGACTGTAATGCCTTGAATTTTCAGATCGTGATTCCACAGGTCGCGGATCATGTCCGGGTGAGTTTTGAACTTTTATAGTGATAAATAAGACAGAAGCAATTTAAAATATCAGAGTGGTAATTATATATATAAACTGGTTCAGATTTACAACATCATCCATAATTATACAAGTCCCACTGAAGAAGAAAAGACAAACTACAACTACAAGGGGCATACCCCGGCAAAAGCTACAAAAAAGAACAGACCGACTGCTGGCACTCTAGGCACGGTCTCCAAAACCACGAGAACCATTGGTAGACGGCTGAGATGGCTCACCTGCAAGAAGGAAGGGTGAGTCATAGCTAGACTCAGTAGGGGTCATGCGGATCCCTACATCGAACTAAACAAGCAAGCATGTAATTAAAAATGCAACTAGAACAATTAAGATGCAATTAGAGCATGCATTTAAACAATTAACCAAGCAGATGCACTATCTCAACATGCTACTAGACTAGAGCAGGAAGGTCTAACTAAGCAAGTAAATCGGCTAACAAGACGCCAGTATAAATAAATAGCCAAATAACCAAATAAACAAATAACCGGAACAACAGCTAGCAACGGGAACTAGCGGTAAAAATTACATCTACCAACAGAATAAACTCGATCACTCCAGTGACAGGAGAAAGAACAGGCAATTCCACCAGAAGAGAGAGACCAGATGCGCCTCCGGACGACTTACACTGCATCTTAGGCAACTCGCCAGTTCTGAACGTGACCAGCGAGAGGCGTAACCAACTGTACCAACCGAGAACTAGTCAGAGTAACACTCGTTAGTGTCAGCTCTCGCCTCTGACCACGTGTGCACACCCCGACCCCTGCCTAGGGCCAGGTCTCCAGCTAGATTTTCCTCCCCGTAGAGCGCTACGGTTGAGCCGAGGGCCCACGGTACTATCTTAAATCGTTTGACGGGATTGTCCCTCTACCTCTCCAAGGTGGGTCGACCATCCGTGAAGTCTAGGGCTACGTCTAGTGGTTCCGTCACATGGAAAGTCCAAGCACTCCATTGGGATTCTAAGAGTAAGCCATTAATCGCAAAATAGCACGAATGCATCATAGATGTAGCATAGAATGCATTAAACAGGAATTAAACATGCTCTTCTAAAATTCCCTAACTAGCAGAGTGTAACGGACCAGGGTCGGGACGTTATACGACTATAACGCGCCTCCCCCAGGCCGTTATGCTCACCCGTGCAAACAATAGAACTCAGACATGCAGACCATAACGCGCCACCTCTGGGGCATTATGCACAGTGTAACGCGCCTCCACCAGTGCGTTATACTCACCCGAATAACCGTCGAAACCACATAGATCAAAACGTGCCACGATTGGTGCACCATGAGACTATAATGCACCGGGACTGGTCCGTTAAAGTCACCCGAACATATGAAACTCAAAAAAATCCACAGTTTTACACATCATATAACACGTTACGAGAAGGGCGTTATACTGGCTATGGCGGACTGGACCCAGTCCGTCATGCCCCACAACCTATAGACCTACCAAAAATCACGGTTACATAACGGTCCAAGAGTGGTCTGCCATGCATTGCATAACTCACCCCCAAGGGTCCGTTAAGCATATAACGGCCTTCGATAGGCGCGTTATATCAACTGGGAAACGAGAGGGATGTGTTCGGAACCGAACTCCCCTCCGGTCAAGCCGGATTGTTGGCTGGGGCACACGAGGGTGCCAAAGGAGAGGTAATCAAAATAAAGACAATAGAGGTCTCACTGTGATCACCAAATTTGTGAACGTAAATTGTCACAAGGACACTCTCTTTGTTTGAAAAGAGAAAGAAAAATCTAAGTGCTAAGAAGTATAGAAAACAAGGAGAAAGGAAAAAAAGGGGAGCATGAGATGCTCTAAAGGAAGGTGATCGCCAGAGGGGTTACCTCAAAAAGAGTGATCACATCCCCCTCCCGGGATTATTCTAGTGAGTTATGAGGCTGACCAAGAGTTGGCCAAGGACTACCTCGCTGAGGTTGAGGGGTTAGGGAGCAATCCCATAGATCACCTAGAGGGCTAGGGTCTGTCAGTCACCCCAGCCCCACCGGATGACCCCGTACTGTCACCCATCCTAGGTTCCCTTGACAGCCCTGACTAGTCTATCACCTCTCTTTTGCTAGTCACTCCCGAGCAGCAGTCAGCCGTCGCACTTTTACCCATCTCTCCTATGGTAGTGCAGCCACTCATGACTACTGTACCATTGTCGACACCCTATGTTGACGCAGTATGGTCTGATTTTTGCCACGCGTATGAGAGACAATGTCCGGGCTTCCCATTTTCCATGCTCCATGCCAGACATCTGGATTACCTTCCCATCACGCGCCTCCTGATCCTCTTACACTTCCGTACCTGAGGATGAGTCTTCTCAAACTAGAGACAGTTGACGATGGTTGAGACTCATGGCATCAAGTTGTGGGTCAGTCTATCTTTACACTTAGTATATGTAGATGGTGTCCGACATTCTTATCGAGTCTCCCATAGTAAGTCTAGGGTCATGTGTTAGTTTGTATCTTTCCTTTTTGAATGTTGTCCAGTCTGTTGGGAGTCTACATGCTCCAAGTCAAGTTGGTCTAATGCAAGCTCCTGGTGTCAGTCCCTTTCGAGTGTAAGGCGAGTCAGATCTAAAGCGTACGTTGTAGACATGGCTAACGATTATGGGATTAGCTCCTCCTTCAGTGTATCGGATCTAGTCACCTATAGGGACCCAACAGTGATTCCTAGTGAGTCATTGAGCCATCTCCTTCCTTTGAGAGTGACCCCACCCCGGAGTGTCCACCACTAGCCCCATTCCCAAAGCAGCGTGAGCATATAGAACATATACGGGATGAGCAGGTGACGATTACTAGGACTTGAGCGTACCCACGCTACCTGGTACAGTGATAGAACCACAGGAGCTACGCGAGCTAGAGCCCCACGTTTGCATCAAATCAGTCGAGTCGCGTCCTGTTCCGCATCACTCTGCCTTGAAATAGTTGATGTAGGCCCGCAGCTTTTCCCCTGGGGCATAGCCCCGAAATCAACCTTGGGGGTCCACTCCCTATGAAGCTTTCCTTGAATTGCCACCCAAATTGTCAAAAATCGATGGTACTCCTAGGGGTGAGTGCTCAAAATCAAGCCGGAGCTCCTTGCACCAAAGTAGTCACGATCGCTCAGCACTTGATGGCATTCGTCGCCCCATGTAGAGTCATCAGGTTGTCAAAGTTGACGAAGTGGTCAGCTAGGTCACCCAGACCGTCATAAGATTTGAAGGCTGGGAGAGAAACTCTTGGGGATGTTTGTTGGTGATGGATTTATCTTTATCATTTATTCATTTATTATTAGATGCATGGGCGTGCCAGTCACATAGGTGACAAATTTATCATGCACTCGATCTAACTTGGTCAGACGAATGTGAAGTCCGTGTCAGGACCTGAAATCTGCCATTCCATAAAGACTATGGCATTAATTAAATCCTTCAAGAAGGAGGAAAACCCTTGATTAATTGCCAAGATAGGATGCCACCGGGGCTTGAGATAAAATGCATGCAAAACAAGGTTGAAATGATAATGGTTGAGATTTGTTTATTTATTTATTCATACAGGGCAAGCACTATTCATTATGTCCGGGCCTCGGTACGGGACAGAGAACATAGGTCCGAAGACCACCATCACGTATAGCGAGAGTTTTCAGTCTGGTGTAACCCAACCTTTTGCCAAACGCCATTTGATATACCGAGGGACTCGGTCAAACAAGCATGCATTGATTAGATTCATAATTTATTATCATTAGATCAATAGCTCTCTCTCTCTTCATTACTCTTTCCTTTTACTTGTTCCACCATCACGGTGTGTTTATTTCCTTTGCTCCATGTCCTGACGTGTGTTTTTACTTTTCCCTTAGTTTAGTTATAGATTGAGAGATCTCTTGCCCATGTCTGGAATTATGATGGTTGCGCAGGTGGATGTTGTGCTAGTTAGTGGTAGCTAGATCACTTGACATATTTCTATAGTATTCATCATCACCCTCAAAACCCAAGTGGAAATAAAAAAATCGATAGCTGTCATCAAATAAGATGAGGCCTATCCTCGTTCCCACCTTCACTGCGCCCAGGGAGAGGGAAAGAGGGGGCTCACCGCCGCTACCGTCATCACCGTGTTCGCGGAGGAGAAAAGGAGCAGCTCGTCGCGACCACCACGTTCCTCGCCCCCACTGTGCTCGAAGAAAAAAGGGAGGGGGAGACTTGCTCCCGTTCGTCGTGGCCGGAGTAGACTCGTCCATGCCTTCATCGTGACATAAAAAGAAAGGAGGGTCGGGTTGGCCATCGAAAGGGAAGGAAGGTAATGGAATAGGGTTTTTCAAACCCTTCAAAGAAATAAAAAAGGAGAAAAAGGGGGGGAACTGGCACATGACTCGGTCGATCCACCGGCCCACCTATTTGAAGGGGCTCTGTGCTAATTAACACCAAAGCAGCCCCCGCATCGATTCATCGACCACCGCCTAGCCCTGCGCCGATTCAAGGTGCCGGTGGCCTTGGCGCTGGCTCAACAAATCAAAGACCCTTGGCACTGGTTCAACGGGTCAAAGACCCTGGCGCTGATTCAATGGGTTAAAGCCCCTGTGCCAATTCATCCAGGCAGAGTGGGACCCACTAGTTTAGGCACCCTTGGGCCTATAAACATATGAATATGACCTTCCAGCTCGAAGGAGCCCACTTGGGCACAGTATATCTGCTATATGGATGGATAAACCATGTTATAAAGCACATGTAAAACCAGGGCCCTCCTCGCCTACAAGGCAAAAGAGGGTAATTTCCACAAAGGAGATACATCCGCAGGCCCCGTGCCGTTCATCCCTCACTTGCGGCACCCACGGCTGGGGGCATTTGTTGATGATTAAAATATGATGCAAGACAAGCACGCCCTAATAGTTAGGGGAATGGCTGCTTGAGCATGAAGATGTTAAAGGAAGCCTGACGAGGGGTTCCCTCGGACTGCTGAAGCCCTAGGTCACCTGATAAACTATTAGGGATTTCATAATTCATTGTCTCGGGACGACCGAAGAAGTCTACAACAACCCAGCAATGCCATATGGCAAGCCTTAATCAACAAACCCAACAAACCGACATCGACTCGATCGTGGCGAACAAACCCCACACCTCATCCAATTACGATGAAAATACACTTGGTGGTCCACCACCTGATAAGGAAGTCTCCCGAGATGAAGGAGCATCCCTGGTCTCCCTCAACAGGGTGCCGAAGGTAATATCAGCAGAAAACTTGAGTGACCTGATCACGGCACACATCATATTAGAAAGGCTCATAAGAGGCCAAAAAGTTGTCCACTCGGGGTAAAAATATTTCAAGCGATAGACCGCTCGATGAAGATGCCCCACATATCCACAGGATAGGCCTGGTGGCACAAATCACAATGTCGAAGGCAAATTAAGATGAAACCCCAACAATATGACATGGGTTCGGCATGTGTCGGAAAACACTCAGGACTATAAATCGAAGCCCAGAGACTTTAAAGTCCACACTCCAGAGATTATGTACATCGAGCCTCTGTGTGGATCAATCAGGGAGTGGCGAAGATGACAAATTTACTAAAATACCCTTAATGGCTGAGGTGAATCAGCACACCCCTTCTTGTGTGATGAGATGGAGCTAGTCCAAGTGACGGAGCGGACCCGTCCAGTCGTCGAGCTGCATCCTACCCTTCTCCAAGAGGGAGAGAGGTGCCGAGCCAGGGGGAATCATGGGTGATGTCCCCATCAGATTCCCCCTAGTTCGTCTTTCTTCCTCTTTTCATTCTTTCTTTTTTTTTCTTCTTTTTTTTTCTTCCTTTTTTTTCTTTCTCCTTCTTCTTCTCTTTTTTTTATTTTTTTTTCTTGCCCCTTTTTTCCTTTTTTTTACTCTCACTTTTTTTTTACCTTATGAAACATAAGCAGTGATCAAGCTGCCCAGACAACGATCGCATAAATCCACCCCAAAACAAGATGGAGGATGATTTTATTCATTGAATGAGGGCACTGGGACATAATATAGCCTCAAGTGTCTTCCACTAAGAGGCAGGAACTGAACCTCTCCGCGATGATTGACGATTACATAGGCTCCGCCCTAGTAGACTTTCTAGACTACATAGGATCCGAGCCAATTTTCATTTAGCTTGCCTTTGGGGTTGGCAGCCATGATATCTCTTCTCTTGACCATAACGAGGTCACCTTTCTTGAATTCACGCTCCTTGATGAGCTTGTCAAAGTCGCGCGCGATCCGGGCTTGATAGACCTGAATATTCTGTTGGGCTTGAAGTCGCTTTCCCTCCAGACTGGAGAGCTCTTCGAGTCTTCGCCCGACATTTGTCTATCCTTCACGGATTAACTCGTGCTGGATGGCGACCCTGAGGGAAGGTATCTCCAGCTCGATAGGGACAATCACCTCTGAGCCATACACCAGGGAGAAAGGTGAACAGCCCATTGGAGTCTTGTATACTGTCCGGTACGCCCATAGTGCCTCGTACATCTTCTCCTCCCAGTCCTTCTTGTTGGAGCTAACAATCTTGGCCAGGAGAGTGCATAGAGTTTTGTTGAAGACTTCAGCCAGACCGTTGGCCTGCGGATTATAGGGAGTTGACGTCCTCCAGTCAATCTTGTATTTCTCTGCCAGTTGGTAGACCTTCTGGTTGCAGAAGTGGTTGCCGTTGTCTGAGATAATTTGGTCAGGGGTGCTGAACCGGAATATGATATTACGGCAGACAAATCTGGCGAAAATCTCCCCGGTGACCTCCCTTAAGGCGATAGCTTCTGTCCAGCAGGAGAAATAATCAGTTGCCACCAAGATGTACTTGCAGCCTATGGATGAGGCGGACAATGGACCCACGACGTCTGTTCCCCATTAGGCAAAAGGCCAGCTGGGCACCGTATGATGCAGTGGCACGAGTGGCCTCCTGGGTATAGTGGTATGCTCCTGGCACCTTTTACATGACTTAGCATACTTGCAGCAGTGGTCAAACATCGTCGGCCAATAATAGCCAAGCTTCTTTATTTCAATTTTTATTTTCAGCCCCGCCTGATGTGCACCGGCTCCTCCGGCATGAACCTCCTTCATAACTCTCCAAGCCTCTTCAATAGACAGGCATCAGAGGAGTAGCTTCTGCTTGGCGTCGGCCACAATTCAAAATAGTATCCCATTTCGGAGCTCATAGGAGTCCTTTGCTCGGACCCGTCTAATCTTCTCTTCCCTCTGCTTAGGTAGTTGTTGGTATTTTAACCATCGCATAAGAGGGTCACTCCAGTCGGGTAGACTGACAGCTTCCGCTGTGGCCACCTCCCATTCCTCTTCTTCTTCTAGCCTTTCTTCTATCATGCTAGGCACCTGGCACTGGTTGATCACTCGGATGTCGAGTGACCCATCAGGTGGAACCGCTAGCGAGCTTGCCAGCTTTGCCAAGGCGTCAGCTTGAGCATTCTCCCCTCTGGCGACGTGGCCTATCTCAAGGAGGTAGAACTGCTCCATGAGCCCCTTTGCCTTAGTGCTCGGCCACTTTGACAGGCATGCATGCATGTCTTCCTCTTAACTTCCATTGCTGCGACGCCACTTGTGATAATATGGTCGGGTCGATAGACCCTAAATCACGGAGGTACTCCACGGTCCGACGACATCGGCGCTACACCGTATCTTTTCCGCCAGTTGTTTCGGAATGAAATTCTCGAAGTATTTCGAGAAAATTACGGGTGCAATAGCCTTCTCAAAATCTAACTTCAGAACCACCTCTTTCTTTCTTTGGTTCTTCATAGCAAATAAACACTCATCTGCCACCAAGAAGTTATCCAAATATGCCTCTCCCTAATGAAAGCTCCCCAAAAGTGATTGACCTACATGTCCATAATAGTGACTAACCTCGTTGCAAGCACATTGGTGATGATCTTGTAAGTTCCATTCAGCAAACTAATGGGCCTAAAGTCCCTAAATTCAAGAGCACATGTCTTCTTGGGAATGAACACGAGGAGAGTTTTGTTGATACCCCCCAAGTGCACCCTCCCTCCTGAAACTCCCTCACAGCTGCCAGAAGATCAGCTTTGATGACCTCCCAGCAATTCTGAAAGAAAGCCAGAGGGAAGCCATTTGGACCTGGAGTTTATCGCCTGTAAGGGAGAAGACCGCCTGGTGGACTTCAACCTCCGAAAAGGAGTGAGAGATAGCATCCCTCTCCTCAGGGGAGAGGCAGGGGAGCAAATCAACTGTAATCCTTGGCCTACAGAACGGGTCCTCGGTGAACAGTCTGGAATAGAACTCTTTTGCCTAGTCCCTAATCTCCTCATCTATGGTGAAGGAGAGCTCCCCCACCCTGATACAAGAGATGGAGTTGACCCTCCTCCTCCTAGAAATAATACGCTGAAAGTAAATTGTCTTCTTGTCCCCATCTTTAATCCATTTGTCTCTCGACCTCTGCCTCCAATAGGTCTCTTCTCTAGATAGTATCTCATTAAACTGTGAATCCTTGAGTGTCCTATCCTTATCATGCATAAGGCTTGCCTCCTCCAAACAATCAAGTCCCTCGAGCTGCTGAAGAATCATGTCCTTTACTGCCCTCCTAGGAAGGGTTTTATCTGCACTCTAATCTTGAAGAACTCTTTCAGTATGCCTCAACCTTCTCACCAAAGTAGCCATAGCAAAGGGAACCGTAGTCTGAGCATTCCAAGCACCTGTGACAATCTCCATAAAGTCAGCCTCTCTGAACCAAAACAGCTCAAGCCTATAGCTCCCAGCATAAGCCCGACCGATCTTTAGAAGGGTGGGCTTCTGGTCAAAAATAGATCTCACCAGCGCTACCACTTGTACATGAGGAAAGTGGTCCTCCTAATCAACTGAGAGTAGAAATTTGTCCAACCTAGAGCAAGAAGCATCTACTCTTAAGTTGGATCACTTGGAGCAACTATGGGTCATGTCAATATCCACCTGAGCCGCCTCCTGGATGAAGTCAGAGAAGTTCTCCATGTCACCGGCATGAGTAACATCTCATGTCCGCTCCTAGTTAAAGTCACCGCCAACACACCAAGGCCGACCAGAAGAAAGGTGATGTCGAAGAAAGTCCTCCCATAGCACCCGCTTCTCCTCCTTGGGTTGAGGGCCATACACCCCACTAAAGTCTTACAAGAAGCCATCCCTGATGTTCCTAAAGTGCAATGAGATGGCCCATTTGTCAACCTCCCTATCCTGCATCACCTCCTCCACCTCGTACGGATTCCATAGGATCATAATTCCCCCCGGACCTACCCACTACAGAGGAGGCGACCCCCAATGGAAAGGCGGGCCCCTCCAATCTCACTCAAGAAAGCAAGATCATCCCCCTCATATTTAGCCTCCTGATTGCACAAAATATCAATTTTGCACCTTCTAATTGTTAGCTATTGTATCAAGTTTTAATTTATTATAAAAAATATAATTTTATTTTTGCTAATTTAGCAATCCTGATCAAATATAGTAATTGTTTACTACCTTATCTGGAAGTTCAATGTACTCTTATACACCTCCGCACACTCCTTTTTATCCCTTCGGAGCCTTATAGCTCTTGGGAGGCCTCTCAGGATCCAAGTGGTTTCAGGTTTACCCGAGCCCGGATGCTGGGTCGTCACACTGACTGGCTGCACGCCTGAAGCCTTGGGCAAAACCCTTCGACAGCCTGGCTCATAACACGCAAAGGCAGTCTACTTTAAGGCTTCTTGGTATTCCTCCGAGCTCTGATATCGCTCGACCACCTCCGCCCCAGCCCCTGCTACCTTCTCCTTAAGTTTGGTAACCCTTGCGTCATCCATAGCCAGCTTTGCATCGACCTCGGCCAACCCTGTCTTGGCTCCGGTTAGCCTTGTCTTGGCTTCAGCCCACGTCGCCTCGGCCTCCCCCCTGGCCCACTCGGTCTCTCGGGCCTGGCCCTTTAGCTCCTCTCGCTCGGCCACCCACTGTCCCGAGCACTCTGTATGAGCCCGATGCTCTTCCTCCAAGACCTTGCTCTTAAGCTCGACCATATACCGAGCTTGGGTCAATTACTCGGTCTGTAACCGAACCTCCTCTTGGCTCGCCTAATCGCACACCCGGAGTGAAGTCACTTCCTGCTGAAGCACCCTGAGCTCGGACGTTAGCAGACCAATCTTGCGATCAGACTTAGCACGAACCTGGGACTGGGCCATTCCCTCGTTCACAAGCCACGCCACAAAGTCAGTGATCTCAGCTCCTAGCTAAGCCAGGAAGATACGCCCCTCCATAAGCCTTTCAAGGAGCATGGGAGGGGAACAACGTCGGAACTCCTCCCGAACAGACCGGGGTGCCAGATCTCGGCACCGATTATACAGGGTGGCTTGCACGGCAAACTGCCCTTGCTGAAGAGGAGGAGTCTCCTCCGGGAGAGCTGGAGTTGGAGCGTCCTCTCCAGTCGTCCCCAATCTCGGGACAACAATGCTTGGCTCAGCCTGAACCCGCACTTTGACATCCTCCTCCTCGCCGTGCATCCTATCAGCCCCGACCGGGATCTTGGAGCTGACCTACTCCCCCTGCGCTCTTGCAAGCTCAAAGGAAGTCCCCCCAATCATTGTGGGCACCTCTGGCTCGAACGATGGAAGGCTCGGGCGATGGACACCCTCAGCTACGGGCTCCTCGGTCAGGTGGGAAGTCTTTGTTTTCTTCGACCGACTCTTCTCGACGGACAGAGCCTTCATCGAAGCTAGCAGCAATCGCTTCCCGGCATCTTTCCGTTTGGACTCTCGGCGCTCAGAGGCATCACCCCGAGCAACTTGCTTGCCCTTATCCCAGGTGGTAGAAGGACCTGCTGAAGCTTGAGGCACGCTTGGAGTAGTCGTCCCCTCCAGCTCGATGACCTCTCGATCGGCTGGTCGCCCCTCGCTACCACAGCGCCTTGCTTCTGCTCAACCAAAGGCAAGTTGTCAGCGAAGGGCTCGACTGACCGAGATCAGAAAGCACGAAAGTTGATGCTTAAAGTCCTTACCATTGGGTGGCAACGCTCGGCAGGGATAATCCTCAATATTGGCCAAGGTCATCAATTCAACAGTGGTTCGATGATTCTCCTGAAGGATCTTAATCTCCTCCTCCAGTAGCTCCGAGGGGATCACCGGCTGCTTTGGAGGGAATATAGGATGGAAGTTTGGCTGGATAGGGAAGCCCCAGTCAGGATTTTCCTTACTAGCTCAAACCCAAAAAAATTGAGTCTTCCACCCCTTGTGCGAAGAATCCGAGGAGAGAGAGTCACACAGCTCCTCTTCCTACTCACTTGAAGATAGAAGAAGCCTTTCCCAGCGTGGGTTTGCTCCATTCAGCTTGAAGAAAGCGTGGAAAAGATTTAAAGAAGGGTCGAAATCGCATGAGTGACAAAGAAAAATGAAAGAGAAGATGAAGGAATACGAATTAGAAACCAACTGGACAGGAGCCAACTAGTAGAATTGCAGTAGTTGCATGGCGAAAGGGTGGAGGGGAAGGAGAAAGTCACACTTCCAAGCCAGAAGGAAGGTGCAGAAGAGGCCCGAACGAGTGTCCAGGCTAGACTCGTGTGGTTTGACCGGAGAAAAGAAATAGCGCCACGGCAGTTCGTAGTGGGCCTCGATCCCCTTCACCTCAGTCTCACCTAATTCACTGCGTAGAGGATGGCTAGGCACTGAATCTCCTACACTTTGTTCGAGCATTTGGACCTCAACTGCAAGATCGTGCTCCGCCATGGAGGAGCAAGAAGAGTGAGAAGAAGAAGAGGGGATTGCAGAATCAGAAGACGCAGTAGGAGGAGGAAGCTGACGGATCGTTGCCGCCGTGATCTTGGCCAACTCAAGCGAAAGTTTCTACGATCCTCTGCTCCCTCAAGTCACTCTCACGGCGCATGGACTCTCTCAGAATGTTGGTGCAACGAAGGGGAAAAGTCCTAGGCAGAGGAAACGTAAGACGCAAGCATACGTGATATTTACATATTTATCCCAACGACCCTGTCGGGATGCGTCGCGACGTTTCAAACTCCCAGAAGGGTCTCCTCGTGCTAGCTCAAGGGAAGCATCATCATCATGCCCACTCCCCCAAGACAGCCGCATTTAATGGCCCCTGCTGGCAACGATATTCCCCACTTGAGCCACCAACGCTACCCCATAGCATACCACTCTCCGAGTCTAAATTTTGGCTCGGGAGTAGGGGGGAAAGTGGAGAGGGATAAATCCACAGCCCAAATATATGCGCAGATCGAGACGATCGAAAGAGATCCAGACTGACCCAACTAGGCTAAGCTCCCCAAATGATAGCCCCACGAATGGGCCCACTTATCTCGAAGCCCAAACACACTCGGATCAGATCTTCCTAGGTGGCCCCCTTCGGCCCGGAAGTCCAAGTAACGGTTGCTCGGGAAAGCCCAACCGGCACCCGAGTATAACCGTCACAGCGCTGGCCTTTACTCTCGGGAGAAGCCCAAGATCCCCATCAAGGGATATCCTACGCTCGAACCCCCAACTGGTAGGGCATGTCTCTCGGTGAGATTCTCGCTACCGCTCGGAGAAGGAAAACTTGAAGGGACAGGAAAGAAGAAAGGTCCTCCTTTGGGGACATAATGCCTTCTGGTCCCTCCAGATGCCCTGTCTCCGGTCAAGAGGGCTAGTAGCTATATACACTCCAAGGAAGCCCTCCGAGAAGGTTAGTTAATCCTGAGCACTCAACACCACACCCATTGATGGAGACCAATCTCGTGCCTCTCATTTCTTTTTCTACTCTCATTCCAGTTATGCTCTACCAGTTCGCTGACTTAAGCATCGGAAGGTTTTCCCAGAGGTTCCAACCCTGGGCACCTCTGATCTGTTTCCTACTTTGTAGATCTTTCATTCGTGATGACGACAACAGGATCGTACGACTCAGGATCCCGCGAGTGTTCACCCCTCTTCAACACGGAAAAAATAAAAGATGGGAAACAACAAGATGATCTGAAAGCATGTTTGATTTAAACTTAGTGCATTCTTAGGCTCAACAAAACATGTCGTGCCAATATATAAAGTTATACAAGTAGCATTAATATTAACCCACTCTATCTCCATCTGAATGTTTTTCCAACATATATCATCTAAAATATCAATTGCTTGCAAGCCAAAGAATTTGAATCCATAAACAACTATAAATTTGAATTCACTAAGCGTTGAGATGAAAACCCAAACACCCGGTGACCAACAACCCCCTTTGAGAAGGGTAAAATCCATACGGCCCATGCACAACCCGTTAACGCCAGGCCCGTGTGAGCCCAAGGTCTGCGAAACGCGTAGCGGACCCTCGACAGCCAATGGCCCACGCCAGATGGCCTAATAAGGCTAGTCATTGGATTCGCCAGCCCACGAGGGGGATTGACCCAGGCATATCAGATGCCAGATGATCCTCCCACGACCAAACGTTGCTCTCGACATTACCGGCCTTCACTCCAGTAAAGGCGAGCATGCCCCACGGGAGCCGTAAGACTCGCCTAAAGATCACCCAACCCCGGAGGAATGGGCGCACAACGAGAAACTCCCCATGATCGCAGAGAGACGTTACCCCACGACTCACGCCTTTCCCTGTTCAGGGATAGGCCTCCATTGTAATGACCCAGAGCTCCGAGTACCGATAACCCGATAATATTGGATTACCGCCACTAAGAACTGGGGACGGCACCCAAGAGACTGATGAGGCCCCTGAAGGGTTAGTGGAGTTTGTCGAGGGGTTGTATAACGAATTGAGATTACAACGAGTAATATTAATTAAATGACAATTAGTAACTAAGTGCGGAAGCAAATTAAACTATCAGAGCTCAAAAATAAATGACGAGCATGAAGAACCAGTGCTAGCAAGCAACATGATCCTTGAAAAAAAATGTGGAGCGGTCGGGTATGTCCTCATCACACCCCTGGAGTGGGGAGAACTTGACTCCATCGAGTATAGGTCCATCGGGGTGGCGGTTCACCAAAATAGCAGAAGAACCAAGTGAGCCACAACCTCCAAACTCAACCCTGCATCCTCAGTCAGGGGATGACTGTTTAGCCTCTCAAGGTTGCTCGGGCACACCCTCTTGCCGGTGATGGTACCCTGCTTGCCTAGTATTGCCTCTGTGTGCTCACGTCGGGCTCTCAAGCTCATTTGTGGAGGCTCTCTGAAGGTGTCACTCTCAAATGTAGGTAGAGGCTCGAGGCACTCACTAGGATCCTCCGGGGTACCCTGATGGGGTGCCAGGTCCGCCACGTGGGAAGTAGGGTATATCCCAAAACCCATCGATAAGTCCAACCCATAAGCCGTGTTGCCAAAGCTACTTGGAACTTGGGAAGGTCCAAGTCCTCATGCCCTCAATTTGGAGGTGACCCTAGGGTAGAGCCACTCCACTCTCACCATCAACAGGTTGCCTAATTGGAATCCCAAGTGGCGCTCGCAAGCTTTTGCCTGCTCCTCGTGAACCTCACCGCTCGTTGCTAGATGCTTGCTTGAATGCGTATGCCATGCGCTACGGTGTGTTATGGGTGCGAAGTGTGTAGTATGCAAGGGTGGACCAAGACAACCATAAGTGGACCTATCATGCAATGCTGCCATGTATACTTTGATGGACCTAGGAGGGTCGGGGCATCCAAAGGTGAGACTATCATGCGTGAATGCGGCAAATGCTGCACAAGACCCATCTTACTGATGACAACAGACGGGGGAGGGCCGGTATAGCCAAATGTAGACCAATCATGCATCTGAACTGAAGTGACATGTATGAGACGGCCTAACTTACTAACCATGCCGGATGATGAAATAGGCCATGACACATGCATTCCTATCCTAGAGATGACTTCCATGTATGGGGGTATGGGATGGCCTTTGAGCTTCCACTCAAAAGGGAATGGGGTCAAGGAAGGTGGACATCTTGGGGTGGGGTTCTTTCTCATTCCTTAGGTGCATGTTGTTCCCAGTCATGGCTTCCCTTATGTAGTCTAGGCCTAGGAAGAGGCAGACTTGGTCAAACTCTATGGCTGGGGTTAGGAAGCAGTGGGTGGAGAATGATGTGGGTGGGTCACATGGGTAACCAAGCTCCCATTGGAAGGGATGAAAGGGGTCATGGAATGGGTCACCAAGGGAGAGGAGCTCTATGTCCTCAAGGCCCTCAAAAGGGGGTGAGTCATCCTCCTCCATGGGAATACTTAGGCCAGTGTCTTAGGTGGGCTGGTCGGCCATGAGGGGATGACTTGGCTTCCTTCCTGAGATAAGAAACTCCAAGTTGAGGATAAGGTTGGGCTCATCAGGTGTGGGGAGGAATAGTAGGAGGTCACTAGTGTAACAACCCATGGTGCAAACCGAGGTGATGGACCCGACACATAGGTATAGGAGGTCACGACTCTTAGGCTGGTCAGCCATTATGGTCAACATGCCAGTCAACTCTATTTACCATGCTAGGCCCTTAAGAAGATCCTCTAGAGTTTCTACTTGGTAAGATGATTGGATGGTGATGCGATAGGAGAGGGGCACTATAGGGAGGTGTAGTTCCATGGGAAGGGGGTATGGGTGCAAACTATGGAGGATGGGGTCTACCTTGAGCTATTTGAGTAGGGGCCCATCTATGGTTATGGTACCCTGTGTGAAGGCATGTGGCTCTTGAAGGCTCGGGCTATGGGTGTGTGTGTGTGTGTGTGTGTTGGGACGTATCCCCGCCTATCGGCTGGACAGCTCTGGAGGAGAAAGAAGTAGTGGAACAAGTCTACGGTCGGCTCTATCGATGCCCTACGACACGAATGGACAAACCCACAGAGGATGGAATACGAGTTTGGGGTTATTGCCCTAGGATTTCGGCCGTAGTGCTGAAGGACATCCATGATGAAGGAGTGAATGGAGACACGTAAGTCCGCCTGGAACAAAGCTATGGGGATCATGACCCCGCCCGCGGGGAAAGTCATGACATCGTCGTCGACCTCGGGGTAGATGATATCGTACTCCGGGGGGATCTGGTAGCATTCCCGTAGGCCAGGGAACACTCTATACCTCACCATATCTGGCAATACAGGCCTACTCGGGCTGACGTTGGAAGTGCTAGGTGCACCTCCCTGGCTATGGGATGACCCCTCCGACGAGGAGGAACTAACCCGAAGGGCCTTCCTACGAGGAGGCATGGCTACTAGAGAAAGAGGACGTGGGAAAAGAGGAAATCCTTACCAGGCGAAGGAAGAAGATGACAGTGGCAAGCGCGACGACCGACCAGGTGTGGAAGAGACTGTAGATAAATCACACAAGTCTCCCTTATAACCGTCCACGATCGATCACGCCACCACTCCCGGAGCAGGTGAAAAGGCACCTGACACGAGTGCCAGGTAGCCGTTCGGGACTTGTACTCCCAGAATATGACAAGGCGTGGGTCATCATTACCAACATGGCTTCTGCCACCGCCAAAAGCGCCTTGCGCGCCAAGCCAATCCCAACACCCTTGACGCTTGCAACGCGAGGAGCCCGACATAGGAACTCAGCAAGCCGAGGATTACCCTTTGCTGGCCTACTCACAACCCCCAGCTAAGTGCTCGGTGACTGAGAGTGGGGGGGAAGTGAGGAGGGTAAGATTGGTTTGGCCCAAGAGCAACCCAATAAGGGCAGGCCCACAAAAGGAAAAGCACGACTAGCCCTCCTACGGGACGGGTAAGGATGCTCGGCCCACTAGGGAAAGGCCCAGCCCAAGGGCGGCCTTGAATTCTACAGCGTGGCCCATGCACAGTCACCGCCAGATTACCCTCCGATGACCGACTGTTGTCCCTACAACGTCGGCCCCGACTCCATAACGGGTGAACACACTCTATGAGCACTGTAAGACTCACCCTAGCACCGGCCTGCGCCGGAGAAGCCACCCTCCAACGGGCAACTCCCGCCATCGTAGCGGAGAACGTTACCCCACTACAACGGCCCTTCCCTGTTATGGGATAAGGCCTTACTCCAGGGCAACCCTATATAAAACGGAGGACAGGGAGGAGAGATACATACATACACGCATATAGAGATAGACAGACTGTGGCTCATTCCACTAAAGCACACACCACAGAGAAGTAGGTGACCAGCCCTGCGATTAAGAGAGAAGGGGAGAGCCTCTGCCCCTGATCGATTACGTCTCCTCCCAACGACCTTACCACCCGACAAGCACTCACTGAGTGTCCACCAAGAACGGCGAGCACTCGTCCTGGAGGCCACCTATGGCTCTTTAGCCTGCTACAGCGATCTCTCCCTCTCTTCCTCCTTTCTAGTTTTCTCTGTATATCGCTTCTAGTCATTGACTGAAGCATCGGAGGGTTGTCCCCTGGGGTAACACCTAGGACTCCTTCTGACACCTCTCTTGGCTTTGGTCTTTGCAGGGCTCCACGGGCACGAGACGTCTTCCCCAACAAATAAATAGAGAAGGTGGTACGTGGCCTAGGATCCATTTTCCTGCTGCTACACTTCTTGGCGCCGTCTGTGGGAAGGCGAGTGAGAAGCCATGGCGCCCCGTGGAAGCCTTCGCAATGCCAGCCACTGGGGGCGAGGGTCCCAACAAGGACCCAACTCCTTTAAGTACCTCCAAGTATTCTAGCAAGTCAAGCGTTTCACGAATTATGGAATGTCATAAATGATTCTAGCAAGTCAAGTACTTCGGTGCAATGCCACACCAGGTCAATAATAGCTCCCATGGACACAAGTACTTTCGGGTGCTCTTCTCAGGACTAGACCGGGCCCCATTAATGCTAGGCATTGAGGTTATGGATCATAGATCCCAAGTATATTTGGATATCCACATAATATGTATGGCCAAGGAATTTTAAGATAATCTTATGGAATAAAGTACAGATCTAGCAAAAATTATCACTCAAGGAACAAGTAATACAAGATTACAAGTAGTTGTAAGAGAAGTTAAATGATGATTTATGGCATAATGTTCAATGCCATTAAGACAAGAAGGCATCATGGTTGTTGTACCCAGATAATGTTCCAGTAAAATACTAAAAAATAAGGGTTTGGGAATTTCCTTGAACACCTTTAAGGCGTGGGCTACCCAGCCAACGGTCCCAACTAGCTAGCTGTGGACCATTGTGACATCAGAAATTGATTGGGGTTAGCCCTGATCACCCATTTTACAGGTTTTCCCACATTCTACACTACCACCTAGGCCAACCCGGGGGTGACCCGACTACCGGCCACACCACGTGGCCTCCAGCAACGTGGCCGAGATTTACCCCCAAAATGCCTCCATCTAGCCTTCTAAGGTCAAAGGGAGACCTACTTTGGTCAACCACAGGCCTTAGAATCTTATAGCACGCGTACTCGACCTATATATGCGTGTCGGGGAATTTCCCAAACACCTTGTGGGCATGCGTACCCCAGCCATTTTACAACAAGCTGAGGCCCAACCCCCTGGCTCCAACACTCCAGCCACGTCCTATGACGACCCTCCAGCAGGTCAGGGCCAACCCCGACCCTCAGATATGTGGCAACAAGCCACTTCTGTTCAATTCCCGAGCCGACCTAGGAATGCCCGTCAACTCGCTGTATTACGTGGCACACACCGTGAAGGCCGAGTCCACACGCCCGGGAGTCCCTCTCTCAGCTCTTATGAGCCCCTACCCTCAGCCCAAGGCTAAATCTAAGGCCCGCCAGTCACTCAGCTAAGCCAATCGATAACCCAAGGTTTGTTGGGAATTTCCCCGAACACCTTGCGAGCGATAGCAACAACACGACGTCCACAACCCCCCACGGGGAAATCCCAGCATCCCAGATCCCCCCGTCCTTCAAAGGACACCCCCAGATGATGAAAGGAGACCCCCCATGGCCATCCCTCAGGGCCACGGCTCACCCGAGGGGAGTTTGCCCAGGGTGCGGCGGTGCCACGGGGATGGTGAACCCCCTTGGGGAGCGCACCCTCCTCCCAGCCCAGCAGCTCCACAACTATCTCCCAGTCCCAGTTACTCCCAGTCCGTACGAGGTCAATCGACATACCCATTCGCGAAAGGATCCAATAGCAATGTTCAGGATAGCGCAAATCCTACGTCAACACATGTGTTCCTTGTCCGTGCACGGCCAGCCAACCAGTATCCTCATTATCCTTTTATCCTCTTGCACTTGGTCAAAGTAGGACAAAAATAGAAAAACATGGTTTTTTTATAGAGTGGGGACCGCCCCCCCTCTCTCCCTCCTTTGCTCCGCCTAACGGGGGGGTTTAGGCAGACTGACTGGACCCCCCAGGTTGGTCCACCTAAACCCCTGGTGAAACAAAAAAAAGTTTTTTTTACAAAAAACCCAGCCCTCAATGGTCCACATGCCAAACCCCCTTAGGGTTTTGGCGAACCAACCCAGCCCCTGGAGTTGGTCCGCCTAAACCCCATCTGAAAAAAAGATTTTTTTAATCCAAAAATTCAGTGTTTTCTCCACGTAAACCCCTCTGTGCTTCTAGTACATGCGTAAGTAGTGTTTATACTCTTGGGAATCCTGTGAGTACACGACCGATGGCGGCACAGCTGAGAGCTGACCGTATCCTTCGATATATTGCGGCATTGAAGCATAACCATGAGGACATTGGTATGATGGAAAAATGAACTACTGCTCTCAGAATCACAATGATATCTGGGCTGCTACTGCCATGATCATCCATACTCACTGCCAGATCCCTGAGAGTCATGTGTACTCATCCTCTCAAAATCATACAACATGCTTTGATAGCTTGTACTATCTACAACATAACTTCCAAAGTTGGGATCCCAATAATCAGTTGTCTTCTTGGCGATGGAGCACCGTGCTCCTCATCCTATGTGACATATATGAAGTGCTGCTCCTCTATCCATACCATGCCTTCGTGATGACCACTTTCGTGGCCCCCATGACCTCTACCTTGACCACTTCTATACTCTTGGCTAGTAGCAGTAGTATTTCCATGACGACTCCATTGACCAGCATGGGAACTACCACCACTATGAGACAAAGAACCTACCGTCATACTGTCATCATCGGAGTCATGACTCCCACTGATGCGGGACTCTATGGATGGCTCGGGAGTGTCGTCATCAGCATTGAGATCTAATATCTCCAAGTCTACAATATCCATTAGATTTATTGGTGGTTACTTGTTCTTTTTGCTCTTGAATAATGTGCTCCAGTGGTAGCTTCTCTGCTACATATTGTCTCCCTCCAAATGCCTAATAAGTGGAGGTCATGTTTGTTAAAAACTTCAAGAATTTCATATTATGTAACTCAAAATGTACGAGTATATCTTAGACAAATGAGTAGGTGCTCTAGGCGCCAAACGTCGTAGCGTAGTAGAATAAGATGGTTGTTAGGATGCTGCAGAAGGCTACAGAATTGAAATGCCAATATATTCAATTAGCATTGAAATATAGTTTAACATATAAATCTTCTCGTAGGCATATAATTTCACCTCTCGAAATGGCAAACTCCTCCTAGCCTCTCTAGAAGTGATGTCCTTCTAAGTTTTGTAGATACTAAATGTTGTGACGCAACAACCCGATATCACTGTTCATGTGTCGGATCAGCCTATAAGCTTTTTCTTACATCATAGTACATAAATATATATCTATGCTCTCTCATTAAATATGCGATTCGATATGTATATGTTGTTTCACCTAAGAGGCTGGTGGACGTGGGTCTACTGGAGGCTGCATCAATCGCTCCCATGCTGGATCATCATACGCATCTGATGTGTCTCTGCCCCAAATGATGAGGTGTTCATCCAAGTTAACTTTCTCATCACATCACCATTGACTCATCTCCAATCATATGCACATCGGTGTCATCTCCCTCCCCCATTGCCTACTACACAATCGCTACGAGAAAAGTATTAGGTCGTGTGGTCTCTCCTGACTCTTTGGCCTTCTCATCAGGTTCTGCCTCACTATGCTCGGTTGTTATTCTTGTAACCCATGAAACCATAAGGTCATCATCGTCTCGCAAGTACACAACATCTATTGGGTCATTATCTCCCTCTTCTCTGCTTGCATCCATCTACAGATGCTTAACCTTTAGCTTCATGTTGTAATGAACATAGACCATTTTGTTCAGCCTTCTATGTGTTAGCCTATTCCGGAGCTTGCTATGTAAGAAGGAGAACGTTGACCAATTCCGCTCGCACTCACTCGAGGATGATGTTTGGGATAGAATTTTCATTGTACTTTTTCTTAATGCTGGTGTGCTTGAGCTATAATTGAGTCACCACTCAACTGCCAGTAAGGTGGATGATTAACATTATAAAAGTTAGATGCAATAATTACATGTTGAAGGCTACAAAATATGCAGTATACTAAAGAAGCTAATGAATCAGCGACTTTGTTTCCTTCTTTGTAGACATGATCAATTATGTCAAAATGAGATCATTATTTAAATAAATAATGAGGACTAAAATATAAGTGGATATTAAGTTATGACCTCTCTATTTTAATAGAAATCATGAGATAAAACCAAAGTATTCATCTATGTACTAAGAAGCGACAAGCTAGTGAATGATCTTTTAAAATAAAAACCCTCATAGGATCGAACCTGTCTCTGATACCCATAAGGTAGATAGATGAATAAGAGTAGTGATAATGATAGTATACAAAGATCTAATGAGCTAAAGGCCATCCTAAACTTCAACCCAAACCTTAATGAGCTTTAAACCAATGTAAAAGAAGGACCCTAATCCAAGGTATAGTTATAGTTAATGGGTTGGAAGGATTAGTACTATAATGGGCCTTATGTTATGGTTTAAGGATATACATATATATATAGAATAGTCCACACCCATAACTAATGGGCATTATACATAAATAAGGACCAATGGGCTTAAAGGGTGCTAATACACAATGGGCTGTGAGGAATATGTACATATACATAACCAAAACTATAATAAGACTTTAAGAAGCCTTAGGATATGGACCTAATAATTAATTAGAATCTAAAATACTTTTTGCATGTATGTATGAGCCTGACATATGAAAGATTAGCCTACAAGGACTAACGAGCCTCATATATATATATACATCAATTATTATTAATAGACCTTTGCAAAGCCAAAGGTCCTGTATGTAATCAAATGGGCCTTACGATGGGCTTTAGGTGTATATTTATAAATACAATTCCTAAATAAATAAAAGACAAAATCCCAATCCTGTTAGGGCCTCTTGAACCTACTCTACTCAATAAACCTAATGGGCCTCAAAGCTTTACACCTTAAAACAGCAATGGACCTCATATGTATATCTATATAAGTATATATTGATTATGGTACCGACTCACGTATGGGCCTTAAAAGCCCATATAGGACCAAAGGGGGAATAGGATAGATAAATGGATATATTCTGGAAGAAAACTAACCCTCGTCACGTACGAAGCTTGCATGCGTTAAGGTTTATTGCCATCCAGGAAAGTGGCTGTGATTTGGGAAAGGAAGAGATCAATGTGAGGAAGTTGAAGCCTCTTAGGCTTTTATATAGGGAAATATAAAACCCATTAGAACTCCAGACCTTATAGGTCTTCCACCTCTATAAATACCCTACTCCATCAATGAGTAGAACTATAATTACTGCAAGTCCTTGCGTGTGTCGACGTCTTGCTGTGTGCTGCCGTCGTCACCAACCTCTACCAGACGTCTTCCACCTCTATAAAAATTACTGTGAGAAGGAAATGTTATCTTCCTCCTGCTATGGTTCGTTTCCTACTACCGTGGTGGTTGCAAAAGGGAGAAGCCTGCTGCTTCAGCCGTAGCGGTGCTGCTACTTCTATTGTTCCTTCGTCGTCAGTAGTAGGGTTGCTACTGCAGTTACTCTAATAAGTCTTCTTTTCTCTTCATTCAACTACCAGATCAACCCCATAAGGTAGGCAATCTCCCAAGCAAAATCACCACTAAATAGCATGCTACATGATAGTACATGTAGATTTTCTCTCTAGATAAAATCTCTTAACCGCATGCAAAATAGTTATTAGTTTCATGTCTCCTTTGCATTTTTTTCTATTACGCTTCATTCGTTTTGCATGTTTTACCTTAGTTAAATAATAAGGATAACATGTTTAAAAATTTTATATCCATATAACCTTTTATCTAAAAATTGTAAAGTGCATACGACTAGAATCCCAATGTTTTTATTTAAATTTTCATGTCTTTGTATGGATATTAACTAGTAACATTAACTTGGTAAGTTCTTGAATAGCTTTAATTTTGGATGGGTCAATCTCGATGCCCCTGTGCCGAACAACGAATCCAAGGAATTTCCCACTGGATACGCCAAAGGTGTATTTCATGGGGTTCATTTTTAGATCATATTGACGCAGTCTTTGAAATACCACCCTCAAATCTTACAGATGGTCTTCTTTTCTCTTGGTCTTCACCACGAGATCATCAATATAGCACTCCACCTTCTTGTAGAGTAAGTCATTAAATATCTTCATCATAGCTCTTTAATATGTAGCGCCGGTATTCTTGAGGCCGAACGGCATTCTTTTATAGTGAAATATTCTTTTTGGAGTGCGAAATGTAGTGTGGATCTTGTCTTGCTCGGCAATCCAGATTTGATTATACTCGGATGACCCACCCATAAATGAGAGAGCTTCATGGCATGTGGTGGCATCAATCATCACCTCGGTGATTGGCCCAGGAAAATCATCTTTCAGACATGCTTTGTTGAGGTCCCGAAAGTCGACACATATTCTTATCTGCCCATTTTTCATCTTTACGGGCACTATGTTTGCCAACCATGTTGTATATTGATTTTCTTCAACAAAACCCACATCAATGAGCTTGTCGACTTCTTATTAATTTGATTAATCAGCTCAGGGCGCATCCGTCTGGGAGGCTGCTTTACTGGTTCTGCCTTTGGGTCAATTGCTAATAGATGTTGTGCCAGAGCGGGGCCTAAACCTGGCATCTCCTCGTATGTCTAGGCGAAGTAATCCCTGAACTCTTTTAAGAACTGTATATACTGTTCTTGCGCTTTTGGTGTCAACAGGGCACTGAGAAAGGTCGGTCTTGGGTCCTCTTCTGTTCCCAGATTCACCTCTATCAGTTCATCAATGGTAGCTTGACCGCCATCTTCGACTTTAGGTGGAGCTTCTTGCAAGTCGACGAAGCCCCAATTGGTGTAATTTTCTTCAGCCTCAAAGACTTCCAGCTCTTCAGGTGAAGTATAAGTTGATAGTGAGCCTTTGAAGTTAGTCACAGCTTGTTGATTTTCTTCAAATTGGCTTCTTGAGACTAGAGGGATTTGTCCCTTATTCTCTTAGCTGCGATGTTGAGCCACTGGACTCTCCATCAGGTTTTGTTCAGCTTGGCTTTGCTGTCTCGACATCTCTTCTTGTGGTCCTGATATATAGGCTTCTGCCTCCTGAGGGTCCGCAGGTAAAAGCTCTTTTGCCAAGCCTGCCAATTGTTGCATAGCTCGAACTTCCTCCAGGATGTGCTCGAATTACAGGCGCTCCTTTCCTTCATCGGAGGTTTGATCTTCATCGGGCGTTCCTATATCGAATTTGGCTTCAGCTTGAAATAAATCTTCCTTGGGGAACAGCTCTTCCCAACATCGGTACAATGTTGCTTCATTTTGTCCCTCTGTACCTTCCTGACTGTTGAGGGGTTCACCACCAATAGTGGAGTGGTATATAATCTCTTCACCCCTTGGAGGGTATTCATTATGACCAACCTCGAAAGGGTCTTCGTGGGTGAAGAAGGTAGAGATAACATCCACCTCCACTTCATAATATTCCTGCAAGGTGTAACCCAGCCCTGGGTTATGGGTAATTTTTAGCAATTCTTTGTTGTTACAGGGTGGATCCCAGAGCTTCTGGAATGCCTCCTTCTGGCTAGCGGGTTGCAGTGAAGGCACCTGCATCCTAGTGAACATCCGGGAGACCTACTGTGCGGTGTAATCCAGGCCTGCTATTAGCACCATTTGGTTTGCTGCTTCTTCGGGGATCATACAGTCTTGATCATCTTCGTCAGTAGGCTCCCCAAAATAAAATATTATAGGAGGCTCGCAGAAACGAAGGACCTCCATAGTCTTCAGTGGTTGCCTAGATATTCTTATAAATCTAAGAAAATTCAGGATTGCTACACCCTCCCCCACTTAAGAGAATTTGGTCCCCAAATTCAATATATAGAATTTACGGAGAGTGTACTTACATTCAAATATCTCTGAAAATCTTTTGCGCCTTGCCTCTTCTGTTTCCCATGTCGCCTTGTGTGCTCAGGATTTACTCCATTGGACTTTGACCATGGGAATACTTTTGTTTTGAAGTTGACGTACTTCTCGCTCAATGATCTTGAGTGGCTTTTGCTCATATGTCAAATCTTCCTTTATCTCTAGGTTATCATAAGTGATGACGTGGAAAGGATCAGGGAGATACCTTTTTAGCATTGAAACATGAAAGACATCATGAACTCCTGCCAACTGAGGAGATAAGGCTAGTCGATAAGCAACTTCACCAACCCTTTCAAGAATTTCAAAAGGGCCTATAAATCTTGGAGTAAGTTTGCCTTTGATACCAAATCTTCGGATACCTAGACCTGGAGAGATCTTGAGGAATACATGGTCCCCTATTTGAAATTCCAGGTCACGCCTTCGATTGTCAGCATAAGACTTTTGCCTATCTTGAGCCATCTAGAGTCTTTCTCGAATCAGCTTGATCTTTTCAGTAGTATCCCAAATGAGTTTCAAGCCTAGAAACTATTTTTCCCCAATCTCACTCCAACATATAGGTGAGCGGTAATTTCTGCCATATAAAGCTTCAAATGGTGCCATTTTAATGCTAACTTGATAGCTATTATTGTAGGAGTACTAGAGGCAGATGATCGTGCCAGCTTCCTCCAAAATCAAGTATACATGCTCGGAGCATATCTTCCACCACCTAATTGGTTCTTTCAGTTTGACCATCGATTTGTGAGTGGAATGCAGTACTGAAATTCAACCGAGTCCCTAATGAATGTTGTAGACCCTTCCAGAATTGAGATGTAAATTGAGGATCTCGGTCCGATATTATGGTAACAGGGACTCCATGTAACTTTACAATTTCCTTTACATATAATGTAGCCAAGATATCCACGGACCATCGACTCTTAATAGGCAGAAAATGAGCCGACTTGGTTAAACGATCAATGATCACCCAGATTCCGTCATGTCCTCCTCTTGACTTAGGTAGACCCATGATAAATCCATCCCTATACTTTCTCATTTCCACTCAGGGATTGATAAGGGATGTAACTTCCTAGCGGACTTTTGATGTTCTGTCTTAACTTGCTAACAAGTGAGGCATCGTGACCCATAGTCCACTACTTCTCTTTTCATATTGGGCCACCAATAATGTCTTTTAAGGTCTTGGTACGTCTTTGTAGCTCTAGGGTGAATGACATACCTTGACTGATGTGCTTCATCCATAACCAGCTTTTTAGTATTCGTATGATCCGGGACACAAATTCGGCCTTGAAATAGCAATATTCCATCAGTGGACATAGAGAAATCTGGCTGTTGATCAATATCATCTTTAATTTTCATTAATGCAGGATCATTCTCCTGCAACTTGACCAGGTCTTCTATTAAAGTAGGTTGTGACCGAAGATTGGCAATAAAATATTTTTCTTTCTACTCACAAATATCTAGATTTAATTGGGCAAACTTAGAAATAAGACTAGTCATACCTTTCATGAGACTTGATAACATTCCCATTGGTTTCTTACTGAGCGCATCAGCTACAACCTTTGCTTTGCCTAGATGATATTGGATGGTGAAGTCGAAGTCCTTAAGATACTCCAGCCATCGTCTCTGTCTCATGTTTAGCTCCTTTTAAGAAAAGAGATACTTCAGACTTTTGTGGTCTAAATATACCGTGAACTTCTCTCCATAGAGATAGTGACGCCAGATCTTTAGGGAAAATATAACGACATCGATGGTCCCACCCCAACCCTTTTTTTAATTTTCTTCAAAATCATTTTGAGTAATCAAAGAGATTGACCTAGTGGTAGTGTGTGCCATCGGATCAGCTAGAACTATAGCTGATCCGGTGCATTATGCACCTGCCAGATTACTACTTTCTTCTTAAACACAAAAAAACCTATGCCTGTCGGATCACTGCCTCATTTCTATGCCTCAATGGCCACCTTCAACACCATCATAGTAGCATGCTATGCCGCCAGATCAGCAGGGTGCTTGGAGCTATGTTAAGTCAACTCCTTGCTTCTCTGAGTGGACTCAGATGCATTGTCTGTCTCAAGTGCGTCGACCCCATTGGAAGGGTGACTCAACTCCACAAGGAGGCCCTGATGATTCCACATGACGTGTTGTCGGGGGTGTCGACTTCCCTACTAGGGTGAGTCGACTCAAGGAGCTTTGAGTCAACTAATCATTAGTTGTGAGTCCTCAGTAAGTCGACTCTACTGGAATGATTTTTGTCACCTTCTATGCACTCAAGCTAGCCAGATTTTATTTTGGCCGACTGATTTTAAACCTCAGTGACTTGTTTTCATGTATGTTATTACTTCCTAATGGACAATCTCCATTCTAATTGTCTCAGGCTACTAGTCTATGAGATCTGTGCAAGCAAAAACCATTCTTTTGTACTTTGTTTTATTCCTACTACAATTCATTATTTATCAAAGTGGCTGCCCAGATCCCTCTTCTTTGGGAATATGTTTGCCATTATTTCATTATCGCCTCCGTTGCTGTGTCTAATTGATCAAAGTGGCCCTGATGGATCTCGGAGATCTATTAAGTGTTGGCATGATATCTGGGGATTCCGATTAGGGAAAATGCATCATCATCTTGAGGGTTCTGTACCCCTACCACCTTATAGCTAAGGGCTCATTTTCCCTCAAATGAATATAAATTGTCACCGACCAGCTTACAGTGCCCCGATATCCTTAGACCCACCGATCCATGGTTATACTAGCACTCCCTTAAGCCTCTATGTGTATGCTGTGGCACCGAAATGGGTTGATACAGTTTGCAGATTGTGAGCTATATCCCTTGGGTGACACAAGTCTCGTGGTAGGCAAGTCCTCGGAGATCTGCCACCCACTGTAGGGTCTGGGCTGTTGTTTTGACATTCCCATTGTTTACAAAGTCCATCTCATCTTGCTGTGGACGGGCATCCAATAAATCTCCCCCAACATGTTCTAGGGTAGGGGGAGATGCTACCAAAATTTTCTTCAAAATCTGAGTTTCATTTCCTATTTCAAATCGTGTTTTCCCCATCCTATCGCTCGATTTTTATCTCTTATGGTGGTAACAGCCCTATGGCTATCCATGCTGAATTATGAGAGCAAGGTGCCCGATAAAGGGGATGAATCAACCAAAAGTGCTATGTCCTAACACTCATCGTCCCAGTGATATGCGAGCCCATCTGAGTGCTGTCATGCTGGTTCTCCTCATGAACCCATATGCATACACTGCAATGTTAAAGGTCGTTTCACAATAAAAAGGCAGGCATTGATCGACAGCCTCATCGGTGACTGGGATTTCCTAGGGGGCTGGCCCTCAGGGTCCTCCACCCATCATGGGGCACGGGATTGTTGCTTTGGCATGATCGTCAGTCAGGGGACTGTCTCGACGCTTCGTGGATGAGTCTTTTATACCTTCCCCGACACACTTGGGGATAGGAGAGGTTCTATCGAAATTTTTTCAGAACATGATTAGTGAATAAACAAGTAAATGGTTGGATAATGCAACGATAGTATTCCTTCGATCAACCAACACCAAAGTTTCAAATGACACATAAGCGCTCGTGGTTATATGTAGCATACGCATTCTATTGGAAGATTATACTCTTGTATTAAATCCTTTCTCAAATGATAGATGAACTTTTTTTACCAATTTTTGGACGCAGTTTTATATGATCCCTTCTTATCTATGAGTCTTTTCTTAAGTACATGGCACATATTCCGGTACGGAGTCATTAGATACAATTTGCACTCATAGGCACAAATTCTTGGACTAGTGATCTTCTCTATTGGATATTCCTTCTAGCAGACTAGGTGATCTTGTTTCAAGGCCTCCGTAAGTCTCTGCGAGCCTGGGATTCCCACTAGGGTGCCGAGCTAGTTGTACCCTAAAATCCCAATTGTCTAGAAAGCACGTACACTAACTAATGTTTCCGAGTCTTGGATGGTAGTGGCCATCTAGGCTTTCCTAACGGTCCCCAACTGACCGCATGCCTCTTGTCAACCCTTTTTCCATGTTCTGGCATCGACCACCAGGAAAACGGTCCTGACTAGACTGCATGAATCGAAGTAGCGGTTCTATCTTGACCGCATGAGTCACTAAACGGTCTAGTAAATGACCGCATGGCCCCTGACCCTGTCTAACCTGAGGTTTGACCTTTTGGTTGGTTTTCCTAAGTTCGTAGATGGTCTAATGATTGTCTAGACATGACACTTATCAACAAGAGATTAATGACTTATGGAAATCTAAGAAAATGTCATTATGCTGCCAAATTCCTTCTGTAGCATGACCTTGATTTAAATCTTTCTTTGAACACCCATGGTCTTAGTTCGATGCATTCTTTACCTTGGTTACTTTACCTTGGGATTACTTGTTGAAATACATATTATTGGCCAGAATGTTATTTTATTCTCATGGAAGTAGCTTGATCTACAACTTGAAGATGCAAGAGAGGGCACAGACAGTGTCCAAGGGCTTTACGCTAGCCCTGTCGTCAAAGAGCCAGAAACGTGTTGAAAACCATGGGGTACGATGAATACCAACGTCGCATTGCGCCGAGAGTACTTTTTTTATAGAGGGGTGAAAACCATGAGACAGTATCATGATAATTACATGCTTACTAATACTTCCTTATTCTTACCATTCTAGTGCATAACCTTTATGGCTGTGAAGTACATTCTTGATAATGAAAGGCCACTTTATCTTATTATCTTGCTAGATCATACTCTATTGTCTCTTCTTAATCTTCACATCTCTATAATTCACTCTTATTGTTACTATGGTTATTCGCATGTTTCGACCGAACTATTCATCAATTCATCGTTTAGAGCTAAAATGTAATTACTTAAAGCATGCCTCCATGTTGATTCGAAGATACCTATTGGGCAAGTGTGCTCATACCCTACTTTCCCAATCTTTCTAGAAAGTTCAAGTGAGCTAGATTCGGAGTATTCTAGCGACGGGTCCGGGTGTGATGATGAATGAAGGACGAGTGAAGACCTAGCCGTACTTAGTTGTTAGATTGGTCTAAAGTCTGGTCCTGTAATTTTCTCTTTTTTGAGTCATTGTGTAATTTTCCTTTTTTCTTGACTCTAGAGTCAACCTTATGTACTTGAAGTTTTATTATCATTAAAAGTTAGAGTTTTGGTCTAAATTGTTTTCCATTCATTTTATGTGGATGTTATTGCACTCTAAGCTTGATTGCTAGCTCGAGGCATTTTGTCAGTTGTTCACGTTCCCGAGATTACTTCTGCTATACACAAAAGGCTTGGGGCATGACAGTTCTTATTAGCTAATGAACAATATTGCATTGACATCATCAAAACACAGAATTTAACATTCTTCCTCTTTTTGATGATGGTAACAATATGATTTTTTAAGTCTTATTAGTTCATGAAAAGAATTTCATCTTCCTTGAGAAATAGTTGAACAATCAAAGATTTGAAAGGAATAGACTGTATTACAGACAATGGATGCGAATTTTGAAATTCACAGCATCCTGAGTGGATGCCAATTTACCAGACTGCTGCACTTCGTAGTTTGATTTTGCGTAAACTTCTTTGAACCTGGCCGCTAAATAACGGCTAGTGAATATTGGGCCTTGGGCTGCATGATTGTTATTGTCCAGTAGGACGGAAGTCCTAAAGCAATGATAACCCATGAGGAAGATCATCGACTCATGAGGTTTTAAAATGAACTAATGATAGACCCATGAGAAAGATCACTGGCTTATGAGGTAAAATAAACTATTGATAGCGCATGAGGGAAGACCACTGGCTCATGCGGTGCACTAAAATAAGCCCATGAGCAAGACCACTGGCTCATGCGGCATACTGAATAAATAATGAATGAACCCATGAGGAAAGACCACTAGCTCATGCGGTATACTGAAACAAGCTATAAACAAGCCCATGAGGGAAGACCACTGGCTCATGCGGCATACTAAATAAATAATGAATGAACCCATGAGGAAAGACCACTGGCTCATGCGGTATACTGAAACAGGCTATAAACAAGCCCATTAGGGAAGACCACTGGCTCATGCGGCACACTGAATAAATAATGAATGAACCTATAAGGAAGACCACTAGCTCATGAGGTGAAGAATATCATGACAAACCTATGAGGAAGGACTACTGGCTCATAGGAAATTCTTGAACTGACTTGAGTGCTTGATAATCATGAATGCCTACCCAAGAAAGGGTATTTACTTGATAATCAATCGGCCAATATCTCATGACATGATATGGAAACTTCTTGCTCAATATATCTTGCCACTTAGTTCAACTTTTCGTGCTAATTATTTCATGCCTGTCTTATCACTATATTCTCTACATTGTCTCGCATTCATTCATGCATGATCATAGTACATTGCATAAGATGTTAATTACTTTAAGCAAGCCTGGATCATAGAGATGTAATTCCTACTGAGCGTTTGCTCACCTAGTATTTTTCCATATTTTTCAGGTAATATCAAAGATGACATTCATCCGAATGGGGATGAACAAGAGTGTTGAGTGTTCTAGAGATTGGAGTCTGTATCTTTCTTTTTTTGAGTCTAAGTCCTATAATTTGAGCCCTTTCTCCATCTTTATAAATGTAAGTTGAGTCAAGGAAATGTAATAGTGACATTTTGGTATTAATAAAATTTATTGTCAATATTTTCTGGCCATGTGTTTGTGTCTTGTGATTTGCTCTGATTATTCATGACTGTTAGCTACCACGTTCTGAGTAGTTTCTGCTACTATCAATTTTGGAGGTAGACATGTTGTGTGCCCAAGAGCAGGTTAGGGCGTTACAATTCCAGTGGGGTCTCTCTCAGGCATTTCAAGAGGAGCCAGTTGCATCCTCTATCCCTATTTGTGGTCGTTGTCGATAGGGCAGGAGGAGGCATAGGCAGGATAGGCAGGCAGTTCGGGGTGGTGTCGGGCGACGCTAGGAGCTTAGGCGTCAGCAACAGGCGCAGGAGCAAGAGTAGGTGCAGGCGTAGGCCTTGGAAAAGTCTGTGCAGTAGCTAGCTGCGAGGTGACCATGGCATGGCCTGTCAGAGCAACTGGGGCAGTGTTCAAGGTGCGGCAGATTTCATGTTGGCCATCCTTGCCAGGTGGCTGTGGCGGAGCTAAGGTGCTTCTGGTGTGATCGGACAGGGCACCTAGTTCATGATTACTCCGAGCAGAGGAGCTATTTTAGGTGCGGTTGGGTTGGTCACGTGTTTAGTGAGTGCCCCAACCGCCACCCCAGCCATGATCATTCTTTTGGTAGCCTCGTCGAGGCTTGGGGAGGTGAGTGACCATATTTTGACCTTGGCTGAGACATTCGTGTATAGAAGGCACGTTGAGACTTAGTGTGTTGTAAAACTCTCTTTGATGAAATAATAGTATCTTATCTCATTATCTCCATTATTGTTGGACCCCCTTATATGCATGCTCTGATCGACACGAATGATATGACTCATCGCTCCTCGATATTTCGCATCAAGACGTGACACTTCTAGAGGCAAAGGCAGTTCCCCAGTGTAGATTGCCTAGGGTTCTTCAGCAAGGCAAGCCAGTTTGGGGTCCGTGTTGGAGTGCTGGGTCTAGCTTCTTGGAACTTACATTGCCACCACCGAGTTGAGACTGAGGGGATGACAGGATTGATATTGGAGCCATCAGGGCTGCAATTTGCTGGAGAGGGATATGATGATCACAACCTACTAGACGAGATACTACAGCAGACCATCGTCAGCTGCTATGGCCACTGGTTTATGATCTCTTCTCACAGATACCACCAGGGCACGACAGAGTGGTTGATGGGTGTTGTTCACCATTACCGAATGCTTCTAGACTGGATGGGGATCCGATATGCAATGATTGTAGTGTTGTATGAGTGCCCTTGCTACACGAGACTCATTCAGGCACTGGTGGAGCGCTTCAACCGCCGATGGAATACAGTAGCTACAGTAGAAGGGGAGACCTCCCTGGACTTGTGGTCTCTTTTTCGGATATCAAGACTGTCGATCAACAGTGAAGGCTATGAGGAGGTAGTGCTGGATGACCTCCACTGCAGCCATACTAACGGGCTGGGATGATACCGAGTGTCACACAACTACTGATATCTGTTGAAGACCTGGAGAGATTTGGCCCTGGCAAGCAGAGAGAGGTCAGCGTAGACTCCGAGGGTGCCTTTGAAGGCATGGGTTCGTCACTTCTGTAATGGGCCTTTCTATTTTTATAATGAGTTTGCACAAGACTAGACCCCTTGGGAGGAATCCACTGAGGTGGAGCTACGATTCAGGACTTACTCGTGCTATATTTATGTTCCAAGAGAGGGGTGGAACCCCCATGGGCTGTCAGAAGTCATCTACTTGGCTGTGTACCTGGCATACTGGCTGGCGACCATTGTGGTTCCTCATGGTGAGGATAGCCTTCTACGGGCGGAGCTATTGTGGCTAGCATGTCTGTTAGAGGAGGGACGAAGGTTAGTGTTAGCTCCTACAGCCTTGGCCAACATCTATCACGGACTGGGGGTGTTGTCAGTACAACCCATGCCACGAGAGAGGAGTCTCCTTCTGCCGACCCACTATATCAGCCTGTGGGCCGATCTACTTTTCCAAGGGTTTGTGACGAGGGTAGTAGTGGCAAACTCGGTGGCCCCCTTGCCCTTTAGCTTCATCGGTTAGCTAGACGGAGACGCTGTAGATCAGCTAGAGAGGGCCAGGAGAGCTCTGTCCTATTTGCCAGGCAGAGGCCAGGATGGGCTCCCATTTGACTATGGGTTGAGGGGCTTACGACTTGTGCTGGTACCAACGTGTGACGGGGCGGCCTACGCCCTATCACACCAGCGCTAGCCAGATGCGCCGGTGTATACAGAGTGGCTGATCAGCATTCGACCAATAGTGTTAGCACTACACTGGTCCAACACTGGCATTTACTCTCTCACAAGTGGCTTGGTGGGACTTCAGCTACCGAGGGGAGCCAGAGAAGCTGCCAACACCGAGGCTAGATCACCGAGGGAGGTTCGACGTCCACTATGCCCGATTGTTGTTCGAGCACAGCCACTTGTATTGCAAGAAGGCTTCGACGATCAAGAAGGATGAGGAGGGCCAGCTTCTGTGGGAGGATTAGCCTCCCATTGCACTAGACGGAGAGTACCTGAGGACCCACTTTTCCTGGATCCGTCATGAAGTGGAGCGACTCGAGTAGTAGTGGCTGCTGGATGGCCAGGCTTCCTCGTCATCGAGGCAGGGTTATAGTGGGGCAATCAAGCCCCTGAGGTCGGCACAGGTGAAGCCTGCAGCTACCAGTGTTCGGACGTCACAATCGAGGCCACCAAGGACCTGGTGGATCCAATTTCGAGCTGATCGCGACTTCAAGAGAAGCACTACCCTTGATGACGTACTCCTGGAGGGGAGTTTTGCTTACATGGCCATCCCCAACTAGAAGCGTCACATCGCTCTTGCGATCGGGTCGACTGGGCCGGTGGAGTTTGTCTCTCACATAGAGCATGCCTACACGTTGACAGACATCAGGGAGGTAGTTACGAAGACTGCCCGAGTGCTGGGGATAAAGTCAAAGCAACTAATTCCTCTCCCATTGACTCCCTTCGGGGCTTCAGGTAAGACGTGTTATTTATTGCATCGTCTTTACCTTTCTTCTTTGTCTATTTGGCTGAGATATGGTTCATTGATATGTATCTTTGGCAGGTTCCTTGGTGACGGAAGATTATTCTCCAGCGGGGAACCTGTAGCTATGGCTCCAGGTGGCGAAGATGAGGAGATCATTGACATAGAGGGGATCTCTGACAGAGGTGCCTCGACTGGTGAGCTTTATTCAAGGCTTTTGGCTGGCCAATCCCATTTTGTAGGGTCGGAATGTGTGCTAACTTTGTTGTTCTATTGATCCATAGGGGCTTCTAGTTCCTCCACCTCTGGGGATTCATCCGGGGCTTCTTCTTAGGGCTCCTAGGGCAGTGGCAGCCTTGCCATGGAGACGGAAGAGAGTTCAAGTTCCTCCTCTTCTGGGGCCTCATCTGCTAGGGCGGTGGAGATTGAGGTTTCTTCTGCAGGTGTGTGAGGCTCTTTCCCTCCCCTTTAGCACTTATCTATGCTTTCTGGCAGAATGCTGATTCTTTTGTTTTGTATATAGCATTGGAGTCAGAGGAGGAGCATGTGCTGGCTCCTGTGGAAGATGACCAGGAGGTCCTTCCCATCCTGACCCTGGCTACCGGAGGGGACATGGTTATGGCAGAGGGCTCCTTGGTTGTTGAGGAGTTGCTCCCTTCCCCTATCCCGGTGAGTGTTGCCGCAGGTGTGGGAGGACTTGTTCTAGGTAGAGGCTAATAATTTTCTCAGGTTTTTCACCTTGCTTGTCATGGAAAGTTTCATATGTATTTCTCACTTTCCATTTGTTCTTTTTGGTGTCATGCAGCATCGACTGATGTGTTGATGGAGATGGCTGACCCTTCTCTGAGCCTAGGGGTTGAGTGGCCTACCTCCACTCCATCACCGGAGCCGTTGGTGGACGAGAGTGTGGCCACCTCTTTGCTTCAGCATGCATGAGGGTACCTTCAGAGTGACCCTCTCCTTTCTCTGGAGGACCTGAGGAGGCGGCTGGCGGATTGCACCTGAGGCTACCACAACCTCAATTTTTCACAGGAGCCATGGATGACGGGGCTGGCAACGATATGGGCCGAGTACCTGTTACTTCGTCATACACTGGAGCGGCTGGCCCAGAGGCAGGCTACCATCCGGAAGGAGCAGGAGAGGTTGGACCAGCTGGTGATGGTCGTGGCCGAGGAGAGGGGCTACATCGAGGTGGCTCAAGCACTCATTCCAGACCGGGCTGCTCACCTGAGAGAGGCTGAGAGCAGGATTGAAGCGTTGAAGAAGGCTTTGAAGGAGAAGCAGTTGGCCACCGAGCGTGTCAGGGCTGAGTGGCGAGAGGCTGTGGGCACGGTCAAGGCCAGTACTCAGATCCTGTATACTCTTGAGGTGGAGTTCGCAGCTGCTCAATCTTGCATGTCGACGTTGGAGGAGGGTGAGCCATGACTAGGTTGCACATCTTTTTTTTATATTCTATTCTCGGTTGTACAAATTTCTTTTGTTATCCCAAGGACATGTCTTGGGCAACTTTTATAGAGTATGAATGACAAAATACTGGGTTTCTTTTAGTCAGTTCTTGTAGTGTCATATCCTATCTCTTGCGGAACAAAGATGGATGTGTGGGTTGGCAACCATGTGTACTGTCAATCGTGGTTGATTCTTCTACTATGTGCTGGAATGTGATTATAATAATGCATGCATGGGATGCGCTAACTTACTACTAGGATCTGGAGGCCGAGAATGAGGCAATAGAGATAAAGTGCTTCATGTCGGAGGCAAGGAACTGGGCACCAGAGTCTGGACACCGGCTACTGGGGACTGGGTGCTGGATATTGGAGGTTGGGCACTGGGTGCATTGGGGCTGAGTGCAGGGTACTGGAGGCTGAGCATTGGGTACTGGAAGCTGAGCACATGGTATTGGGGGCTAGATGTAGGGCACTAGAGGTTGGGATCTAATTACTCGGGGCTGGGTATGAGATATTGGGGCTAAGTGTTGGGCATTATGTCACGTCCTGAGTTTTTAATACAGCGGAAGGAATATCGGGAATGTGAACAACCGGCATGGTAAGTCTCTCGTAAGTAAGAAAATCAGAGCACAAGACAATCACATAAAGTAATTGCATAAGTAATTTCTCAAAATTCTAACTTTATTTCATAAAGAAAGACAAAGCAAGCATTAGTGCTTCCCCAGCACCAGAATCTACTTCCCCGATGGATACCCCTCAGCAGTCTCCCCAGAAAAAGGAAGCAAAAGGAGGGCAAGCGATGCCACAAGTGCCCCATGAACCCCCAAAGCCCCGCTGGGTAGAAGAGATGCGACTATCTAATGTCTGATTGGGCAACCGAATCATGAAAATGATGAAGAAGCTCCCCACCAGGTTCACCATATGGGAAATTCTCTCCTTGAGCGAGGATCATTGATGTCTTACAGTCACTGGCACAATATGAAGCACTCCTGACAGAGGTCAACTCTGAGTCAGCAATTACCTTCACTGAAGATGACATGCGGTTTCCTAACCCCAACCACAATAGACCACTATACATGAGGGGGTATCTCAATTGCTAGCCGCTAAGCCAGATATTGATAAATCCAAGGGCTGCTGTGAACATTCTGCCATATCGCATTTAACAGAAGTACTACTTTGACTTGTATCTCACCAAGGTGAAGGATATGAGGATCGCAGGCTACAACCAGAAGTGCGAGACCCCTTTGGGGGTGGCAGAGTTCAACCTTACATTGGGAGATTTCACCACCACAGTACGGTTCTACATGATAGACTCAAACACCACATACAAGGCCTTACTGGGACGACCGTGGTTGCATGAGTATCAAATAGTACCATGTACATTACACCAGTGCATTAAGTACTGTCACAATGGCAAGGAGGAAAGAGTGTTTGCAGACTTGCACCACTTTGAAGTTTTTGAGTGCCACATGCTCGATGCACCGTACTATGCGAAAGTCCCCCAGGGAGCCAAGAGGAAGAAAGCTGCTGCTAACCAGAAGAAATTAGCACCAAAGTCAGATGATTGGTCCCCGCCGCCTCCTCCAGGTTATGTGGAAAAGCACGAGGTCTCCCACGTCTCCTAGGTTGGGGACTTTGCTTGGGTTGCACCTCCAAATATCCATCTTGGGGAAGTCAATGAGGATATGGGAGAAATTTTCACACAGGTCGAGATTCCGGAGGAACTGGTCAAGCCTATTCCAAGTATGGACTGCCAGACTATGCTACCACTTAAGACTATGGAGGTCCCTGGCTTCTATGAGCCTCCTATAGTATTTTACATTGGGGAGCCCACCGATGAAGATGATCAAGATTGTGTGATCCCCGAATAATCTACAAGCCAAATGGTGCCAATTGCAGGCTTGGATTACGCCACATAGGGGGTCTCACAGATGTTTGCTAAGATGCAGATGCCTCCACAACAGTCTGCTAGTCAAAAGAAAGCATTCCAGGAGCTCTGGGATCCGCCCTGCAACAACAAAGAGCTGATGAGAATCACCCAACATCTGGGGCTGGGATATACTCTACAAGAGTATTATGAGGCAGAAGTAGACGTCATTTCCACCTTATTTTCACATAAAGAGCCTTTTGAGGTTGGTTATGATGATTACCCCTCGGAGGATGAAGAGATTATATACCAATCTGTTATCAATGGTGAACCCCATAACAGTCAGCAAAGTACAGAAAAGCTGGATGAAGCAGCCATATGTCGATGTTGGGAAGAGTTGTCTTGTAAAGAAGACTTATTTCAAACTGAAGCCAAGTTTGACACAGGAACGCCCGATGAAGATCAGACTTTTGAGGAAGCAAGGGAATGTCTGGAGTTCGAACGCATCCTGGAGGAGGTTCGAGCTTTGCAGTAGCTGGAAAGCAATACAAAAGAGTCTATACCAGCAGACTACCTAGAAGTTGAGGTCTACACCTCGAAACCACAAATAGAAGCAGCAACACCACAGGGGCAGGTTGAACAAGATCTGATTAAAAGACCAGTGGCTCCAGTTAAGCATGATGGCTCAGCACATGGGGGCGTGATTACCTGGAGGGTGGTTGGGAATAGGGGATGGTCGAGACTTTTGACCACTCACCTTCCTGATTGTTTAAGTTTAAAACCTCTCTATAGTAGGATCTAAGAGTTGATTACATGATGATAATGAAGGTATGCACAAGTGTATGTAAACGAAAATGACGGAAGATAGAAAGCAAACTAGGAGGCGGCCAAAGTGTTTGCCGCACAGAAATGGAGACGGCTTGGTAGAAGACCGCCCACCTCCTAAGGCGACTAGGTGTTATGTGTAGAGAGGCTGAAGTAGTCTGGTCTTCCCTTGGCTCTCCTTCCTCTATGAGCCTTTCCTCCTTGAATAACTCTCCATTTTGCACATCTGTGTCCAAGGAAAACTCTCCACCCATCTACTCCTCTGTCTCTCCTTCTCCCAACACTGTGCCCTCCTCTCCATTGCATCCCCTGAAGTTTTTGTCCCTTGGACCTCATTCTAGGGGCTTCCAACTTCATGCCTAGGGACATGGGTGACGAGGCTAGAAGTGGAGCTTCGAATGGGCATGCAAGGTGCGAGAAGTGGATGTGGGACACAATCACTTGACCAATAGTTGCAAGAAGATGGCCAGACCACCGGCCATTTAGAATTTGAAGGCGGCCAGCTACTTGGCCATTCACCATACCTGGGCAGCCAAGGTCTTGGCCACCCAGTCAACCAGGGTGGCCATTGACTTGGTCGCCCAACCCATGGGCCTCTCAATGCCCAACCCTTCGATTAGGCCCCAATGGTGTATGTTGGGCTGGACTTAAAAGCTCGAAATGTCGATTAATCCGAGTGAAACGGCAACGTCACCAATATGACGGTCTAACTGGGGATCCACAGGATGGCCTAAATTAGGCATCTACAACTGGGACTACAAGGCCTTCGTCCGAAGCTCTGACATCACGAGGGGGTAGCTCACCTTCCCCCAATGGAGTCGCAATGCCTGCAGTAAATATGAATATATACCGGGCATTAGACAAACATACTCACTATGAAAAGGTAGACACTACTATCAAGACTGCTAGTTACATACCTGAAGGGCCCATAGTCGAAGACCCAACTAGACTCACGGTTCATGTCAGGATCCCTGATGGAAAAGGCGGGAGAGACAACTTTGCCAACACCTAAGACACCATTGTAGTAGTAGCCTCGCTAAGAAAAGCTCTAGCACTACTCACGACAACTACCTCCACCTCAAACGAGGGAAGCTCTACCTCCAGTCCAGTCGTAGTTGGCTACTGGACCATCTCTAGCATAATTGCATCCTCCCCAACTGCCCATACAAAATGACCACACAAAGTAAACAATATTTGTGTAGTAAACATGAGAGACAGTTTCTCAAGCCACAAGTTAACACTCACTAGGACTATCTCACACCTCTTCGCTCTCCAAGGAATCACCAGAGGTGGGTAGTCTCTCCTCAGCCACAAGAGGGCCAGAGGTCCTCTCCGTCTCTTCCGCCCCTACACCTGAAGACAAAATTGTGTTAGAATCCTTGTTAAATGACAAAGTGATACACATAAGCCCAGCACCTGCTAGCTCCTTGAAGAGCCCGTGTCAGTCACTCATCCTTTTAGGCCAGTACTTGCTAGCTCCATGTCTAGCTAGTGTCTACAACCCGCTTGTCGAGCTTATGTCTCACCTAGTCAACCTAGAAATCGATCTCTTCATTCCCTGCCTGCTCAGCTCCTGGAGGATTTGAACTGGGTTAGACGATTCGCTTGCGGTGTGGCAGTTCTAGCTCACCTCTTTGACAATCTAGGCATCTCTTCATGCCAGTCCTCTCTAGGGGGTTTCTACCCTCTACTCCAGGTATCTCCTCAAACCTTAATCTTGTGAATTAAATTTGCAACCCTTGACCGGTGCCCCCAGGACTGGAGGAGTGAGGAGGTACTCCTTGATCTGCTCAAAAGTTGCCTGCCATTCCGAGTCCCATATGAAGGGGGCGTCTTTCTTCATCAGCTTACTGAAAGGCGCGCATCGATCGGAGATGTTGGAGATGAACCTTCAAATGTAGGTTAACCTGCGCCGGAATGACCTGAGCTCAGTGAGATTGCTGGGTGGTGGGAGCTCCCCGATCGCTTTGATCTTGTTGTGGTCCACCTCGATTCCTCGGTATCTGACGATAAAGCTGAGAAACTTGCCACTGCATATGCCAAAGGTGCATTTCATAGGGTTCATTTTGAGCCCATATTGTCAGAGACGCTCGAAGACCTGGCGTAGATCACGTAGATGGTCTTCCCATCACCTGGTCTTGACGACAAGGTCGTTGATGTAGCATTCGACGATGTTGTGCAGCATTTCATCAAAGATTTTGGTCATGGCCCTCTGGTATGTAGCACAGGCATTCTTCAAACTGAAGGTCATGCGCTTGTAGTTAAAGATCCCTTTGGGGGACCTAAAAGCAGTATGGCTCTTGTCTTTGAGGGACATCCGGATCTGGTTGTAGCCAGACGACTCGTCCATAAAAGACAGGGCTTCATGTCCGGTGGTCATGTCGACGATCGTTTCTGTGATTGGGACCAAAAAGTCAACCTTCGGACAAGCTTTGTTGAGGTCCCGAAAGTCGATGCAGATGCAGACTTGACCATTTTTCTTTTTGACTGGGATGATGTTGGTGAGCCAGATCGGATAGATGCATGGCTCGATGAAGTCGAGCTTCTCCATTTTGTCGACCTCGGTCGAGACTTGGAGTTCCAGCTCATGGCGCATGCACCGCTGGGGTTGTTTGACTGGAGTAGCTAAGAAAGATATAGCCAGGTTGTGCTCAACTACAAAGGGGTCCAACCTCGGCATCTCCCTGTATGTCCAGGCGAAGCAGTCCTTGTACTCGAGCAAAAGTTGCTTGTAGTGCTACCGTTCTACCTCGGTGAGGAGAGAGCTAACGAACGTCGACTGAGGAGCTCCAACTTTGCCCAGGTTAATTTCGACATGTTTGTCGACAGTCGCCTTGCCACCGTCCTCCAGCTCGGGAGGAGCGGGTTGAAAGTCGATGAGGTCTTCATCGTCGGTGTCAGCTTCTTATACCCGGGGGTCCTTAAAGCCAGCAGTTGAAATTGATGGTGCTGGGAGGTTGTCGTTGCTGAGCCCAGACTGGGATTGTCCCATGCTGTCAATGCTGGGCTGACAGCTGTCGGCTGGCGCCACGGAAGCTTGGCTGGAGTTGCCTACTAAAGCTGGCAACGCTTCGTGATCTTCGTCCCGAAAACCCTCCTCATGGGGAGAGTCTAACAAACTGGGCTCTTTGACTTGCTGGGAGACCTCGGGAGCCTCCTCCATCTTAATGTCTTCGTGGATGGACGAGGAAGCCTCATCGAGCGCTTGAGCTGGGGTGTTGATTCTAGTAGGGAGTGGGATTAAAATATCCTCTTCCTCGTCTCCGGAGTTGTCGAACTTGGTGCCGACACTGGCTAGGTCACCGGCTGGCTGTGTCGGGCCTACGACGTGGACCGCGTAGTAGACATGAAAATTTAGGTCTTGGTCATAGCCGAGCCCCCTAGTATCTTTGTGGGAGAATGGGAGTTTCCCTCGAACCTGTGAAGGAGTCCACAAGTTGCGGAAGTATCTCCGCTGTGCCGAACCCTGCCACTGGGGGATGTGCTACTTAAGGCACATCTCCCGAATGTGGGGTGATAGGTCATCCAGAACCTGGACAGCTTCGGGAGTGTTGTCGGCTTGCCTAGACCAGTTGAAGTCGTCTGCCGATGGGGCCGGATGTAGGTCAAGATACAAAATTGCCTAAGCGCCAGAATAGCTCTCGTAAAGCTATCTTACAGATATGTAAGAAAGAAAAGTAAGGGGGACATGATCCTGCCTCTAGCTTCATATGGTGGTAGTAGATGACCTTCTCTCAGTACGCATGTTCCGAGGCAGCGGACCAACAAAGGAAGTCGCCTTTGCTAGAGAAGAGGGACACCTCGGATCTCTTTTGATCCGCAGAAGCGGGCCAACTAGGGATGCCGGCGACAAGAGGCGTACACCAGCCAAGCAAGGCCGGCGGGCTATCTTCCCTTGGCCGACGGCGGACACTGGACCAACAAGGCCCACCCGATGCAGAAGCCGACCCAGCGCCCCGACCATGTTTGCAAACTGGAAGGCGAGGTCTGATGTCCTGTCCGCCACCAACTTCGGACGAAGAAACACTCCCTTTGCTGGAAAAGGCTAGTTGAAGAGCAGAAGAGGGAGAAGCCTGAAGAACTCCCTCGCAAAGAGGCGAGAGGGGCGGCGGAGAGAAAGGAGGAATGAGAGGGAAGGGACAAGGAAGAAGTTCGGTCAGACCGTAGTGCCCAATGTATCCTTCCATCCCCGCCCCCCCACACTTCTACCTTCCTCCTAAGGTCGTGTCGGTGGTCCAGAAGTAGATAGGAGCCACGTCGCCGCATGCTAACTGTTCCCCTACGCTGGCCACCGATTACTAACCATTCTCCTACACCGAGGTAGCAGGGACACCCCAACAACCACCCGCATCCTCATCCTCTGAGTCACCTTCCATGCTCCCCCAAAAAGAAATCGCAGTGGTCAGACGCTCCGCGGGAAGGAAGAAGATTGCAGAGGAAGCTTTGAGCGATGAAGACGCCCCTTTAAAACCTTTTTATAGGCCAAGGGGGAGACCCTAACCTTAACTGAGTTCCCCCGCGAAGAGACGTAAAAGGTGGGAACACTTCCCTAAGAGCGAGCACGCTGTAATCCTCGATGGCCCTCTCGTCTATACGAGCGAAATGACAAGTCGCGCCAAGCTTGGAAAATTGGAAAGATGCCAATACTGCACTAGCTGTCTGGCCGATCTGTACGCGAGATATCCGCAACAAAATCACCGCCTCTATAATAATTACGAACACAGCAATCAAATAGTACCAAAGATGGTAAGGAGCAGTCAATTCCACATTTATTAGCGTCATGCATGGAAGGTTGACTAGCACCAGATCTAAAAGTTACCGGAGCACTGCCACAGTTATAGCCTATCACTTCTTCAGAAAAAGAAGAACCCTCATCAAGTCGAGGGAGGAAGATGCTTACGACGAGCACTGCAACCGACAAGACATGGATGGAGACTGCGGGGAGACCACGCAGTCACCCTTATAACCACCCACGACAGGCCAGAGCCACTCTTCGCGAGGCAGGCGAAAGGATGCCTGTCACAGTGTCCAGCGACCGTTCGGAGCCCGCACTCCCAGAATAGGACAAGACTTGAGTCATCATTACCCGTATGACCGCTACCACCGCCAAAAGCACCTTACGCGCCAAGCCAGCCCTGAAGCTTCCAACACCCACGATACGAGGAGTCCAACATCGGGCTACGCACTCCAAGGAGACCCTCTCTTGATCGACTCTCAGCCCCCTATCGAGTGCTCGGTGACTGAGAGTAGGGGGGAAGTGAGGAGGGTAAATCTGGTTTGGCCCAAATTTGGCCCAATAATGACAGGCCCACTGAGAATCGAGCGCAACAAGTCCTCCTAAGGGACAGGTGCACATGCTCGACCCAATAAGAAGAGGCCCAACCCAGAAGGGCATCAGATTCTACAATGTGTAGTGGCCGCGGCCCAAGCGTAGTTATCATCAGAAGACTCTCCGGTGACGGACCGTTGCCGTGCACAGACGATTGTAGGGAGCCGTGTACTAGACGTCTTTTCCCACCGATCGCAAGCAATCAGTGTTTATTTACATCGGATTGAATCCGAACACCTTCGTTCTATGCTGAAGAGAAGTCTGTATGTATCTAAAGCCATGGACGGAGAGCTTGGGCACTTCGCAGCTAGGGGTTCGCATTTGACCGGGAGGTATTACCAGTGGTTGGAGGTACTTAATGTAGAGTGGTGAAAGGCAGATCTTGAGGGGAGGGGTGAATAGATCAGCCCCTTCTTTACGAAAATAACACCTAAATAAAAACTTATATCGGTAGAGCAGGAGTATACACAAGCTAACGGGCTAGATGAAGTGAAACAGATCACAGTGCTCCTAAGCATGCATCTAGCAACATAGTACGATAGAAGGCAAACCACAAGAACACACGATTTTAAGGTGGTTCAGTCTCTATCCAGAGACCTACGTCCACCACTCACTTCAACCAAGTGAGGCTTCACTAGTGTAAAAGCACTACCGCTGATTCACAGCTTCTGATAGAGAGGCACACTCTCACAACTGAGCTGCCAAATAGCTTGAGGGTGCACAACCCTAAACCCACAGACCGGTGACCACACTGTCTATCTTCCTACTCGCAGGTAGGGAATAACAATAAGAGTATTTGTTCTTGAGGAAAAATAAAAAACTGAACAAAGGAACAACCATACAGAGTATGGCTATAGAGTTCTATGGAAAAGAAGACTCCTACCTGGGGAAGAACTGGAGGACTCTAGGGTTCTCTTCTTGTTCTTCTAGGTTCTTCACCATGACCTGATGAGAAAAGGATGACCTTACTTCCAGCTTGCAAGGGTATCAGATGGAGCTTCAATAGAACCTTTTTCCTCACTGTGAGACTCCCTGAGGTGAAGGGGAAGATAGTCTACTGCATTCCCCTCACTTCTCCAGCACCCGAAGGAAGATCGCTTCCCAAGCAAGCTTCTGCAATGCTCTTCCTGCCTACTTTTCTTGGTGTTTAGCTATCATCTAGAACTAGAGCTCCTAGGTTTCATTTATTAGCGGCCCAAAGCATCTATTACGCTATCTACTGCAAAGACTAAACTTAGAATGTCACATCCACATTATTTGATTAGCTTCATTTGCATAGTTGACCCTTCTCTACCGTGCCTGCAGGTATGTGGGTAGGTAGGGGACCATGACCGTAATGGTACCTACCTTTCAGAAGATATCTCTGTCAAAGAAGGATTCTTTGACACAGTAAGCTTCTTGATGGCTATTTTAGGAGCGAACGGATCCTCCAGGACAAGTTTCGGATGTTGAAACAGCGGATTCTATCAGTTTTAGATCCGTTCTGGATGACCATGAATGTGTCAGCACTTTCAGACAAGGTGTCGGCACATTCCATTTCATTCTATCGAAACCATGGCTTCCACGCAGAATAGGTCGACACTTCGACGGGCAAGTGTCGACACATTCATCATACTTGCGTGCGAAATGTGCCAATGTGTCGAGACTTCATTGTGAGGTGTCGGGACATATGCGCCAGAAGGAGGTAAGGCTTGCTTCTTGGAACACAGGTGTCGACACTTTTCACACAGGGTGTTGACACTTGGTGAATCCAGAGCCCAGACAGAGACGGCATCAAGTTGGATTTCTTCTTGGGGTGTCGACACGTTGTGGGAGGTGTCGACACTCTTAGAGTGTTTGTCCTGTAAATGTTCAGTATAGAAGCCAAGCCAAACTTGTTAGATATTTCTCAAGGATCTAATAATGATTTATGGTTTGTTATCATCAAAACCAAGGGACACAACATTCTCCCCCTTTTTGATGATGACAACCATGAATCATTATCTCCAAGCATTCATATAGCATTAAGCAAATGTGTGATGAAACCTTTGCATGTTATGCATGGAGATTCATAAAATCATTTTTCTACATTTTTCTAAGGGCACGGTCTCCTTGATCACCAAAGTATGCATCATTGCATCTCATACCATGCTAAAAGGGAGAAAACACAAGATCTTTCTGGAGCAAGTTGACTTGGGCCAGCCCCATGCAAGTTGACTTGTCCCTGATCCCAGCAGTAGAAATCTACTGCTGTCCTGGAGCAAGTCGACCTGTCCCTGATCCCAGCAACAGAAATCTACTACTGGCTTGGAGCAAGTCAACTTGGCTCAGTCCCAAGTCGACTTGCCTAGCTCTCAGAATAAAAGTCGTTCTAATAGCCTTAGGGTTGTCGATCTCTCACAGCTAGCAGTTTCTTCCTTGCTAAGATCTATGACTGACTCGAAGTGCGGCCAGCACTTGCACGCGAAAGGCAAGCTGAGTGGCTGACCTCCATGGTGATTCTCTGAGTGGAGGTGTCTCTCAACATGAAACTCACTCTAGCCCAACGATCGTCCCTGCGAGGGAAGCCCGGGATCCCAGCGATTAAGGAACGACTGTCAGCTAGGGTGATGCAGTTCGAGCTCGGCGCTTAACTGGGGCCAAGGAACGGGCACTCACAACTCACAACTGCGGTGATTAGTAATTGACTATGGGCCCTATTCACACAAGTGCCGTGCATAAAAAAGCATACTAAATAAGCAAAGCCAAGAAGAGGAACATCGCGCGTACCTCTACGACTACCGCGTGGGGAAGAAACCCCGGCCGAATCCGACAACCCCGATATATGAGTTAACAATAATACAACCCAACAATTATGCCCAGTCCTTACAGCGAGATAACAGGCTACAAAGACAATTCTTGGGGCTACTGGAACACTGGTTGATGGGCAGCACTAGGTGACGACGAGGAGGTGAGTCACCGCCGACCGGATGAGGCGATCGACCACCGATTGGTTCTGCCCGCACTGGTCAGGCTGCGCACTCTACTTGCTGGAGGCGATACGGCTAGATCTAGAGTTAGATCGAGGTTTCGTATATTAGAACATGTGGTGGACTGGACATTGAACAACCCGTCCAAATGGCGCATCCAGATGTGTTCCTGTCGGGGCATCACAACGTCTACACAAAGGCTCTAGTTCTGTTCATGCGAAACTGCACAGGTGAGCAAGAAAATTAAGAAAATGGTGCCTCAGTGTAGGAACGGAGCACCGCTTGCTGGGGATCGTCCAAGTCACCTGGAGAAAGATCCTAACCAAAGCATTTGGTCAAATCTGAAAGGAGGGAGGTGTGGGAGCTCCCACAAGAAGTAGCTAGATCTGGGTCGGATCTACACAAGTTGGCCTGTGCAGTCCCACCAAAATCATTGCCACGCTCTTCATAGACTTCAGAACAGCACAAGATCAGCGGTGTCACGAAGAGGGAACAAAATGGTTTGATCTTTCTAGATCTCATGCCCAAAGGAGCTGAGAGTAGATCTGGGGGATTTTTGCAACAGAGATGAAGAGATCTGGCTTGCAGGGACAATCTACAATGCGCAGCTTCATGAGAAGATTTGTTGCCAGAGATCCGAAGCTCCGATGGTGACGAAACTGGCACTGGATCATTCCTAATTCGCACAGGCTTCACTGGTAAAATTTCTAGATCCAGACACAAGCAGGAAGGGGACGATAAGGGGGGCGAGTGACATGCCAAGTAAATCCCATCACAGGATTTTGGGGTGTAGGGCATCACACCCAAGAAAGGAAAAGAGAATCACTCTCTTACCAAATTTCTCTCAAAATAATTCTTCATTAGCTTGCAAAAGACACTATATATGGGTTTATATAGAAATGGCATGGGGAGAGAGGCATGGGGAGGGGACTGGCGTAGCTGAGGGAGATATAGCCAGATCATGCTCCGCTACGGAGGGATCTAACCCTGGCATCTCCTGGTATGTCTAGGCGAAGTAGTCTTTGTATTCGAGTAGGAATTACTTGTAGTCCCGCCTCTCTGCTTCAGTGAGGAGAGCGCTGAGGAATGTGGGCTGAGGGGCCTCATCATTGCCCATATTGATCTCGACAAGCTCGTCGGTAGTTGCCTGGCCACCATCCTCTAGCTCGGGAGGTGTAGGATGGACGTCAACAAAGTCTTCATCATCAGTGGCGTCTTCGTACACCTGTGGGCCCTCGGAGCCGATGGTTGAAGCTACTGGGACTGGAAGGTTGTCACTACCGGGTTCAGACAAGTGTTGTCCCAGGCTGTCTATGTTGGACTGGCAGCTATCGGTCAGAATTCCAGAGGCTTGGTCAGAGTTGTCTGCCAATGTCGGCGATGCCTCACGATCTTCATTCTGGAGGCCTTCCTCAGGGGGAAAGCAAGGCGAGGTAGGCTCTGGAACTGCTTGGGAGGCCGCTGAGGTCTCCCCAGTCTCCACATCCTCGTGGACAGACAGGGAAGCCTTACCAAGTGCTTGAACTGGAGTGCTGTTCCTGGCGGGAAGTGGAATCAAGATCTCCTCTCCCTCATATCTGGAGCTGTCAAACTTGACATTGGCGACAATCAGGTCGACAGTTGGTTACACTGGTCCTATGGCATGAACTACGTGATAGACACCAACGTCTGGGTCCTTATCATAGTCGAGACCTCAGGTGTCTTTCTGAGAGAACGAGGTTTGCCCCCGGACCTGTGATGGTGTCCACATATTGTGGAAGTACCTTCGCTGTGTAGAGCCTTGCCACTGGGGAATGTGCTACTTGAGGCACATCTCCTGAATGCGAGGTGAAAAGTCACCCAGAATCTGGACGGCTTCAGGGGCATTGTCGGCTCGCCTGGACCAGCCAAAATCATCTTCTGGCGAGGCTGGAGGGGCCATGTCTCCATTATGGAAGATAATAGACTTGTGCCTTTTAGCCCTTTTCTTGGACTAGTGTTGCAGCTTGTAAGTGACGATGAATGTCGTGAGTTGCTTGAACTTGTGCTCTTCTGAGGCATACACAAGCTGGATGCAGTTCGGTGGCAAGCATATGATCTTGTCGATCGCTTGACTAATGAGGTTAGCCTCGTAATCGACTTTACGCCTCTCAGGGCAGTCTGTGGTTGACTTGGTGCTAAGACGTAGCCAGTGGAGCTTTGCCTTTTTCTCATCGACAAAGAAGAGGTCGTCCTCTTCTTCTTCTAAGAGCCAGCCGTTGCTCTTACTCTTAATAACAGGGAAAGGGCTGATCCCCTTGAAGTAGAGAGCTGCATCAGCCAGGTTGCATTCTATTGGGGTGAATGGGGATAGGTCTGCGAAGTCCGTGTGTTGTTCCCCATCCTTGATGTATTTGATGCACTGATGGAGGGTTGAGGGGACGACCCAATTTTCATGGAGCCAGGGCCTGCCCAACGACACCTTGTAAGACGTGCTGGAGTCGATGATGTGGAAGGTCACCTTGGAGGTGAAATCACGGAGTACCAAATCAACATCCACCTGGCCGAGGACCTCCTCGGTATTCTGATTGAAGCCGGATATCTTGACTGCCTGGACCTTCTGGAGGTAGGGAGTCAGATATAAAGTCTTGAATATTTTGAGGGGCATGATGTTGATAGCCGCGTTGGCATCTACCAGGATCCGGTTTACAACATGCCCATTAATTTTTTCCTTCATATAGAGAGGTTGATTATGGCACGGAGGAGAGACCAGAAAGTCTTTCTCCGTGAAGGTGACAGCGGCCATGAAAGCCTCGTACGTGGTAGCTTTTATTTCTGCCTCCCTCTTTCTGAACCCCGGGAGGCTCCTAGTAGGGCTTGCCCTCGCAGCTATTCCCCTGGGTGTTCCGTTTTGGCCTCGGTGTGTCACCCACGGCCTATTTTAGGGACCATTCCCTTGGTGGATGCATTCCCGCTTCTTTCTGGCAATCTCTCAAGCTGGGGAGAATCTGTCAAAATTTCATCAGAAATTCTGTTTAGATCAACTATTTTCTGACCTTGTTTATTCTTCTTGGTATGCTTTTGCAGATAAAATGGTATCTGGTTCTTCTTCTGCTGCATCCCGTGCTGTGGTGATGTGGGAAAATGTCCACTCCTTGGACCGGGGGCATGAACAGCTTGCTGTGGTCGTAGAATCCTCAGACTCGGAGACCGATACAGTGGATACCAGCCACCTTCTCATCGAGGGTGACTCCTTCAGGTATGACCGCGGAGATGCCATCAAGAGGGATCACCCCAAAGACAAACACTTGATATCCTTCCTTAGGCAGTTCAACCTTCAGGGGAAGAGGGACCTGTTCCTCTTCTGCAAAGCTGAGCAGGCATTGCTGGTTGAGAGGGACAGCTTGATAGACTTTGTTATGCGGGGAAGGACTATCTACCAGCCCGGGGAAGTCCAAAAATGGAATGCTCTGCTCATAATGTAGGATCTGACTCCCGAGGACGGGCTGTTGACCAAAGCCCCCAAATTTATACCCACTCGATGGAATGATACTGCAGGCCGTGTTGACCGGGAGAAGCCAGTCTTTGGTTCGTTTCTTGCCCCGTTGAAATGGGGATACAGAGAAGAATCTTTCTTCCTGGACTGCTTGGCAGTCTGCTTCGAGCATCAGATTTCTATGGGGTGATTTGTGGAGTTGAAGGCCACCGATGCCCATGCATTCAGACATAGAGCAGTGGAGTTCATGGACGACATGCTACAACATTACGCTCCCATCTTGGTCAAGGTCGGCATATATAGTAGCGTCTACACCTCGAGGTACTGCTACCCCATCTCCAGGGGCCTATGATGCGGCATGATCAAAGTATTCTACCCCGAGTACAACACTTTTTACACTTAGGAGGGAGAAATCTCTTTAGACCTTTGGAGTCTTTCACAGCTCAGTGGCTTGCTGATTGACAGAGAGCCATATGAAGAAGTTTGCTGGCTAGACTGGCTGAAGGATCAGACCAACGGTGAAGGCTGGTACCTGACAGGCTTCGCTGATCGCTATCTGATGAAGGCGTATCATGCACTTTGCCATTCATCATACGATACGAGGTAGGCACGCAAGCCTGGGGAGAAGAGACGCATGCGGATGGGCACTTGGCTCTAGTATTTCTTCAGTGGGGAACAGAAGTATGAAGACTTTCCCACAGTAGCGCCGACTGCCTCGAAGTAGAAGAAAAGGGTCCAACGACAAGTCGCTTTCCCACCTACTTTGAAGGGAGGGCAACAAGCGGGCCCGAACCTTACTGGTGTCGATGCAGTCACGCACTGTGCTGCATATCTGACTTACTGGATTTGTTCCTTTACTCTCCCGCAAGGAGACGAGAGCGTGATCAGAGCGGAGGCCATCTACCCCGCCTGTCTGATGGCTTGGGGCACGAAGCTATCCCTTTGCCAAGTGGCTTTATGCCTTATCTAAAAGATGTTGGGAGACTTGCACAGGCCGCGTCTCCACAGGAATTAGCGGGCGGTTGGTCCATTGCACTTCTTTAATGCTTGGGTCCGCACCCTATTTTCGGAAGCTACTCCTTGGGGGATACAATTAGCTCGTGCTGTCCCGAGGATGATAAAGTTTGCGAGCGCTTAACTGGCTTCGACAGCGGAGCAACTCTTTCCCATTCGGGGAAAGCTAACCAAGGTTCCCATGGATGGCATCAGGAGGTGAAAATTCTTGCATGGCTAGTGTTTCTGTTTTTGTTTGTTTATTTTAGGGGTTTTGAATCTTACGGAGTTGTGGGTTCAGGTTTTGGTTATGTTTGGAGTGAAAAGGAAGAGTCTTTGTCTATTGAAGATATAAATATTTTCCTGAAAAGTGGTTTGACAACAAAATTAGGGAAAATATAGGGATATGCATTATAGTCAAAAGCCATCTCAATGTAGACAAAAGATATATGTTGTAGTGAATGCACGTCTCAATGGATGTAAATCTGTGAAGAGATATGCAGGTGGTACGGGAAAGCCCTAAAGATGAATGTACATTGGAAAAAGTGGACCACATAGATAAACATAGTAGGTGAGCTTAAGTTGGCTAAGAAAGGATAGTTTTCTATTTGTCAACCCTCCACATCCAGGTTTTAGAAGGCTCTCTTCGTCTAAAGTTAGTTTGGCCAAGAACCTGGAAGTATTTTATAGTGTTGTCATTAGGCAAACAGTTGGTCATCAAACTTTGTCAATCCCTTTAGATCCTTAATTGGATTTGTCCGACAGTGACACCAGATTGATGGTTTAAGATTCATTAAGTCGACGATGATAATGACTGGTTTTTGAGTTCCTTCTTCTGGTCAACATTGTAACTTTCTTCAATGAACCAGGTAAAGGTAGTAGTCGTTTTGGTTCCCTACTTGGCATGGTAAATCTCCTTCTGCTTCTTTTTCCTTGAGCTAGCTTGAAATTGTCTGCCTTGAACTCACATAAGGAAAAGTTTCATCAAAAGTGATCTTTACTTGTGCATTTTCACCGTTTTCTAGAGCTTGTAATTTTGTTCCAATGTCTCTGTGTGCTGGTTCAGACTCGGTCTTGAGTTTTGTTAAGTGAGGTTGGAGGGCAACCCAATGTGTCTCGGATTGTGATTGTTTACTCCACTTTCTCTACACCATTTATGCTCCACTTCATCACAGCCATGCATCTATTATGGCATTTACTCTTCATTCTGATTATGGAAACCGAATCCCTAAAGACAGGAAATGATACAGATGCATGGTTGAGATGCTGTGGAGCATGAATGGTGCAGAGAAAGTGGATTTGGTGATCTCAGTCCATGTGTGTCATGATCTCAGTCTGTTGACCGCCTTCGCTAAGAATCTCATTAGTTCTCAATTCCTCCATTCTTTGACAACTTTCCTCGTGTCTAAGTGACATCTTGGTTGCTATTTGTCATTTGATCCTTCACTGTGTTCTCAATGACACTTGTTTTTTTTTAATTTGTACTTAAAAAATAACAGTTTATCTGGTATATCTTTCGGTTATGCCTTAAGTAGTCCTTTCACATTCCAAATTGCTGCTACATGAAATGGTATCATTGACAAGTCTACATGAAACATTAAGAAGACCAAAAAAAGGCTAAAATAAAAGACAATATTACTTCCTACCGTATGGATACAGCTGTGAACCTTCTTATGTTTGCTTCCAACACCAACCTAGGGGTTGGAAGGTTTGCATAATACTACATAAAGTCAATTCTCCCAACCTCAGAAATAGACTGTGGATGACTTCTGGGTCCTCGATCTGATAGCTTCATCATAATGCTGTCTGTTGGTAAGTATTGTGTCTTTGGAGTCTTAAAAGTTATTTAAAGAATATTTGTATTAGATCATCTTATCTTGTTTATAATTGTACTGGGCTTTGTATAAAGTTCCTGTGGAGTAGTTTCAGTGTCCATTGAACGAGTTGTAATGCCACTCCTCCCATTTTTGTAGTCTTGGTCTGTTTTTAAGGTCTGGAGGATCCACTTCAACTGCTATTTGTATTATCTTTGCTTATTTTTGTGAAATCTATAAAAGTCATTTTTCAATTTTTTCACTTCATCTTCTAGAAGATATTAGAAGAAGCTCACAGATCAAGGTACACAATTCATCCTGGATCTACCAAGATGTACCAAGACTTGAAATAGACCTTTTGGTGACTTGAAAAGGGAAGTAACGGACTTTGCATCTCGCTGTCTCACATGCCAATAAGTCAAGGCAGAACACCAAAAACCTGTCGGTAAGCTATATCCTCTGGATATTCCTAAGTGGAAGTGGGAGAATATCGATATGAACTTTATAATGGGTCTGTCTAAATCTAAAGGAGGACATGACAGAATATGGGTCATCATTGACCGATTGACCAAGTTGGCACACTTCTTGCCAATCAAGAGCCGATGGTCAGTTGATATGGTCGTTGCCTTGTACATCAAAGAAATAGTCAGATTACATGGAGTTTCTATTTCGATTGTGTCTGACCGAGACCCTCGCTTCACTTCTCACTTTTGGAAGGGTCTACAACATTCGTTTGGGACAAGACTCAATTTTAGTACAGCCTTTCATCCTCAGACAGATTGTCAGACCGAGAGAATGAATCAAGTAGTGGAAGACATGCTACGAGCTTGTATTATTGATTTCAGTGAAAGCTGGCATGATCACTTGCCTTTGGTCGAGTTTGCTTATAACAATAGTTACCAGGCAAGTATTCAAATGGCACCTTTCGAGGCACTTTACGGAAGAAGTTGTCGATCACCCTTGTGCTGGGACGAAGTTGGTGAAAAGTAACAACTAGGACCAGACATGGTAAGGGATACCACCGAGAAGATTCAACTTATTAGGGAAAGACTTCAAATGGCTCAGTCTAGGCAAAAGACTTATGCCGATACAAGAATGAGAGATCTTGAATTTCAAGTTGGAGATCACGTCTTTCTCAAGACTTTCTCAGGCTGAGGTATTAGAAGATTTGGTGTTAAGGGTAAGCTTACACAAAGATATATCGGTCCCTTCAAGGTATTGGAAAGAGTTGGCTTGGAAGTGTGGGTTCCGTCGGCCTCTCCACCATTTCGTCATCCTATTGCTTCAGTCTTACCAACTGGCTCCTATCTAGTTGGTTTCCAACTCATATACTTTCATCTTCTCCTTCATCTTTCTCTGTCGCTCGTGCGGGCTTCACACTTCACTGGACCTCTTGCATTCCTTTTTCAAGTTGAAGGAGCACACCCATGCGGACAAGGGCGTCTTCTACCTTCAGGCGAAGAGGGGAAGGAGTTGCGTGACACTTTTTGCCAAGGATTCTTCTCATAAGGGGTGGAAGACCCAATTCTTCTGGGTGGGCTCGTCGAAGGGTGGCATCTCTTGGGGTTTCCCAACGAAGCCCAACTTCCATCCATCTATCCCTCTGAAGCAGGTGGCAGTTTTTTCAGAGCTGGAGGAGGAGATCAGGATTCTCCAGGAGAATCGCCAATCGATCGCCGAGCTGATGACGGTAGCAAACATTGAGGAATATCCTTCTCGGATGCTATCCAAGCATGGTAAGATTCTTGGTGGCCCGCATTATGCTTCTTGGTCGGGCAGGGGGGTCTTTTTCTAAGAATTCGACTTCTGTTGCTCAGATTCTAGGTGGACGGCTAATGAAGGGGAGCAACAGTTGGAGTAGGGGGCCGCCGACTTGGAGGAGACGCCTACTCCGAGTGAGCCTTAGACCTCTGAGGGTTCCTCCCATGCCAGTGATAAGGGCAAGCAGAAGGCTCGGGATGGCATCCCCGAGTGTCATGGGTCTAAACGTAAGGACCCTGGCAAGCCATTGCTATTGTCCTCGATGAGGGCCCTGCTCACGGAGAAGAAGCGATCGAAGAAGGTGGGGGCTGCCCTTCCAGTGGAGCAGGAGCGCCTATTGGAGGGGGCCTCAGTCGAGGAGGTCCGTCGCCCGAACCTCCCATCCATCAGGCTAGAGGTTGCTGCTGATAGTGGGGAAGCTGCCGGAGAGCCTGAGCCGAGTGAAGCCACCCTGAGAATGGGGATCCTCAAAGGGGATGCTCCGATCGTGGTGCGCCCAGAGAGGACTCTCCCTCCTTTGGCTGGTGCCTTGGCCGTCTGGACTACCCTGTACCAGAGGTGCCGGTCCTTGATGCCTTCGTTGGTTCGGGAGGAGTTCAGGCGTGGTCCCCCATCCCTACTCTTCGAGAAGGTGATGGAGGGTGGCTTGATCATGGCCCAGCTGGGGGCCGAGATAGTCAGACGACTAGAAAGCGAGGAGAGGTCACTCTCTTGGGCCTGCATTGAGTCTGATCATAGGATCGAGCAACTGTCTTCCGAGCTCGAGGTCCTTCGGGGGGAGGCAACCTCATTTCGGGCACAGGCTCGGTCGAGCCAGGAGGAGGCTCGGATACTAACTGAGTAGCTGGCCCAAGCCCGTTATATGGCCGATCTGAAGAGCAAGCTCCTGGAGGAAGAGCATAAGGCTCAAGTCGAGCGTTACGAGCAGTGGAGGGCCGAGCGGGAGAAGCTCAATAGCCAGGCTTGAGAGGCCGAGCGAGTGCGTGGGGAGGCCAAGGTAAAGCTGTCTGATGCCAAGATGAAGTTGCTCAGAGCCGAGCAGAGGGTGGCCGAGCTCGAGGAGACAGCAGAGCAAGCCGGGGCGGAGGCAGTCGATCGATATAGGAGCTTGGAGGGCTACCACGCAGCTCTCTAGAAGGTTACCTTCTCGTATTACAAGCCAGGCTACTGACGGGGACTGCGGAAGGGGTTCGCCCAAGGCTTCCATCGAGCGGTCGTCGTGGCCCAGCAGCAGGTGCTCGACGAGCTCACTTTTCCTTCTGGGCAGCGCTACGACTCGGACGCGGACGCCACGGATTCTCCCTCTCCGACGTCGAGTGAAGGGGGAAGTAGGGAGGCTACCGCTTCAGCAGAGGACTCACCAACTCCGGTTACCTCAGCGGGGCACACGATCGAGGCAGTTCCCACACAAGTGGGGTCAGTGCCTGGATCGACCGCCGCTGAGGATGCCGGGGGCAGATCTCCAGGCGTCGAAGATTCTTCGCTCGCCGAGCCTCAAGACGTCGAGCTTCAAGGAAGGCCACGGGCCTCTCAAAGTCCCCCTATCTGTATAGACTAGGAGGGGCATGAGCTGGATGTACCAGTTCTTTCTCTTTTTGAATCTTGTCATGTAAAAACTTTTTCTTTCTATATATAATGGCAGTGATCTCCAGAATCTGAATTATCAATTTCTTACCATATTTAGCGTAATTTGACTATCATATCTGTAGTCGCCAGAAGAGCGGAGATTTGATACATCTCGTAGGGTTCTCGCGTGCCAATCGGTTAGGTAGCTGACGTAGCGCTGGCGCCTTTTGCATTTTCACTTTCCATGCTTTGAATGACTTATCATTTTACGTATCCCTATGAGAGGAGCCGCTGAGGGGAATGGAGTAACTACTCTTGGGGAAAGGTGTGCGTCTTTCACATTTTTTCGAGGGGAGATTCAATTAAGACAGGAGTCCCCCCCTTCGGCCTATAAAAAGGTCCCAAAGGGCGTCTCCGCCTCTCTTCACCGCTTAGGCTTCCCTTGCAGTTTCTCCTCTTTCCCTTCTCTCTAAGGGTTTTCCTTTCATGTTGGGGGAATATCAGCGGAACATAGAGGGTGACTTGGAGGACGATGATCCTGGTGGCCGTTGAGGTGTTCCTACTACTTCGGCGTGGAAGAAGGGACGACGATGGTCAGACGGCATACAAGAAGGGACGACGCATGGCAATGCACCTCTTCCCAACTTCTGGACTACGGCCACTACCCTAGGAGGAAGGTAGAAGCGGAAGGAGGCTTGAGGGATAGGGCACTCGGCACGACAACCTCGTCCTGCTCCTTCCTCACCTCTACCCACTCCTCCTCCCTCTTATCCGAGGGGGGTAATGATGCAACGTCATTGCTCCTCCTGTCTTTCCATCCCCGCCACCCTTCTCACCTCTTCGAGGGGGTGGTGATCTTTCTCCCTCTTTTGCTCTTCGACCCGCTTCTCATCCTTCACTCTTTGGAGGACGTCAGTGACTTGACCCCCGCTTCTATCGCTCACGGGTGCTTGCTTTCTGTTCGCCTTCCGACTCTATGCCTTCTAAAGAGTTGGCAGAGGAGGCCCTCTCTTGTTTAAGCAGCATCTGGGCATTCCTTCCTTTTCTTCCTCTGATATCTTACTCCCGAGCTCTCCGAGACAATAGGGTCAGCTATCCTATCATCCAAGCCAGATTCTACACTAGGTAGAGTCAGTGGCTCAACTTAGGGGTGCTAGCTTGGTCAGCCGAGTAATCAGCACATGCTATAGTACCAGTGGATATAATCTTTTTATTTTATGATACATTGTATCGGCTACGACCCATCTGATGTATAAAGAGACATTAATGAAAAGAAAAGGAAAATTATTATTGTCATATGCCGCTTACATTTTTTAGGAAAGCTCAGAAATAGAACTTTCGTAGTGTTGTTATGCTAGGACCCGGGGCTTAGGGGCCGCGGGGGCGGGAGGGGTTTGATAGTTAAGCGGGAGGGTGACATGGGTAGGAGGCGAAGCGGGGTTATGGTAGGAGTGATTAAGGGCCATGAGCCACTGTGTTGAAGCCTCGTCGTCATAAGACCACCCGATGTCGAGAGCCGGGGGTTCAACAAGATTAACTTGAGCCGGTGCCAGCAACTGAGGTTGCAAAGCGGACAGATGGTTTGACATGGGGTTTTGGTAGATCCCCAAATCTTGAACGGGCTACTATTGTTGTGGCTGTGGCTGTGGCTACTGCTACGGCTACAGTGCTTGTTGCTGCACTTGCTACCTCGGCGCTTGCCTTCTCTTCTCTTTAATTTCTATAATGGCCTTATGCATCTCGGCCCAGTCAATGCGCTGCCCTTCGTGCAGATCATACACCAGATCTCTAAACTGAAAATAACCTTCAATAGTGTTCCCAGGTTGCCTGTCGAACATACAGTATTTGGATTGGTCAACGGTCGGGTTCCAGTTAGGCCGTTCCAGAGGGAGTTGGATTACGCTTATAGACATGAGAGTGGAGAAAATGTCCATGAGAGACTCGAGCAAAGGAGGGTATTGTGCTCTTTTTGGAGCCAAGCGTTTATTGGTATAGCCATTGGGTGGAGGGACGCTATGGTATTGCGGGGGCTATTGTGGCAGTTGTGGAGCGAGGAAGACAGGTTGGGTGCTCTGTGGAGCGGGAAAAATGGGTTGGGAATTTTGAGGAGTGGAGATCTGGGGATTGCGTGGGGTCTGAGGAAAGCGATGTGGAGTGGATTAGTTGGGGAAGGCAACGACTTGTACCTGCTCATTGTTCTAGACTTCTTCGATGACAAGCCCCTGAGATTTTCTATTGTACTTGGGTTTTGGGGGCTCAAAGAGAGAGTGGAAGGGGGAGTCCTTGAACTAGGTTTGAATAAATCTTGCCCGGCTATAAAGTTGGTGCATGTTGGCAATATCGTTCATGGCCAATATATTACAAAAAGTGGGTGTAGCATTGGAAATGAGCAATTTGACCTTCTCCTTCTCTGGAATATGACCCAGCACACGGGCAGCCATCTGCCTCCATCTGTTGGCATATGTAGTAAATTCTTCATCAACTTTCATCTTTTCGGCCATTAAATCCATAAATGAATACTCCGGGCCAACCCAGTCCCAGAAACTCTGAATAAACTTCTCCTTCACAACCTTGAAGCTTTCGACATCTTCTAATGGCAAAGCATAGAACCATTCTAGTGCAACTCCATCTAGTGATCGGTGAAACAAATACGCCATAAGGTGATCATCATACTAGAACTGCGTCAAGTCGTACATGAAATCCCTCACATGAACATAAGGATTACTGTTCTCATCATACTTGCGGTATGTGGGGAGCTCGGATTGAGGAGGGAACCAGATGTTGTGGAAACTAGGAACTAGAACCTCCACCAAAGATTGTGGGCCAACCCGCTTTTGAAGGAAGTCGAGTTGTTGTTGCGTGGCGGCCCATTAATCGAGGAGTTTCTGCTCCCGGGATGGAGTAGGTGGAGTGAAAGGAGTAAGATCAAGGCGAGGAGCTGAAGGATAGGTAGAAGGAGGGGGAGGCCCATAGGAAGGATATTGGGATGGAGGATGACCCAAATTGGAGTGGATGTGGGCCGCCCCTTGCTGAGGGCGAGTGAAATCAGCCGGGCCAACAAGGACTTGCAGCACTGAAGGGCTGGCCCTGTAGGAATCAGTCTGGGTAGATGAGGGAAGAATGGTCTTCCCTTTATCAAGAATTTGATGGGCCAAGCCAGAAGACTGGCCCGCCTCTAGACTAGAGAAGCGAAGGATCCTGTGCTAGACCGGGGTAAGGACTTGGGTATGCTAAGTTCCAAATGTGCACCGACCTCAATGAAGGAGTTCCAAATGTGCACCGACCTCAATGAAGGATTTTCAAATGTGCGTCGACCTCAACTAAAAGATTTCCAAATGTTCACCGACCCCAAGTGAAGAAGCTCCAAAGCTACACCGACCTTGCCAAAGGCCAAGGACCTAATGTGCATCGACCTGTACATGATGGAACAAGATGTGCATCGACCTTCATCTGCCTCAAACAGTAATGTGCACCGACCATGAAATGAGTACCAGCCTTGACAAGCATCGACCTTGGAATGTGCATCGACCTATATATGGTGGAACAGTAATGTGCACTGACCTTATTGAAGAATTTCAAATGTGCACCGACCTCTATTGAAGTAGCTCTAATGTGCACCGACCTTGCCCAAGGCCAAGTAGCTTACGTGCATCAACCTCGAAGACCATCCTCAAGGTAACTTCACCAGCTGCTCCGACCTTGCAAGAGACAGGTCGACCTCATAAGGCATGCCAAGCCAATTGCACTGACCTCATGGAGAAGAAGCACTTGTTCGACGAAATGCCTCAGTGAGCGACTCCCAAGGCCATTCTTAGTAAACCTACAGCATTTTCTGAATTGGATCCAGAGATTATAAATAGGAACCCCAAATGTGAAAATTCACATTTTTTAAGGTCTAGAAAGGTATCTTTGCTCAGTCAACCTTCCTATCATCACTGGGTTGCTATTTCAATCCTTTTGGTCCATTGAAAAGTAAGTTACCATTTCTAGGAGTAGTCAGCTTTCCTGGTACCCACCTTTTTGCCTCCAGCCAATCAGAATTCTCTGCCACTAAGGTCACCAGGATAGAAGGACACCCTTGATAGTCCTGCCTGCAGAAAAAGAAGATTCTACAGATCTTACTTGGGAAGCTCCTCTCTTACATATTATCTGGTCAACCAAAGTAACAAAATGATAGAAACCTTTCTGCTGCCTTCCTGGCCAATCAAAGGCTACCAAGATAAATGGTCCTTGAAGACTAATGATAAATTCTGTAGCAGCCAGCACAGCCAGCCCTATTTCCTTCACCCCGTTGACACTTGCCCTGTTATTCACAGTGCCGTTCTCATTTGGAGGAGATTCCTAGGACTGACCACTGTCCTTCCCCATCATGAAGCTGCAGAACACCTTTTGAGAAGCCAGATCTATTAGGTATCATTTGTGGGAAAGGGCGGCTTTCCATGGTACTCTACTTTTTGACCACAGCTAATCAAATTGCTGTCTGTGCAAAAACCTGGTAGAAGTTCAGATCTGGAAAAAGGCTAGTCTATCTCTTTGGACCAGTGGGAAAACGGTATTTGTTCAAAGAACCTTATTTTATTCTAGCCAATTAGAGAAGACTTTCTAGAGGGAAATTTTCCCACTGATTCTCTCTATATTTACTTGAAGCTTCTATTGGAGAGGCTGTTGGAGCTGCTGTCCAAGAGAGGAATCTGCGTGAGCCTTCAAGAGAGAATCTGCGAAAGAAAAAGAAAGAAAAGGAGCAGCCCAGTCCTGGTCTGAAATCGGCCAGTGCTGATAGAGAGAGTCAAGAGAGAGCAGAAGAAAAAGAGAAGCCAAGAGAGGTGTGCAGCCCTTCTCACATCCAGACTGAGCCTAAAAGGCAACCAGATCAGACTTGTGTCCAGATCTGTCCAAGCGTGCTTCAAGAGTAAAATCTAAAGCCACCGTCTGGTTAACCTTTTCTGAGTGTGCATTTCCTTACCTCATCTTCATATCAGGAAAGTTGCTCTTCTACTGCACCTGTAGTGTTTTCTTTTGTGTTTTATGGTCGTCTCATTTCATCTTGAACTATCCCTACCGGTTTGTGTGTAGGAAGACAAACAGAGCAGTATTTTTAACCCCGTTTTTTTTGTTTTGAAATACCTATGGTGCCAAAAGGCGGAGAGGGTTGCACCCCCGGAGGGACATGTGTGCCGCACCGATGGGACAAGTGGGTGAATTTGACAGCCCTAGTGGAACGCGCTTAGTCAAATCCAAAAGCTGATAAGTTGAACGGGCTGGCAACCCGAGAAAGGCGTGCATAGGCCGAGCCCGGTTGGGACAATAAATGAATAGGTTTAACAGTCCGAAAGGGACATGCGTGTTAAACCTGAAAGCCGAAAGGCGAGATAGGTTGGTAGCTCGAAAGGGGTATAGATAGGCTAAACCCAATGGGATGAAAGAGGGGATTTGACAGCCCGAGTGGGGCGTATGAATCAAATCCGCAAGCCGATAGACAAATGGGGTTGGCAGCCTGAGAATGACATGCATAGGTCAAGCCCGTGGAGAACGAAAGAGTGAACTTGACAATCCCAGTGGGACTGACGAGTCAAGTCTGAATCCAAGAAGCGAGATAGGTCGACAGCCCGAAAGGACATGCATAGGCCAGACCTAGAAGAAGGAACAGGGTGGGTCTGACAGCCCTAGTGGGACGTGAGAGTCAAACCCGAAAGCCGATAGGCGAGATGGGTTGGCAGCCCAAAAGGGGCATGCATCGAAAGGGGCATGCATAGGCCAGACCCAAGAGGAAGGAAAAGATGGGTTTGACAGCCCTAGTGGGACGTGAGGGTCAAAAACCCGAAAGCCGATAGGGAAGATGGGTTGGCAGCCTAAAAGAGACATGCAGAGGCCGAACCCGGTGAGACAAAAGAGGGTGGATTTCACAGCCCTAATGGGACGTAAGAGTCAAACCCGAATACCGATAGGCGAGATGGGTTGGCATCCCCAAGAGGAACATGCTGAGGCCAATCCCTAGAAGGAAAAGATGGGTTTGACAGTCCTAGTGGGACATGAGGGTCAAACCCGAAAGCCGATAGGCAAAATGGGTCGGCAGCCCGAGAGGGGCATGCAGAGGTCGAACCCAGTGGGACAAAAGAGGGTCAGATTTAACAGACCTAGTTGGACGTGAGAGTCAAACCCAAGAGCCGATAGGCAAAGGATGAGTCGACAGCCCGAGAGGGCATACTGAGGCCAGACCCGGAGGAAAGGAAAGACGGATTTGACAGTCCTAGTGGGATGTGAGGGTCAAACCCGAAAGCCGATAGGCAAGATGGGTCGGCAGCCCGAGAGGGGCATGCAAAGGTCGAAACTGGTGGGACAAAAGAGGGTCGGATTGGATTGTCCGAAAAGGCATACGATCCAAACCCCTGGGAGACCCGAAAGATGAGTGGAGCTGACATGCCAAAGGGGGGTATGAGTCAACTCTTGAAAATAAATGGATAGACTTGACAGCCCGAAGGGATATAAGAGTCAAATCCATTGTAAATGATGGTGCTGATGGTCCCGGTGGGAAGGAGTGTAATAATATCGGGATGCCCCGGTAGGGCTGGGTGTTATAGAATGACATGGGAGACATGGCCATGATATCAATATGATGGGGCCACCCAGAAAGCAGACTGAGAAAGGATTTTTTTTTTTTCACATTACCAACCTCACCGCCCTTTCGGGTTTTCGCCGAAGCTGACCCCCTTTAGCTTTTTCCGATGCACCTTTCCGGGTTTTCACACCGAGGGGTTGCCCTTTTTTGCTTGAGGCGCCCTTTCGGGCTTTCACCTCAGCCGGGTCTGTGGCCTTTTTGCCCTCAGCCAACCCTTGAAGGTCGACCAAGTCCGCCGGAGTATCAGTATTTTTAACCCCATTTTTTTTAAAAACTTACACCTTCACTGGGGAGAGGCACATCCGGAGAGGACTGCTGGAGAAATTCTTGCGGTGGCGCACTAGCCCCATCACCCCCCAACATCCCCTTCATCATCCACAACCATTAGCCCCTCATTTCCGTTGCTGTACCTCCGCCCCTTGCCACCCCATCTCCACCTACACCACCCTACACAGCCCTGCTCGCAGGCAGCAGCAGAGGTGCAAATTGCAGAGCCTGCCCCGGAGTCACCTGGCATCTTCAAGAGGCGTGCTATACATCAGCAGAAAGTTCGTCGAGGCAGCTTCGCAGTCGTGGTGGTCCCGTCTGCATCTGACATCCCTACTGTTCGAAGGACCCATTCGCCCCCTACTGCGCAGAGTTGCCCTGGCTGGAAGACTGAACCCAAGAGAAGAATCGACTGTGGCCACTCCTGTGTGGATTTGGCAGTGATTTTGAGCTGAGATCCTCTCCTCCAAGTCCTCTGCCAGACCCAATAAGAAGTGGGTCATTTGGACCCAGGAGCACCCCATTCCAGCCTTAGTTCCCGGGCTACGCAGACCGATTCCACAGAACCCAGTCAGACCTCCTGTCATTCTTCTGCTGACAGCGCCCTACTCCAACCTCCTCTTGGAGTACTGCCAGTTCCTGCTTGAAGAGGGCTTCCCCACGGTCACAACGGCACCAGCCCTGCTCTGATTGGACATCGAGAGAGTTCGTGGTAGCAGTTTTCTCAGACCCCTGTGGTTCTGGCCACTCCCTGCTGTTCCAGGCTGGACCACCCCCTGATCTTCTGATCAGAGCTCTCTCCACCGACATCCTCTTGGAGTCCCATCAGTTCCTTCTTGAAGAGGACTTCCCCACGGTCGCAACGACACCAGCCCTGCTCTGATTGGACATCGGGAGAGTTCGTGGTAGTAGTTATCCCAAACCCCATTGGTTCTGGCCACTCCCTGCTGTTCCAGACTGGACCACCCCCTGATCTTCTGATAAGAGCTCTCTCCACCGACATCCAATTGGGGCCCCGTCAGTTCATGCTCGAAGCTGCTTTGTCCACGGTCGTATCAACACCAATTTCATCTCCGTCGGAGTTCGGTAGGGTTCGTGATGACTTCTGCAACAGAACTGAACCTGCTGAAATCGGTCCCCGATGGTCGACGTTTGTCACTTCATCTTCCCCCTCCACCCCCTCGCCTGGCCGGCTGAAAGCCCCTCCCTGTGTGGAGGTAGTGTTTGAATGTATCCTTAATTTCCCCGCCCCTAGTCCATCCCTCCTGTGTGAGGAGTAGTTCATGTAATATTTAAACAGGGGAAGCTTCACTGTCGTAGTGTGCGGGGAACCCACACTTTCCCGCTCATCCACGTCTCCGAATGGGGTCGATTTCTTCAAACCGACCAGGTAAGCTCTAACCCCTTGCTCTCATTTCAGCTCTTGTTCATTTAATATCCGTAGAATTACTCCGCTGGCTGTGAGAGAGCGCCTGACCTCGGAGCACCCAGCTTTCATGTGGTCACCGTGGAATTGTGAGAGAGAGTGGCCTAGTGCCCCAATTGGCACCCAGCCAGCCCCTTGAGTGTGGGCACCGTACCCTTGGGAGGGCAATCCTAGCCCTGCTGGCCCTCTACCAGCAAGGGTCTTGTTCCACTACCTCCACTCGGCATCGCCGAGTCACCCCGGGAGTCGTGTGTGCAACGGTGGTTCGACTATTTTTGAGATTCTCCGCTCTTGTACCTTGTGTTTGCATGGTAGGTCTGAGGATTTTCATTCTCATTGCTGCATTCACCTTAGTGGTTTCACATCATGTATCCTCGTCTAACTCAACTTACTAACAGTTTAACTGATTTAGGGAAGAGCTACACAGAGTAGCAGATTGTTTGAAAAATTCTTAGATCATTAACCCCAGCTTGGCACACAAAAGCTACCATGGTTAAGGAATCTAGAGATCCGTACCTGGCCTTTTTATATACCAGCTAACCAAGCTCACACACTCCGAATGCCAAGCAAATTATGCTATGCACTGAACTACGTAGATTTAGAAAGAAAAACTTAATGCGTAATTCAACCAACATGGCTCAGGCAATTTTAAAGTGGTTCGGCTAGACCCTTGGTCTACCTACGTCCACCTCCCACTCGAAGTGAGTGAGGATCCCTGCTTAAACAAGCAAATCATAGCAGACTCAGTTTGTGACAGATGCTGATTACACAGCTTCCCCAAGGGAGACAAATCCCTCAAACACTCTGATCGAGCACCGTGCTGGATCAGAATCCACTACTCACGCAGTGATCAGAGGGCCCTATCCTCCCTTCCTCCAAGCCCGGAGGGAACCCGTGCGGACTGTATCCCACAGTCTCACAACTAGAGGTGAGCCACTTCTCTTCCTCTGAATCCAGAGAGGGAATCTAGAGATGACCTCTCCCTTCCTCTGATACACTTCAGAGGGAACCACGAAGGAAAGTCACAATAAAGAACTGAAAGAAAGGAACAAAAAATAGAAAAGGAAATTGAGGCACTTTGATCAGATGAAATGAGAAATAATGTAGCTTTAGATCAAAGTTGATTTTTGTTAAGGCTGGTTGGGTGCACGAGCTTCTCTCCCTCTCTCAGTGGAATTCTCTTCTTTCTCTTCTCTCAGGAGGAACTATCAGATGTCTGCTAATTTCTATGGCTTCCAGTAGCTCCTTCCGAATGGAGCCCGATTCTATTTATAGAGAAGGAGGCAGTGTATCAGAATTTCTCTCCTTCAAATTCAAAATTTCAATTTAACCTTCAAATTTAATTTACCTACATGGAAAGGGAATATTCTGATATTCATGAGACTTTTCTAGAAGGCAGCCACGTGTGAATGTTTTTCTTCCCACCAAGGAATCCCACAAGTGTTGTCACTTGATTGGTCCAGCTCGGATAGTATATTCAGTTGCTTTTTATCCTTCTAGAATGCTGCCACGTGGATTTGAATTATGTCCCAATTACGCTTCCATGAGTTCTGGCACGTGATCCCCAAAATTACACTTTAATCCTCTTTAGTTCTACTATTTTTATAACAAGCCTTGACAAAAGTTGGTTGGCCGTTCTTTCTTTTTCGGTTGGCTGAAATTCACTACATTAGAAGATACTTCACAAGGTCGATGTAGCCACTTGATGCATCGAGGTAGTGCAGCTGAAGAGGCTTCTCAAATGGATGGCTTCAAAATGAATGGTCCTTGGTGCGTCAATGTAGTTTGCCTTTGAACGTTCACATCTTGACTTGATGCATCGATGCACCACTTTGATGTGCAAACCTTATGTACAAAGTGGCAGACGACCCTCTTAACGTGTCGAGACAAGAGACTTCAGAGTCAACCTAAATCTGCATGCAACATCCTGGTGCGTCGATGCATCAGATAGGTGCATCGACCTATCTATCTGTCAATACGCTTTCAAGTGATGGTTCTGAATCTACATGTAGCATTTTGATGTGTCGAGACATCTCCTGAACTCATCGAGGCATCACTGTAAATTCACTACTGAAGTCATGAACACCTCGAGGCATCTCCTTGTTGCGTCGATGCATCGCCCTGAATTTGCTTCGGTGAATTTGACTACATCGAGGTACTTCCTTGTTACATCGATGCAACACTCTAAACTTACTTTGATGGTTGTGACTGCATCGGGGTATCTTCTTGTTACCTCGATGCATCTCTCTGACCTTGCTTTGACACTTCATTCTTTTCTCCATGCTTCTTAAGGTTCTTTTCTTGGTTTACTCGGACTCAAATTACCTGTAGAAATAAAACTGATGTTGGTACCAAGAAAGCATACTATACTGACATCATCAAACGCCTTAAGCACTACATGCACCAACTTGCTACAGGGATATGCACGGACTTCGAATGTGCATGATGCTAAAGGTGCACAGACCTTATAGGTCATAAGCCTAACATGCACAGACCTTGTTATGTGTGACACAATGCATGCACTGACTATAGTACTCAGATCAAGCAAATGTGCATGGACCTTATGTGCAAGGTACAAGAACTTGCACCGACCTGAATGGCAGTCAAACAAAATTTGCACTGACTCTATACCCATACTGCAAGTATACACCGACCATGCGTGTAGTTCCACAGGAACTTGCACCGACCAAACATACAATAACGATGTGCACAGACTTTACTAGGCATAAGGCAAAACTTGCACCGACCTTAAGTGTGTGAGATAAAAGTCTGCACTGACTTCTATATGTAAACTGCATGAACGCGCATCGACATGAGTCTATGCAAATGACAATATGCACCGACTATGTGCAAAACTTGCACTGACTTTATATGCCTTAGACACAAACATGCACCGACCGTATGATCAAAATGAACGTGAAGGCTCATGTATACAAACTGTTTGATAAGATGACTTGTTTCAGTAATGAGGTGCAGCCATGATTTATGTAATGTTCTAACATATGAGAATTCATCAAAATACACAAAATTATCATGGTCAAGATAAAGTCACCAAATCAACTTCTACAGTCAACCTACTCAACTCCACTGTTGTCAATCATTCAAAACACATTTAGCTCACAGCAGTCTACATACTGCTGAACAACCCCAGAGGAGACCCAACATGTTCACTGCGACGCCTCCCCTCGAGGGTGGTCTAAATGCGATCGTTGAGAGCATTCCTCCCTTGCCACCTGAGCCCTCATCAGATCAATGAGGATATGCAATTTGGCGTTATGGGAATGGAAGGCTTCAGGATCCACCAGGGCAGGCTGCTCCCTCTAGATTGGTCGTGGAGGGGGGAATCATCTTCTACACCCTGGGCGGGGCTGGTCTTGGAGTGAGAAGGCTCAAACTCTTGGTTATCGACCGCCGGTGATCTCCCATTATCGTCGTTCGCCCTCCTGCTAATACTCTTGTGAACCATATTAGCTTCTTGTTCGTTTCCCACAGACGGCACCAGATGAAGAGGCGAGATCTTTTGCCTTAATGAAGACCATTGGATCCGGAGGGATGAAACCAATGGCCAGATTACACCGAGCCACCTCAAGAGCAAGTCTGCCAAAGAAGATGATGGGAACGAAAAGCGGCATCGACATTAGCTCCAAAAGACCGCAACCTCCCTGCAGAGACACCTTCCGGTGACCTTCCAACTTCTGACGGTTCGATCGAGAGCTTCAATGGAGTGTTGTTTCCCGAGTTTAATCAATGTATTTACGTCATTTTAGCTTCCCCCAACCCATATATATGTATCCCCCTCTTATGATCAGAAAAAGGCAATGAGAAAATGATGTTTTAGCTATGGCTATGTCTTATCTCCAATTTTTGGAACCCCACGACTGAGATGCCGACAACCTGGTCTGCCCCCGCCATGGAGGAAGTTCGTGAAGCTCTGGGTGCACCGGCTCTACGATGGACTCAGGCGAGAGGCCCCATCCAAAGCTCCACGACCGTCTTCCACCGTCTATCCTCGCCATTCATCTCCACATCCGCCACCACAACCACATCCATCCTGCCATGAGGAAGTTCGTGAAGCTCCAAGTGCACTGGCTCTACGATGGAGTCAGGCGAGAACCCCCATCCAAAGCTCCACGATAGTCCTTTGCCATCCATCGCTGTCCATCGCCATCCGTCATCATCGCCACCACTACGGTTCCAACTGCAACCACCATCACCACCACCACTACAGAGAAGACTCGAAGAGTGCGACTTCTAACAAGCTATGCATGTATATGTAAGTGTGATCATGAAAGTAACATGATAGCATGAACAAGGAAAGGGTGATAAAAAAATTGAGTGAACCATGATCGCCACTCAAGGATTAGCAGCAGGAAATAGATGCTATAAGGGATAAAAGACTACTATGTACCTTGGGAAAAATACTAAGAAGATCGCGGCCAAAGGTGACCGCTACAATGTGATCACACACAAGCAATAGAACGCGGGGAATGATGTGGGTGCACCTCTTCTCCTTCCAGTCGGCTAGAGGAAGAAAACCCCACGTTTAATCAACAATCTCCTGCAAAACAAAGATAACACAACAAAGGAAAACCCATTAGAAAATGAAAGTGTAGAACCTGCCCCGGAATGATAAAGTAGCATGAAAGAAAGGGAGAGAACGCACCGGGGGAGGGTTTTTAACCCCTATAAATAGGTGCAAATAGTAGGTGGGCGTGTTGTGATGAGATGTGAACAAAGATATTGAAATAACACGCAACAGGGATGTGGAGAGAAGTGACGTAAAACGTGCAATCGTGCATGTAGAACAGAACTGTGCAAAGACAAAGTGTAAAGACTATGATGATTGGTAAAAAGTAGGAGAGGAGAACTAAGCGTAGAAACGAGGAAAAGAGGCCCAGAGTGGTGAAAAGTGAAGATGATACTCCCCTCTTCAGGTTGGGGTCAAAGGAGAAGGTAGACGACGCGGCATGGCTCCGCCCCGAACCGACAAAGAGCGTCCCGTCGCACAGGTTCAGAAGATGTGCAAAAAACCTAGAAACTGTGATAAAATTGATAAAGTGAGGGCGAAGAAAGGAGGAAAAACGATGATGAAATGAAGCCCAAACAGGATGGATACGAAGATAATACTTCCCTTAACAGCCTAGGGTTGAAGAAACGAGTCGGCGATCCGACATGGCTTCACCCCAGGTCGAAGAAGAGCCCCCCTATGTGCAGGCGAAACTGGGTAGTTTAAATAGAGAATGCAGAATTCCCAAACTTTCTCCCATGATTCCAGGAGATACAGTCCACCAAGTCTCGAGATTTATGGATCAATCTCGAGATAATAGATAGGATAAGAGCTAGGAACAAACGGGACTCTTTTTGGTGGAAGGATCTGGAAGATATTCAGGCTGGAAGGTGGCCCCGGAGCCCAATTCGTTAGGGTTTGAACTATACGGAAATGCACGAACCCCGAAGTTACGTCAACGATTCCTGCCAATATACTCCACTAAAAATTAAGTCCTATGGCTTAAACTCGAGATAATAGTTAGGAGAAGAGATAGAAACAAACGAAAGATGATTTGACAGAATATTTTGGAAGATAGAGTCCTTGGAAGGTGACCCCGGTGAGCACAAATCGATCAGAGAGTCCTGCGGTGAAGAAATTGGAGTTCAGGATCATCTGGACACTTTGCTGGATAAACGGTCTATCATGTGGTCGATTCATGAAGAAAACAGTCAGGAGAGGACTGCCACTTGAATAGAAACGGTCATGGGGTGACCGCCAGATGACTGGGGGTGACCGGGACGATTTCGGGCGAAAAACTGAAGAAACGGCCATCCGGAGACCATTTTTTGAAAGTGGCGGTCTCAAGAGGGCCGTCATTTGATCTTTTAAAAATAATAAAAATAAAATAAAAAAGTTACTATTCATGGCAGTCAACTGTTGGCCACCACCCTAAAAGTAGCGGTCAACAGTTGACCACTAGCTAAGGTATCGATCAACAGTTGATCGCTATCTTAGGGGGCTGTAGGGTCTTGCATAATTTTAAAAATAAGAGAATATCTTGAAAACGGTGCAGAACTAGCGAAAGATATAGAAGAAGAAATTATAGATAACTGAAAAATAAACAACTTTGTGAGTGAGAGAGAACTGATTACTGCGTTTAATTTTAAAATTGGTCAACGTTTCAGGCGGGGACAATTCAACCCCCCCTTCTTGTCCATACGAGACTTAGGGACAACAAAGGGCAAGTTCATTCAAAGGTTTCAGGACAGAATCAGCCCAGAATACTCTTTCACAGACTTAGTGGCCGAGAAGATGAAACCAGATGAGGAGTTTGCTACCTATGCCGACAGGCGGAGACAGATGGCCGCCCGAGTACGAGGCCACATCCTGGAGGAAGAGAATGTCAAGCTATTGATTTCCAATGCTACTCCGACCTTCCGCAACATCTTGGCAATGAATGACATAGCCAATATGCACCAACTGTATAGTCGGGCACACTTTATCCAAACATAATTCAAGGACTCCCCGATCCATTCTCTCTTTGATGCCGAAAAGCCCAAATACAATCGAAAACCTCAAGGGCCCGTCACAGAAGGAGTCCAGACTAACGCGCAAGTACAAGCCGTTGTGTTCCCATTCCCTAACTAATCCAACCAGGTCTGTTTCCCCCAAAACCCCCGCAATAACCAGTCCACTCCACAAAACCCTTCACCCACCTACCCCACTCCACAGAACCCTCCGCTCACCTTCCCCACACCACAAAACGCCTTCTCCACTCCCCAACAACCTCCACAGCCTCCGCAATACCACAATGTCCTACCACCCAATGGCTACACCAGCAAGCGTCTGGCTCCAAAGAGAGCCCAGTACCCTCCATTGCCAGAATCCCTCACAGATATCTTCTCCGCTCTCATGCCAGTTAGTGCAATTCAGCTTCCTCTGGAACGGCCCATATGGAACCCGGTCGTTGATCAGACGAAATATTGTATATTACATAGGCAGCCCGGACATACGATTGAGGGATGTTTCCAATTCAGAGATTTGGTCTATGACCTTCATGAAGGTCAGAGGATAGATTGGGTCGAGATGCATAAGGCCATTGTTGAAATTAAAGAGAAGAGAAGGCAAGCACCGAGGCAGCAAGTGTAGCAGCAACAAACACCGCTGCCACAGGAGCAGCAGCCGGTCTAAGACTTGGGGATCCATCAAAACCCCATGCCGAACCATCCTCCCGCTTCGCAACCTCAGCCGTCAGCACCGGCTCAGGTTAACTTAGTTCAACCTCTAGCTCCCGACGCCGGATGGTCTTATGATGACAACGGTTCTACTCCCCAAATAATGGCCCTCCACCATAACCACCGAAACACTTCCGCTCTTACCATCCTTACGTCCACACGTCAACCCCTTCCTCCGCCCGTTAGACCATTTGTCTTTCCATCCACTACCCCCTTTATCCCCACTCCACTAATAACACCCTCCCCCGCGCCAACATCTTGTCCACTGCTTGTCACTCCTATTACCGTCACTACACATAGCCTTCCGCCCACTCCTCCACTAGCGTTTACACCTCCACCTCCGCCAACACCTATCATCACCGCACCTACGGCTAATCCTTCACCTGCCATCCTTTCTCCGCAACCCATCATTACCCCCACTCCCATCATCTCTTCCACACCTTCCTCTACACCACTCATCCACCCCACCGGGCCTATTATATCGTTATCAAATGTCATGTCGGCACAGAATCTCGCCCTGCGGAGCGGGCGTTTGTTTCATTGCAATTATGCTTCTACCTCTAATCCCCAATCTTCTCAACCGGTTGCCGAGCAAGAAGAAATTGAGCTACTCCCGGGTACCCAATATGACCTGCTGCATCATCTAGATAGAGTGCCCGCCAAAATATCTGTGCTGGAGCTTATCAAAAGATCTACCTTTCACCAAGACGCATTGAGGATTTTTATTCAAAAGGTGATGGTCAGTGAAGATGTGGCAGCCGACTACCGTGATAGTGTCACTTTGAATCCTTTGTTTACATAGAAAGAAAATGAGCGAAAATAAGGATTAAAAGACACTCAAAATTGATGAGAAATTGCTTCAACATCATTAACCTGGATCTGAGCCATTTACACCCCTAATAGTGAGACAATACAGGTACTCATGTGGATCTGATTATATGGTGCTAATTTCATGGTATACTATGTGTAGCTTCAGGAATGTGTATCCAAAATGGTATGTGGTGAATTGCTATGATAATTAGGATAATTTTATGCTAACTGTAACAAATTTGTCAAATTGTTACCCTAAAAAATCATAAGATCTAAGAACTAATTAGTATGCATTAACATATGCCAATCAACCTGTTTTATGTTAAAATATATTAATGTTAGATTTTATTAAGTATTCATGGAAGAATCATATTCCGGTGAAAATGGTACCTGTCTCTATGAAAGTTTACACCTTTCTACAAGTGGTGATTAGTATTCTATACAGATCATATATACTCAAATAACTAAAGATTCCACTGAGTTTGGGCACTTGGAGATTTCTTTTGAACACCCTCAATGGCATTTTTTATGAATCCAATTATCAGCACATCTGTCAGCTGCTGATACACCGACCAAAGAAAAATTGCTGGACATGTAGTGCAGATGAAGAAGGTAGCAATGAACCTTGATATGCCCCATCCACTTAGAGAAGACCAAGCTACACTGGTTGTCACATTATAAAGGCATAAGGATAAAGTGACACTAAGTCACAAAGAAAAGGTTGCAGCTAGGCATCTCCCAACATAACGAGTGGAACCACTGAATAAACCAACTGTCTGATGCATTTGATGAATCTGCAAGAGCTGAGTGGTAAACTTGCTGAGTGACCAACAAGGATAGATCTAGAGCCATGACAGAATAGTAGAGGAAACTACTGAAGATAAATGCTCAATATCAATAACAAAATTAATAACAACAGCTATAAGGCATAGAGTACATGAGCTTTGAGAATGTCAAAGTAGTGAGATATCTCCCATGTTGACAATGTTGGAATATTGGACATCTGTGGAGCAAAAATAGCTATTCGACCAAGGGATAAAGTTGGACTATTCATGAAGGTCGCAATAAATGCAATAGAAACTGACTGACTAAAGGAGACGCCCAGTGGAAGTAAGGCCCATAAGATGCTTAAAGGAAGTTCCAAATAAAGAAATAGACTGCTGCAGTGAGATCAGTATGCCATAAAGCATTTGTATGGGTGTATTCGATGATGAGTCTAGAACTAAGCCACCATATAGCAAAACTAGTCCTTGGTACCTCATGAATGGCACACCAAACAAACAGATAGATGGTGCCTGAGCAGCCAGCATCTTGAGATACCGTTAGATGGGTATATGCTATGCGAACAGTTATAAAATGGTGACTGGACAGTGAAACACCCCCGAAACACTGACAAATGAGGCACCACATGAGAAATGGACCACATGATTGTGAGTTGTGACCAGAATGTCACAGTGAAGATGTTTACAGTGAGGGAGCACTTCCACATCAGTGATGGCACGATCATCCTGAAGGCTCTGATTCTAGAAGTTCTGATGCAGTTGTATGAGGTACCCTTGGATCTTTTATTTTTACTTCAAAATTGTAGTTAGTTTTTGCTCATTTGTGGTATTGTTTTTTGTTATTTTCTTGTAGTGGGTGAGGAATCTCTCCTCTGCCCTTGATTGTGCTACCTTTATTTACTTTTCAATGAAATTGGTGGTATAAGCCACATTCTTTTGGAAAAAATGGTTGCAACCAGAATGCCAAAAAATCTTGGGTGGGTGTTTGTACGAAGCTGACATCAGCAAAGGCTGATTAGGATTTTAACGTGGGAACCATGTAATTGGATAGCTAACTTTTAGTTGGCCATCAATTCACCCCTCCCCTCTTGATTGCCACATTCTGGGACTCAACAAGACCCTACGGTAACCAGCCTAAAAATCATCTCTCTCGGGTCACGCTCTCCACCACTCCCAAGTGGATCCGCACACGCGTGCGTAGAAAAACTACGACTAGTGGGGGCTCAATAAACGTGGACACTAAAAATCACGCACACACTAATCTCGAGTAACACGAAGTAACAGGTGGCTCGAGGTCGCCAGACTCTGGACAGCTCACTTGTGATGCCCCGGGTTTTTTCAGATATTTTTCAGATTATTTTTGTGGGTCTCAGAGTGTGTTTTGTACTTTACGTGTATTTTTCTCTGATGAGCCTTCGGAACACTGTGCAGGGTGAACCGTTGCGTTCTCCGACTCTGAGATAGTACCACTGCGTTGTGCGTCTTCCGAGGATCACAGAGATAATTTTTCATATTTTTTTAATTTCTAGTATTTTCAGATTTTCTATATATTAACCCCCTTAACCCACTCTCTCTCCCCATTCTCTTTTTCTCACTCTCTCACCTCTCTTCCTCTCCCTCTCTTCTTCGCAGGCGGCCGACCGCAACAGGTAGGGGTGAGGCGGCGATGGCGCGGCAGCGAGGACGGCAAGGACGGGTCGAGGATCGAGGGATGGTGACGCGGCGAAGCTCGACCGCGAGTTCGGGGCGCCGGCGAGGGTTTAATGGTGTTTTCTTCGTGGATCGGCGTCCATGGCGCGTGAAATCTTCGATGGAGGTAGGGGGACGGATCCCTAGCTCGTGCACTTCCTTTCCCGCGAGTTTTGTAGGCCGTGGTGAGCCGAGCGGGCTTATTTGGACGTTTTGGGGAAAATACATATTTTTGGGGTGTGCGCCCGATCTAATGATTTGACCGTATTTTTAGGGTTTAAATGGGTCCTCTCGGTGCTAGAGAGGTAAGGGACTAGTTTTCCCTTGTTTTTCCCTTCACGTGAGCATGAACGGGACGTGGAATGGAGTTTTTGGTGTGATTTGTCATTTTCAGGTTCGGGACAACCTAGCAGTCCTTCCAGTGACCGCTAGAGCTCCAGCAATCTAGTGTGCGACCGCTAGGGTTCCCGTATGTCGGTTCGAGCTTTACGGTCGCACGATAGACCGCCAGGACTTTTAACGGTCCAGAGTTAGACCGCTAGGCTCTACCTTGAGGTTCATGGAGTGACCGTTTGACCGTGTTTTGGTCAATTAAAGGTCGATGGGGTAGCGGTCTTATGACTGACTGCTAGGCATTACCTAGTGGTCAGGCAAAGGGCCACCACCCTACCTAGCGGTCCAAGAAGCGACCGCTAGGGGTTTGCGACTTTCGGGAGCTTAGCGGTCTAGGGGTAGACCGCCAGCCTGGCCTTAGCGGTCCAGAGTTAGACCGATAGGCTCCCTAGCGGTCCAAGGTAGGGCCGCTAGGTGATTTTCATGCTCGCAGTGTCCGTTTTGCATTGTGTTGATCTCCGGTCGGTCCGGTTGAGACCCAATGACCGACCTATGACCCCGTGAGTGTCCTGGACGCCGTGGGTTTTGTGTTCATGTTTTAGGGGTGTCCGGAGGTATCACGTTACCTCGGTTACCATGCTCGTAGTCCTAGGGTCCGAGTGACCCCGTGTGTGTTCTGAGTTCTGAGGGGGCCGTTGTAGATCTATTTAAAAACCCACACAAAATAAATAAATAAAAACTATATGCTAAGAATGGGAAAAGGAGAAGTGGGAGCATGCGTTGATGCTAAAGGGAGGGTAATTGCCAGATAGGTTACCTCAAATGAACGCGGGAGATGTGGGTGACTTCCTTCTCTTCCAATCGGCCGGCCAATGGAGAGAGTCCAAAGCCCAGAAGTGCAAGCCGCCCAGGCCGTTGGCCTTGGCCCAGTTGGACAGGAGATCGACGTCGCCCAGCGTGAAATCTTCACCGGAAGAATTGATCGTGCCGTAGGACGGCGTGATTTCGATCTGGCTGTAAGGCACGCCATAGTAGCCATGCACGTCCATCGCGACCTGGATCGCCGATTGGCCCATTTCGCATTGGCCGCCGCTGACCACGCAGTATGCCGAAGCAGCAGTGCCGTAGTACATGGCCATCGGGTTGATGTAGTACTTGGTCACGCCTTGCGCCTTGAGCGATGCCATCACCATTGAACCGGTACCGGTGGCAGGGAAGGGGTTGGGCGAGCCGGAACCGAGGTCGGTTGCGACAGAGGCGCCGTTGTTCGGTGCCCAGGTCGGCACGGTGAACGAGAAGCGCATGTTCGGGTAGTTGGCTTCGGCAACCTTCACGCGGGCCACCAGGGCATCGATCGTGGCCTGGCTTTGGCCGTCTTCAATGTCGAAGTCCACGCCGACCATGTTGGCCGAGTAGTAGTGGTTGATGAAGGTCTGGAATCCCGCATCCGAACCGCAGGTGAACACGCCAGCCTGGCCGCCGGTGGAAACAATGTACTTCTTGCCGGCGTTGACGAAGGTTTGCACGTTTGATGCTTCCAGCGAAGAACTGATGCCGGCCCAGTTTTCCGAACCGCACTCGCCGGTGGCGAAGGCCCAGGTCAACGTGGTGTTATGTGAAGGCATGGCCAGAACGACGGACTCGGACGTACCCGTCACCGAGGTCTGGATCGCGCCGGTGTTCCAGTTGGCGTCGTTGGTCACGTCCTGGTATTGGCTGAACACGAAATTCGGCGTCGGTGTGGGCGTCGGCGTCGGTGTCGGGGTAGGCGTCGGCGTGGGAGTCGGCGTCGGGGTGGGGGTAGGCGTACCGCCGCAAGCACCGTTCGAAGTCCAGGGCTCGCCGCTGCCGGCGCCGCCACTCGAAGTCGAGGGATTGTTGTTCTGCGTCCAGTAGTTGGCCGTGTAATTCACGTTGGCATAGCTGACCTTGGCGCCGCCGTTATAAGCGGTCGACGAAACCCATGCCGTGTTGCAACCCGGAGTCGGGGTGGGCGTTGGAGTGGGTGTCGGAGTCGGCGTAGGGGTCGGGGTAGGCGTCGGTGTGGGAGTCGGCGTCGGGGTCGGAGTGGGCGTCGGAGTCGGCGTGCCGCTGCACGATCCGCCCGCGCTGTACAGGCTGCCTACGGTTGGATTCCAGCCCGTGCCGGCATAGTCGGTTTGATTGACCAGTGAGGTGTAGGTCGAACCGTTGTAGGTGACCACTTCACCGGCTGTGTAGGTGCCGCCCGAAACCCAGGCCACGCAAGCCGGCGTTGCCTTGATGCGCGGTTGCAGCTTGGCGGAAGACGCCGCGCCGCTGTCGCTCGTGCCGCCGCCGCAACCGGCCAGCATGCTGCCGATCATACCCAGTACCAGGGTGCTACATACCTTCGTTTTCATAGTCTCTCCTCGATCAATTGGTGAAGTGCGAAGAGCATGACGGTATGCGGGAATCGTCTGCCGCATATGCCGGCAGGAAAGGTAGTGGCGACAGGCGTGGCGACCTCCCATGCCCGACTGTTTGCACCCCGGTAAAACCGATTCTCCTCAAAGCCGCAAGCCCCGCGTCACACTGCTTGCAAACTGCTGCTGAAATAATTTCTTTATGCAGCTGAAATGAAGAATGCGATTATGTCAAAACAGCGTCAAGTGGTTTTAATTAAATTAGACCATTTGCATACCAGATATCTTGATGTATGCCGGGTGGAAATTGATCGGCAAATGTTGCAGTCGCATGATGCAATGCGGAATTGAGTTTGATTTATAAGGATTACCGAAGTGAAGTGGTTGTGAATATTTAGGTCGGCACATCTGCCTCTAAAGTAGTGAGAATCAAATTGCCGACTATTATCGCTCACAATCACTCGGGGGATACCAAAATGACAAATGATCGATTTCCACATGAAGTTCCATACAACCGACTCGGTGATCCTAGCAGTGGCTTCGGCTTCAATCCACTTAGTGAAGTAGTCGATGACGATGATGATGAACTTCTTCTGGGCTTGAGCCGTAGGGAAAGGCCCCAGGATGTCGATCCCCCACCGATCAAAGGGATATGGTTCGGTAAGGGTGACGAGCTCCGAGGTAGGCTGGTGGACCAGGTGGTCGAAGCATTGGCATCAATCACATTTTTGCACGTAGGTTGAGCAGTCACGCTAAAGAGTGGGCCACTAGTAACCTTGTCAAAGCAAGATTCTAGCGAGCAATCTTCCTCCTTGATGTGCGCCGTAGATTCCCTTGTGAACTTCTTGAATTGCTTGGCTTGCTTCGTCTGTGCTGAGGCATTTGAAGAGGGGACTGGAGAAAGACCTATGGTACAAGGCATCGTCCAGGATGACGAAACGTCGGGCTTGGTACTTTAATCTTCATGCCTCCCAAGGGTCGGAGGGCTCCTGGGAATCTCGGAGCCAGGAAATGTAAGGGGTCCGCCAGTCACTTGGAGTCGCTGGGTCAATGCTCATGAGCTCGGATTCGATGCTCGGTCGTTCGAGCTCGTCGAGGAAGATCGACTGTGTACCTTCGGGGCTGAGGGAGGAGGCCAGATGAGAGAGGGCGTCTGCCCGGTAGTTTTCCTCCTGAGCTATTCGAACTACCTCAAAACTCTTGAATAATTGGGCCAGCCCTCTGACTATTTAGAGGTACTTGATCATTGGTGCTTCCCGAGCTTTGTAGTCACCGTTGACCTGGCTGGCGACTAGCTCGGAGTAAGTATGAATCCTGACTCGCTCGGCCCCCAGTTGTCGTGCCATCTTGGCCCCTGAAATGAGGGATTGTCCCCAAGAGGTGAGATGAACCTTTTTGGTGCCCCCAAGAAGTATTGTCCCCGCCACGCTGGAGGGTGGCCAGGATTTTATCCTTGTAAAAGGGCCCTCTTGGGTAAAGAGGTGAAGACCTTCTTTATAAGCACTCAGTTACTTTCTCAACATCTGATGTGGGATTAATCCTGTGACCCTAGGTCCACTACACAAGCCCCCCCATGAGAAGGCAAGCGAGTGTGAGCTCAAGGTTCCCATAGATGGTGCCACTTTGTAGATTCGAGATGAACCTTTTCTGGTGCCCCCAAGAGGTATTGTCCCCGCCACGCTGAAGGGCGGCTAGGGTTTTATCCTTGTAAAAGAGCCCTCTTGGGTTAAGAGGTGAAGACCTTCTTTATAAGCACTAGGTTGCTTTCTCAACATCTGATGTGGGATTAATGCTGTAACCCTAGGTCCACTACAGAGGTCATTTGGGTTGACCTGGATCGGACCGAGTTGACCTGAACTAGGCCAAGCGACCGGACCAAAACTGGCTCGCAGGCCAGGAAGACAAAATAATGTGGTCATGGCCAGGTTGCTACTTCCTGTAGCGGTCCTATCAAGGCCGCAATCAGGATAGAGCTGGGAAGAACTACGACTACCCAAATATTGAGAATTCGATCGAATCGCTGGGTTCGCGCTTTAGGGTACAACCTGCTCAATGTCCTAGTGGGAATCCTAGGCTCACGGAGTCTTACGGAGGTCTCAAGATAGCGGTTCTAGTCCGACGGAAGGAATATCTAGCGGAGAGCCCCGACTATCCCCTGAAATAAGGGTGAAAAATAAGGAAAATGGGTGTGAGCAGTAGGTAACCTCCATTGGAGTGGCGTAACTTTTAAATAATCCTTCTTGGAGGACCTCGAAATAAAATATTATCAAGCTGAATTAAAGGTTTTTGGGGCTAAAACGGAGTTCAGTTTAACCGGCCCTTAGATCGCCCAATTCGAGCCCAATTCATAACCATTTGAGCCCAAACAAGGCCCATTCGATCGGCCATTGCAGGAAGTCTATTTTCCCTCTCATTCCACGTAAAAACCCTAAACCTAGGAGCTGCATTTCGAGAGAGAGGCAGCGTGACCTAGTCAAGCACGAGTTTCACGCACGATCGACTTTGAGGACTCTTCTTAGCCTTATCTCGCCCCCTAGATCGAATTGCCTCATATAAAATCAACCATAGCTCGACCTAGAACCCTTATTTGTTGAGGCGGCCAGCGAGGAGCACGTTCGAGGGAGGAATTGACTAGTTTGCAGTGAGGATTGTTCGTGCGGTTCCGAGCATTCATCATCCCTTTGTTCTACGATTAATGTAGGTTCTAGCAGACCAAACCTCAATTCAAAATATATCTTTAGATGCGCCTTCAAGTCCCCTATTGATCCCCAAAGCCCTAAATTATATCCTATAGAGTGATCATATTTTAGATTTTAGTAGGAGCATGTCAATCTAGGGCACCGTTCTCGTTAGTTCGATAAATGTTAGGTTTTAGCAGGCTTAAATCCTAATTAATTCATGCTATATTAAACGAATTTTTGCCCTCTTTTCTGTAATACTATTTTGCCCAAGTATTATCCATTGCATCGTGTGAATTTCTTGTTACATTCGTGGCATGTCAGAGCTCCTCATAGGCTAGAGTGTCGTCCTGGTTGCGGTCGCACCAGGAACTGCCTCTGCTTGTAGCGGTCGTGTGACAGGCTGCCTTTGCCTTGTTTAAACTTTAAACATCGTGCCTGAAAGTGATCTCACGACAGACTGCCACCCTTGGGTAGCGGTCCTAACAAGACTGCCTTTAACGCACAGATCTATTTTTATTACTTATGTTTCATCCCGTTTAGATAGCATGTGTAGGGTAGAAACCCACTAAATGAATGGATCATATGGAGAAATTTTAATGACTATTAAAACTGTGATCATGGCTGCTAAGATCTTACCCCTTTCATTCACAATTGTATCATCATAATTTTCCTCTTGAATCATATAATAAAGACATAAGGGTGAATTTGTTGACTCAATGTTAGTATCCATTGATTGCAATTGTGGAAAAATTATTAGGATTGTTTGACAGTCACACCACTCCGGTGGTGCTGGCTGACCGCAATAATCCCATTTTATGAGTTTTCATAGCCCTCAATCTTGTAATAGTTGGGTCTCTCTGTCGGATATTTCTTTCGTCAGACTAGGACCTCTATTATGAGACCTCCGTAAAACCCGACGAGCCTGGGAATCCCGCTAGGACGCCGAGCGGGTTGCACCCCAAAACCTGAACCTATCGACTCGATCGAATCACTTATTTTCACAGCCCAATTTGGGACTGTTCTATCTGATTACGGCCCTCATGGGACCGCTACTATCAGGTAGTGGCCACCGTATAGACCGCCATACTCCTGCTGCGGGCCCTATCATGACCACAGTTTAGTTCAGACTGGCCTTGTGTGTCAATTTTACGGGTCGACTCTCCCTTGATTTCTAGTCGACCTAGCTCTATGTGCGTCGACCTAAAGCCTCTGGTTTGATCTGGGACGTGTGGGCTGGACCCCGGTTCGGCTCCACCATGTCTCACGCAGACCCGGAGCCTGGTAAGTCGATTGCTTTGACACTTCTGGACCCAACCTAGATACAGCCATCCTTAGGCCGCAATTCTTCATAGCGGCCCACTTAGGACCATTTCTGATACGAATCGGCCTAGGGAGGACCATCCCTTTCCCATGTGGCGGCCCAGTGGTGGTCTAGTGATCTAGAGAGAGAGAGATAGAGAGAGAGAGAGAGAGAGAGAGAGAGAGAGAGAGAGAGAGAGAGAGAGAGAGAGTCTATTTTTCTCCTCCACGCCTGGAGGAGTTTGTAAAGGAGGCCTCTACCCTTTCTCATGGCCATGAGAAGACAAGAAAGAAAGATCTTTTTTACCCTCCATGCTCGAAGGAGTTTCTAAATATGGACTTTGCCCTTACCAATGCCCAGGGAAGATTTTCCTTGGCCAATTCCCTATAAATAGCCCCCTTCGCCCAAGAAGGAGGGGATGGAGCATTAGGTATTGAGTATTGAGTGGGGAAAGGAACTCTTGGCAAGCATAAGCTCGCAAGAACGGGTGGCTTGAAGACCCTACACAAGGGAGCACAAGGTTCATCCCGAGAAGGGCGAAGGAAGAAAGAGGAGGAGCTATTGCACGAGGAGCCATCTATGTAACGACCCAAGATCCAGATACCGAGTCAAACCTGATACCATTCGGATCCTATGCCGTCACTTGCGAGCTGGGGAGCTCGGAAGGGTTCCAAATGTGTTATGGGAGTGTACAGAAATCTAAAATAAATGCAGGAATTAAAGTGATAAAATTAAACTTTACAATTATAAATAGATTTACACATTTTTATACAATTACTAGTCTAGATATACACAAGTCCCAAAGGTACAGCTCAATAAAAGAAAAGTACAAAGCCTCAGGGACATACCCCGGCTAACACAATTTGGCAACGCTAAGACTCCAGACGCTGCTCAAGGCCTCCAACAACGAGGAGGCACGCCGACTTGAAACAAAAAGGGTAAGCCTCATCTCATTGGCTCAGTAGGGGTCACGTAGATCCCCACCACAATAAAATAAAATAAATAGAACAGCAAGTAATAAAATGTAAAGATAGTAAGGCAGGTAAAGCAGTAAGGTAGAAAGAACAGCACTACAACACCAACAAACACGATAACCCACTAACTACCAAGGAAAACTGCAAAACGTCCGGATACATCGAGTATCGGACACAACCTGCACTGAAGCGGACTCTCAAAATCTGGGCCACAGAAAATTAGAAAACAATGACCTATCTCGGAATACCTCTCCTAGGACTCAACACTAGGATCTAGGCTATCAAGTAGACCCTTAGTCAGTCTACGACAGAACACGGCTACGTAGCCAGACAAGACTCTCGAAGATGATAAGGAACCACGTCTCGCTTCTGTGTGACAAGGACACCGAGCCACCAAAACACTGAACCTCGACAGGAGAAAAGCTGAGTCGAAACCGCTCAAGTGACAGGAGCACTATCCACTAGAAGTAAGGTTGGATGCGTCCACTGACATCTCAGTCTGCGCCTCAAGTGTCTCCCTACTCGCCCCAGGCGGAAACTGAGACACACTAGGTACGTAACCACAGAACAAGGACTAGTTGGGGTTGCGCTCATCAGCACGTGTCTAACACCCCCAACCACGTGTGCACACACAGACTATGCACTCTAAGTCGGGTCATCTAGCTGATTTTCCCCCCATCCCAGACTCAGGCTGTAAAGACGAGGGGCCCAACGGTAACCATCCTAAAATCGTCACATCGGGAAAGCTCTCCACCACTTCCAAGTGGGTCCGCACATGCGTACACAAGAAACCTACTACTAGTGGGGAAGGTCACCGAAGGTGAGAACTCACTGAAGAAGTAGAAAGCCATCGGAACACCACCGGTTCGTACGTAACTCACCGTACACGTGTAACATGACATGAGGCGGCTATGGATATAACACACAACCATAGAACCTCTGACTAGGTGACTACTATAGCAACCCTGGTAAAATGAAGGATTAAAAATCTTAAATAGAAAAGAATAATTAGTCAAGCAACAGTTAGAATTTTAGGAAGGTGGCCATGAGGCCCCCGAATCTTGGCGATAAGATGAAAGGTTGTCCGGTCCCACGGGCGTGCCAGCTTATTGAAGCACTAATTTTTTTTAAAATATAGGCGCATCTTTTATCATTTATCATTTTATTTAGTGTGAGGGCGTGCCAGTCACATGTGTGACAAAGTGTTCAGGCTTAGAGACTGGGGTGGTCTGAAGCCTGTGGTGTGCTCTGTCTGACTAATCAGACGATTATGGGTATCGAATAGGGACTGGAGACTCGCCGTATCATAAAGGTCACGACGCTAATTACATCCCCTCAGAAAGAGAAAAACCTTTGATTAATCGTCAAGATTTGAGGCCTCATGGCCTAAACATCAATTGTAATGCAAGAAGTAAATAGTGTATTTAAAAGCATTAAAATTCCCCATGCTGGAGTGCAGAAGGATATTCGGGGTTATATTGGTCGTAAACCGACCATTTAATGTTCGGACGAATGTCTGGGTGGAAACGTCATAAACGTGCCGATAAAATCAGAGCATATGTATGTCGGGGCATGACAAATTTACTATCTGGGAGATGGGGACTATTCGGTGAAATCCTGGTTGAGCGGTTCGGTGAAATCATGATTGAACGGTTCAAAATCAGTGAGATATCGTCCTGATGCAAGGCGAGGCTATGACCATAATGGGGACGATCCCCGAGGGCCAAGCATGTCTTGTGAGGGCACATTCGTTATTCTCCCTCGCACGGGGTTAAAGGGGAGGTAACCCTGGATCGATATCGCTATGGCCTTAATTAGTGCATTTTCATTTTTCTATTATCATTTCTTTTTTTTGGTTTTGCATTACCTTCATAACTGCATGATGTTCTCTTTTTTATTTATTTTTATTATTATTCCCCCCTTTTTAGAGCTTTTGTTGTTCTATTTTGTTCATGTTGACTTCTTTTTTGTGGTTTGTGTTTTATTGTAGTTCTTTCATCTTCATTGTTTTTTTGCTGAAATGGGGGGTTTCAAAACATAGTGCATTTCTGCACTCCCGGGAGGCCTTCCTTCTTTGATTCATATACGCGATGTGCAACTCTGAATTTATGTGTGCAAGAATGCAGTTCTGAATTTTGAGTATGCAATATGCAATTCTGAGCCCAAATATGCAAAGATGCATATATGGGATTGGATTTGCTGTGCACATGGGATTCTTGAATTCATGCATGCAAAATGGATATGAGGTGCTGCTCATGCTTAAAACCTATTCATAAGCCCTGCCCATGCAGTTGAGGATTTGTTTTGTTTTTTTTTTTGCAATTCAATCACAGGATTGTGCAAATGCATATGAGATTTTGGTTACCCTTGAAATTCAGCCATAGGACCATGCAGATGCACATGAAATTCTGTTAATTTTAGACCCCTTTTTTGTTTTGACATTCAGCCACAAACAACCGTGCACATGCGGATGCATATGAGGGAAAGAGGGTAGTTATACACAAGACCCATGGAAAATCCAGTGAACCTATAGAACGGGCAGTCAACTACATGAAAACTTCAGTGTAATGCAGATGCTCATAGGAATTCAGTCATAGGAGGTCGACATGTAAAATGCACATGCATTCTCTTTTTCTTTTGTGAATGTTTTTTTTTGGTCGACCGGTCTGGCCAGGTCGGTCGACCGATTATGCCAGTGCTGGAAATGCTGAATAGGCAGATCGGTCCAAGCCTGAATAGTGCTTCCAACAATGTTTTAAGTTGATTTTTTTTGTTGACCGATCTGGCCAGGTCAGTTGACCGATTATGCTAGTGCGGGAAATGCTGAATAGGCAGATTTGTCCAAGCCTGAACAGAGCTTCCGGCAATGCTTTAAGTTGATTCTTTCTTTTGCCTGTGCCATTGAATCCATTCTCAATTTCCATTCATGTATCTTTTCACCATGGTGGATATTATCCCTTTTTTTGTTTTGTTTTATTTTGTTTGTTTATTTTTATAAGATGCACATGGGTTCGTGAATGCGTATGGGCAGTTTACAGCTCTAAAATTTTCTACGACGGTACCAAATATCATGCACCTATGGTGATTTCACCTTGTGATCACAAATGGGCAAATGGTTCCATGGATGGGCCATGATAATCCTTTTCTTGTTTGTGCGATTCTTCTTGGAGTTTTGTCATTCTGTCATTTTTATCTTCTCATTATTTTGTTCCCTGCATGTGAGCAAAGAGGGTGCACAATGCATATGGGTTTATAGATCTAAGCATGTGAATGTATTTCTTTGAATTGGGCATGAGAATGCATTTCTGATAGACAAGGGGGTGTCGACCCCTGCAGCACCTAGACTCAGCAACCAGAAAAGAAAGGGAATGCAAGGGCAATGCATTTACACATTCAGAACAGGTTTTAAATTTCTGATTTCTATGTGGACATCAACATCTTCAAATGTTCTTCTGCTCTTTCATTGACAATTCTAAAAACATGGTCATTAGGGAGTCATTCTCGGTTCAATTGCATCTGAATGGTTCTCTGAAATGGACTGTGCTACAGCATCAAACCTGTGTGTTATTAGTTCAGAAAGAACTTCTTGCCTCAATTCATTCACCACTGCTGTCTTTAGTTCATTGGTTCCTTGATGTTTTCATTTTTGGTTTTGTTATTAGTTCAAATCTTCGGGGGAAAATCTGGCAGCATCTCCCCTTGCCTGGAGTTTCGGTGGGATTAAAACAGGTACACATCCACGGAGGAGACTCCGAGATGGCCCCAACATACAAAGGCGCGCACGGAAGCGGTGGCGCCAAGTAACCCACCTTGGTTGTGGAAAATCCTGAGGACGAGCCTACTAGAGATCCCAACAACTGAGAGATGCCACAATCCTGGCTCCGGGACGTGGTCTTGAACTATTGTCGAGCCGTGTGACTTTCAATGTTTACCCTTCAAAGGGAATCACCCGGGGTCCACATTACAAGGGAATGAGCCCCCGGGGATCCAAGAGTAGTCAAAACACCAGGGAAATGATGCTGCAGAAAATTGGGACAGTGAGAGGAGGTTTGCGACAGCATTCCATGTGGGACGAGTCCCATATGCCTCATCCCTTCGGTGACATGGTGGTGGAGTCAGCCAGAAACTGAGACGGGATTTTGAGGATATAAGAATCAAAGAAAATCACAAAGTGGTTCATATATCTGCTGGAAGAGCAAAATTAAATGAAATAGAAAATGTACACTATATCATGCTCACATAGTCGTATATATCATACTCACATAAGTAGGTATAAGAGAGATGGGTAAATTTGGAGCAAATATGTATAACCCTCATACATGTACATATATACACATATATGTCTCTACTATATGAATAAGCACCCCACTCATGAAAGAGTTCGGCGTCGGTAAAACAAAATGGAGAAAGATAGAAGGCACAGCAGACATGTATACATACATATATATCACACCTATATGCGCACACACAGTAGAAAATCAGGTACCATATTCACAAAAGCAATCAGAGGTGCAGGGCCCTCCACTTTTATGTCACCCCAAATAGAACGAGGTTACATTCAAGTCACTGAAACCTTATGAGAGGCAACAGAAGGTGAAGAACAGAAAAAAAAATCTGCGGGAAGGGAAGACAATAATCCACCCTCTTACACGAATTTCTCCCACTCCTGCTCCCTACTCTCCCAACCCTCTCTCTCTGATCTCCCTCACAACACTCTGGGGTGGCTAGAGCTCAAGAGGTTGGAGGCAAAAACAAATGGGGTTTCTCTTCTTCTCTTCTCAGCCGGAGGCATTCCCTTCTCTTCTCAGCCAGAGGCGTTCTCATCGCCACAGGGGCCTTCTTATAGGGGGCTCAGAACCTTCTCATTCGAGGGGAGCCTCCTCTAGATCTTGCTTCTACTGCTGCCACTGGCGCTCTTCCCGTAGCTGCTGCAGCCGTTGCTTCACCGCAGGGCACACTGGGAGAGGGGTTTCCTCTTGTGGAATGGCCTCACGCCTACCTCCACCTTCGGGAGATTGAAGCCTTGCCGGAATGGTGCTGCGCGCCACTGCTCTTGAGAGAGGAGCCCCGCGAGCATTGAATGCACAGGGTGGGGAGCAGGGGCCTCCATTCGGACTAGCAAGAAGGCCCAGCGAGCACTGGGAGGGGGCTGCTGGTCGTCGCTGCGGACTACTGGTCGCAGGCGCCAACCATCGCGGGTGCTCCGCGTGTGAGAGAGAGAAAGCACCTGGAGAGGGGGAACATGGGAGGAGTGAGACAGACACTAGGTGAATAGTGTCTGCCTAATTTCCTTCTATTTCCTATTATTTTTTTTGAAATTTCCCTCTCCATTTCTCTTAGCCCCACTTTTCCTTGGTTTTATGCATGTGCCCTTTTCCCATCCCCCTTTTACTTCAATTGGGCTTCTTTTCATATTTGGGCCATTGACTATCATGTCTCAATTTGAGCAGAGATAGCATGGTCACCTCATGACATATCTTGCCTCATTGCTTTGATGAGGAGGCATATTTCTCAGTAACTGTGCCATTGCTCTGCCTAAGACACTTGATTTGTAGTTTAGTGCAGAGTTAACAGAGGCACCTCATGACACAACCCTACTTGTCTTCTTGGACAAGGGACATGATTTCTCAGTGAACCAGAGTCATTGCTTTGACAAGGTTTAACATTTGGGCATTCCAATAGTTCATGACATTTAAAAATAATACTAAATTTTAGTTTCTCAACTAGCCTTGCCTTAGGGTCAGAATTGACAGATTTCAGAAGGCATCATTCAGGGTATACCATGTAATCACTAGTTAAGATCTATTAAAGAGAGATACACAGATGATTTTAAAAGTGTTTACGTCAGACTTCAATGAAGTCATTAACCTTGAACCATTTTAGTTGGATGGACAAGCACAAGGTTACATAATAGGAGATTCTTACAAAGAAGTTTACTCTGTTTTTAGATCACTATAATAGATTTGAAGCTACTGACTTTCAGATTTTACAAAGAGGGAGTCAAAGCAGCCAGAGGTAGATGCATAAGTCAAGAAGATAGATAGTAGGCGCTCCCCCTTGACAAAATTCAGACAGGTCCATAGAATGATGTGGAAATGCATGCCAATGGTTGTACACTTATTTACATAAGCTGAATCAAGCACCAACATGTATGCAAAAGAAGCCCATACAGATTACTCCCCCTGACACTATGGCCTAAAAACAACATAGACTCATGGTACTCGACGGAGGTGAGTCCTCACGCATGGTGAATGCTTCCAGACAAGCATAACTTGCCCTTCCACAATTCATCATTTAATATACCATGGTCTGATATGAAAATGTAGGAAGTAATGTAGTGCACCATGATCATGGACTTTTCATACTATGTATGGAAATGCATCAGAACATATATATATACACATAAAAGGCATATGCATGAGTTTTTCAGTGCAATGAGTTTTTCAGTGCAGCATAAGCAACAACAATGACAGCTATCAAGAGAGATTCAATTTTTGTTATCTTGAGATCTGCACAAACCAAGCTCCCTTCTGAGTGTTGCAAACCTGTCATTACACAAGGGCTTGGTAAAAATCTCAGCAACTTGATTTAATGTATCAACAAAGTCTCAAAATTTTTCTTAAAAATCTCATCTCTAATAAAGTGATGCCTAGTTTCAATGTGCTTAGTCCTAGAGTGCTGGACTGGATTTTTAGTAAGATTGATTGCACTAGTGTCATCACATAGAATGGGGTCACAGCCAAGATCCACCAAGTCATCTTGGAGCTAGTGTTTGATCCACAACACTTGGGTGCCACAACTCTCCGCAGTAACATATTCTGCCTATGCGGTTGAGAGGACAACCGAGTGTTGTTTCTTGGAGGCCCAAGAAACTAAACATCCGCCTAAAAATTAGCAATAGCCACTAGTGCTCTTACGATCCAACTTGCATCCAACATAGTCTGCATCCGAATAGGAAATAAGAGAAAGTTCACAGGATGACGGATACCATAATCCTAAGTCTTGAGTCCCAGCAAGATATCTAAGGACACGCTTGGCGACAATCAAGTGGGATTCTCTTGGACTACTTTGAAATCTCGCACATAGGCATACACTAAACTGGATATCTGGTCTAGATACAGTTAAATATAGCAGTGAACCAATCATACCTCTGTAGGTCTTTGCATCCACAAATGTACTTTTCTCATCTGCATCTAGTGATGTAGAAGTTGCCATAGGAGTTGCAATTGTCTTACATGTTATCATATCGAACCTTTTCAGTAGCTCCTTGATGTATTTAGCTTGATTTATCTCCAAGCTCACACGAAGTATCCATTGCCTTTGAACTCAGGAAACGGGTTCCGAAAAAGACGATCAGGGCCATCCGGTGTCCTGAGTTTTAACATTTAACATTAAAATTAAAAAACAGATTAATGATAACAAATAATAGAAAAACCTTCAAAAAAAAACAATGAAGAGTACCAAAAAATTAAACTTTCAAAAATTACTGATAAAAAACCACATAAGAACTTGTTAACGTCCAATACCACAACAGAGATAACAACATGTGTCATACCATAAAAATAACATAAAAAATAAAATAAGGATATGATGATGGAGTAGCAAAATACTCCACCTTGTTACACAATGGGGACCTTTGCACCATTCTTACTGCAAGTGGTCCCAAAATTGATATCATTGCCCAGTGTCCATCTCTACCCAACTTTCAACTTCCCACCTTCCATCCAGTGGCTCATGTTGCAGGGAGAGTTCCTCCAATAGACAAATATATCTTCCACTTTCTGGTGGTTATGAGCCCTCACATGCTACTCCTAAGCTCTGATCAGCAGACACTAAACAACTCAAGACAACTCAGGTTGCTATAGTTTCTTTTGAGGGTTGGGTTAATGATGTGGACACTTCTATGTCAGAATTGATGGCAGCATTTCTGAGTTAAAATGCTGCAGTTGCATGTTCACCCTATGAAACAATTCTTGTTGTGCTCTTATTAGAATGGTTTGAAGTCATCAGACCCCAATAATTAAGAGTGGAGGAGGAATTAAAGGTCACTGACCTTTCAATGTTGGAGGTGCTTCCCCATATTGAAGGGGATTTATGTGATTTCAAACTGTGGGTAGACTCATCTGATGAGTGGTTTGAGGCAAGGGAATAGGTTATCCTGATGTCAGATGCCACCTTTGAGATTGTGGGGGTTGTAGATGCAAGTATACTTCTAAGATGTTTATATTTCTATAGTTGACACTCCTTCAATTAGCAGCCTTTAAAATAGTGACACTCCTCACCGGGTCTTTCTCCCGTGGCCTGACCTTCTGTGTGTGTCTGTGAGAGAGAGAGCCTTATCTTGAACCCTTGGTTTTTGGTTGCCTCCAAGGGCCTATTTTCCTCCACCCAAAGATGAACCCTATCTGGTGAGGAAAAGCCAAGTCAGCCCCACCTTCACCTCCTCTATATGCTACGTCATGCACACATGCACTCTTAATTGAAGACTCACTGATCTCTTAATAATAAACCAGCTGAAGAGGGAGTCATTGCTCTCCCTCCATCCTTCTCTTCTTCTCCTCATCCTTTTATCTATACCCTTCTCTCTCTCTCTCTCGCCGGAGGTGCAGGCAAGTAGACACAGTTTGCCGTCGTCGACGTCGGCCCATCCTCGCCAATCTCTCTAGGTTAGTTCCTCTCCTCCTCCACTTCTTGTTCTTGTTCTTGTTCCACTGTAATCATAACTGTTATGCATACATGGTTCCACAAAGAAGGATGTGTATTTGGACATGGATGGCTTCACTAGGCTAGATGACAGGTAGAACACCCCACTCTGATCTCCAGCTACCAGTTAGTCCACCACTCCTTTTCCAGAATGGAGTTTGAAGAGCTTCCATTTGCCAGCACCTACAATTTCACAGACAGAGCACTGGTCATCCACCACCCAACCTCAGAAGATGGATGCAGGGGTGGAAGCAGGAGGAACTGGAACCCAAAAGGCCAACAAGGGCTCTTTTCAGAACCCTATTTCTCTTCCTGCCATGCCAAGTCTTCTTGTTTGACTTATGTTTTTAAAAGCCCAAGGGCTCTGTTGTGTGGTGTCATCTTGTGATACAAGTACTAATCTATGTCTTTTTTATTAGGGTGAATAAACTATGTAGTAGAGAACCCTGTCAGGCTTAGACCACATATTGGAGAGTTAGGCTCTGATACCACGTGTTGTCTTTCTCACTGAACGTTCTTCATTTTTATCCTTCAGATTTTCCTCTCTTCTCCTTTCTTTTCTAGTCCTCACTTATTCTTTGATGCTCTCCTTCTTTCAGCTCTCGAACCTCTCCTTTTTTTTATATATCTCCTCTTCGAAAGGGGAGAACAAGCATATTTATATCAGCCCAGAAATATGGATTTTTTGCTTTTTAATTTGATCCTCGGATCTTATTCTTCATTGGTCTAGGTGTCCATAAGATTCAGATTTGAAATTCCATTGGGCTAGGTGGGCATTAGAATATCCCTCTTGTCTAGAAAGCTTGCCACATGGCCTAAGATCACGTGCCTGATAACTTGAGTCGAATGCACTTGGTTCCATTAAAATCCTCACGTGATAGGTGGACAGGTCGAGACATCCTTTTCATGTGTCAACGTTGCTGTCGCTCAGAAGTAGGTTCTGTGTTAAATGTGTCAATGCATGTACTTGATGCATCGGAGCATAGTTGAGCTGCTTCAATGTTGTTAACTTCCAAATCCAGATTTGGAGCTGAATGCATTGAGGCAATCTTTCGATGCGTCAGTGCAGTGTGAAGACAAGACCTTTGGTGCAGAAGACTTGAAACAGGTTTTGGCTTGATGCGTCGAGGCATCACTTCTGATGCGTCGATGCAGAGTCCTGATTGCTTGAAGCTGACCTTTGTTCTATTAGCTTGAACCGTATGCGTCGATGCATCTATCTATTGTGTCGATGCAGTGGTGACCCTACCTTGACCTGACAGCTTAAAGTGTTACTTGAATTTCTTCTGCTGCGTCAATGCAGTGCACTAGTTTCTATTGCTAATAGTACACTCAGTTTCACCCTTCCTCTATTCTTCCTCTTCTCTCTTTCTTTTCTACTTTCCCTTGTATATCTCTTTATCTATTGTCCTTCGAAGGAGGCGAACGAGCACATTTATATCAGCCAAGAATTTGGGATTTTCTACTTTTTAGTTTAATCTTTGGGTCTGAATCTTCATTGGTCTAGGTGTCTAAAAGAGTAGCCTTTAGATTTGAAATTTCATTGGGCCAGGTGGGCATCAGAATATCCTTCTTGTCTAGAAAGCTTGCCACGTGGCCTAAGATCACGTGCCTGAAAACTTGAGTTGAATGCACTTGGTTTCATTAAAATCCTCACGTGATAGGTGGACAAGTCGAGAAATCCTTTTGGTGTGTCAACGTTACTGTCTCTCAGAAGTAGGTTCTATGTTGAATGCGTCGAGGCATGTACTTGATGCGTCGGTGCATAGTTGAGCTGCTTCAATGTTGTTAACTTCCAAATTCAGATTTGGAGCTAAATGCATCGAGGTAATCTTTCGATGCGTCAGTGCAGTGTGAAGACAAGACCTTTGGTGCAGAAGACTTGAAACAGGCTTTTGGCTTGATGCGTCGAGGCATCACTTCTGATGCGTCGATGTAGAGTCTTGATTGCTTGAAGCTGACCTTTGTTCTCTTAGCTTGAACCGTATGCGTCGATGCATCTATCTATTGCGTTGATGCAGTGGTGACCCTGCCTTGACCTGACAGCTTGAAGGGTTACTTGAATTTCTTCTACTGCGTCGATGTAGTGCACTAGTTTCTTCTACTGTGTCGATGTAGTGTACTTGTACTTATACATCAACCTGATTTCAGTGACCCATTTATTACCAATGGAACATCATACTTGTTCACTACATATAAAACTTAGTGCAGCACATCTCATCAAGATTAATAGTATGCCATCATCAAAACCAGAGTGTTGTGCACAGAAGTCCCGTGTCAATGGCACCCAAGAGGGGGGTGAATTGGGTGTTTTCAATTTTTTCGGTGTAGTCCTCGAAACCACCACTTTCAACTGGCAGTGCTAACACGGGTGCAGTAGTAAGATGTTCCTTGAGAGTCAAGAAACTTTCTTCACAGTCTGCTGATTGTATAAAAGGATTCTCATTTCTTGTAAGTCTGGTCAGAGAGACGACGATTTTAGAGAAATCTTTTAAAAATCGCTTGTAGTAACCAACTAGACCGAGGAAGCTTCTGACTTTAGTTACGGTCGTTGGTCTGCTCCAGTTCTTGACTACTTCAACCTTAGAAGGATCCACAGAGATACCTTCTTTTGAAATAATGTGGCCAAAGAATGAAACTTCCTTTAGTCAGAATTCACATTTATTAAGTTTTGCATAGAGTTGATGTTCTCTCAATACTTGCAAAGTTATTCTTACATGTTCTTCTTGATCTTATTGTGTCTTTGAGTAGATGAGAATGTCATCAATAAAGATGACCACAAATTGGTCAAGATAGGGCCTGAAGACGTTGTTCATTAATTGCATGGAAGTTGTAAGGGCGTTGGTTAACCCAAATAGTATAACCACGAATTCATAATGCCCGTATCTGCTTTGAAATGCAGTCTTGTGGATGTCTTCATCTTTAATCCTCAGTTAGTGGTAACTAGACCTTAGGTCGATCTTTGAGAAATATTCTGCTCCCGACATCTGGTCGAATGGCTCATCAATACGCGGCAATGGATATTTATTCTTGATTGTTAGTTGATTCAATTGCCGGTAATCAATGCATAACCTGAGAGATCCATCATTCTTCCTGACAAAGAGTACAGGCGCACCCCAAGGGGATGTGCTTGGCCTGATGAAATCCTTCTCTAGTAATTCTTGCAATTGCTTCTTCAACTCCTTAAGTTCAGTGGGGGACATCCTGTAAGGAGCTTTGGAAACAGGTGTTGCTCTTGGAATTAATTCAATAAAAAAGTTTACTTCCCTTGCGGGCGGTAAACCAGGTAGTTCCGAAGGAAAGATATCAAAAAATTCTTTTACAACGGGAATTTCCTCAAGAATGTCTTCTATAGATTCGGTGATAACTACGGAAGTAAAGAAAGCTTTACAACCTTGCGAAATGAGTTTGCAAGCATGAAGAGATGAAATAAGAACATGATGCTTTTTGTATTTGATGTCGAGGAAGGAAAACTTTGGAAAGTCAAGTTTGTAAGAAGAGATTCGTCGATGTCGACAATTAATGTCGGCATAGTGTTCCGACAACCAGTCTGTCCCCAAGATTCCATCGTAGTCTTCCATGTCAAGGAGTACGAGATTTGCAGGAAGATTTTGACCTTCTATGGTTACCTCACTATTAGGGTAGTCATATTTGAGGTCAGTTCCAGAACCTAAAGGTGTAGTTATTGTTAGGTCTGAAGGTAACAAAACAGATGAAACAGGTAAGGTTTTAGCAAAAATAGTGGAGATGAAAGAATGCAAAGCTCTAGTATCAAATAAGATAAAAGTTGGATGTGAATAGATTAGGATTGTACGTTCAATCATTTCATCTTCCTTTGTGGCTTCATAATCTAGTATGACATTTAAATGACCTTGTCGCCTCCACCCTCATTCTTCGGAGGTTGATCCTTCATAAGCGAGCAATCGGGCATTCGGTGCTCCCGGCTGCCACAGCGTAAGCATGCGTTGAGGCGCTTCCAACATTCATCGGCAGTATGTCCAAACTTCTCACAGAATTTGCAAGCCTCCATGATTTGCTTTTCTTCTTCTTTGACTCTTTTATTTTTGTCGTTGCCGTTGCCATTTCGAGACCTCTTCTTGTTGTCACGGGATTTGTAAGTCCCCGTGATGCTGAATTTCTCTCCCTTATTCTCTCTCTTATCATGTTTTCTGCTCGATTCTTCTCCTTTCCTCCTAGATCTAAATTGCAACCAAACTGGGAAGGGTCATTCATCGTTAGAGAAGCCTATCCAGGGAACGCATATCGTCTTGTTAACGTAGAAGGTGAGGAGCTATCTCATGCTTAGAATGGGTTGTATCTTAAACATTTTTTCCCTTAGATGCAAGCCAGTGCCAACCTGGCAATGAGGTGTCTCCTCCCTTCGTCGTAAAAAGAGAATCCCGAGCGCGGCAATCACACACTACATGACAACTTTGGTCCGGTTTGTTTTCTACCAAGTGATACCATCTCTCCTGTGGCCATGCCTAGGGGAAGTAAAAGTCCCTACTTTTTTCTCTTCGGCCGCGCATAGGTTTAAGGAGTGAATATGGGGGACATGACCAATCTAGACACCCTAATGACAGAAGGTCTCAAATAGGGGCAGTCCGTTATGACTTGATTCCACAAGTAAAAAGAAAAATCAATCAAAAGGAGCATGAATCAAGGCAAAAGCCAACAACGTCAAACAAAGTACAAAGTCCAAGTCTCAAGTTGCTCCAAAAAGAAAAATATAAAATCAAACTAGGCATGGCAAGAGTGGCATTACAATTTCCCTGTGGGACGTCATGAGACCGGTCGTATGCGTGTCTAGAGTGGATAAAGGTTCGATGATGGACACAAAGTCCTGGCGCAATAGACCGAATCTCCAACTGGGTCATCATGGGAGGGATTCAAGCCCTAAAAGCTTCTATCCCGATGCTAGGCTTACCCCCAAGACTTCTTCCCCTTCTCCCTCAAAGGACTCGAACATACCTAGGGTATGGCCCTAGGAGAGGCACCATCATGTGGGCGAGATAGGCTCAGCCAAGGTTTGCCATCCTTAAATGCACGCCAACCTCAGGGGACTTTTAGTGGAATAAGGAGTACCCTCATTGTCTGGGCGGAACTAGCTTTCAAAAATCTAAAAAAAATCAGATATTTCCAAGATCCAAAAAATCATGCATATGGGAGAGAGAAGCTCTAGCGACCCCTGTGCCCCACGCCCGGCTATGCATGGATCATCCTCCTTTCCTCCACCCTCAACTACGGAGTCTTCCCACCCTCTTCTTGCTTCTCTTCCGAAGTCACCATCTACTTTGGAGGGGAGAGGTCATCATCGAACCCGCTCTCGCTCGTGCTCCCGTGTTCCAGCTCATGTTTCTTCCCAGCCTCTTGCTTGGTCCAGTTTGTTCAAGACTCCTGCGCCGGCTTCAGATCGAGATAAGCTACAGCTGGAATACCTGCCGCCTTCATCCATCGATTCTAGGAGTGTTACCATCTGTGAAGTGGGTGATTCTATAGAACTGGAAGAGGTTTGGTCTACTGCTCCTGTTGGTTATGTGGTAGGCCTTTCTACTTCCTTTCTTCCACTTCAAGCGTTCATTAAAAGTAGATGGAATCTGAATGGCTTCCAGCTCTTCATGTTAGAACATGGTTTCTTTATATGTAAGTTTGATTTGGAGGATGACTTGCACCATATTCTGGAGACATTTTGGACTGTTAAAGGGCATCTTATGATCCTACGTAGGTGGTCTCAGGAGATGGATTTTGAAGTAGACAGTCTCCAATCCATACCTCTATGGATTTCCTTGCATGGAGTCCCTCTGCACTTATGGACAAAGAAGTTTTTTAGCTGCATTTGTAGTGTCATTGGGACACCTCTACATATTGACAAGCTTACGGCATCAAGGCAGCGCCTTTCCTTTGCCAGAGCCTGCGTTATGGTCTCTGCTGCCAGCCAACTTCCTGATGAAGTCTATTTCCAAGACCTCCAGGGTCAGACTCAAAAAGTAAGGTAACTTATACATGGAAGCCTACTGCCTGCTCTGTTTGTAGTTCATTGGCCATTCAGAGGGTCTCTACCCCCACTTCCTGAAACTCTCCCGGATATTTTCTCGACTCTTATGTACATTGGTGATCTTCAGCTTCCTCTAGAACGCCCAAATTGGAATCTGACCGCCGACCAGTCCATGTATTGCATATACCATCGGTAGCCGGGCACACTATTGAGAGGTGCTACCAGTTCCGTGATCTTGTTTATGATTTGCATGAAGGAGAGAGAATTGATTGGGCACAAATGCACCAGTTGATTGAAGACATCAAAGAAAGAAGAAGACAGATGCCCCGGCCACAGCAGTTAGTGCCATAGTAGCAGCCATAACAAGTACAACCACAGTAGCAGCAGCAGCCTGCACCAAAACTAGGGATTCATCAGAATCCGATGTTGAATCATCCACTCGCTCCGCAGCCTTAGCCGCCGACACCGGCTTAGGTAAATGTTATTCACCGCCCAGCTCCCAACGCTGGGTGGTCCTATGATGATGAGACTCTCGCTCATCTTTTGGCCTTCCACCACACGTACAACAACCCCCCGCCGCCATCTATTCCCTCCATCATAACTTCCACCACATCCACCATTCCCTCGAGACCGCTCATCATACTTACCCCATCGCCTACCACTTTACCAACCCTCGCTCCATCACCCACTGTACCCTCCGCTATTACCCCCTCACATAAACCTTCACCTGTCATCCTCCCACCAGGGCCTGTCAGACCCACCTCTGCCATCATCGCCCCCACTTCTACTCCCTCCACTTTCCCCACTGGGCCAGTTGGGAGTCCGTCCAGTGCTGTGCCGGCGCAGAACCTTGCCCTTCGGAGTGGGCGTTTATTTCAGAGAAGTTATCCCTCTACCGGTGCACCTGCACCCAACCCCCAGTTTCCTTCACCAACAAATGAACCAGGAGAAGTAGACCCCCTACCTGGCACCAGGTATGATTTATTGTAGCACTTGGACCAGATGCCGGCCAAGATTTCAATTTTGGAGTTGATCAAGAGATCCACGCTACACCAGGATGCTTTAAAGGCCTTTCTTCAGAAGGTCATGGTCAGCGAGGATATGGCAGTAGACAGTTTGCCATCAGCTTTGGCCACAATTACAAAAGGGCCAGCTATTTCTTTTTCAGAGTCAGAATTGGCACCCCCAAAATCCCTCCAAATGCTGCTATACATCTCCATCACCTTGAATAAGGTGGCTATAGATGCGGCTTTAGTTGATACTGGGGCCTCTATAAATGTCTACCCACTCAGCACTCTGCGCGCTTGTAACATTTCTGAAGATATGCTGAGGCCAACTCCAGCAACCATAGCAGCTTATGACAACTCTAGAAGGGCGTGCCATGGGGTGATTACCATTCAAGCAGAGCTCATGCCGTTGTCGATGCCTGTAGAATTTTATGTGTTAGATATTGATCTGATGTTCAAGGCCATCCTGGGTCGTCCGTGGATAGATAGTCTTCATGTCGTACCTTCTACCGCCCACCAGTGCCTCAAGTTTTCATTCCAGGGATGGGTGGTTAAGGTCAAAAGTATTTCCATGGTACATTCAGTTGAAGTTATTTCCAATAAGATTTTTTCAACCCTTTGGCCGAGTAATAAGCCGATTATTTCAGTACTCGACCTCGATTTTCCATGGGCATATGCGTCACGCAAGCCCACTATTGCACCAGTTAATGTCAAGGCGAAGCCCAAAATAAGAGACTCAAAAGGCTGGAACATGATACTGAAACTGGTTTTTCAACTAGGCCTAGGTCTCAGCGCTCAATTACAGGGGCGGACTAAGCCCATCCCAAGGGGCAGAAAAATGAGTAGAAGAGGCCTCGGATACCGCGAGTCATCATTGTCAATTTTGGGAGACTCAGGGCCGTTGACGTTGAATTACCGTCAACATCATCAAGAAAACTTCATAGCCTCATGGCGTGGGGAATTCACCCAACCATAGTGATGGGGTTGCCGTGTCCCCATCAAAATCACAAGGGGATGGTCCAGAATGGCTTCAAGCGAGCCACCGACCGAGAGCCCGTGGGAGCGGAGCGAGGCAAACAACAAGGGGGTGTTGCTGTATAATACTTCTCACCTATCCTCCCTCCTGATAAAGGTCCACTATGGATGCAAACTGTCAGTTTTCGGACGCCAGTCGGCCACCGACGGGATGGGCTCTTCCACCGGTAGAGGGAGCTGCTGAAGAGCTACCTGCTCGGCACTCACCTGGCATAGCCCCCTAAGCGTCTTTACATAGTCATCCTTCCGTATCTCAGGCATCTTCGGGTCAACCTTGGATGAACGGCGCTTTACAGTCTTCCATGCCTCCAAATAAGCCATCACCTTGGTATTAGTCCAAGACTTCAGGTTCTTCAGATGAGAGGGATCAATGTCAAGGACTGGCTCTGGCTGGGTATCCAGGAATGGGCGCCCGGCAACGGACCAACACTCTCGGCGGGAGTTTCGGTAGAAGCCCGTTCGTGCATTCCACCATTTGACATACTCCAAAGTAACTCGAGGGAAGCCAGAAGAGTGTGGAACCCTGAAGGATACATCTTCTCGGTGGTGGAAGTAGTCCCACCATACACAAGTTTCATCATTGGCCGTCTGGCTGGCTCTGTGTTTGTTTGGTAGCCCAAATCGTGCTGCAGAAGAAGGAATGTGCTGGTCATAGCCAAAGTTTCGACAGAATCAGAAGGGGTAATATGGCTCCAGCCACAATAAACCGCTCTTTCTGAAGACAAGGACGCTGGGTCTAATAGCTAGTGCCCAATCAATCAGCTCCGACTCCAAGATGGGCCTTGTGCACTTGGTGCTAGTGATCGGATGAATGTACTCTTCAGTTTCAAATAAACGGCATTGCCGCATCTTGTTCACTAGTGGACTTGAATGAGCCACCAGGCTCCAAAAATATAGGACTTCGGGTGAGTCCATCGGAACTTTGGTCAACTTGCCCAGGATAGCAAATAGCTGCTCCGCTGTTAAAGATGGTTTAGTGCTAGCAAACTCTATCATCCTTGGGATGGGGCGGTCCCACTGCAATGCCTGAGGAGCAGCTTCTGGGAATAGAGTGCAAACCCAAGCATTGAAAAAGTGCAACAGACCAACCGTCTGTGAATTTCTGGGGATACACGACTTATGCAGATCCCCCAGCATCTTACATACTAGGCACAAGGCCACTGGACAAAGGGATAGCTTCATGCCCCAAGCCATCAAACATGCAGCGTAGATGGCCTCCGCCCTGATCATGGTCTCGTCACCTTGAGGAAGGGTGAATGAACAAATCCAATATCTCAAGTATGCAGCGCAGTGAGTGACTGCATCAACTCTGGTGGGATTCGAGCCTCCTTATCGCCCTCTCTTCGAAGTGGACGAAAAAGCCGCCTGTCGATGGACCCTCTTCTTCTGCCCTACAGCTGTCGGCGCCACGGTGGGGAAGTCTTCATATTTTTGCTCCCCACCGAAGAAGTGTTGAAGCCATGTGCCCATCCGCACGCGCCTCTTTTCCCCAGGCTTGCGTGCCTCCCTCGTATCGTGCGTCAAGCGCCACAATGTAGGATACGCTTTCATGAGATAGCAATAGGCGAAGCCTATCAAATATCGACCTTCACCATCGGTCTGGTCCTTCAGCCAGTCTGGAAAGTAAATCTCTTCATACGGCTCTCTGTCGATCGACAGGCCGCTAAGCCGTGAAAGGCTCCAGAGGTCCAAGGAAGTTTCTCCCTCTGAAGTGTAAAAAGTGTTGTATTCTGGGCAGAATACTTCAATCATTCCACATCCCTATGTTTTGGATTGGGAAACCTCTTTAAAATAGGATCTAGGAAAATCTATCATGCATGAATGCAGTAAAATGAACTAGAAAGCAGCAAAATGGAGGATAAGTAAGAAGAAAGATGGGGTTGCTCGTCGACCAACAGGAGGTGGCCAGGAGTGTGGCCACTTAGAGATGGTGGGCGGCCATGTCGATGGCCGCCCCCTGGGACCAGGACTCTCCCATCGCGGAGCTCTTTGGCGATGGGTTCTGCTACTAGGGGATGGTTGGGGAATGCGCTCTCGTGCTCATAGCTCTCCCTTCGCTCCATGAACTACCAGCCTCACCTCCCAAAATGGTAAACCCCCCGTGAGAATGTTCGAAAGTGATTTTTGTATGTGGGGGAATTCCCTCCAAGCAAACCTTCAAAGATGGATTACCATAAGCTTTGACCCATTCGGAGGTGGGAACACATGAGAGTTCGTGCGCCTCGACATCCTAAGTGGGGGTGGTTGCGGAGGACATGCCCGGAGTGGACAGATCGTGGAGTTGATGAGCGGTTATCAGTGGGCAGCCAAGTCGATGGCCGTTCAAAGGAGCTGGGAAGCCAAGGTATTGGCCTTCTTGAGGGACTGGGTGACCAACAGTCTGGCCTCCTAAGGGCCTAGGCGGCCAACAAGGTGGCCTTCCAGGTGGGTGATGGCGGCCAGCAGCCTGGCCTTCTAGCAAGCTGGGCGGCCATCCTAGTGGCCTTCTAGATATCAGTGAAGAGAATGTATATATAACCTCAAAAAATTCACCCTCACTCCCAATCAACCAAGGAAAAGTGTCACTTCTATGATGGCTAGACAAGGTCTGCGGGATGTCTGAAAGTAGGCATCTACACTAGGCCCGTCGGTCAACCGAACTCTATAAAAGTTTAGTCCGTTGGTTGCTGGAAAATTTGGTCGACCAAACTCAATGCATTGGTCGACCGAAACTAGTTTCTTCTGAAAAAATAGCTCATTATCCTAGAAATCATAATCCTATTGAACAAGCCTTGCATTGAGCATCATCTAGCATTTATTTGAGGTTCAATTAGCTTATTTCATGCACTTTTGAAGCTTAGAGATGTGAGTGTTGGACTTCCACATAAGGTGACTTCAATTACCTTCTTGTGCTCACATTTGTGCAAGTTACACGACACGAGACGGTTAACAAATTTGGGATTTTATTATCATCAAAATCAACTGGAGAAACTCAACAATCTCATCCTTTTTGATGATGACAAAATACCATAGCATGAAATACATTTGCATGCCATTGAAGCCAATTTAATCCTGAATTCAACTCATTACATCATTGCAAGCTCCCATATGGTTCTTGTACGAGGCAAAATTTACACTCAAGCATAGTGAGGGATTTCAGATGGGCTAACCTGTCTTTCGTCTAACGCCATTTGATATATAGAGCCAATTGGAGGGTTGGTAATCAAATCAATCCGTAAGGCAATTTCAATTCTTTCAAAATACATCATCCAAACCAATAGCAATCCATTCATTCATATTTGCCAAATTCAAATGAGAAGAAATGAAATGGAGAAACCAATATACATCCAATAATCAAGTGCATTCCATTCATTACAAGTTCATTACATATTACATGGACACTTGACTCATGACATTGACACTGACCCCTGGACACATGGACAATGCAAATGACTCAAATGCAAATGCAAATGACTCATAAATGCCAAATGGCAAACACGCATACAAACACTTAGACACGCATACATAAGCTATATAATACTACTACTCCCCCTTTGGCATCATCAAAATAGGGGAGGGAAGTACAAGAAGAAGTGGACCAGAAGTGAACTTCCAGACTAAAGGACAATTACTGAGGCGATGAAGCAGAAGGTCCTTAGGCATCACCATCAGAATGCCCCTCATCAAGCAGATGGTCCCGAATATCAGCAAGAATATGATCGTGGGTTTGGAGATGGTGCTGGAGATGGGTATGGCGGGTCTCATGGGCCTAGCTACGGTGCTGAATGTCCACGAGAGTACGGTCCATGGTTTGAAAGGCCTGGCGGGAGTCTTGGTGACTAGTGGAAAGGGTGACCATGTGCTAGGATATGTTACCCAAGACTTGTGAAAAAGAGTCGATCCGACCAGACATGGAGTCAAGAATAGTGCCAAATGAGTCAAAAGAACTCCCAATGGTAGTCCTAAAGTTGGAGAGTTGCTCCCCAAAGGCATCCACAGTAGTCTCCATTCTAGTGAGGCACCTATCAAAAGCTTCAAATTCCCAAGTGGGTTGTCCAGGCCCCTGAGTAGATGACTCACCGGGATAGAATTGAGGTGGCACCCCTTGATCTAACTACTGTGGGGGAGGAGGCTGCTCCTCGGCCTGAACTGGAGGCGGGGCTTATTCTTGAGCCTCCTGCTGTTGTGGTTCTTGTTCTTCCTCATTTTTGAATTCCTCACCATACAGTTCCACATTTCTGTACAATTCCCCATCGGGACCCAAATAATATGAGAAGGATTTAAAAAGCTTGTGCTTGTTGTAAATATCATCCAGCCTAATTGTAACTTGCACTTTTTCGGCCAAACTGATCCTAACAAAAGTAAATACTCCTGTCAGTTAGGATGCATAAGACATGGATTGCCTAAGTTGAGTGCGGCATGACACAATCAAGGCGGTCATGAGCCATCCCATATTTATTGGTAAGCCATTTAGAACACAATAGAACAAGAGCTTGTGCACTTCAGTCACTTCATTTCTGCTACCCCCTTAGGATAAATGAGAGTAGTAAACATGTGGTGCAAAATCCACTGCATTGGCGAGAAGAAGTTTGCATTCAACCTGATCAAATTGCTAACCTCGTGTATATATTGACTGCCAAGTCATGAGGAGAAATGTCTCCTCAGCGGAAGGATGAGTGTTAATCAGATCATGGCCCCTAGCCGAAACTCCTAGGGCCCTCTCAAATAAATCTGAATTGATAGTGATCTCTACTCCTTTCACAACAGTATATAGATGTTCATTCCTCATATTCAAATTCCCATAAAACTGTTGGACGAGACTAGGATAGAACTTGGTGTATCTTGTTACAAAGTCAATCCAGCCATCTTACACCTCAAATGCAGCACTAAAATATGATAAGAGTTCATTCAACTCACCAAAATCAACTAGTCGCGAGTTTATTATTGGCCTTGGACGCATCAGTGGTGCACGTGGACATGCGGGTGCTTGTTGGGGTGGAGGAACCAGGTCGTCACCTCTCCAGGATCTAGACTCCCCCTAGGTAAATTTCCTAGGGTCTCAAAAAAACTTCTTCTAGGCACCATTAGAATGGAAACCTCTATGGAATCCCTTAGGGGAACTAACCTCCTTCTTGGGGGTGAAGAGGGGCCGGATGACACACTGGATGCCTGGGAAAGCGATGCCCCACAAGCTGGAGCCTAAAGAAGAAGGTTTGAGGCTGCACAAGCCACTGCACAAAATCTATGCCGGAAGACAGTGAAGATCCCGATCTTGTGCGGAGAGGAGAAAGGGAATGTTTTTAGGGTTGAAATGGGGTGTTTGGGTGTTCTAGGGTTGGAGAAGAGGCTGGGAGAGTGAATGGGGATGGAAGGATGAGCAAATGGGGTGAAAAATCCCTTTAAAAAGCCTTCAGTCACGACTTCGGCTAGACTGATTTGACTGGTTTCGGTCAACCGAACTTGGGGCGTCGGTTGTCCGAAATGGTCAGCCTACCCCATTTTTGCAATTTTTTAACTTCTTCTTCCCTTCTTTTTTTTGGTTTCTTTTGCCTCCCCCTTTTTTTTGTTTCATTCTTCACCCTTTTTTTTAAATACCACCTTCTTCCCTTTTTCTCCCACTTCTTCTTCTTCTTCTTTTGTTGTTGAGAAGGATTGGACTAGGTGAGACTTCTAAGATGACACTACTTTAGGAGATTTTCTAAAACTCCCCCTCAGTAAATGCCTCGGATCTTGAGTACACTAGATCCACATTTATTTATCAAGGATTATTTGGCCTTAGAAAAATTTCAAGGAAGGGCTATATGTATATTTACATTCAAGCATGTAGATATGGCATGTTATCATACAAGAGACTGAGATAAGCAAGTAGGACATGCATGTGTTCAATGCAACCTACCTCTTATGCAAATGACCTTTCAACTTGTGATGTCCCGGACCCTTCGGATCCTTCCTCGTGGGTCTCGGATCTACGTTCTCAGTGAATTTGTGCCCGTTGCGTCCGGAACTATCTTCTGGACATCTTTCATGATCGGATCCATGTGATTTGGGTTAGTTTCAGAGGTCGAAACACTTTCCGCGACTTTTTTTGTGTGTTTTTTGATTCCCAAGCGTGTGATTCAGAAGAACCTACGGAATCCTGTAGCGGGTGAACCGAGCCGTTCACCTACCCACGAGTGATACCGATCCACAAAGAGTGGCATGACCCAACAATTTGAGGTGTGTGCCAGGGGCAGCAACACCCTTGAGAAGACTCCAGCAGGTCTATGGGTCAGCAAGCAAGGGGAAGTTCAGTTGGAGCAAGGCTGCGGGTGCACCGGGCAGAGGACTAGTTGGGGTGTATCGGGTGAAAGGGGTTGGCAAGTGTGCCGGGCTAGGATGGGCCAAAGGTGCGTCGGGCGAAAGGGTTGAAGGGCATACCGGGCTGGAGGGGTTCAGGGTGTGCCAGGCCAGCTGGTCCAGGGCTGTGCCGGGCAGGGTGCAAAGGGGGTCCACCGGGTTGGTTGGCTTAGGGGTGTACCGGATTAGGTGGGTTGAGGGTGCACCGGGCTAGGTGGGCCAAGGGAGCGTCGGGCTAGAGAAGTTGAGGGTGCACCGGCTGGAAAGGGGCCTAGGGTGTGCCAGTCAAGAGGGGTTGAGCGGCACCGGGTTGGAGAGGAAGTTTGGGGTGTTGAGGAAGGGTTACAGGATAGACAAAGTTCCAAGGAGGAAACTCCTTGCCAAACTGAGTGACAGATTTTGGAGTTAAACCCACGGTGGAGGCCTCAGAGGGGAGGACCCTGTACAGGAAACCACTGGCAGAGGACCACCCGGATGGCATTGCACCGAGGCACTGCCCATTGAACTGGATAGATCGACATTATGGAGGGCCAACAACGTGAAGACCCGGGAAGCCAGAGAGAGGAAGAGCGCAGACCAAGGAAATCAACCGTAGAGTGAAGTCTAACAGGAGAAAAGGCGAGAATCAACACAAAAGAAAAAATAAGGGAACATAACTTTCATTCATCAAAACAAAGTGACCGAGGCTAATGGCCATGGGTCGAAATACATATGAACTAGAGAGAAGAGCAGAGAACATGGAAGGTGGGAGAAGAAGAAGTGGTTAAGGAAGGAGGGCTAAGGTTGAGCAGGGGCGACGACTCCCTATTCTTCCCCATACCCTTCCTACTACGCGTATACAGGCTCTCTCTCCCCCTCTCTCCCTCCTTTTCTTACTCTCTTTCTCTCTTCTTCTGGGCACTTCTTCTTCTTCTTCTCTGGGCGGGTGAGAGTTTCCTCCTCCGTGTTGTCGCTGGAGTCCCCTTGTGTTTCTGTGTCTGTTCTTCGTCGAAGTGAGGGGGTTTTATACCCCCGACGTTGACAGGGGCCTCATGATGACGCTTACGTTCGAGGTTGACTCCAGTCCCATCCTCGTCAGCTCGAAGTCCTCGTGCCCGAATCAGTGGGTGACACCATGGCAGAGTGCTAGCTGTCTCCGAGGTGATCATGCTGCATATCGAGGGTCACACATAGTGACCGGTGTGTTTGTCACCGGTTGTGCCGATTCAAAGGGTGGAACGCTGCACCAGGTGGGGAAAAGAATGCTGCACCAGATGGAGGACTTGGCAAGGTGTGCCGTTGAAGGGCACATGTAGTGTGCCATTGGAGGGCACAGGCTGCTGTGCCGCTAGAAGAGGAACAAAAGGGGTGTGCCGTTGGAGGCACTTTGGGGAGGTGCCGTTGGAGGCACTTTGAGGGTGTGCCGTTGGAGGCACTGGCAAGGCGTGCCGCTAGGAGGGCACAATGAGTGTGCCATTGGAAGGGCACCGTGAGTGTGCCGGCTGAAGGGCTTTGAAGGTGTACCGGCCAGAGCCCGGTTGGGGTGTGCCGGGTAAAGTTGTTGAGGGTGTGCCGCTGGGGATCAAAGGTGTGCTGTTGGAGGATTCATAAGGTGTGCCGCTGGGGGCTTAATTAGTGCGCCGTTGAAGGGGCTTTGAGCTTTTCTTCAGGAACTCAGAAATTATGTGCTTCTTGGGACATTCTTCACCACTGGGGACCCGAAGTTGGATTCATAGCAGTCAAATCCATTTGTACTGCTTTTGTTTCTAAAAAAAATAAGGTATATGATGCCAACTCCACCAATCCCCCCCCCCCCCAGCGTCATGCTACAAGGACCTGCATTGAATAGAGTCGATCTTCTTTGCCACCGTTTTGAGGATTTGGAACATAGAAAGAAAATAAGCAGGGAGATTAACCAACACCAATCTGCATAAAACCAGTCTGTCTCCATAAGATAATGCTCTAGCTTTCCACCTAGCTAGCTTGGACTTGTACCTCTAGATATTGGGAAGTCAGTACACCGAAGAGACCTCGGGGTAAGAGGGAGACACAAGCAAGAAATTGTGAACTCACCAATCTTACATCCCAACAAGTAGGCTGCCCTCAAGAGGGGCATATCTTCTATGTTCACCCCCACTAGAAGACTCTTGCTAAAGTTAACTTTAAGGCCAATAACCTCCTCTAGCTGTTCCAACAAGAGCCTAGCCATGAAAAATTGTTGCTCGCCCTCAGTGAGGAACAAGATGGTATCATTTGCATACTGTAAGTAAGAGTAGGACCACCTCTGACCACCTGAAAGCCTGTGATCATGCCAGCAGTCTCGGCCACACCCGACTTAGAACACCAGTCATGACCACAAACAGGAAAGGAGATATAGGGTGCCCTTGGTGAAGCCCCTGAACACTGTGGAATGAAGAGGACGGCTTCTCAGTGATGAGGATCGCAAAGGTAGCCGAAGAGATGCATGCCCTGACCCAGCCAATCCACTTGTCCACAAAGGCCATCGTCTCCAGCACATCAAAGAGACACTGCCAGTTAACCTTGTCATGAGTCTTCTCAAAATCTAGCTTCATGACCACCCCTTTCCTCTTATGGTACTTCATAACAAATAGACACTCATGTGATGCCAAGAAGTTATTTTGCATATATCTTCCTTTAATGAATGCTCCCTGGAAGTGACTGACCAACCTATCCATCATAGAGACCAACCTCTCTGTTAGCGCCTTAGTGATGATCTTGTAGCTTTCATTCAACAAATTGATGGGCCCAAAGTCCATAAATTCTTGATCACCCACCTTCTTAGGGATGAGCATTATGAGTGTCTTATTAATACCCCTCAAGTGAGCTCTTCTCTCATAAAGCTTTTTCATAGCTGTCAGAAGATCATCTTTGATGACCTCTCAACACTTCTGAAAGAAGGTCAGCGGAAAGCCACTTGGTCCTAGAGCTCTATCACCTACAAGAGAGAAGACCGCCTGGTGGATATCCTCCTTAGAAAAGGGCTGGCATCTAGCATCCCTCGCCTCATCGGAGAGGCAGTGGAGAAGATCAGTTGCAATCCTCGGCCTACAATACTCGTCATCCAAAAATAATCTAGAGTAGAAGTCTCTTGCTTGACCCCTAATCTCCTCATCGGCGGAGAAGGAGAGGTCCTCCACCTTGATGCAAGAGATGGAGTTGACTCTTCCTCCTAAAAATAATACGCTAGAAGTTGTGTTCTTATCCCCCTTTTTAATTCATCTATCTGTCGATCTCTATCTCTAGTAGATCTCTTCTTTCGAGAGTATCTCATCAAATTGCTCCTTCAAGATATCCTTGAGTGTCTTGTCCTCATCATCCATAAGACCTATCTCCTCTAAACCATGATTTTGCATATTGGTCTGATATGCTGTGTACTTCACGTGTCGGACTATACCACCGTGCGACCGGTATGGCCGGTGCGTGGGACGCAAGCGATCTGGTACGTATATATGCTTAAATATAGTTTTGTATATCTTTTGACAATGGTAACTTATTGGCTTAGTTAGTTGGGAGTGTTGAGTTATATGCATGATGTCGCAGGTTCGAGGCTTACATGGACTATTTTTTGTTGTCATTCTTTATTAGATCTTAGTTATTATTTAGATATTTGGCACACTCTGTCTTTTGTCAAATAAAATCTTACTGCTCTGACCGATTACTTCTATATAAAAGTTACTGCGCCACTGGGTATCTTCTGCGCTCGGGGCGTGACAGATCTAAAGATCCAACTCACGCAAGGTAGTCACCTTCCCAATAGGCGTAACCTATCTTTCCAGTAACACCTTTTAATATACTGGATATAGAAATGGGATGTAACACCTAAGACAAGACTTCCCTAGACTCAAACCGTACTCTGATGACTACCCTAGACTCAATCTCACTCTGATGACTACCCTAGACTCAACCTGACTCTGATACCAATTTGATGCGGGATGAAATGAGACTCGATACCAAGAGCTCTAGAAGAAGAGTATATGTCCTCAATAAGAAACGCAAGCTCACAATTCGTCCCAAGCAAGGGAAACACGTGGATCTATGCGATTGAGAAACCGACACTGCGTCAAGGGTGGTTAGTTCACACTCGTGCTCAGATCGAGTCATGGGATGGTCATGCTCTTTTTCTCACAGTGATGATTGAATTTAAGCGAGCTAGGATCCTATCATTCTCACAAGCAACGGCTTCATGAACACATACGGGATAAGCAAATGTGAAGAGGAGGAGCAAAAACGTACCTCTATGCTCTGGGTGTGGGGAAGACTCCCAGCCAAGACACGTGACTCCCGGTACAAGTCAATAACAGATAATTATAGGCTCAAATTTACTACCCACTCCACGTACACTAAATCCAGGAGCGTCGAGCTTGGGTTGACGGGTAGCACATCGAAGGGGCTTTTCGGGCCTGAGGTGACCTATTGGCCCGATCTGGTACTATTTAGTTCTATAGAATAGCAAGCATGTGTGGCCAGTGGAACGGTAGCCTCCGGGGACCTTACGGCTACTGTAGTTGGCTGGGACATTGGTAGAGTATCCCTTCTCGATCTCTGGGAGTGGTGGTCACTGGATCTGAGCCGATGTATTGATGAGAGATTTGAAATAGAGATCTATCTCACAGTCCTACAACTGGATAGATCTGCGCGACCCGGTGAAAATGATTGTTACACTCAGATATGGAGTCGGATCAGAACAAAACTAGCACCATTGTGAAGGACACTTGAAGTACAACTTATAGGAATTTCAATACCATCCACCATACTGATTTTCCAGAGAAAACTCTACAATAGGAATCTCATGCTAGAAGGGTGTGCAGAGTAGACTGTAACTGGTCTGAAAATGAACGTTGACCAAGGGGCAAATTATGGATATGGATCAAGGTGATAACATGGATGAAATAGGGGGAAGTGGGGGTCATGCACACCATATTTGGTGGCGATCAGAGAAGGTTTAGGGGGTGGGAAAAATAGTTATGTAGGGTTCTATCTCGTAGGTCTGCACATAGGCAGATTACGCGGGGTGGGAAAACAAAGGTGGGAAGGGGATGAAGCGGTGGTGGATCAGAGTGAAATTTGAACTGGAGAGTGGAAAGGACGTGGGGAATAGGATGTCAAAGTTTTGTGAGGATCAAATTGTGGGATTGGATGAACACATGTTTTCTTTCACGTTCTATCCTGCTACAAATAGAACTGAACAGACAGGGAGATGGCGGCTCGTGGCGACTCGCTGGCGGCGCGGATGGTGGCGACGGTGGCAGTGGCTGAGCGTCTCACCCAGTAAAGGTGACAAAGCTTAGAATCGCTCCAAGGAAGAAGGTGTCTTACCCTAGATAAGTAGCTCTCTCAGCTGCAAGAAGGAGGAAGAAGGATATGGAGAGAGGAAGAGGTAGAAGGGGGTGCGCCCCTTGCACAAGCTCAAGCTTCACACAAAATTTTTGATTAACTCTCCTATTAAAATTATAAAGATTTATTAAAATAAAATGGGTACTTTCACAATTTTAGTTCTTTTAATGTTTTCTTGCAATTAGAGGAAATTTTTCAAAAAAAATAAAAAAGATTAAATTTTTTATAAAACTCACGCACCCCTCTCTCTCCTCTCATTTCTCTCATCTCTCTCTCTCTCTTTCTCTCAAATCTCTCTCTCCCTCACACGTTCTCTCTCTTCTCTCCCCCTCTCACTCGGTTTCGGTTCGGATGAGCTCCGATCGACGAGTGGGAGGTACCGATGTGACGGGCTCAACGCGAGGATCACGTCGGTACCCTTCATCCCTCGGGTTGCGGAGCGTGGAGGTGCATGCGAGCGGAAGGACGGTGTGGCCCCCGTCGTCTGATTTGCACCGATTCGTAGCCTTCTCCGTGTAAAAGGCAGGGGAACGGATTCCTCATCTTGCTAGGAACCCGTTGACACCACATGCGTCGTCATCCGCCGCCATTTTCATTATTTTCTGTGCAAAACTCTATTTTGTGAAATTTTGGGCTAATTTCTCAAAATTCATTCCTCTCTCGATTTCTAGTCTAGACGGCTGTTGATCGAAGCGAGGGAGGTACCGTTGTATTGGTCACGTTGCGAGGATTGCGGTGGTGCCCATCTTCTCTCGATCTGCGGAGCGTGGAGCCGAGTCGGGCCGGGAGGCGCCGCGTCACCCTCTCGCCGGATCGGCATCGAATCGTTGTTTTTGTCGTAATCCAGGTAGGGGGATGGACTCCTCTCCTCGTTAGGACACCGCCGGTACCACATGCGCTATGGTCTGACGCCCTTTTCCTCATTTTTCATGCATAATTTCATGTTAGTATTATTTAGCCTTAATTTCATGAAATCGTCTCCGTGGGTATCGTCTTTCAATTTTGATGGCATGCGTAGATATAAAATATTATTGTGGCATGGTAGGGTAGTTTAGAAATGCATTTCTCCGCGTCCCACGTCGATTTCGGTCGATCAGGAGGGGGTTCGATTTCGAACTCTGGAATCTTAAAACCCAAGCGACATAATGCGCCTGTCCCGGTGCATTATAGTCATTTGGCACGCCTCTCTAGGTGCATTATTTCTCCTATGGCGGACTCCTCTAGGTCTGTTAATTGATCGTTGACTGGTCAGTTGACCATTGACCTAGTAAGGCATTTCGTATAGCGGTGCATAGTAGGTCTGTTATAGTTCTTTAACACCCCGGTATGGGTGCGTTATATCATGCATGAAAACTGTGGGTTTCTTGTGGATTTCTGAGTTCGGGTGCCTTTAACGCCCCTATCCTAGTGCATTATAGCCTTTAAAGCCCCTATTCTGGTGCATTATAGCCCCTGTCACCTGTGTTGGGTGTCTGTGACCTTTAGCGCCCCTGTCCCTATGCGTTATATCCCTATAACGCCCCTGTTTAGGTGCGTTATATCCCCTATTTAAACTGTGGATTCTGATCATTCTGGTGAGCATAATGGGCCATGGGAGGTGCGTTATGTTACTATAGCGCCCCAACCTTGGTGTGTTATAGCCCTTGTCGATCGTGTGTTGTGTGCCTATTGATTTTAACGCCCCTACCCCCGTGTGTTATAGTCTTATAGCACGCCTGCCCAGGTGCGTTGTAGTCCCTATTGACTGTGGATTTTTTATGAGTTCTGTTAAGTATAGCGGTCCTACCCCGATCCGTTATAGTATGTAACGGGGTGGTCCTGATCCATTATATAATTGGAGATTTCAAAAGAGTGTTTATGTAATTTTTAATGCATTTCATGATTCATACATGCCACGTTTAAAGTATTTTATACGTTGTAGCATGATTTTACATCCTAAAAGAGTAGCTTTCTCTTTCCTTGTGATGGAATCACTAGTCGTAGCCCACAGAAGATCCATCTATTCTGTCTAAAACCGTATCAGGTGCTATTAGTGGTTTCCCAAGTGCACCAGAATAACCAACAAGGTGCAGTGATTCTTGAAGAAATTGTTGTGGATCCTTGGAAAACTCTCCTACTTCTGTTTTAACTTTTGCAACCTGTTCGACGAATAGTCAACTAATAAGAATGAAAAGATAAGAAGAAAGTACATGCAAAGTACTCAACAGCAAAGTACCAACCTGCTCCTTGACCTCGCTGTCGAGAAACATTGGGTTTCTCACGGAATCGATAAGTATTTCAAGTGCCTCTGGCGCGTAGGCCTTTAGAGTGTCATAGGTATATCCCATCTGCTCCCTTGAAGCTGATGCACTGACATTCCCTCCAGTTGCTTCAATCTCATGAACAATGCACAAATGGCTACGATTTCTTGTGCTTTTGAAAGCCATTCTTTCTAAAATATGCGTAATGCCCATTGACTCCTCTGTCTCATACATGGAGCCACAATCAACATATAGTCCTATGCAAGCAGCAGGCCCCTGCCATCATAAGAACTTAGGAAAAGCACATCTATAGTAGGGCCTAAGTAAAAAAATGTACTCATCACTAGCTGTTGGTTGTGTATAGTGGGAACAGCAAACTTACTACGTACAAAATAGAAGTAAGAAGTGAGGAAAGAACGCCAAAAAAATGTACAAACTTACAATGGAGTCCTCCGAGGCAACCTTCAGACCGTTTGGAAGTACTGTGATCTTTGTAGGGTGTTGTTCTACTTTGTCTGGGATGGGTGGAGGAAGCTTCAGTCCAGGAAGCGGATGAGAAAGGGGGGGAAAATGCTCTGCATATCTTCCTCTATGCCACGGAGGAGGCTCATGGGACATACATCGAGTCAAAACATCACGGATGTGTGCATTGGTTGATTGCACTCTAGTGGACCTTGGCCCATGTGTCCTACTACCAAAAAGCTAGATGCATAAAAGGATACAAAAGAAGTGAGCTTTTATATTGAACTGATTTCCCGCAATTCCTTGCTGATTATAAATAAGAGGGACCAAATAGTTATACACTAAACAAGAGCATTCTTTTCTGCAGGAAAATTAATATTTCTGAATGTACAGACTATCTGCAGTGAACATCGTTCCTTGCCGTTTTCTGGGTAGAACACGAAAATCATTGTCTCCTCCACTCCACCGACGACCAGCGCCTCAGAATGCAACGAATCCAAAGAGACAATGTAATAGGAACAGATTAAGTCCAGTCGGAGATACTATGAATTCAAATTTCCAAAGGGCAACGAAAATATCTGGACAGAAAACTAAACTTCAAAGGATAAAATATCAAACAAAAAGAAACATATTTGAGGGAAAAAATGGCCAACGAACACAGCACGAATAGAAGTTCACAGGAACAGGCATGATCCGGGAAGACATCTACTGGGCGGGTGGAGGGGCTGACCTTTCGAAGCAGGGACCCCCTCGTGGATCGAAACATCCCGGATTCTCGGCGGGAAGAAGAACCTTCCCTGGTCGGCGCAGGGACACCTTCCTCCCCCCACTCCCCGTTCCCCTCTTCGAATTGCAGAGAGGGAGTGAGAGAGAGAGAGAGAGAGGAGGAGGGTGAGACTGTGAGAGAGAGAGAGAGAGGGTTTTGCCCCCTTGTTTTCGCATGAACACCTGGGGGAAGAGGGAGGGTTTTGCCGTCTCTTTTTGGGTCCACCCCACGACCGGAGTGGCCACAGAGCCGTGACCGCTTGACCGGCCCAGTTGATGACAGTAATGGCCCATATCATTTTTTTTTTAGTGTTACTTACTGCACATCATGGTAGTGCGTTGCAAACTTTAAGTGTCCAACATCTTTAAGTTTTTTTAAAAAATTTTTTAGGTTAGTTATCATCACTTTTTCACACATGAAGTTTAGTTTATCATCAAGACAATATCTTCAACAATCATCAAAATCATATCATCAGACATGAAGTTTAGTTATCATCAAAATCATAGCTCAACAGTTTATTACATAAGAACTTTTGGTGAGGTTTAAGTTTTGTAAAATTCTTCATTGGATAATATTCTGGGTTAGTTAGCAATAGGTGTCGACGCTTAGTGTTGACACTCTATTGCACAAGCTCTGTCTGGATAAGCTACGTTGACTAGCCTTGGTAGTGTGTCGACCTATTCTTGCATCCCAGCGACCTGCTTTTTACAGTTTTACTCTGTGGAGTCAACCCATACTATCATGGAGTTGACCCCACCCCTATGCGTGGTATGCAGCTTCTTCAGCGGAGTTGACCCATCCTAGTATGGAGTCGACCCTGCCCTAGTGAGTGTTATGCAGCCCTTTCAGCAGTGTCGACCCAACCAATGTATTACGGCGACCCCATTGTTTCATGCACTTTCTTCATGGGCTATTAAAGTTTTGAATGATTTTCATGCATATTATTCATGAGTTCTTAATGCTTTGAAAGTGTTTCATGCATTTTTTAAATGGGACTTTTGGGCTTGCAATTTGTTTAATCTATTCATATAACACTTGATGGAATGTGTCTTGAATGGTGCTCATACTTTGATTAAATTCATGGCTTATTATTCTTAATTTTTAGTTGTAAATTTGGTGCTTAAAAACGGTTCAAACGCATTGTTTAGACCCTACAGGAGAGGGGTCGACCCATGGAGTCGATCCCTCCCTGGGTGATCCCTCCCTGGGCTGTAGTATGTCTGCACTGTAGACAGACTAGCCAGCTACAAGGGTTGACCCCAAGGGTCGACCCCTGTAACATCGGCTGGTCTGTTTTTGCCTTTGACAGAACATTGGATAAAAATTGTTCACACTGAGTGTCAACACTCCTTAAGTAGTGTTCTAGTTTCTGCACTTTGACAGAACCAGGTTTTTAAGTGTCGACACCTCTTCAGACCACTCTGGATTGGGGTGTGCGAACTTCACTCGAAACCCATTAAACCCAATCCGTTTATGCTCCTTTTTGACCCCTTTGCCCTTAGGGTTCTAATACACATCCTAGAGGGGTTTTGCAAGGGTTTTTGCAAGGGCTTTGTGGTCTTTTATACATCTTATTATACCCATATATATATCTTGTGATTTTAGATTTCCTTATCATAAAAATAGAAGGCTTGGCCACAGGTGGGAGAGAAAGAGCGTTCTTTGAGTGCCTTATGTTTTTCTTCCTCTTGCAGGGGCATCTGGGTTGAAGAGATCAAGAGTTACATACGTTGTTCAAGTATTCGTGATTCAGCGAAGCAGAATCTCTAGGAAGGAGTTCGTGCGGCTTCGTATCTGTTGAAGACTGACCCCCTACCGAGGAAGCTTCAAGCAAAAATATCTCCAAGCCTTTCATCAAATGACGATACACTTCTGCAACCTTCGTACATTTATTTTTATGATTTCTATTCAGTTTATGAGCATGTATTGAACATATTTCTAATTTGTTGAACTCTGAATCTGTGTGTGTTGAACCGTTTGCGTACGGTTAAGGGAGTTGTGTGCTGCGGTTGTTGCAGCACGCGTGTGTGTGTTTTGATCTGGTTGTCGGGTCGTGGTGGGAACTACGTCTCCATGTGTTTGGAGCATAAGCTCCGTGCGTTCGTTTGAAGCGAGTGGATACGCACCGATTCGGAGGATGTGTATGTCTTGCCGAACCACCTAAAAATCTATCTCGCATTTTGTAGTGGTGTGTTTGATTGCTATCATGTCCATTTTGATCGAGTGAGAAGGGTGAGTTTGAGAGAACTAATCTCTTTAAGGGCCGAAATAAGGGATAGGTGTCTAGAATGCTCGACACCAGAAAATGAGAGGTTGGTGTACCCACTAAAGGTTACTGTACTCAATTTACAGTTAACACTAGCACCACATGTAGTTAACCCGTTAACTCCCAAAATAATATCATATCCTTCCATCTCCATACATACTAAGTCAGCTAGTAGGTTACAACTGTTGACTAGAACTTCACTAGTAGGGTAGAAATATTTAGTCTTTGATCCCGCTCCAATCGGAGTAGTAATAGTAAGTTTGGATTCTAATGGAACGGGTCTCATCGGTAAAGTATCAGCAAAGCTCTTAGATATAAATGAATGCATAGCTCCAGTGTCAAATAAAATAGAGTCGGGCTTTGAGCAAATAGAAATAGTACCATCCATAATGCCTCCTTCTTCAGTAAGTTTCGCATCCCTAAGAGCTTGAAGTCTTCCTTACTTTTGACAGCAACTGGAAGTTTTTCCGGTGGAGCTTGTTCATTGAGGAGTGGACAATTCGGGATTCTATGATCCCTACTCCAATGAAGACAGGCACTAAGTCTTCTCCAGCACTCTTCCGCCTTATGCCTAGGCTATTCACAATGCTAGCATAGTTCTTTTGATAGGGTAACAACATGGATAGTTTGTTTATCATTCCATCTTGGCTTCTTATCCTTTTGGAAGATACGCCCATCTTTATGGAAGTTAGTGTGCCTCTTCTTCTCGAAAGGGGGCTTGAAGTTACCAGAGCTAATGACTTGCTCCTTCTTGGTTTCTCTTCCTCGGATGCAATCAGACATCTCCGTTGCATCTTCCATGAGTTGGGCTCTTCTCACCATGTCAACATCTACTTGAATATCCATCGGGGCGAGTAGAGTAATATACTAGGGCTTTAAGCCATTTAAAAATCTTTTTGCCTTCATCTTTTTGGTATCCACAAGATGTGGTGTGTACCAAGATAATCTTACGAACTGAGCTTCATATTCCACCATCATCAAAATCCTTTGTTTCAAGGAAGTAAATTCAGTAGCCTTCCTTTCTTGCACCCTATCAGAGAAGAATTTATTATTGAAGTGCTCCGCAAACTCTTCTCACAACACCTGATCGTGTGGTAGAGTTGCTTCGATAGACTCTCACAAAGTAAGGGCATCCTTTTCTAGCTAGAAAGTGGCCAATAGGACCTTTTCTTCATCCAGGCATTGCATAACACGGAAGATCCTCTTGATCTACTTCACCCAGTGTTCTTCCTTGTCTAGGTCTGTGGACCTTACGAACTTGGGAGGGTTCATACTTTGAAGTTCCTATGTAAATCTGCAGCACTACGGTTAGCTCCTCCTTGAGCTACCTGCTACAGAGCTTGGGTTAATCCTTACACCGTCCTTTGCATCTCGCGCCACTGAGCTCTCTTGACAGCCATTAGCGAAAATTAAGTATACAATCACAGCTATAAAACTGAAGTGTTTGTTTCATTTCCTGATTTATCCTATATTAAAACTTAGCCCATGGCTCTACCCAATCTCATTGGTAAAGATCAAGACGCTATCTAAGGTTAACCTTTAGAACCAATATCAAGGGAATCCTAAGGTTTATGAAACCTAGGCTCTGATACCACAAAGACTATCATGCCCCGATGTGGAATATCGATGTGCGTTGAGTCATAACACTCATGTCGATCAGAGCATGTATATAATGGGTAGCCAATTACAAAGAAGATAATGACAAAGGGACTCTATTATTTCATAGAAGTAATGTTTACAACATCATTAAGCCTTAAGAGGCATAATACAACTTCAAAATAAACTTAATTCTTGCAAGAGTAACTTTTTAAAATCTAGGTATCTAAGATAATCTTGGTACCTCTTTTCACTCTTACCGCCCGGCATGGAGGTCATTTTCCAGGCCCTGCGCCAGCCGCCCGTGCCGCAAGCCGCGCAGAAGCTCTGGTATCAGGCCAAGACACTCGAACTCCTTTCGCAAATCCTCTTCCAGCCACTGCCAAAGGAGGAATTCTTCTGCCAGCGCCAGAAGCGCGTCGCCCGCGAACGCGTCGAGCGCACCACCGCCATCCTGCGCACCCATCTCGTCGAGCCGCCCGACATCGAGGCCCTCGGCGCACAGGTCGGCTGCAGCTCGTTCTACCTGAGCCGCCTTTTCTCGAAGGAGATGGGCATGACCATTCCGCAGTACGTACGGCAAATCCGCATGGAACGCGCCGCCGAACTGCTCCTCGCCGGCCGCCACAACGTGACCGAGGCCGCGATGGAAGTCGGCTACTCTTCGCTCAGCCATTTCAGCAAGGCCTTCTGCACGACCATCGGCTGCTGCCCCACGCTCTTCCCCCGCGCCACCGCCCTGGTCGAGAAGTTCAAGGCCTCGCGGAAGCTATAATCGGAGGGGCAGCCTCCGGCCTGCCCCGCTTCTTACGTTCTCGTTCGCATCAAGAAATGCGTAAGCCTGCTCGGCAGCTCGATGCCTCGGTGGTCATGGACCATCCGCTGCAACCGTTCTTTTACAACTGAATAAACTCGCCGACCTTCGGCAGCGCCTTTAGCTCGGCGGTTTGCTTCTCATCAGGCCGCTGCGGGCGGTCGCGCTCGAGGTTGACGATGCAGAGAAAGCCCAGCGGTTCACCCTGGTTGGCGCGGAACTGGTGCCACGTCATCGTCGGCACGTAGACGAGATCGTTGCCCGTGATGTCGTAGATCGCATCCCCGACGAGACACTGCCCGCGCCCACGGATGACCATGACCTGATGGATGTGGTCATGCCGCTCCAAGGTCGAATGCCCGCCCGCCTCGATCTCGAAGTAGCGCAGTTCGGCCGAGAGTTTCGGCCCACCTTCGAAAAGCACCTGCCGCGAGATCGCTTTGAAATGCGTTCCCTCTTCCTTGTAATTGAGCACCGGCACGCCATTCCAGCGATGCCCGCCCACATGCCGCACGATCGCGTTCATATATGAATTAACTCAGGATCTTATCGTATTCTGAGGGATGACCAATCCAAGTCCAAAGCATGCCTTCCTCCCGTATTATTCCCAGTGCCCGATAGTATCAACCCACACGGGCTGACCAATTGATTCTTCCCACCCTTTTAGAACGAAGTGAGGGATGGTTGGGATTCTCTTTGAGCAAGGCAAAATTTTTGTCGGCCAGTTCCTTGATCTCCTCAGGCAAAGCCTCGTAGTGCCGCCGGAAATCGGGCGAGGCAAAATGCTTCACAACGGAGTGCAGCACCCGGCTTTGAAGTCCTCGTCTGCCTTGGCATTCATCTTGTCAAACTTGCCTGCCGCGGCATCTTGCTCAATCTGCCGGTCCCATGCATCGGCCATGAACTCCTCGAACCACTTTGAGAATTGAGACAGCTCTTCCGTGGTCATCTTTGACACGGCCTGTTCGATCTCGAGAACGCTCACAATTGCGAGGGTACAAGAGATGCCTCGCGGGAGCAAGCCAGCGCACGGTAGGAATCAAGGCCCATCCGCCGCACGCTCAATCGCGGCGATGTCGATCTTCACCATCTTGCACATCGCCTCGAAGGCGCGCCTGGCCCGGGCCTTGTCGGGGTCATTGATCAATTCCATCAGTCGCCGGGGTGTGATCTGCCAGGTAAGTCCCCAGCGATCCTTCAGCCAGCCGCACGCGATCTTCTCGCCGCCCTCGCTGAGGCTCGTCCAAAGCCGGTCCACTTCCTCCTGCGTGTCGCAACTGATCATGAACGAGACTGCCGCGTTGAATGGACAGTCCGGGCCTTTGTTGAGGGCGACATAGCGGGTTCCCACGAGCGTGAACTCGACCGTCAACACGGAGCCCGCCGGGCCGCTGGGCGTGTCCATCGGCGAACGATAGATGCGGTCGATTCGCGAATCAGGCAGCAGCGAGACGTAAAAGTTGGCGGCCTCCTCGGCATCGCCGTTAATGAACGAAAGAAAGGGCGTGATTTTTTGCATGAAGTTACATGTATGTCCGCGCCAGGCGGAATCCTTACGAAGACAGGGCAAGAAAAGGAAGCGCCAACGCGGCTACGGCGCAGCCTCCCGCCGCAAGTCCGATGCCCCAATAGTAGTGGTGCCGATGTGACGGAGGAATAGACCAAGGGCCGAATGAAAAATAAATTCCTGCGCGGTAGAGCGGCAGCTTGGCCCAAAACAGGAGGCCCGTGCCGACGCATGCAATGGCGAGAGCCGCAACGGCCAGAATTAGAGGGTAAGAGAATAGATACATCGAAAGCAGGGCGATTGCACCGATGGGCAGTCCGGATACCGCGAACATATCTGCTGGAAAATTTCGCAGCGAGTTGTCCTTTGAGGAGCGAATCATGCTGAATGACACCCTACGCCTTGTCCCCTGTGGCGCAAGACCGTGCCACCTCATACGCCAGTCGCTCGAGGCGCCTCGCGTGCTGCGCGGAGGTGAGTGACTCCGGCCGCGGGCCGGGATTCTCCGGGGTGCTTAAGCCGGCCAATCGCGCGAAAGGCGACTTGCCGCGGAAATCGACGCGGCCGCAGAACGCCCAAGCGGGCCGCTTCAGTTCGCTGGAAAGCTTGGCGAGTTGCGACGGCGCCTTGCCGTGAAGCGAGGTTCGGTCGAACGCGCCTTCGCCGGTGATGACCAGATCGTGTGCGCGAATAATGTCGTCGAGCTTGGTCAGCCGCCGCACAAGCTGGAAGCCGTCCTCGCGACGCGCGTCAAAAAAAGCCATCAGGCCGTAGCCGCACCCGCCGGCCGCGCCTGCCCCGGGCTCGCTCGCCAGATCGTAGCCGAGGTCGCGCTTCACGACGCCTGCGATGTGGCGCAGGCCCTTGTCGAGCCGCCGGACCATCGCCGGGTTCGCTCCCTTCTGCGGTCCAAATTGAAACGCTGCGCCGCGCGGGCCAAAGAGCGGATTCTCGACGTCCGTGGCGACAACGAAGCGGCTCTTGGGCAAAGGCGACGGAGTCAGAATTCGCTCGATTTTGAGTAAATTTTCGCCAATTGGTAGGACTTGTTTGCGGTTTTTATCGATAAAGTTATACCCGATGGGCGCTGCAAGGGATAAGCCCGCCTCAGTCGTCGCGCTGCCGCCCAGGCCGACCAGGATCTCCTCAAAACCCTCCTGCGCGGCAAAGGCCAGCAGGTTTCCCGTTCCAAGGTTGCTCGTCTTCTCCGGGTTGCGCAGGCGCGGCGGCAGATGCGCGATGCCCGAGGCTTCGGTTAGGCCGATGACCGCCGTTTTGCCATCGCCGAGAACGCCCCATTTGGCCCGAATCGGGCGACCGGCGGCGTCGAGCGTCTCCGCGTAACGGAACCTGCCCTTCGTTGCGCGGACCATGAAGTCGACGAAGCCGTCACCGCCGTCGGTGAGCGTGAAGCGCGTCGTCTTCACGCCGGGCCACGCGCGGCGCAGACCCTTCTCGATGGCGCGCGCGGCTTGGTCCGACGTGAGCGTGCCCTTGAATTTGTCCGGCGCGATGAGAACCCGGCGAGGATGCGACATGATGCGACGGTGGGCCATGCTCTCTAATTAGACGGAGGCGGGCCGCGGGCAATGGTGAAATGCGTTGTGGCATTTTCCACGCGACAAAAGCTCCCGCATGCGTAAGTTGGCTCCGCCATGCCGACGCCCCGCCCCATCCTCTACGTCAAGTTTGGATGCTCGTGGTGCGACGAGGCGGCCCCGGTATCGAAAACGATCAGCAGGCTTTGAACCTGTCTGGTCCGGGCGACGTCAACTAGTTCGCTTCAGCCGCAGCAAAGGCAGGGATAGTCGTGTTTCGACACAGAGTCGTTTCGTGGAGTGTCGTTCGGGTCGCTCTGGGAACAGTGTTTGTTCTCGCGCTCAGTTCGCTTGCGGAGATTCCGCCAGCTCTCGCGGATGCGGCGCCGTCGATTCACGACCAGGTGAAGTCGGTGCCGGGTTCATCCGCGGTGCCGGTGCAGCAGGCGAAGGTGTCGAAGAAGCCCAACATCCCTGCAGCGGTCGCGTTGCCGACTGCGGCGAGCTACGACGTTTCTGCGCCGACGGGCACTGTCGCCAAACCGGCGAGCACGCGCGGTGGCAAAGGCACCACCCCGAGCACGGTGACAGGTGCGTGGCAGCAACTGGGCACTACGGGAATCGGCGTTGCGCCGGCGACTGCGACGGACTCGGTGGGCCAGTCAAATGACAGCTCGGCGACATCGGGCACCGACAGCGTTACGGCACCGGCCGACTCGACGCTCGGCGTCACGGTGCGGATTCTGTCGGCAGCCCAGAAGGCGAAGTACGGGGTTTCGGGGCTCGCCCTGGAATTGACGCCGACGAACGCTGCGGCGGAACACACCCCGATCGCGTTGCAGATCCCGGAGAAGTATCTGACGGGCGCGTATGGCGCGAACTATGCGTCTCGTGTTTCGTGGATGCAGGTTACCGAGCCTGCGGTCTCCGGCTCGTCGGGTTCAAGCACCGATGCGGTAACCACGGACTCTGCTGATGCCTCGGGCGTTGCGAGTTCGTCGGATTCCACGAACACCGTGCTCTCGCCGACGATGACTGAGTCGCCGCTCGTTATCGCGGCAGTCACCTCACCGAACTCGTCGACCGGTACGGGAAGCTTCGCGGCCACTCCGCTTAACCCGGCGGGGTCGTGGAACGTCTCGGCGCAGACGGGTGACTTTTCGTGGACCTATCCGATGCGCATTCCACCGGCGGCTGCAGGCCCCGCGCCCGGTTCGCTGGGCCTGAGTTATGACTCGCAGTCCGTGGACGGCAACACCGGCGGTACCAACAATCAATCCTCCGCTGTTGGGGTGGGCTGGAACCTGGCCGGTGGCGGCAACATCCAGCGGCAGTATGTGACGTGCTCGCAGGCAGCGACTCCGGTGTCTTCTTCACAGGATCTGTGCTGGAGCATGGACAACGCAACGCTGACCCTCGGTGGCCACTCGGGCGAGCTCGTCAAGGACTCGAGCGGTACTTGGAAGCTGCTCCACGACGACGGTACGCAGATTACGCACTTAACTACCGCGAGCGGCTCCGCAGACATCTGCACCAACAGCGCGACGACAAGCCTCACGGCGAGTACGGACGAGTGCTGGTTGGTCACGACCACCGACGGAACGAAGTATTACTTCGGTGTGAATGAGCTGCCCGGGTGGTCGACCGGCGACCCCGTGACCAACTCCACCTGGACTGTCCCGGTTTACGACAACATTTCTGGTCAGCCCTGCTATTCCTCGACCTTCACTTCAGCCCATTGCAACATGGCGTGGCAGTGGAACCTTGATTACGTCGTCGACGCCCACGGCAACGCGGAGGCGCTCTACTACAACGCCGAAACCAGCAAGTACGACCGTGATGGGTCGACCAGTAATGTCACCACATACACGCGTGGTGGTTCCCTCGCCGAGATTGACTACGGGATCGTAGGCGGCGCCCCATATGCGACGAACGCGGCATCCGACAAGGTGCTCTTCGGTTACAACGGGCAGGGGCGGTGTTTGACAGGCTGCCAGACTCTGCCAATTTCGGGCATGGTCACCTCAACGATCACCCATCCCACGGACTACCCGGATGTGCCATGGGATTTGAACTGCATCACGTCGACGTGCGCGAACGAGACGTCCCCGAGCTTCTGGACTGACGCAGAGCTCAACACCGTCTCGACACAGGTGCTCGAAGACGTGCCCGCAGGCACTTCAACCCTTGAGTATTCGACGGTCGATACCTGGACGCTCACGCACACATTCACGCCCGCGGTTGCCGGAGACTCAACATCTGCGGCGCTCTGGCTGCAGTCCGTCGGCCACACGGGTACGTCGGGGTACTTCGCGACTGTGAGCGGCAGCACGACCACACCCCTGACTGCAAGCGAACCAGCGACGACCTTCCAATCGATTCCGCTCCAGAACCGGGTGTGGCAAAGCGGAGTGACCTACACACCGCTGGACCAGTTCCGCATTTCATCGATCACGACTTCGCTGGGCGCGCAAATTGTCGTCAACTACTCGGCGAAGCAATGCACGTACGCCATGAAGGCGACAATTCTCGCGAACTTGGCGACGAACCAGTATCGGTGTTTCCCCGAGTACTGGACCGGCACTCCCGGAGGTACTCCGGTTCTCGACCTCTTCCACAAGTATGTAGTCACATCGGTCGTGTCGAATCCAGAGACGGGTGGCGGGAGTGACGCATCGCTCGAGACTGACTATGACTACAGCGCCGGCCACCCAGCCTGGCATTTCAGCAGCGCGGCGGGTACACCAAAGAAGTTCAGGACTTGGTCGGACTACTCGGGCTACAACAAGGTAACCGTGGACGTGGGCTCGGCCAGCAGCCCGAGTCTCCAGAAGAGCACGGCGTACATCTTCTATCAGGGCATGAATGGGGACGCGACGAACACGTCCGGTTCAACAACCGAGACCAATTATGTAAACGGCACCGGCACCCCCCTCGATCAGCCGTGGTTGGCCGGCGACATCTACGAGCAACAGGACTATGCCGGCGCAGGGGCGACCCAGGTCCTGTTGTCGACGACGATGAACACTCCCTGGGTTTACGGACCGACCGCTTCGCCCACTCAGCCTCCGAGCCAGCCACTCCTGCAGTCGGCGTATATGACCGGTGATCAGGAGTCCGACACAACATCTGTTGTTTCGGCGGCGGGCGGAGGGGGCACGCGTAGCACGGACACCACGACAACACATAGCTCGGACGGTTACGGCCTGATTACGAGCGTCTCGACCGTGACATCTGATGCTGGTGCGACGTGCGCCTCGACGAGCTACGCCGCACCCAACACAACCGCGTGGATAATCGGGTTGCCCTCAGAGGTCTCGAAAGTCGCGGTCTCCTGCCCCAACCTTCCAAGCGCCACTTTCCCAGCTGACGTAATTTCGGACCAGAAGTACGCCTACGACGGCCTTGCTGTTGGAACAATGCCGACGACCGGGGACAAGACCGCCGTCAGCGAAGTTGAGAGCTACTCCGGCGGAACTCCGAACTGGGTGACGTCGGAGACAGACACCTACGACTCCCTTGGGCGGGTGTTGAAACACGCGACGTTGGTAAATTCGCAAGCCTCACCAGTGACGTGGGACACAACGACAACCGCTTACAGCCCGTCCGCGTCAGGCCCATTGACACAGGAGACCGTAACGAACGAGGTTGGCTGGACCACTTCGACGACCGAGGACCCGGAGTGGGGTGAACCTACTTCGATCACGGACCAGAACGGAAAGATCTCGACCACAGGCTATGACGGGTTGGGTCGCGTGACGGGTATTTGGAACACTGATCGTCTTGAAACGTCCTATCCAAACTCACCGTCGACTGCATACGTGTACGCCGAGCCCCAGACAGCCGCCAACTCAATCGAGACGCTGACAGTGGGGCCCTCGACGACACTCGTTAGCTATTCCCTGTTGGATGGACTAGGTCGTCAGGTTCAAAAGCAGACACCAGCTGAGGGTGGCGGAACCGATGTGGTCGATACTGCGTACGACAGCGCTGGCAACGTGAGTCGTAGCAACAACGAATATTGGACAAACTCGGTAAGTCCGTCGACTGCCCTCTTTGTTCCAATCTCCGAGTCCGCGATTCCGTCCGAAGTGCTGAATCAGTACGACGGCGACGACCGAATCACGAGTTCGACGTTGTACAGCTATGGCGCCGTTCAGTCGACGACAACTACCAGTTACGAGGGGATCGATGAAAGCGACGTGACGCCGCCGAGCGGCGGGACTCCAACGTCGACGTTCGTAAATAGCCTCGGCGAGACTACCGAATTCGTGCAATATCTCGGATCATCCGTTAGTTCCTCACTCGACACCGAAACCACCACTTACTCCTACGATCCTGCTGGCGCAATGCAGTCGATGACGGATCCTGCGGGCAACGTGTGGAATTGGTCGTACGACGTCCTTGGGCAGCAGACAAGTGAGACAGCCCCAGACACGGGCACCACAACATCAACGTATGACGAGGCAGGCGATCTGTTGACGTCGACTGATGCGCGAGGGGTGACTCTCGCATACCAGTACGACGGACTGCAGCGCAAAACGGAAGAGGACCAGGTAAACGGCGGCTCGCAGCCCAATACTGGGAGGGGGGGTCGACCCACCTGGTGAAGGGGGTCAACCCCTATGTAGACTTCTGCACAGGGGCGGCCCCAAACAGAACAACCGAAACCTATGAAATCTGATCTCTTGAAGAGCATCAAATGTTCAAATAATTCCATATGCAAGTGCTTATGCAGAAGAATTCCAGTTTTGTTATTTTTGAAGAACATCAAATGCCCATGCACAGGAATACATGCCATATGCAAGTGCCCATTTAGGGATTTCTACTTTGACTTGGGAATGTTGTTCCCTGCCCATCTAGCTTTATTATCTCTATCATCATCTTTTGATTGCTCTTGTTATAACACTTTCTGGAATCATATTAAGCATTCCACTTCTTTTCATCTTCACCAAGCTTTCTTGTTCTTCTCAGTTTTATGAGATTATCGTTGAGCATTGCATTCTTTGTGTCTTTAGCTTCATATTGGTCTTCATCAGAGTTGTTAGTTGGTTTCTTTGGTTCAATACCCCACTCGTGCTAGTTTCCAATTCAGTCCGTTGGTCAAATAATTTACCCATCTCCCATCTTCATTAAGCTTTTTTTTATTTAGTCATTAGTGTGAGTGGTCCGGCAAAAATTCGGCAGCACCTCCCCTTGTCCCGGAGGCTCAGGGGTAGTAAATTGGGTACGCAACAACAGATAAAATCTGAGGTGGCCCCGAATAATAGGATGCACACGGAAGCGGCAACATTCGGTAATCCGAATTGGGTGTGGAAATCCCGAGGACTAGCCTACGAGGGATTCCAATAAACCTGAGGGACTACACAACCCCATCTCCAGGACGTGGACTTTGAATATTGCTGCATTAACGGCCTTCAATATTCACCTACTTTTGTGGAACTGCCAAGGGGCTACGCCATGTGAGGACGAGCCCCGAGGGGGGCCTAGAGTGATTACAAAAGACAAAAAAAATAAAACACATTCAATTTGAGGTTAAATAGGATTTTGAGAGGAAACTCAAGCTGTTAGTGATAGAAAATCGAAGGGAGTTGAATCAAACTACCGATGGGCAGCGGTATCTGGGACCACGTTTACAGACAAGAACAAGCTCCAAACTGGCATTCACCGTGGTAGTGGGGTGCGTGCGTTGAAGGGGAGTGGAGCAGCCTCTCCTATCTATTGGGAAAGCACAAGAGGAAGGGGAATGGACATACAGCACTATCTGTACAAGAGAAAAAAAATGTCGAGATGTGGTGAGAAATAGAAATCCAGAATGAGGTCCGGTGGCATTTTCATTCTAGGGATGAGGATTACATGGGAGCTTCGTTGAACAAGCAAAGAAGAGAAGAAACAGAAAGGGGGGGGCAAGAACCCACCCTCAGTTACAACATTTCTTCTTTCTCCCTTACTCTTGACTCCTACTTCCCCGAGTGTATAGGTGACCCCTCTCTTCCTCACTCTCCTCTCTCTCCCTCTTATTTTTTACAGCACACTAGAGCTAGGAACAAAGCGGTGGCAATAGCAGCAAAGGGGAATAGTATCGGCGGGAGGCCTTCCACGAACAGCTCAGTCAGGGAGAGGGAGAGCCCTTCACAAAAAAAAATCCAGCCTCCTTCCCTTCTGCACACAGTCTGCTTCTTATAGGGGCTTGGCACCCATGGTTACTAGTCTTCACTGGTCATCGTCTGGCTATCGGGGTTGGTGGCTAGAGCATGCGGGGGAGAGGATGCCCACGTCCAGCTCGCAAGGGCGACCCTACTGTGGAGGAACGGCTTCAACGAGCATTCAATGCTCGGTCAGCGGGAGAAGCAAGGGCTACTCCGTAAGAGGGTGTTCATGGGAGAGAGAAAGAGAGGAGGAAGAAATTGTGATCTGTGATATAGACACAGCCATGATTTTCCTCCTATTTTTTTATAATTATCTCCCATGATCTTGTAAGCTTAGTGTCACAAACAAATAGTCATTGATAAATGTTGAGATTTGAGGAAGACAGATAAGTTAGTTTACAAAATTAAACTATCGCATAACTATATCATAATTCAATTGCAGAAATATTTTAGATTTCATGGCAGAGATTGGATATACATACTTCCAAATCTTTCTATTTTTCCAATTGATATACATCATGACTACAGTAGAAGGGACATCAGATAAACAAATACTATAGCACCTATATAAGGGCTCCAAGATCATGTTGCTGCACGGAACCGTAAAATCAAAATGTCACACCATCAAAATTGAAGTCCAGGTCTACGAATTTTTCTTATTCTCAGTAGACATTTGAAAGATGCCTTTACTTTCCTTAAAAATGACACTGATCTTTATCATATGTACACTTGAGGAGGGTAAATCCGGTTTGACTCAAGAACGGTCCAATAATAGTAGGCCCACAAATGGTGGTACGTAATAAGCCTTCCCAAGGGATGGACGCGCGTGCTCGGCCCACCTAGAGGAGGCCCGACCTAGAAGAACATCAGATTCTACAATGCGTAATAGCTACGGCCCAAGCGCAGTTATCGCCGGAGGACTCTCCGGCGACTGACCGTTGTCCCCATGACGTCGGACTTGACCCCATAACGGGCGAGCACGTCCCATGAGCGTCGTAAGACTCGCTCTGGGGAGAGACAACATCGGGTTAATCGCCCTCCAACGAAAAATTTTTGCCACTATAGAGGAGAAACGTTACTCTATTACGGACACCATTCTCTATCAAGGGATGAGACTCCTCGCTTCAGGACAACCCCCTATAAAAGGGAGATCGACATAAGAGAAGAACATGGTGGTTCATTCCACTATAACGCTACTCAAGAGAATAGAGCTACTAGTCTTACTACACTGAGAGAAGAAGGGAACGGCTATCCATACTCTGAGAGAGGTTCCTTCCAACGACCTTACCACCCAGCGAGAACTCCCCGAGTGACCGCTGGAACCGACGAGCACCCATCTGGAAGATCTCTACGGCTCCTCAGTCTCCTACGGCGACATCTCTCTCTTTCTCCTGCTCTTCTCTATACTTTGTTTCCCTGTTGCTGACTTAAGCATCAGAGGGTTGTCCCCTAGGGTAACACCCGAGACTCCTTCTGACGCCCTTACTTCCTAGTGTTTGCAGGTCTCCACGGACGCGAGATGACTTCCCCAACAAATAAATAGAGAAGGTGGTATGTGACCTAGGAACCATTTTCCTACCTCTACACTTCTTGGCGCCGCCTGTGGGAATCGCGAGCGAAAAGCTATGGCGTCCCATGGAAGCCTCCGCAACATCAGCAACTGGGGTCGTTGGTCTCACAAGGGACCCAGCTCCCGCCGGGAATCGCAGCAAGTTTTTTCTGCTCATCCTCGACAGGAGGTCACCCTAGGTGACCTCGATGAACTGCGCCAACAGATCCGAGCCCTGACAGAACTCTGCCAGGAGCTCTGGGACCAAAGGGTTGACCCCCAGCACATCTTGTCCGAGCGACGTGAGGACGAGAGGGGCCAGACTGGGGGGAACCCTCGTCAAGCGCGAGAGACATCTCGTGCCTCGGCCACAAGGACTCGACGATCTCGCAGTGTGCCCACACCGAGGGTGCGCAGCCCACTTCACTCCAACCCAGAGGTGGACTGTCGTCTCCAGCTCTTCGAGGAAATAGAGGACAAAGTCTGATACCTGGATGACGTCCTCTTAGCCACTAAGAATCATGGTTTGATCAACGACGACCTGGACTTCCATGCTCCCTTCTCCAAGGAAATAATGGAAGTCCCCATCCCGTCAAAGCTCCAACTACCGTCGTTCACCTCTCAATATGTGCCAATTTCATATCAAATTTTCTGTCCATGTTCTCTACATTCATATTGAGTTGCACTATGGAAGAGTTTATATTAGCAAACTAGACTTGCAAAAATTGTATCAGTGTGGGATTTATCCTTGACTTGTCTTTTGAACTCACTGCTGCAGACCTTGTCCCCCTAAAAGTGGAAGCCTGAGTATGGAACTCAAGTGGAGCATCTGATGCATCAAAGACTCTTGGCTCAGCTTCTTCATGCAGGTCAGCTTGTGGAGATTGAGGTAGAAGAATACCAAATGGTTGCATAAGGCCATAGGCAATTTCTTGTTCAATTGGAGCCATGGGTGCCACATGAGCTTACTATTCTTGCTAGTCCAGCTCAATCTGTTCTTCTCTTGAAGGTTGCTTCTGTGCCTGCTCCGGCTGTTCTTGTTCTTCTACTGGCTGCTCATGTGCTTCTGTTGTCTGCTCAGGTGCTGCTGCTGTCTGCCCATCAGTGTAACCCAGTAGGTTTCTCACAATCCTACCACCTTGTTTTTTAAACTTCATGAATTTCTCAATGAACCTCAGACAGTAAACATTAGTCTTTGGAATTTCTATCATTTTTTCATTATCCACTGAAATTCCTACTCTCCTAAAAATTGCTGTGAGGTGTGCAGCATATGGCAAGTTTCTTTTCTGTCCAGTGCAACTAGCCATAGCTTGTAAGATAATATCGTGGAGGCACACCTTCAGATTGCTAAACATACAAAAGAATAGAAATCTTTGGGTCTCTGTGAGTCTACTCCTACCACCACCTTGAGGTGTGACAATTGTGGTGAACATGTGGTGTAGTAGACGTTGGAGAGGTGGAAATCTGTTGGTGTTGAACGCTATGACATGCGTTTGCATGTCATCTGCTGGGTCACTAGGCTTTCCAGTTAAAATAGTATAAGCAGCAAGTTGATCATATTGATACTCAGACTCCAACAGACCGTCCAAGGGAATGTGCAGTGCTTTATGTAGAAGCTTTGGTTTCAATTGAATTTTTACTCCTTCAACTTCAGTCCAAAGTTCTTGTTTGTTCTTGTCATAAAAAAGATTCTTGTAAAATTGTTGCACTAAGAAAGGATAGTAGACCCTGTGTCTACTCATGAACTTCTTCCACCCTTGAAAATAAAATAGAGACAGTAACTCAGGAAAAGCATCAAGTATCTCAAGGTCATGAAAATCCACAAACCTAGGGATCAAAATTCGAGTAGGATCACTCTCCTCTTCTCTTGGAGTGGTGGCTGAAGTTGACTGAACTTCTTTTTCCTTCATTTTCTCTTTCTTTGTAGCACTTTTCCCTTTTTCTGTTGTAGTAATCTTCTTCTTAGCCAGCGATTCTGGCACTTTCATTTTCTCACTGTGAGAATCCTTTGGCGATGGCTCTTTTCTCTTCCCGGACGTGGCTGGCTTGTCATGAGCGTGCTTGGAGCATGGCTCAATCTAGGTGATGACCACGACAGGGGCTCGCTTTTCCGGTGCGGCTACTTTGCCTTTGCCACGAGTGACGGGAGGAACCATCGTTGTGTGGAACCAGAGAGAAAATAAGAAGGTAGGGCTAGAAGAAGCAAGCTTCACAAATACCTTGGCAGCTAAAGGGAGTGTTGAAGAGCACTTGCTTGGGGCGAAGGAGCGACAGGGTTAGAGTGTCGACCTCGCGCGGACGAGACGGGCGCACAAGGGCTCCAGAGGGAAAAAGACGTGGAGAGAGAGAAAGAAAGTTGGTTGATAAAACAATATTCCGCACAGGTCAATAAAAGGGAGAAAGAGTTGGGAGATTTTATATATAACACCATTTTGTTTGGAAAATTTTGAAATACCCTTTTATTAAGATATTAACGGTTTAGAGCTTATAATGGAGATCCGGAGGTTCCGGAGGGATGGGACACCATGGGACGCGTTGCCCCAGGAAAATAAGAGAAAATTCGGAGACTCCGAGGGCAGGAGTTGGAAAGGGGCGCGATGCCCTGAGAGAAGATTGGAGGGGGCGGAATGCCCAAGAAGTGTAAGGGGACCCAGAGATCCCGAGGATGAAGATGAATAAGATGGGAAATGTGAAAGATCTGGAGGTTCCAGAAGGCGGGGGAGATACGGGTCCGGAAACCCGTGGAAGAAGGCATGCAAATGCATGTGGATGCAACAGAATGGATGTGATAAATGCATGGAATGCATGAGATGCAAATAACATGAGGGGTGAGAGGATAAGATCCTCCTTCTCGCCCGACGGATGGCCCATGTGGAGGAATCGGTCATAGACAAGAGTGTGGATGAAGTAGGATGGAAAATAGAGCGGGTAGTGGAAGGCCCCTTGACGGTAGAATGATCGCCCCTCCACAGCATCGAAAGTATATAGCCAATTGGCCCAACGGATAAAATCAAAGCCCATGACGAAGCTTCAACAATAAATGCCAACTCCCTTGCAAGGTGAAGAACAATAGTGTGAGGGAGTCGAATAGTTGGAACGGAAAGCATCGTGTTGCCCAGGGATTGCGGCGTATAAGAAATGTTGAACAAAATGGGCATTCGCCCTTTGACAAAATGGGACAAGGGGTGCCCTGCCCAGCCCTGAGACATGGACTTATACGGCATCAAATTTTGACATTTTCTTTTAATGAGCAGCAGTAGGGACTTGGCCTCTTCAACCATGCTCGACATGAAAACATGGATTGGCATCCGGTAAATAAATTCTTTCATCTTGAATGGCACGGCCATGGCCAAATCCTTCTTGCCTGGCTCTTAGTCATCTTCGACACATATACTCAAAGAAATACACCCATTCTGAGCGGTAGAGGAAGATGAGGTGGAGGCGAAAGGCTCCATGGGTGGTGGTGTAATGGAAGATGTTAGAGAAAGGGTGAGTGGAAGCGGAGGTTCAAACACATCAAGCTTCTCCCCTTGCCCGGAGGTAGTCGGGGTTGGCTCGAGTGCAAAAATAGATGGGTCCTGCTCGGGATCTGCCATGGGTTTGGGTAAAGGGTTAAGTGATGGAGTAGGGGTAGTTGGGTTAGGGGTTAAAGGTATAATGGAGGGCCAAGGTGACAGTGATAGAGGGTTAATGGAGGAGGGTTCGGTGGTGGGCTCAGCGAAGGCCGATGGCGTGGAGGCTAATGGTATAGCTAGTGGAGGTGTAGTTGGTGAAAGTGTGGCGCAGAGGAAACGCCGAATGGGGCATGTGGAGTTAGGGGTAGGAGAAGACTCATGATGCACTGGCATGGGTGATTGGAGTATTGACCCGTCATCGTAACACCAATGAGTCTTAAAAATGGGTGTTGGATTGAGGACGGTGGCATCGTCCCGAGCAGGGGGTTCATCTGATAATGGAGGGAGAGGAAAGCGAAGGAAACTCGAAAGGGGTGCCTGTAGAGCTTCATCATGTGCCATCTTGAATTCTTCATTTGTCGGCTCTTCATTGTCTAACTCAAGTGGACGCCGTTGTGGATGCGTATATGTGGGTGGTGGAATGTAATGGTATTACGTATGTGGAGGCAGAGGGCCATATGAGTGAATGGGGCGAATGGATGGAGGATGGACGACGTCCTCTTGATCGTTGCAATCCGTCGGTTCTTGCTTGTCGAAGCTGTCGATGCCGTAGTCATCTCTCCTGTCCTTCCAATCTCTCTCCATCTTTGTAATGTCGTTCAGAATGGCGTGAAGGGGATTGATTGGAGAAGGAGGAGGAGGAGCGGGCCGTGTGCTTGCAATCCTTTTAAGTTGTTCCTCCACAAACCTCACGAGTCTAGTCTAGGCACTCATTCGGGTCTCTTCTGCACTTTTCTCTTGGCTTGGAAATGTGGGTTTCGCTTGCCTCTTCACCCCTTTGTCGTGTAGTTGCTTCAGTTTTACCAACTGGCTCCTATCCAGTTGGTCTCCAACTCTTATACCTTCATCTTTCTTTGTCACTCGTGTGGGCTTCGCACTTCATTGGACCTTTTTCATTCCTTCTTTGAGTTGAAGGAACAGACCGATGCTGGCAAGGGCTTCTTCTATCTTCAGGCAAAGAAGGGGAGGAGCTGTGTGTCTCTCTCTGCCAGAGATTCTTCTAACAAGGGGTGAAAAACTTAAGTTTTCTAGGTGGTCTCATCCAAAGGCAGTGTCTCTTAGGGCTTCCCGATGGAGCCCAATTTCCATCCGTCTCTCCCCCCGAAGCAAATGGCGATTTCTCCAAAGTTAGAGGAGGAGATCAGGATTCTTCCGGAGAATTGCCAGTCGACCGCCGAATTGATGATGGTGGCTAATATCGATGATTATCCCTCCCAGGCAGTGCCACCGCAAGGTAAGAACCTTAGGGTCTTGCATTATGCCTCTGGGTTGGGCAGGTAGGCCTCCTTCTGAGGGTTTAATTTCTGTTGCTTAGATTCGAGGTGGACGAATGACGAGCGGGAGCAACTGTTGGAGCAGGAGATAGCCAACTTGGAGGAGACGCCTGCTCTGAGTGAGCCCCGATCCTTAGGGGTCCCCTCCTACACCCAAGATAAGGGCAAGCAGAAGGCCCAGGATGATGTCCCCAAGCACCGTGGGGCCAAACACAAGGACCTTGGGGAGCCGCTGTTGTTGTCTTCCATGAAGGCCCTGATGGTGTAGATTCTATTTAAAATCCACGTAAGAATAAAAAAAATAAACAAAGCATGAATAGGTGGAGACGGGTGATAGGCCACCCGAGTAGGAGTAGAAGGAGGATGAGAAGAATGCGGTGCGCCCTCAATAATGCCCTTAAGGGCTTAGATTTACTGAGGGGTGAGATGATCTAGTGCATGAAGAACTTGGGAGACCTTCTCATCGTGGGGAGGAGATGGTCCCGAAGGAATAGAGGCTCGCAATTGAGGCAAGGGACCATGAGATTGGAAATTGCTCATGGGTTGGGCAAAACCATAGGAATGAGGATGTGGACCTTTGAAAGAATTGTGGTGAGAATTATGATGAACATGTTGAAGTTGAGGGGTGTAGGATGTGCTAGGTTGTGCATCCTCATGATTGTAATTAGGATTAAATATGTTGGTTTGATTATCAAAGCGAAGTATCATGCCAATAATCAATATTTAATCAAAATATTTTACAAGAATAGCAAACAAGTTGGAATGTTACGCTTGATTTTTTTTGTTGAATCTTGGTGGATTAAATGATTTTATCAAAGTTGATGTGATCCACTCAAGGTCAAGAATCTAGTTTCAAATATTTTTGCTCCAATGCCAACTAGGTTGAATCTCACCACGAATTGGGCCAACTAAACTTGGGGACTTCAAAGGTACAATCTGCCCAAGCTTCCGTGAGGGAATTCATGGGTGCGGGGACTTATAGAGGCCTCAGTTTAGAAATTTTCGATCCAAAGAGATGGAGTGCTCAATGGAGAATCCTTCCTTAACCAAGAGAGGGGTATGGTTCCTAGAAAATGTTGAAAGAGGAGGGCTCCCAAGTCAATGCAAATGCCAATACAAATGCTAATGCAAAAGAATATAGGAACACCAAACAGAATGATACAAAGGTGAACAATGATATGCAGTGATGGTATATGCAACAGGAATATCAAGGAATGATAACCCTGTAAATAGTGAATGCAAACACACATGACATGGGAATGCAACAAATAAATAACAGATCTTATTAGTTCTTTCGATATGCAACGACACATTCAGCTGTGCATATGTGTGATCACATTTAGTGATGATGATTCTTCAGTTTTGCGTATTCTATGAAGATGAATTACGGTTAGCAGAATATGATGACCAACAAATGAACATAAGATTTAGTTTATTTGTAGCGCTAGATTCAGTGTTCTGTTGTGATGAGTTGGTAATATCATGGTACATAGAAGGCAGTGTGTGGCTGAATGCATTTATCACCATGACTCGTGTCATTTGATTTTTCGTAAGTTGAACTTGTAGATCTTATTAACTAGAGCGACATGTGATTTTTTATTTTATGTCGCGCGCACGTATAGTGAGTTTTCATTTCAAGTGCAGCCCAATAAAGTCAAAACTTTTAAATGACTTTTCAAGATTATATTATATTATATGCATATATGATTTTAAAGAAAAATTTTGATGTGATTGTGAGAAGATGGACCAAGTGAGAGAATGTTAGGTTTTACCCAATATTAATAGTCCACTTACCATTGTTATTGGGTCGCACAATACGCTCAATCTAGTCGAAAGGATATGGTTAATGGGCCCAACCCGTATGTGGCCGATGAATTCCGATATGCTATCGTACCAATCTCTATCGACCTATGCCTTTTTTTGTGACAATTTTTCTACTTCCTGTCTCGCAAGAGGATCGAATCATATATCGTATCGATGACTCGACGTATCGATTTTCTCCTGGTACAATATGATACGGCCGACGCTTATTGATACAATACGAGTCATTGAACCTTGGGTTAGATATGCAGCAAGAATCTAACATAACAACCCCGGATGGATCCCCATGGAAATACCTTCAACTTTATACTATGAGAGGCACTTTGACAACCCACTATGCAAAGCATAACGACATATTTGCTGGTTCCACGTCAAGTTTCGTTGACAACGGTGTAAATCTACTATGATAAAATGTCGATGAAGGGGCCGGATAGACGTGACAATATACTTAATTTGAGTTTTCTCGTTCGAGAGGTGAAGGGCGAACAACTTGTTCGAGTGGAGGTGAATGACACATTCGCCCCCTAACTCACTTGATTACCAAAGAGGCCGTAATTGAATCAGGTTTGGATTTGTGATATGTGGCTCCTCTTTTGCCGTTGTTATTGCAGGTCGGCTCCATTCTCTGCATTGGGGATGGCAAGATTTGAGGCCTCATCGATTTTTGATCATGTTGGGGGCAAATTAAGACTGCGGTAAATTTTAATTCAATCCCAATCTAGTTTAATATATGTTTTTTTTTTTACTTTTCTTTCAATCGTAACCTATCTTGACTTAAATCTGATAGTGTTCAAACCTTAAATTAAATTAAATTCAGGTCAAAGCATGTTTATTAGATTCTACTTATGATCCGATTGATCCATTACTGTCACTAGGAACAAGGTCCATGAGACCTATCAGGCTGAGCCCAATTGGAATACAAGTATGAAAACATAAAGCCAGCACTGCACTTAAATACATCGCCAACTCTTACAGATGGAGAGTAATCCTTGCAACACACACACACACACTCTTGGCATGCAATTACATTACACCTCCTCCTTGTTGCGGGGAGAGGAGTTATTATGAGTTATGAGGCACTTCTAATGGATGTGGGGACAAGAAAATGACCCAATAAATAAAAAAGAGTGTGTAAATATGATGTGCGACAGATGTTATTAGTCTAAACTCGAAAGTCTAATAAGATGGAAAGTGTTGGGGTTAACCCCATTTGAGTGGCCCAGCCAGCGCATGCCGACACTCTCATGTCCTCATGGCCATCAACTTGAACATGCAATATTTTTCATCTACAAAAAAAAAGAGAGAAAAAAAACTTCAAAGTACCAATGAAACTCTGGCTGCTCTCAAATCTTTCTATTCACGAACTGAATTTGCTTGCTTCAGAAACGGGCTCTCAATCTCTTTCTCTTTTTTTTTCTTCTCTCAGCCTTTCTCTCCGAATTCTCTTCAACCCGAACTACTCAATTTTTCTCTGAAACTCTCCTACACAGCCCTCTCTTCTCTCGGCAGCAGCAACTGCACTTCTCACAGCAACATAGACCTTCGAAGGAGAACACTTCAATTTATAGAGCAGAGAATTCGCCTCTTCCTAAAAATCAAGTGACCTTGGATCACATGCCAATAATTTGAATTCGAATCCACGTGGGCACTCCGAGCTTTGCTTTATGAAGACCGAGCCTTGGCTTTAATAAATTCGAGCTTTGTTGCCAGAGGCTTGACTCAGCTTCATGCTCGACTCAGCTTCATGGCGTCCGAGCTTGATGCAGAAGTCCGAGCTAGTTCGAGTTTAGTTGCCAGTCCGAACTTAGTTGCGAGCTTACCCCGAGCTCAATCTGAGCTTAGTTGTCACAAGTAGTCCGAGCTTGGTTTCATTGACCCCGAGCTTTAAGCTTCCTTAGTCGTCGACTTCCGAGCATGATCTAAGCTCTCTTTTCCTTCTTCTTCTTCTTCTTCTTCTCTCAGACTCTACTCCTTTCTGATGTCCGAGCCTTAAGCTTCATGAAGTCCCAGCTTATGGTCGCTCGGCTTAGACCGGGCTTGTTGAACTGCTGGCCTTAGTGCACGAAGGAACATGGCAACCTACTTTGTGTGAACTCTGCATCGGAGCTAAAGTGTATGAGCTTGGGGTCGACTCTGAGAGTCGACACCTTCATGCTTCAATTGCTCAGACAGAACTCTTGTTCAAAAGAGTCGACCCTTTGAGTCGACACTTTCTGGCTTTGGACACAAAATTGCGTCGACTCCATTGACTTGTCTCTTGATCACTGGCCTTGTTGCGTCGACTCTGGACTTCATTGCGTCGACCTTACTTGAGTTCCCAGCTCAGCTTCTGCTGGAGACCAGAGGTTTCTGAACGTGGCTCTTTCTGAACTGTCAACATGTTCTTCAAGAATTCACATGTGTATATGCAACATTAAAGCATGACATCATCAAAGCATGAAATGACTCACTAATGAGTCATAGTGTTTGACATCATCAAAATCCCAGGGTCACAACATTCTCCCCCTTTTTGATGATGGCAACACTATGAGTCATTATGTGACAATATGACCAAATTCATGGCATGCAGTAAGAACTTAACATTAGCATTCTCTTCAACCTGAACACACATCTCCCTATAATTAATGACTCAACACCCAACTTCTCCCCCTTTGACATCAGCAAAAGGAAGAAAGTTTGAGAGTAAAAGGAAGATAGTTTGATACCACGTGGGAGAGCTTGGAGATGATCAATTGAATTGCATATGAAACTTCTACCCCTTAATAATTTAACTTCAGAAATGCATACAGAGTGGAGACTTTCTCTCCCTTTGACATATGAGCAGAAAAATTGACCAGATGCAAGTATGACTCAGGTGGGAAGATCAATGTAGACAAGTATGTTCTTGAAGCCACATTCCAAGACATGATCAGAGTAGTAGAAATGGACTAGAGTGGATATAAAACAGCATGTAGAAGTGGCTAGATTTTAGTAAGCATAAGGAATTAGAAGGATTGAACCATAGCAAAAATTTCAAACTTAAATAATTCAAGAAAATTCTCAATCTGTGTAATGACCCAAGATCTAGATACCGGGAGCGACCCGATACCATTCGAATCCTGAACTGCCACCCACAGGCTGGGAGGCCCGAAAGGGTTAAAGGGATGGTGTGGTCATGCATCGAAATTCTAAACAATAGTAGGAAAATAAATCGACATAATCTTCTCTTTGTCGTTCTTCTTGAACCCTTCAAACCAAGCAGAAGCTCTGCTTCCTCAAGAAGGATGGTTACTTTGAATGTGGAAAAGATGAAGGTGTGAGTTTGAGGGTGTCAGAGTTCTATCAGTGCATCCATGGCCGCCTAGTCCATGTGGGTTTGATCATAATACTTGGCATGGATCACGATTCCTTGGAGATGCCATGTTGAGATAACCGCTCTCATGCCAATGGAAATATGAGAAGTAAGTTTGGAAAGCCAGGGCAACTTTGAAAACCTTCTCAGACTCGGAAAAAGAGGGTATGACTTATGGAAAACCCAGAAGAAGAAATGAGGATGAATTTATACATGAGGATAAAAAGAACAAGAAAGATCGACTTACGAGCTGTGATTGGATCCTCTCACTTAGGTGCCCCTCAATGTTGGAGACTCTCATGAGGCCACCGCCAGGTCTACTCTTCTTCACAGAGCAAGAAGATTCACCTTTCATATCAAAAGTAAGAACTTTACCCTTCCCTCCTCTCTATTGAAAGCCTTAACTTTCTCAAACCAATTTCTGATGCTCCTTAACAAGGCAAGCAGAGAGGGGTATTTATAGGATGGAGAATGTGAAAAGTCACATGGGAAGGGTGACTAGGAGCCGTCAATGTTGATTTTAATGGTAGATTCTCTTTGAAAAAGATGACCATGATGGGACACCACCTTTCACTTTGAAGTGACATTTTGTCGTATGCTGTGTTTTCTTCCATCTTGTGAATTATCGTTTGGTGTATTGATTTATCCCCTGTACAGTTGAGTGTGATCTTATGTTTTGTGAATTATTTTTATTTTTACTGTGCTAACAATTTGAGCATAGGACAAAAAAAGAGAAAAAAGAGTGAAAGAAACAAAAGAAGAAAAAAATAATAATGATGAAGAGCTTCATCGATCGGGACATAAGCACTAAGTCCCACCTTGGTCCCCACGGTGATTGCATCCCACTGTGTTGTGCATTTTACTATATAATACCTACACTATTAGACCATGTCAAGGACTTTACGACTTAGGTAAATCTGAAATTCGAGTTCCCCTCTAACAAAAATAGTGATAATTTCAGAGGAGTTTTGACAGCACAGATAGGCCATTGAGTTGCTGTAGTATGAGGACGATGATTCCATTTGGTGAGTTGATGTGTGGATAAATGGCCTCCGACTTAGTATTGGCTCACGGAATCGGTATCCTGACTCATCATTAGCAACTCAACAAGATTATCCTTGATGACTTTCTATTTTAATTTATTTTAATTTTTTCTTTAAACCTAGCATGCATTCATGTAGGACTTTGAATCAATGTTTGAAAATCATTCTGATAAGTTGATTTTGAGAGTCATAATGATCTTAATGTTTAAGATGTGAGATATTCATTGTTGAATTGAATCCTCAGTTGTCTGGTCGCTGTTTTGGGCTGTTTTCTCGAAAACTCCTTGTTTGGATTTCTATCCTCTTTTTCCTTAGATACGCCTTGGTTGCAGCATGTCCACATGGCTAGTAACCGCTCTCCAATGGCGAAACCCACTGGTTGGTGACCGGGGTACTTCCACCGCGCTGGAAGATGATCATTCCTTTATCGCCTTTGTGCCCACATGCACATTTTCATTCTCATTCTCATTCTTTTATCCAAATATTGTTGTTTTCGTTAGACTCCCAAGATTGCGTCATTTCAAGATTTGGATTTAATTCTCATCAAGTGCTATTGATTGCGTGTCTCATCACACCTTGGCATATACTTTTCAGTTCACTACGCTCCCTTGCAAAGCAGACACCAAGGCGGGGCAGATGTAGACACGTTAAATTTAACGTCATTTTGAGCACATTTCATATCGCTTTTTTCGCATTGACCGAGGTCGCCTGCCGCAACACGTCGACCGGGGCGTAGACCTCGGCCCGCTCAAGGAATTCGAGCCCCTGGTGGGCCTCCAGGGGCCCCAGGAGATCCGTGCCGAACCCCACCGCGACACCGGCGTCCCGCAGGGCTTCCAGCCCTTGGCGCATCCGTTGCTTCACCGGCTTGAGCTTCGCCAGCGACTGCGGCGCATAGCCCAGCGCCTCGCCATGACGGTCGATGGCGCTGACCACGGACAGGGTCGGCACGACGAAGACGCCGGCCGCCGCCGCCAGGCGCGCCGTATCAGACTCGATCATCGATGCGTGCTCGATACAGTGCACGCCCAGGCCGATCGCGCGACGGATCGCCGCGTCCGGATGGATATGCGCCGTGCAATAGGCCTCGGCCCGGGTCACCTCGTCGACGATGGCCGTGATCTCCGCGTCCGAGAACTGCTGCGCGGTCACCGCCCCCGCGATACTCGTGACCCCGCCCGAAGCCGCGAACTTTATGAAGGACGCCCCGCGCCGGAGGGTGTCGCGCACGGCCCGCCGCACCTCGGCCTCGCCATCCACGCACAGGGCCACATGGCCCGCCGACTCGCAGCCGCACGACCAGCAGAAGTCCGACGGCGCATGAGCGTGGGGATGGCGGAAGTCGCCATGGCCACCCGTCTGGCTGAGCATCCGACCGCAGTAGAACAGGCGCGGTCCCTGGATCCAGCCCTGCTCAAGCGCCAGCCACAGGCCATAGTCGGCGCCGCCGCAGTCGCGCACGGTGGTGAAGCCCCGCATCAGGGCGCGGTTCAGCATGGCGTGCGCCCGATGGGCGAGCAGGGTCATCGGCCGCTGGTCGTTGAGCCCGAGATTGACCTCCATGGCATAGGCATGGACGTGGGCGTCGATCAGACCCGGCATCACCACCAGGCCCTGGCAATCGATCACCGCCGCCGACCCGGCCGGAGGCTTGCCGGCGGACACCTCCCGGATGCGGTCGCCCTCCACCACCACGACGGCGCCTTCCAGCAATTCGGCCGAGCGGCCGTCGAAGACGCGGGCGTTGACCAGGCTCAGGATTGTCATGCGGTGGCTCCGTTGAGGCGCCGGCCGCGGTCGCGCCGGACTCCGCTGGCCGGGTCGTTCGACCGGTCAGCCGACGATGATGGAGGGCAGGCTGGCGTAGACGGCGTCGATCAGGCGCGCGGCGCGCTCGCCGAGGGCGAGGGCCGGCCAGTAACGGTTCATGCAATAGCTGACCGAAAGACGGTTCTGCCGGTCAGCCATGGCGAAGCTGCCCCCCGCGCCCGCCGTCCCGAACGCCTTGGAGTTCGGCCCGACGTAAAAGAAGTCCGGGTCGTTCACCAACAGCCCCAGGGCGGTGCGCATGGGCGTGCCCCAGACGGCGCACGGCTCGCGCCATTGCACCTCGGTCATCAGGTCGATGGTCCGCGGCGACAGCACGCGCCGACCGGCGATCTCGCCGTCCATGGACGCATAGGCGAACAGCTTGCCGCAGGCCCGCGCGTTGCCGCCGGACTGCTGATATGGAAGGCTGGCCCGCTCCTCGGGGGTGAAGTCCTTCGCCGGATCGCCGCGCGCCTTGAAGAAGCGCGCCATCACCGCCGCGTCCGACAACGCCCCCGCGTAGAAGGCTTCGCGGTCGAAGTCCTGGCTGAAGCGGGCGATTTCCGCATCGCCCATATGAATGTGGAAGTCGACGCCCAGACCCTCGGTGACCTCCCGGCGGAAGAAATCCCAGGCCGGCTCCCCCGAGGCGCAGGCGATCAGCTTCTCCAGGATGTGGATGATGCTGACGGTGTGATAGACCCCGCGCGTTCCCACCGGCCATTCCGGCGCCTGGCGGGCGATCAGAAGACGGCCGATGGGTGCGCGCTCGATGATGAGACGCGGTGGAAGCAGATCATGCCGGCCCTCGGGGACCGGATCACGGTAGAGCGGGTGCGGTCGTTGCGGCAGGAGATGCCGCCGGAGGAGTTCGCCCGTGAGCTGATGGTGTGGTGGGAGGACCCGCCGGACGATGAGGATGTGGGCCCGTTCGGTCCGCACTGGAAGCGCCAGGCCATCAAGGACGCGAAGATGCCGAAGCCGCGGTGTCTGGCGCTCGCGGTGTCACCGTCTGGCCACTCGTCCATCGCCGCGGTTGGCGACTACGGCGACGACGAGACGAAGGTGATTTTCCCGGCTACGAGCTCGAAGAAGAAGGCGAAGGGTGGCAACCGACCGGGGCGTACGTGGGTGGTTCCGGAGGCGGTGAAGCTCGCGAAGAAGCGTGGCCTTCGTGTGGCGGTGGCGAAGTATGGCCCCGGGAAGGACTTGGTTCCGGAGCTGGTGGAGCTCCTCGGGGAAGAGAACGTGATCATCGCTGACATGGAGGCGCTGAAGGATGCGTACGCGAGTCTGTACGATGGGATAACGGAGAGTCATTCCGTCTTTCATGATGGCTCGAAGGAGATGAACGACGCGGCTCGTCGCGTCGTGAAGCGGATGAGTGCCGGTAGATTCCTCCTCGGGGGGAAGAAGGAAGACGAGGACGGTTCGATGATCGAGGCCGGAGCGCTGGCACTGTGGGGTTCTGAGCAGCCTGAGGCAGAGGCTGTCATGGAGCCGTGGTTCTCGATGGGGCTCGGTGATGACGAGTGACCCGCGGCGAAGTCTTCGTGATCATGCTCCTCGGGTTCGTCGCGGTCATCGCCGGCGCGACATGGATCCTCGGCCCGCTAGCTCTGGTCGGAGCCGGCCTGGCTCTGGCTGTGTTCGGCCTCGTAGTCAACATGAAGGAGTGAACCGGTGGGTAGTCTGCTGAGCTCGATACTCCGCCGGTCTCCTGGCGTCGAGAAGCGGTACACCGTCAACGACTATGCGAAGTGGTTGGAGAACTACGGCGGCGGGTGGGTGTTGCCGGCGTCTACGTCGTCCGATGAGGAGACGATCGAGTCGAGCTTCGTCGGGTTCGTGCGGGGTGCGTACAAGCGAAACGGCGTGGTGTTCGGGTGCATGCTGGCTCGGATGATGCTGTTCTCGGAGGCGCGCTTCACGTTCCAGCGCATCCGGGATGGCCGTCCGGACGAGTTCCACGCCGGTCCGGCTGGCGCTCTCCGTCCCCTCGATCGCCCGTGGCCGAACGGTCGCACGGGCGCTCTCCTGACCAGGATGATTCAGGATGCCGACCTCGCGGGGAACTTCTTCGCAGCCCGGGAGAACGACCGGCTTCGGCGGCTCCGCCCGGACTGGGTGAAGATCATCCTCTCGGCACCTCCGGCTGAGGCTGTGGAGTCCGACGTCATCGGCTACGCGTACTACCCGGGTGGTGCTGGTAGCGGTGTGGACCCACGCTTCTACACCGTCGAGGAGGTGGTGCACTGGGCTCCGATCCCGGACCCCGAGGCGCAGTACCGCGGCATGTCGTGGCTCACTCCGACCATCCGGGACATCGAGGCTGACGAGGCCGCAACGGAGCACAAGCTGAACTTCTTCCGCAACGGTGCGGCGCTCGCGACGGTGTTGACCCTCCCGGACACCCTGACGGAGGAGCAGCACAAGAAGTGGGTCCGTAAGTTCCGCGCATCGCACCAGGGGACCCGGAACGCGTACGAGCCGCTGTTCCTCGGTGGCGGTGCGGACGTGAAGACGATCGGGACGAACCTCCAGGAGTTGGACCTGAAGATCGTTCAGGGTGCCGGTGAGACTCGCGTTGCGATGGCGTCCGGTGTACACCCTGTCATCCTCGGCATGTCGGAAGGGCTTTCCGGTTCGTCGCTCAATGCCGGCAACTTCTCGGCAGCTCGACGGCTCACGGCAGCCCCCCCACCACAAGCTCGTCATAATCAGGAATCGGCGTGCCAAACTCGTCGTAGCAGTTGCTCACGATCACCCGGCCCTTTCGGTGTAGATTTTCCTTTTCCCTGGGTTGAGGCAGTTGCCCCTTTTTGTAACTCTTTCACCTTTTGAATGAAAGACTTTCTTCTTTTTCGTAAACTCTGGAACCTCTGGGATCTACCACGTATTTTGCTTCCTCTGCCTACATTGAGATCTCCTGGGGATACGGAGCAGCGCCTCAGGGGTTACCCCGAAAAGGCGCGACCTTCGGGAATCATCGCTTCGGTTTCTAAAGGTGTGAAGAGGTGGTAGGACTCCTCCCTCCTTTGGGGAACTTCATCCTCGTTCTATAAATAGCGACTCTCACTAGGCCTCTAGGGCATCCCTAGTTCGCTGAGACACGAAGAGGTCGTTCCTGCGTGATGTCTTCGGAACAGTCTGGTACTTCATTTGATGACGGGTCCTTGCAGATCCCGCGCTAGTGCCTGCGACTTCAGAGGGAACCGCTGCCGGCGCCTTGGCCAGCATGGCTGGCACCAGGGGAGAACAGTGGCGACACCCCTGAGCAATACAGGCTCGGGTACTTGGATGGTTGGCAGGAGACCTTGGAGAAGGTCAACCGTCTGTACTCTGGCAGGGGGATCCTGCTCCTTGAACCAGATAAGTTTTGTCCCTAAAGGGACGGGACATCTCTTTGTAATCTTCCCTTTTGCTTATGAATAAAGGTTCTTTTCTTCCATCTTCTCCCTGTGCTTGTGACGTGTGATTGTTTTCCCATCAACTTTCTGGATATGTAGGCACGTGATGAGGTGACTCTCCTAATCTGGAGGGAGCGTCTTTTGCCCGTAGATGATAGCGAACGAGACATTCGGCCTTGCATGCCAGTTTGCAGACATGGCCGACGTAGGGTGCTGACCTCCATAATGGGTTGGCCTCGTTGCTCCACTGCCTCCCGCCGCTGAATATCTCTGGGGTCTGTTGACACCTATTTTTGTCCCACAAGTTGTGTTATTTCTCTTATTTCTCATTTTGATGTCTCGATTAACCGTTATTTTGGAGCCTTCATTGGATGGATTTCGAGCCCATTTTATCATTCCCTAACCTTTGAGCTTTGGGGATTTTGATTCTGTTGAGCCCTGGAGGTTGTTTCCTTCATTTCCGACCTCCCTAGTTGACTTAGGGCCCATTTAGGTCGACTTCCATCAAGCATTCAGCCCCTTTTGCTACACAGTCTTGAACACGATTTTTTTCATCCCCTTATGCTCCTCTATTCATTATGTGCCCTTCACAAAAGTTGATCGTTGTTTAAAGCCCTAGATTTTCTTCTTCTACACCACAGTTATCCACCGATTTCAAGTTATTTATATTTTTCTGGCAGACTACACTGTCCACCCACGAACCTAGGTTTTTTTCTCTATTGTTGCCCTATTTTATCCCTCTTCTAATCGTCTTCTCATCTTGCTCTCTTCATGAAAGTTGTTCAATCTTTTGTTATCTACGATTTCTTCTTCTACATCTTTCACTAGTTCTACACCATTTTTGAGATATGCTCTGATTGGTAGAATCAACTACGTCTTGCCCAGAAAATAATCTCCATCAGCCTAGCGGTCCTGGGAAGATCGCTAGGTGATGGTGGCGATCTTTCCAAGATCGTTAGGCCCCAAACAATGCCCCTTTTGATACATTTCACCTCCTGAAGTCTTGTGGTTCTCCCAAGACCGTTTGTGGGTACCCTTGCGGTCCTCCCGTGACCGTTAGGCTTCGTATGCGACCCTGCGATAGACCATTTGCCAGACAGAGAGTCCTAAACTTGCTGAACTCTAATTTCTTCACTGTAAGACTCCTTGGAGACCTTGTTTAGTCCATTTTCTCAAAGAGGAAGCTTCCATATCAACTCTAATTTATTAAGAACTCTTATTCTTACTATTACGCTTGTCTATATTCCCCTGTAACCCAAACATAACTAAAACATATCCAAACTGCTGCAATCAGTGACAATATTAAAGCAACTGATACGGGTGTGTTATTGCAAGCAAAATTCTGGCCACATCTAAAGGCTAACATTTGAAAGCATTTTGATAACTGAAAGACTACTTTAATCCCATTTTCTGCTGCAGCTTCATGATTATGATCTAGACATGAAGAATTTGACATCGGGTTTCGGAATCTGGAAGAGCTTGTACGCTTATAAATTTTTATTCACAATGTTGACAGGGTGAGATTGGGGATGGGAAAGATATTCTTGTGAGGGTGCACTCTGAATGCCTTACTGGAGACATTTTTGGGTCAGCCAGATGCGACTGTGGCAAGCAACTAGCACTTGCTTTGCAGCTTATTGAGAAAGCTGGGAGGGGTGTGTTGGTGTACCTTCGCGGACATGAAGGGAGGGGCATCGGGCTAGGTCATAAGCTCCGTGCTTACAACCTTCAGGATAGGGGGCGTGACACTGTGGAGGCCAATGAAGATCTTGGGTTGCCTGTGGATTCACGGGAATATGGCATCGGTGCGCAGGTAGCTGGCTGTGAAATCTTAGAGTCTTTCATTTTTTTCTCCATTTTGAAAAATTATTATATTGGGCACCTTAAATTTAAACATACTTTCAAGTGCTAGCAAAGAACAATTTTTTATCTGCTGTTGTAGTTTAGTCGATGTGTCTGTCTACTGAGCCTTCTGTCAATTTCGTATGCATTTTTAGGTTATTTGCACACCAGCCATAGCTTCAAGTCATGCCAAAGAAACACTTAATATTTTCAAAATTATGCTACATTTTTTCAGATGCTACGGGATCTTGGTGTCCGAACAATGAAGCTGATGTCCAATAACCCTTCTAAGTACATTGGGCTCAAAGGTTATGGTTTGAGCGTGATTACCAGGGTTCCTTTATTAACACCAATAACAGCAGAGAACAGGAGATACATGGAGGCTAAGCAGGCAAAGATGGGGCACGTTTATGGACCTCAATTCACTGGGCAGTTGAGGAACATGTTTGATGGAAATGGTGGTGTTGGGGGGAAGCATGAAACCACATGATGCTTATTGCTTCAGGGAAGAAATCTTATGGTTACTCGTGAAAACGACATTGAAAACCTCATGTGCAAGGGTGGAATTCCACTGATGCAATTTTCACAAAGATGCCCAGGATGGGAGTACAGGCAAACCGTGGAGACAAAATAGGTTTTGGGGTAAGTTGAAGTGAAACTCTTGATTCCCAAGTGTTAAATACATAGTTGTTAGTCAACAGAGTGTGGCAATTCAGAAAAAAAGCTGACTATTTTGATCTGACCCTCAAAGCTAATAAATGTTTCCGTGCCCCATAAGGAGCTGTGGCGTTTGTACCTATTGATAACATTTGTTGCCTCCTGATAGCCTTCCCTATGATTCACAGTTTCCTTGTTGCTTTCCCGCCCTTAAGCTGTCAGAGAACACATTGTTGTAAAATGAGATGGTTATTCTTTGAATCATATCTTCAGGCTGCAAGTGATGTATCTTGTTCTTGCTCTTTTTTATTATGCATTTGGATAATCGAATATGTCTGGTTTAAACGGTCATTACTCTGAGATGAGCCCTTGGGATTTCGAAGCATTTCGCCATCAGTTTCTACCATGCAAGTGTAAATATGGTAGTCATAGTCTGCTATGTAAACTCTGTACATGTGCTTGTGGTATGTGATAAGGATATTCTCGTTCTGCGTTTTGGAGTATTTTGAAGGGGGGCTTGCGGTTGGGAGGAGAGTTTGTAAACCAAGGCTCTTGGCTGCAATGGATAAAATGTACTAGAATTTGTGGAGAGATGCATGGGAATATAAGGGGATGAAAAAGGGCTATGTTTAGGACTACACAGTAAAAGGAGCCGAATGCTTGATGAAAGTTGGCCTAAATGGGTCCTAAGTTGACTTGGAAGGTCAGAATCCAAGGCTCTAGAAATCATGATCTCCGAATTCCAAAGGCTAGGGAACAATAAAATGGGCTCAAAACCCATCCAAGAAAGGCTCCAAAATAATGGGTAATTTGAGACATCAAAAATGATGAATAAGAGAAATAACACAACTTGTGGGCTAAAAACGTGTGTCAACAGATGTCCCTCCTTGATGTCCACTTTGCAAGGGAACGAGTGAAAGCGACGTGGAGGTTAAATGGAAAAGAGATGGAGTGAAAGCGACAGCAATGTGGAATGGAGATGAAGCAGAGATGAAGCGGAGAGAATGCGATGTGGAATGGAGATGAAGCAGAGATGAAGCGGAGAGAACTGATAAGCGGGCATCAAGGTAAAAGACACCCATCGCAACCAACAGGCAACAGAAATTCTCCCGAAGACACCGAACCAACCACCAGGAATGATTGACAAGGATGAGACATGTCTGGAGAACTAAACTAAGAAAGGACAAGGAAACACGACCTTGGGGGACACAATCCACGGACAATGAGGGGATCGAAAAGGACACATCGTAAGAGCTGGAAAAGGAAAGAAAATTAAGATAAAATCCAGATAGGAATCTGACTGGCCAACCAGACCAAGCAGATAGATCAGAGAAAATGATCAAATTTAGAGTGGAATGAGGATCTCTTATCCAAGAAATTGAAGTGCAGTTAACCATTGCTGAGGAGAAATCTTGAGAGAATTACGAGATGCGAATGCTCAAAATGACATGATGCATATTGGGCTGAAATAAAGAAATCATCAAAATGAATGCAAAAAAAGCATAAAATAGAAAGTACTCAAGTATAATATTGCTAGACCAAGTAAAGATGGGGCCAAGAGACTATCTGCAACCACGGCGTGTGAGACAACGTCCATCATCCCCCACCTGACTCAACCAAGCGGCCTATCCAATGATTAACTGCATGCTCCTAGATCATCATCATTTTTGTCAAAGGGGAACATCAGATCCTAGAACACACAGAGAACTAGTCGGTCCTTGAGAGGCTATAATAATGTAGATACCATATAGTAATGTAACAATGAGGAGGGATAGAGAGTGATACCTGACTTACCTATGCAGGCGAAACAATATTTTTTTATTTTTTTGATTTTTATGGGGTTTTCAAATAAGACATCAACCAAACACGACATGAATATAAACATGAACATAACAAAACCACGAAGATGAATGAAACATAATATAATGATGATGGACAAAAAACAACGAAACATAGCTACTTATGCAAAACATCACATGAACAAGCAACAAGCATGAGTAGGATTGACAAACACGATGGGAGAAGGTAACACACACGCGATGGGACAGCATATGTGGTAGGACGAGGACATGGTGGGACAACAACAACACGTGTAGGGAGAAAAATATAGTGAGATGAAAACATGACAGACACGGGGGACAACAACATAGTGGGTGACGACCACGGAGGGACAAAAGACAACACGTGTGACAAAAGACAACCCGTTGGGTAACAACACATGACAAATGACACATATGACAGATACACTCTTCAATCAAAGCCCAAGATTAGATGAAGCAGAATCGTCAGGTTTGTAATCGTGAGGCAATGTCCTCTCATGGAGATGTGATGAGACAAGATAAGCAAAAGCTAAGAAGGACATGAGCTTCAAAGCCAATCGAGAGATAAGATCGAAGAAGAGAATAGACTAAAAAGATGAGGTGAACAAGAGGTAGAGTGAAAAGATAGAGAGCAAGGAAGCTTGAACTATAAAAATAAACTAAAAGGACACAAATGTAAAAATAAAAGTCAGCGCTCGGCGTTGATTCCCATCAAGCCCACTGTTGCACCAGTGAATATCAAAGAAAAGCCCAAAATAAAAGATTCTAAGCGTTGTAGCATTAAATTGAAGGTAGGCTATCAACTGGGGAGAGGCCTCGGCGCACAATTGCAGGGGCAGACCAAGTCGGTCCCCAGGGGCAGAAAAATGAGTAGGAGGGGCCTCGGTTACCGAGAGCCCTCATTATCAGTTCTGGGAGACTCGAGGCCATTGACCCATTCCCTTGTTATCCTATCTGCATACATGAGCTAGAAAAATTAAAAATGGGTTTTTAGGTTTTTGGCCTACCTCAGACGAGGGGGTTCCAGCCGCCTCCTCGGGTACTTCCTCGACCGTGTTCTCTCCATCATCATCTCCAGCTCCTCCCTAAGTTACAACAACCACCTTAGAAGGCTCCCAGCCTCGATTTGAGCCGGTGGCGCTTCCTCCTCCACTCGGTCAGCCAGAGTCACCGGCGTGTCCTCCTCGGCCATACGACGTTGGGACCGTCGCACTACCCTTTTCTTCACCATCCTTGTGTGTGGGTGTGGCAATGGGCGAGTATGCTAGACTCGATAGTGGTCGCTGGAGATGGCTCGCCGGAGGTGAAGGTTTGGAGTGTTTGGAATGTCTGAGTGAGAGAGGGAACAGTAGCCTCGAATTTTTTTGAATTCGCTTAGCACCTTGAGGTCGCGCGATGGACCGTTAGGATGTCTTTGGCTATCCTCTCTGGAATTTTTTCCCAAGGTTTCATACATTGGTGAATGTGAACCGCCTCAAGGGTAGCAGTCTATCGCTAGACCGTTACGCTCCCCTTGCAGTCTTGGCATGACTGTTTGGTTGTTGAATGTTGTGATGAGTTGAAATGCTATAATTGCTCCATGCCTTGTGTGCCTTTGCCTTATTCGATGCATCATGCATATTTTTCTATGACTTTATTATTGATGGCAAACCTCTTAATGGTCAAATCATGAACACCATCGCATCGCATCGCTTCCTTGCCACGCAGGTAAGTCAGGTAGGTATCTCGATCCCTTAATCCCTTAATGCATTACTAGATGGTATCTATGATATATTATCTCCAGAACCGGCTGGTCATTCATGTGTTTCGGGATCTGATGTTCTCCTTTAATAAAAATGATGAAGATCTAGGTACACATGTTTAATCGTTGGATAGGTCGTTAAGTTGGAAGAGTTGGGAGATGATGGTTCTATCTTGCATGCCATGGTTGCAGATAGTATCTTGACCCTAATTTGTCCGGTCATTCAATATTATTCTCGAGTATCTTGCTATTTTATGGTTTCTTTGCATTCATTTTGATGATTTCTTTTACTTTAGCCCAGCATACATCATACACATCTTTTGAGCATTCATGTGCCCTGATCTAGCTAGAGGTGTCTCAGTAAGGGTGGATAGCTGTGTATCCATGGTCTTAGATAAGGAGAGTCATTCCACTCTGAGTTGGAAGATTTTTCATCGGTCTATTTGCTCGGTTTGGTTAGCTGAGGATTCTTGTATGGACTTTAGTTGTTCGTCTCTTTATTTTTCTGCATATTCTGATCGCCTATCAGCCGTGCGCTCCAGTCGTGAGGTTGATCGTGTTTTATTTTCCTTAGTTGTTACTTCCTCCAAGAATGCATCATTCGGTTTGGCCATTCCTTGTGATTGGTTCGGTGTTTTCCAGAAGATTCCTATCGCTTGTTGGTTGAGGATGGGTGTCATTTACCTTAACGTCTACTTTTCAGTTTGCTTTGCTGCATTTTCGCCTCATCTCCTTGTCCTATTTTGCTTCTGCTTCACCTCCGCTCGCTCCCCTGCGCTCAGCGCTGGCGCTCGTGAGGTGTTCATCTGCGCCCTACCCCCCGCTGGCGACCCCTCAGCGTTCGGCTATCTGAACACGGAGTACCGGTCCCTCGCTCAGCGGAACAACTGGAACTTCATCGACCCGTTCCTGTCCGTCCGAGATGGCGACTTCTACAAGCCAGGGGCAAGTTCAGACGGTGTGCATATGACGGCTCAGACCGCGGCAACCGTAGGCTCCGAGATCCGGCGACACATCATCGCCCAGATCTCCATCCGACATGCGCTTTCGCAGAACTACTGAAATCATCCGATCCGCTTCACGGTCAGCGTTGCCCCAGAAGACCCAGTCCCTCCGCTGATATTCCCGGCCGCGGACGAATGCATGACCATGACCTCGATGTAGTCGCCCGCGGCGAGAACAACCGGGAAAGTCGTCGTCAACGGAATGGCAGCATCGGCCGTGCCAGTGCGTCGGGTGAAGGAACCCTGAATATCAGTGATCCCGTTCTTCCTAGCCTGGATCGTGCCGAGGCCGGTCGTGTTGTTGTTGTACATGGATGCGGTGATCTCGTACGTGCCAGCCACGGGGGCAATCACTCGACTGTTGTTACTGGAGTTGTCGTGCATGCTGAACGGGTCGGACACCTCCACATCCCACGACACCGCAGCCAACGAGGCAGTAAGGTTCTGGTTCGTAGATTTGCCAAGCACGCATACCACGCCAGGGGTAACACACACCCACGCGCGAGCGCGACGCTCATACGTCTGCTTCGTGTCCGTCTCATGGAACACCAGACCATCCCATGGCCCCCCAGAGAAACCCGCCCAGATCGTCGAGAACGCCGCCCGCTGCGTCGAAGTCCCCGCAATCCGGTTCCCGACAATGCCCGCATACTGGCCCACCAACGTCGGATCAACCGCAGTGTCCGGTGCGCCACCATCATCAAACTCCGGCTCACCCCGAGTGCCGTACGAATCCGCCGCCATGACTGCCTCCTAAACCGTCCACGCAATGTCAAGCGCCCCGGACAACCCGTCCGACGCAACCCCGTAGTTCACCCACTGGCCGCCACCGTCGAACCCGATACCGCCGTCGTTGGCCTTCAGGTAGTCGATGAACGACGTGGGAATATCCCGCCACCCCGCCACCGCAGACAGTCCGACCGCAGAGCCTGTGAACGTCGGCGCACCAGCAGGTTTCGTCGGATGCACATGCAACCGCAGCTGCCCCGGCGCGTTCACCACAATCGTTTGGATCGGCAGATAGATCCGGGCGGAGGTGATAGTCGCAGAATCCGGGATCGTGTCCTTCACCTTCGACCCGTAAAACCAGGCCCCGTCGTCGACGTTCGCCCGAACCGTGTTCGTCCACCACCCCGACCCGGCACGCCAAGTACCCGAGTCGATCGCCGTGAACGGTGCCGGATGGAACGAACCGCCACCACCACCGCCAGGGTTCACATCCGGAGGAACCACATTCGAAGTCGCGGACACCTTCCCCGTGATCAGACCACCATCCGCCGACCACACGACCGCAACATCGTCATTCAACGTCGGCGTATACGAGGTGTGGTACGGCAACACGTACGCCACACCCCACGCCGTCACCGTCGCCCGAGGCGAACCCGTAGCCGTGACCTTTCCCACACCCGGCAAGGGCCTGGCCGGCCCCGTCACCACCACCTGACCGTTCTGCGCACTGATCGCCACCGGATGACCCGGAGGAGGCAAATACAAGCCCACGAACGGCAACGACACCGACGACGAACCAACATTCACCGTCACCTGCGAACCGGCCCTGGAAACGAAAATCCCCACCTTCGAACCGACGGTGGGTATCTGCGCCAACCTCAACGCGAGGTCGTCAGCGAAATCAGAAGGGTGGTGTTTTTGCCCCCCCTTCCCACTTTTTTTTTTTTCTTTGTTTGGGGGGGGGGGGGGGGGGGGGGGGATCATCCGCGTGGGGCTTGTCCCCGTGTGCTGTAATTTTACAGCGTGAGGACTTCATCCTCAGGAGGATTCATCCTCGTGTGTGTGGGGTTCGTCCCCATTGCTATGTGTTGCAGCGTGTGTGGGGGAGGGATTCATCCCCGTGTGTGTTGAGTACTTCATCCTCGTAAGGATTCATCCTCAAGAGGATTCATTCTCGTGTAGTGAAGCCTCACCAATTTTGTTAGGGGTGAATGTTGCTCTGTGGGTTTGCAGACTAAACCACCTTAAAAACTCCTTGTGCAGTGGGTTGTTTTTTGTGCGATTTCTCCATTTCCTCTATCTCCTTCCATAGTGTCTTGCACTTTTGCTTCCACAGACACATTAATTTGTTGGCGCACTGCATACACTTGATGAGTTGCACACTAACACATCGATCACGCATACATCAGGAGGTTGATGAGATCTCTGCTCTGTATTGCAGCAGATTTCTCTAGCTACGGAACTCATAGTGAGCATTGGCTCGGCCAGCTACTCCCTAAACAGTAATCCTTTGATAATCTGTGTTTGGTGTCTTGCTCTATTGTTTTGAATTGTCATTGGTAAAATCGTTGTCTGTCTTGAATAGGGTATCATCTGGATATCTAGTTGAAGACTCAGTCTCAACTAGTTTAGTCTTTTAATTGGTCAAAAAAATTTAAAGTATCTATTCAACCCCCCTTCTAGATCTATTGCACCAACCAAGGGACCCAACAGTTGTAATCAGAGCTAACCTCTGTCATACCCAAATCCAACGATTTGCAGAGGAAGATCTCAGTGCATTTGCTCTAATGAGTTCCCACATTGAACAAGTTTCAATGATTTACCTGTTAGTATTTGATGGTTCTAATTTTACCATGTGGCTAGGAAAGATGTGCACTTTTATTAACTCCCTTGATTCTAGTTTATGGAATCTCATATATCATGGTCCTCATAAGCTGCCATCAGATACATCTGAATGGTTTGCTGAACACAAGACCAAACATGTTGATAATCTTGCTGCGTTCAACCTATTAAAAGCTACAGTAAATGTTACCAAGTTTCCTTTTGTTTCAAGATGCAGCACTGCCAAATAGATTCTAAATGGCTTGGCTAGGATCCATGAAGAAGGGAAAAGGCCTGACTGCCTAATGGCCGACAATCAAGATCATCCAAGTGACCCTTTGTCATCTCAGGTAAGCTCTGACTTAGAAGACTTCACCTTCGAAGAGCTTATGGATGCTAATGATGAGTTAGCAAAGCAATATAAGAAGTTAAAGTCTGAAAACAGAAAGTTGAAAATGAAGTTTGAAAATAGCTCTTGTGAGAGCTCCTCTTGTAAAAATTGTTCCGCTCTTGAGGAGCTCAATGAAACTCTAATGGTTGACTTAGATTTGTATAAATAACACATTGAATGCTTGAGAGATGAAAATGGAACCCTACAAACTGAAATTACTAAGTTGGAAGAGATTGAAAGACAACTTCAAAATCAGCTTAAATCAATGTCTAATGATCAAACAATGCTCGATGGGCTAATCCATGATGAGAGGCTGATTAAAAAAAATAAAAATTTGAAAGAACAAAATGACATGTTGCTTGAAAAGCTAGCTACCTTAGAGAAAGGTAAGAATGTAGTTGATGATTTTTTTGAAAAAATGCATGCCTTAGAACAAGAAATTGAAAATTACAAAAATGTGAATGCCATGCTCAATGAGCAACTTGCAGCATGCGAGGAGGACCTCGTAGATTCTGAATTACAAATCTCATTGTTAGAAAATGAAGTCAAGGATTTAAATGACTCTGTGTAATGAGAAGTCCTGCGGTGGAGATCTTTTTTGAATGGGAAGGATCCATAGACCGCCCCCTTCAGCAAAAAATGTACCTAATACACAAAGCTCCCTATCGACACGGTCGAAACCCGCTCCGAACAAGCCTTTCAAGAAAACGACCCACCCGGCCCAAACGTAAAGAGCCGCAAAAAAACCTTTCCAAAATGGGAAATACCGTTTCATTTTGAAAAACCAAGAACTCCCCGGCGCTATCCCATGAGCTCTTCCCGGTCATCGCGCTGCGCCCTGATCATCTCCGCATAGGTCTGGTGCCTGGCCATGGCATCCACTACCCGGGCGATCCGCCGCGTTCGCGTACCCTCCGTCTTAGCCGACTGGACCCAGTTGCCGAAATAGTTCTGATGGGATTTGGGCAGGGTCTTGAAATACTCGAGGGCCCGGGGCTCGTCAGCCAGGCAGTCCAGCAGGTCCTTGGGCGGTGTGATGACCTTCGCGTCGACCTCGAGCTCGACGGCCAGCGTATCCCCCTTTTGTTTGCGGATCGCTTTTTCTTCTTCCAATACCGCCAGGAAGTCGCGGGTAGCGCCGATATCGAACGCCGAAGGCTGAATGGGGATGATCACGCAATCCGCCAGTTTCACCATATCCGACAGTTTCTCGCCATGTATGCCGGCCGGGGAATCCACAATCAAATAGTCGGTTTTATCGGGAAGCTCCTTGTGGCGGGCATCCAAGCCATGGATCAAAGGCAGTTTCGGCGAGCGGCGCTGCAACCATTGCAGGGAGGATTGCTGACGATCCAGGTCGGCCAGCGTGACATGCCTGCCCTGCGCGGCGTAATAACCCGCAAGGTTAGTGGCCAGCGTGGATTTGCCGCTACCTCCTTTGGGGTTGGCAACCAGGATATGCTTCATTTTTACCGTCCTTGATCGAAACTCATCAATTTACAGCATTGAATTCACAACATATTCGGCGCTAAAGCTGCTCTCAGCACCGTTTCCGCAAATGCACCCTGACCGCGCCGGGCGAACCACCACACCGCACCTTTTTTCACTGACCAGCAATCGTCGTTATTCGCCAGCAGCTTTGCGGCGACTTCTCCTAAAGTAGGTTGGTGGCCGACGATGACCACGGTGCCATTTGCCTGGGGCCAGCCAGCCGCTTCAAGCACATTGCCGACGCTGGCGCCTGGAGCCAGCGCATCCACGATCTCGAAATCATGCGTCAGCGCCAGTGCCGTTTGCTGCGTGCGCAGGCTGGGGCTTACCAGAATGCGTGCATTTCTGGGCAGGCGCTGTTTCAGCCATTCGCCCATGCGCAAGGCTTGCAACCGGCCTTTATCGGTCAGCTTGCGCTGCATGTCGGGTATGCCGTCTTCCGCTTCGGCGTGACGCCAGAGTATCAATTCCATGATGCGATCAAAATGCTGTGATTAAAACGCCGTGATAAAAAATGCGACTAATTAAAATTAGCCTGCTATCTTAAACCCGCAAAGCCTGTCATGAAAGTGACATATTTGTTGCAAATCGCAGGATGTTCAATGCGGCAGCACCTCTAATTTAAGAGCCAGCGGTGTTCCCAGCCAGCGCGCCGATGTCGTATGCGCCTCCAGCTCATCTGCCTGCACCGGGTGGATCAGCACCGAAAGCCCCCGGCGTTTTTGGTCTATGGCGTGCATGGCGGAGTCTATCGCTGCGCCCGGGATGTGTATCTCGAACATGGGTTTGCTATGCGGACCTATGGGTCTGGGAATCAACTGGCCGAGGTAAGTCAGGGAGGGTATCGCTGCGGCGATCTCCTGACGTACCTGTGCCGCCAGCGCGATATCGGCAAGGTCGAAATAAATGTGGCCGTGAAATGGATGCATAAGGGATAGAGTGGCCCCTAGCACCTTCATGCGGTTGATGACCCAGGTCTTGCGCCCTATGATAGGGGTCTTCTTGGTCGTCTACTTTGATGACATTCTTATTTACAGCCGCACTAGGGAGGATCACTTAGACCATCTTAGGTAGGTTTGCATTGTGTTGAGACGAGAGACTTTATACGCCAACCCAAAGAAATGTGCTTTCATGTCCGATCATATCACTTTCCTTGGGTTTATTGTAAATGTAGTGAAACAATCCCTCGACTAATCTTTTTATCTTCCTCCGCCTCTTCCACCTCGAATTGATTCCACAAGACCTTAATGGCCCTAGACCTCCCTACTGTTGGAGAGGTCACCCCTTTGTTTAATTTAGCTCTCCCAATCTTCCTCATGATAGCCTCCCCATCCCCTTCACATTTGGACTCTTACAAGCAAAGGATGTCTATCTTGCATCTTTTGACAAGCTCCTTCACCACCCTCCTCTTCTCACCTCCACAAATCCCCCTCACATTCCCTAAGACTATCCTCATCAATCTAAGGAAGTGGTCTCACTGCCTTTCTCCTCAAGCTCTCCCTTCCCCTCCTCTCTTTCCTCCCTTACCCTTATTCCCCTACTCTGTGATTCCCCCCTCTTACCTTCCTTTGCCATACTGACTAGTCACGTCTTTTGGATTTTGGTAAACACTCCTTTCAGGTCCTTCTCTAGACCCGCAAAGGAGATGCCCACACTGTCCGTCAGCTCTCTAACCTGTCCCTCCATCATTCTCTCAACCACCCCCACCAACTCCTTGAAATCCTCCTTGCTCAGACCAGGCCTTCCTATCCTCCTTTCTCCATCCGACTGATTCTTCCTTGACTCCCTGGCTACCCCCGATGTCTTCGGGACTACACCCTCTCCCTTAGAAGATTGCTCCTCCTCCTCTGATTCGGTGCTGTCTCCATCCTCTTGGAATACCCTGACACACAGGGCACTGCAGACTTGCTGACTGAGTAGCTCTGGATGATCCCAACTCTGGTGTGCCTGCTCTAGCCCGTTAGCCTTAGTCTCCCTGTTGTTGGCCGACATGATCACTTCCTGACCCTATAGAAGGTGCCCCTTCCTGGGCTGAGTGGAGGGCAGTTGTAGATTGTCCCCCTCTAGCATCCCCTGCATTCGGCCAGAGAGGTTCAACAGGTCCTGTACTTTTGTCCAACCCTCCAGGGGATCGCCTGTTCTGTCACCAGCTGCTCCGGCTATGCAAAAGCCTGCGAACTCTCTACAACCGCAAGACCTCCTTCCCGGCAAGGCTGGGGAAGCACATGGGTGGGCTTGGAGACTTCCGCTGGGGCCGCTCCAGTAAAGACCCCGTCTGGGTGGATGTTGGCACAGTTGCACATGCTGCCATCCCCCAGCCAGAGCTGGTTTTGTCACCCTGCCTCTGGGGCATTCGACTAGTGTGACCAGGAGAGAGATTCGAGCGGCAGGGATGAAAAGTTTTAGTTTAGGGGGACCGATATGCGTTTCATGGTCGGATGTGGGTAAGTTAGGGTACCCGATTGCATAACTTGACCCGATAGCTGTACCCAGGTGAGAGTGGCCCTGTTGCTGGCAGCCTGAGAATAGGCCCATGGCCTGGTCCAGATCTCTGTGGCGATAAAAGAGGATCCACTGGCCCATTATCTACCTACGATTTGAATTTTGAATGGGGTGATATGGTGTGGCCACATACTCCCAACCCCCCTCCATCTTCCTCCTCGCGACTTGGTTTGGGATGCCCTAGACCTCCCCCCTGCGCCCTGGTGGCGCCCACTGCCTTGACTTTGGTCTCAAGTTGATCTGCACTGGAAACATCTCGTAGGCGAGCTCAACGGTGAGGATGGCGGGGATCTCCTATGTGCCGCCCACCCAGACGACAACCTACATTGCTGTGAGAACCCCCCCATCCATCAGTCTGACTAATCCCAGCTCTAACTTCCTAAACCGCTTGACGGGAGTTGATACGGCCCACTCATCACATAGGATGAGGGGCATATTGAGGATGATGGTCCGACATTTTCTCTCCCTGGGGTCGGGGAAGTGCCGAACTGCAGGGACCATCTTCTTAGCCTTAACAGGGCTCTCTCCACCACTGTGAAGCCAGTTTTCGCTTGTGCTTCTGCCGCCTCCTCACATCTATCCACTGCCAAAAATCTCCTTCTTCCCATCTGAACTACCTCCCATCCATCTCCCCTACTTACCCAGTCATCTAGTACTACTACTGCCTTCCCCTGCACCACAATCCCCCCCACCACCAACAGGTCCACCCTCAAGCATCTCGTCACCCACTGCACCTCCCCTACACTGTTAGGATTGGTGATCCCCTTAGAATGAGATCCAGAGGGGGGGTGAATGGATCTCACAAAGACTTTTACGAATTTAAAAAATTAATTCACATTCTAAACCAATTTTCATTCACAATTAAACCCAACCAGAAGCGATCCTAGTCATTCATCTATCGAAACATATAATCAATAAAGTAATCACACAAAAAGAAGATTTTTAGGTGGTTCAGTCTCTACCAGAGACCTACGTCCACCCCACACTCAAACCTGAGTGTGACTTACTGCTGCCTAACAGCTTGAACCGCGGCGCACCACAGCTTGCGTCCGCTGAGCTTCACAGCTTGCTTACAAACCGCTGAGCTTCACAGCTTGCTGTCCGAGGTATCCACCTCGCCCGCTGAGCATTACAGCTTAGCTCCGCTGTCACACAGCCTGAGGAAATCAGGAATGGAGAAATAAAGGATGAACTACAGCGACAGAAAGTTGGAAATATAAGCAAAAAAATATAGCTCTCGCAGGAGCGGATCTGGCTTGGATTTGATCCAGAGACCAGTGGAACAGATCTTCAGATCTTCAGATTCCTCTCTTTAATTTTGCTCTATGCCTTCCTCTTCCTTTCTCACTGCTATGTAATTCTCCCTTGTCTTCTTCTCTCTAACTCTCACTGCAACTCCGGTACTCTGCTTTCTTCTCTGACCACCTTTCTTCTTCCTTCACTTCTTCTTCTTCCTCTCAAAATTCTTCTCCCAGAATTCCAGCCAGTCTCACTCTCTTTCAACTTCTGTTCTTCCTTCTTTTATACTAGAGAATCGGATAAGGTGGACCCCCACTGAATTCTCTCCGGGCGTGTGGAGGGAAGACTCTCGCCAAAACTTCTCATCTAACAGATGGAATAAGTTGTCCATGTGTCAGATCTGGCGGTTGAAAGAAAAACACGTGGTTGAGTCTTCTTGGAGAGCAAGTTTCTTCGAAACACGTGCTTCAATCATTTAGTCTTGAGTCACGTGCCTTAACATTCCACTTATCTCATAAACCTGATACTTGCAATAATCCTGCCAATCAAAGTAAGGACATTTAGTCAGACACCTAACGTACGGAACTCATACTTAGAAGATTAAGAAATAACAACTTATGCTCAGACCCGTCATATAGATATTCTGAAGAATACCATAGTGTATAAAACAAGATGCACTGACTTAAAGCATGCACAGACCTACATGTGCACAGACTGCACACTATGCGTAGACCTTGAAGCCAGAATGTGCATAGACCTTGGGATATGCTTAGACAGGAATGCAAGATGTGCATTAACTTGATATGCAGAATTGGACAAGGATGCACCGACCTAGACAGGTACAGACAAGAAAGTGCACAAACCCTCTAAGTGATCACTGCAAATGTGCACCGACCTTAGTAGGGCAAAGACAAGGTGTGTACCGACCTTAGTAACCTAAGGTAAAGTGTACACGGACTACATAAAGCACGGTAAAAAACATGCACCGACTAGGATTATGCACATGACAAAACATGCACTGACCATTTACATGTGTATGAAAGATGTGCACTGACCTACATATGCATAGATGAAAATGTGCACCGACCATTACATGCGTATGACAAAACATGCACCAACCTTTATTTGCGTAAGGTAAAACATGCACCGACTTCATGTGCATTATGCAAAAACTGCACCGACCTTTGTATGCGTCTCTTTAGAAACGTGCATCGACCTTGTATGCATTCATGCAAGATATGCACAGACCTTGTGTGCAGACATACAATATATGCACCGACCTATATGCTGACCTTATGTGTAAACACGCAAAATATGCACTGACCTATATGCAGACCGATCAGAATGTGCACGAACCTGATATGCATAAGAAGATAAAAGTGCACTGACCTTGTATATCACAATAGGAATGTGCACCGACCTATATGCAGATATTGTATACAGACACACAAAATATGCACCGACCTATATGCACAAAAAGGATTATGCACTGACCTGTGTTCTGATACTTAGACACAAAGTTGATTTGATGGATTTGATTGAGGTGTTTATGCATTTCAGTTTCAACATGATTCATAGAATGTCATTATCAAAATCAGGGTTCCAGCGGCAGTTTCGAAATGATTTTGGCTGGATGTTCGGTAAGAGACGTTCATGGAGTGAGCGTCCGGCCTGGCAGAAAGCGTTAATGTTTCTACTTATGCCGCTTCTGACCTTTGCTATCTGGCCCTTTGGTTTTTTTATTTTGCTGGGCTCCCGTTTTGGGTGGATGCCTCATTTTTCATCTGAGATAGATACGCAGGCAGAAGGTGGTTCGATACCCGCAGAGCTTGTCACAAGGCTTCATGATGAGCCTGCTTTGGCACTGGCGGAGCGATTGCTATACGGGGGCATCATTTTCTTTGCCACTGCGATATGGGCATGGCTTGGCTTCGACTATGTGATCAATTTCTTTGGTGGTATCTGGCAGGGTAATTAGGTTGTGAGTCTGCTGAATGTCGACAACATCGATGCGAATAGTCAGGCGGAAAGTGAGATTCGCAGAAGTTATGAGTGTGGGCGACGAGTATTTATGCCTAAGACGGGTGAGCTTTTTGAGCTCCCCTATGGTGATTCGCGGCTAAGGCCGCAATGCCAGCAATGGGTGCTGGGTATTGATGACACGACATTGCGTATTAAGCCCGCTGACTTCGGTACAAGGGGCTGGATGCTCTTAAATGCTGCGATGTTTTTTATTGGTACGTTGTTTACCCTGTCCTGGGCGGTGACTTTGTACCGGCAAAATCCAAGTGACTCTCTGGTCATCGTGGTGCCTTTATCCCTTGGGGCGGCCATCTTTGCGGGTATAAGTGTTGTCTCTCTTGCTTGGTCTATTAGGCAGCCTCTCTGCTGGCCTGTTATTTTCAATAGGCGCACTGGTCGTGTAGTGCAAATGCAGGGGCGACAGGTCGTGAGTGCAGATTGGTCGTCGCTCCGGCCATTCGTTGAGCGGGTTTATAACGCACAAGGAGCGCCTTTTTGGAAGCTAAGGTTGCTGCAGGTAGGTGTTGAGGGTGAGGTGCAAAAAAATCTGATCTTGAAGCTCTTGGCACCGGGCCCCGAGGGATGCGCTAGTTACTTCGAATACCTCCGCCGCTATATGGATGGAAGCTGGACAGGGCTCCCCGATACCTTGTTGGTACATGGAATGCGGCGCAGTTTGCTGCGGCAATTTCGTAACGATTTCGGCTGGATGTTCGGAAAAAGGCGCGCCTGGAATGAGCGGCCTTTTTGGCTGAAGTCGCTGACATTTATCCTGATGCCTGTCTTGACCACTATTTTTTGGCCTGTTGGGTTCTTTGTGATGCTCGGTTCACGTTTAGGCTGGGCGCCGCAGTTTCCTCTCGACGTCGAGGCAGAAGCAAAAGGAGGAAATGTTTCTTCCGAGTTGGCCTCGCGGATCCATAACGAGCCGGAGTTAGAGCTTTTTGAACGTTTGCTTTATAGCGGGATTATGGTTCTTGCAACGGCAATATGGGCCTGGCTTGGTGTTCGTTACTTTGAGCTTCTGTATGCCTCTTGGCATTAGCGATGAAAAAAGCTAGGCCGACTTTTGATCTGTATATTGCTCGAATGGACGAAGGAAAAGAAGGATAACTAGGTGAGAAATTGGCGCATGACGGCGGTTTGTACGCTGCTAATCCTTTCATTTGCAAGCATTGCAGCAAGCAGTTCCGGCCTCTACGGTTACACCCCCGTCCTTATCAATAACGGCCCCAACGCCTTGCATCTGGCCGGTCACGATGTGCTGGCCTTTCGCGCCTGGCGCGAAAATTACAACGCCCATGGTTTCGATCTGATCACTTTCTATATGAAGGGCGATGATGCCTCGGCGGGTGGCGCCTGGAATCTATTGCCAGTGTTCGGCGGCGCCGGGGATGCGCTCAAGGAGCGCTACGAGCTGACCGTGAGTGGCGGTGCGGATTGCGTGCTGAACTAACGTGAATTCCCTCCGGGTGGAGGCGTCTCTCAACAGAACTCCGAACCACGGCCGTCCCAAGGAGGGAGGCGCAACGGGGTCACAACGGGCGAGAAGCCGCTGGACGACATGGGAGTCTAGTCCGAGCTCGATGCTCGACTAGGGCCAAGGGGAACAGGTCGCTCTCACCTCTCTCAACCAGCAGTAATAAACGAAAGTAGCTAGGTCCTACACTCACTCGCGCGGCACATTCAATCATATACAAGATAAGCAAGAACTACGAGCGGGAGCGAAGCACGTACCTCCACGCCTAGGCGTGGCGAAGGAACCCCGGCCGAGATCGACAACCCCGATACATGAAGATAGCATATAAAGTACAACCCACAACAGATGCCCACTCCTCACAGGGAGGTAAAAGGCTACAAAAACAACCGACGGGGTGGTCGATGCACGGGCTGACGGGCCGCACTCGATGTCGGGAGGGTGGCGCTGGCTGACGTGATATCCGCTGACCCCGACGTGTGGTAATGAGGATGGTCCACGAAGTCCGGGCGCTGCTCCAGGAAGCCGGAGTGATGCCGAGGTCGCGAGCCGCCGTGGTACACTTGATGAGATCCGGCTGGGTGTGCTGCCGGCTTGCTGCTAGCTGTGACAGGGGGGCGGTAACGAGGCTGGTCCGTGACCTTCCGGATAGCAATTGGGGCAGGATTTTCTCTGGAGAGTGGCTGACTGGAAGGGTTATAAGACGGTTGAGGTGGAAGCAGGGGTACAGTGGCAGTTCCGGGCGCGAGCGGGTCTGTAAGTGGAGGTCACAGTCTGCATTTCAGGGCAGTCAGGACTGTGGCTCCGGGAGGGGATGTATGTGCGTGGGGCTATGGGTGGCTTTCCGGCTCGGGGTGAATGCTGGAGAAGGGGTGGTATGTGGGGTGATGGTCCTCCAAGTTTCAGGTCGAAACAAGGTGGTGGCAGGGTGGTCCCTTTGGAAGGGTTATGAATCTGTCCTGTGACGGTACTGTAGCAGCAGTCCGCGCGACAAAAGTCTCTACAAAGAGAACTTTTCACCACAGATAGATATTGAGATGGGATCAGTGGGGTTGGTTTCGTAACAGGCAGGGGAACAATTGTTGTGAAGAGGTTGTGGGCGTCTGGGGACGGGAGAAGGGCGTAAATGGGCGTCCAAGTAGGCTCAGGTTACAGGCGAGACTGCCAGGGGGCAGTCTGCGCGACGAAAGTGTCTGTAAAGACAACTTTCGCTGTAGGACGAATCTTGGACTGAGATCGGTGGGGTTGGAAAGAAGACAGGCAGAGGAAGATTTGTCTAGAAGAAGGCTTGAGGGTTTGGAGATGTTACGGAAGGGTTACCGACCAGACAAGTACGACCCAGATCTCTGCTAACAGATGCGCAGACAGCACTCCAGCAGCAAGGGTCGACGGCTCCTTCTCGCCTCGGCACTGCAACTTGGAGTGAAGGCGAGTCTTGTAGGATGGAGAGGAAGTCGTCTCCTACCAGCAACAGCAGCAGCAGCTCCAGGAAGGGATCAATGGCCTTGCACTCAAGGTAGAAGAGAAGGGAGAGGAATGGGGCGCACACACACAAGAGGGACAAGGGGCAAGGGAGGTTGGCCGCGGCCACCTTTCAAAAACACACACAAGGCTGTATTTTTTCCATCAATAAATCTTCATTATCTTCCAAAAAGGAATTACAACCCTATATAAGTGAGGGGGAATAATGCTAATTAATCTCCTAGAGGAGTTACAAGAAGAGGGGGGGAGAATGTTTGAAATTCAAACTTGAATGGGGCATTGAATGCTCCTTCATGGAGGGGGAGAGGAAAATGGTGGGCTATTTAATGCTCCATCAAGGGGGGGAGAGAGATGGGGGGTGGAAAGATCTGGTCAGGAAAATGTGAATGAGGAACCTAGAATTTTTGAAGAGGTTGAAGAATTTGATGGAAATGAAATAAAGGAAGGTGATGAACAAATGAATGATCATATTCCCCCTCCTACAATTGATTTTGAGGAAAGTCACTTTGAAGATGGGAAGGAAGAAGAAGTAAGGATGGAACAAGAGATGAACAATGAAGTTGGGGTTAATGAGGAGGAGAATGACTCGAGTGATCCGCATGATACTTTCAATCTAGAGGAGAAGGTAGAGCCTATGCCAATTCTTGACCACAGTAATTCTCTTCAAATTCTTCCAGTCGAGTGGTCCAACCTTGCTCTACATTTATCTGATCCCACGGATTCTCAAGAGGAATATTTCATAATTAATGATATGATCTTGATCGAGAAAAGAAAAAGAAGAAGAAAAGGAACTAGGGGGAAGCACCTCCTGATGTGGAATCACTGTCAATACGTTGGCGAATATTCTAAGAGACAAACAAACCATGTCGGTCCCGCCACCTCGGCGACACCGACGAACAGACACCTTCCTCGGACCTTACATCTGGGATAAGGGAATAAATCCTTCTTTGCGTCAGCACCGATCTAGTGGCGAGGAACCTAAGAGACGAACAAATCATGTCGGTCTCGCCACCTCGGTGACACCGACGAATAGACACCTTCCTCGGACCTTACGTCTGGGATAAGGAAATAAATCCTTCTTTGTGTCAGCACCGACCTAGTGTCGACGAATATCCTAAGAGACGAACAAATCATGTCGGTCCCGCCACCTCGGTGACACCGATGAACAAACACCTTCCTTGGACCTTACGTCTGGGATAAGGGAATAAATCCTTCTTTACGTCAGCACTGACCCAATGCCGATGAATATTCTAATCGACAAACAAACCATGTCGGACCCGCCACCTCGGTGGTACCGGTGAATAGACACCTTATCCGGACCTTACGCCTGGAGAAGGGGAATAAACCCTTCTTTGTGTCAGCACCGACCCAGTGCTGATGAATATTCTAAGAGACAAACAAACCCTGTCAGTTTCGCCCCCTCGGTGGTACCGATGAATAAACACCTTATCCAGACCTTACGTCCTGAGTAAGAAAATAAACCCTTCTTTGCGTTGGCATTGACCCAATGTCGACGAATGTCCCAAGAGACAAACAGACCATGTCGATCGCGTCATCTCGACGACACCGACGAATAGACATCTTACCCAGACCTTACGTCTGGAGTAAGAGAATAAACCCTTCTTTGCTTTGGCATTGACCCAATGTCGACGAATATCCCTAGAGACAAATAGACCATGTCGATTGCGTCACCTCGACGGCACCGATGAATAGACACCCTACCCAGACCTTACGTCCGGAGTAAGGAAATAAACCCTTCTTTACATCAGCATTGACCCAGTACCGATGAATATTTCAAGAGACAAACAAACCATGTCGGTTTCATCACCTCGGTGACACCGACGAATGGACACCCCACTTGGACCTTACGTCTAGGTAGGGAAGTAAACCTCTCTTTGCATCATCACCGACCCAGTGTTGACGAATACCTCAAGAGACGTACAAACTGCGTCAAGCCCTACCACCCTGGCGACACCGATGAGCGAACATCTCACCCAGACCCCTCTCGGGGCAAGACAACAGATACCCCTTTGACTTGAACCTCTCGTTCAGGTCATTTGAATCAATAAGCTCTTCTCTCCGTCCCTTCGGGTGATGGATACCCCTTTGACTTGAACCTCCCATTCACTCCCGTTCAGGTCATTTGAATCAATAAGCTCTTCTCTCCGTCCCTTCAGGTGACGAACAACCCTTTGACTTGAACCTCCCGACTGGCTCGCTTGAATCCGGATTTGATTGTAACCCGACGACCCGTCCATAAAAGACAAGGCTTCGTGACCGGTGGTCATGTCAACCATTGTCTCAGTGATTGGGACATGGAAGTCGTCCTTTGGGCATGCCTTGTTCAAATCCCTGAAGTCGATGCAGACTTGGACTTGGCTGTTCTTCTTCTTCACTGGGACTATGTTGGCGAGCCACATAGGATACATGCACGGCTCTATGAAGTCCACATCAAGCATCTTGTCAACCTCAGCATTGACCTTCAGCTCCAGCTCGTGGCGCAAACGCCTTTGAGCTTGCTTGACTGGCTTGACTGTTGGAAGTATCGCCAACTCATGTTCAGTCACCGAAGAGTCAAGCCCAGACATTTCTTTGTAAGTCCAGGCGAAGCAATCCCTGAACTCTTCTAGTAGCTGTCGATATGACTGTCTTTCTTCCTCACTGAGGAGAGCACTTATGAAGGTGGGACGATGATCAACTTTGCCTCCGAGATTGATTTCGATCAACTCGTCCACAGTTGCTTGGCCACCATCTTCGAGCTCCGGTGGAGCTGGTTGAAGGTCGACAAAGTTCCCCTCATCATCAAAGTTTGCCTAGTAAACATCAAATTCTTTGAAGCACTCTTGCTCGTGGCTTGAAGTCGAGGGACTTGTTTCATCTTGTTGATTATTAGCAGTCTGGGCTGTTTGTTGATGATTGGCAGACTGAGCTGTCCTTCCCTCTGAGGGGTGGTCATTGTTGACTTCTGATGAAGGTGATAGTGTCATTGACGCCTCACTGGGCTCCCTTACAGAGTCATCAATCTCGGACCCAACTTCAGCTTGCCCGTGATTGGAAGGTAGCAGTTCTATGGCATTGACTGCAAAATAGACCTTGAAGTCCCTCTCCTGGTCGCAGCCAAGTCCCCGCGTGTGTTTGCGGGAGAAGGGAGGCTGCCCACGGACCTGCGGAGGGTTCCACAGCTGATGGAAATATGCCGCTCGTGCGGAGTCCTGAGCTTGTGGGATGTGTTGCCTTCTACACATTTCCCTGATGTGCTTCGGCATGTCGTCCATCTCCTGGACCGGCTCTGGCGCCACATCGGTGGGAGTATCCCAGTCGAAATCATCTTTAGGAGGGCACGGTGGGATTAAGTCACCTTTGTAAAAGATGATCGACTTGTCTCCCTTCTTGCCCTTGTTGCCCCTTCTTCCCCTTGTAGCCCCTTCTTCTTCGCTGATAAGAGACTGTGAAGGTCTTCAACTGTTCTACCTCATACTCTTCCCGTTGGGACGAGAGCGAGAGGCACATGGGCGACAAGGAGATGCTTCGGTCAATGACTTGGCTAATGAGGTTGGCTTCAAAGTCAACACCTTGTCTTTCCGGCTGAGTCGGCTTGGAGGCTGCCTGGAGGCTTAGCCTGTGCAGCTGTTGTAACCGGAAATATACAGTATAAGTGTACATAGGCTCCACAGCCTGTGCGTTGGCTCAATCCGACATGTTCCACTCCGTGAAAACAAGGATAACCCGGGATAAATCAACGGAGACCGTTCCGGTTATGTGGTTTCGGGTTTAAACAATTGAAAACAAGCCCTACGGCGAAGAAAGTGCTATGCACACCTTTTTCAGAATCTCGACGGCACGTACCGCGTCTTTCGGGATCGAAAAATCCTCCCTCCCTCGACAAGCGGTGCAAGACGACGAACAAACTCGGAAGAAGTCCCTCTCGCTTCCACGTGGCCGCACGGAGTTCAAGATGGAGAAAAATCCCTGCTATGCAGGTTTTAAAGGAGGAGAGGACCCACCCGGGGCGGAGGGACCCCGCTCGGGGCCAGCCACCCCCGGGCGGGTCGCCCCGCAGCCGCACGGGCTCCCTGCGGGCGGGGCAGACCCGCAATCATAGCATACGTTGTTAAGCTAGTTTAATTCCGCTGCAATTTATTTCAACTAGCTATAAAGAGGGCAGCATTGCGAAAAGAGGGGCAGATCTATTCACCCCTCCCCTCTAGATCCGCCATCCACCACTCAACAAGTGTGACGGGATTACCGCCCAGTGACTGTACCAACTAATGATGGCCTATCGCATAACTCCATCTAGGATGCTGTGGTCGTCATAGCCCTATCAAGCATGCTGCAAGCCAGTGGGCTCTAGCACCAACCCAGCGGTCCCCTCTGTCTCTGTGCGGTGGTGACCGTGCAATTCTGACGCGGGACGAGCTAACAGACGCCCTAGGACCTGTGTGACAGCAAGAACGACTTGAACCAAGGACCCAAGCAATAGCGGACTGACCGTGCACGTCACTCTGATTCGTGGGTAACCCGACGATGGAGGGGTGGACGGTGACCCACGGGCAGCCAACACGGTTGGAGCCACTAAGCGTATATGGGGGAGGACAAGCCTAAGGTCTGAAGGTTGCCTGACTCAGCCGAGGCAGAACCAGTGCCCGAGGGCAGGTATGACGATACTCTCTCACATGGCAACGGTCGGCACTCAATGTTCAGGAAATTTGGAACAAGCTCTCCTCACCTTCGGCGTGAACGCTGAACAGATACTAAGAAAGTAATGCCAAGAAGCAAGGGTCAGACCTATACCTTACTAAGTCTGAAGAGATCGGCACCGATCAGAGACGAGGGCGCGCCGGGAAGTGTACACACCCGACGGTCACGCTGTGTCGTGGAAGCTTGGAGAAGTCCCTGCTAATACATGCACTACGCTCCACGCAGGGAGGGGGGTTCACGAGAGTGAGGGCGACCAATTACACACACTACCCTCGCGCAAGAGGGGGGATCATGGGGAGGGGAAACAAACTATGAACCGTACGCCGAGCTCGGGCATCCGATTGAGGTGAAGCCAGCTCCAGGACGATGATCGAGGGACGTCGAAGGATGCTTGAAGGTCTGGCCCTGAGCTGCTATCATTGGATGGAGACGGCGGCCACGGCTGTGGCCCTGTGCAGTTCTGCCACGCAGGGTAGATTGGCGCAGTCATGGTGCGTTGGCCGGTACGGGTGCTGTGGAACTCCAATCATGACAGGACTAAGTCATGGGCGTTGCTGACAGGGAGTTCTACAAACCCTCAGAAGATGGCAGCCGTCTGATCACCTCACTGGACGTGGTCACAGGAACGGCCGGCGTCAGGTTTCTGGGTGAATAGTTGGACTAGTCACAGGTAGCTGTAGGGGAACTCCCAGTGCTGACATTGGATCGGGACAAGACCACTTGTGTTAGTTCTGCATCATCGAAATCTGCAACTTTGCTGAAGACCGTCTGACCTGAAATGGAGAGGAAGAAGGGGTGTCGGGGCCGACTTGACAACAGCCTATCATGGGCAAACAGGGGACTCCCTGTCTAGCATGACTGAGGGAGAATGGCCGCCCTGGATGGAGAAGATGTTGAAACTAGGCGGGACCACCTCTGGAGCGTTGGCGCTTTGGAGGAGCAGAACTCCCATGAAGAGAGCTCTGGCTGAATTGCAGAGGGGCGGGCAGTGGAGCTGCTACTAGATGGTGCTCAGGTTAAGACCTGAGTTTGGTGCAGTTGCATGAGAATGGGCGGCGCGAACGGTGCTGAGGTCGGATCACCACGGGATCACTTCTGGGACGAAGCTGACTCAACGACGTAAAACTCCACAGAAGAAAGATTTGTCTGGTTTGCACCGTGGACACCGGGGTAGTCTCTGCAAACTTGACCTCTGCTGCAGGCTGGTTGCAGAGGGCAGCAGCGTGGTCTTCTCGATCCACGGGAGGGCGTAGCGATGACGGGTCTGTCAAACAATTTAACCGTGCAGATGGTAATAACGCACGCCACAAATGTGTTAAGATTAGTCCGTTTTGACAGAGAGAGATGCTAATATGTGTTGGGACATTTTTTTTTCTGAGATTTCTTTCCATTTCTCATTTCAAGAGATAATAATTGTACTGGATATCCAATAAATTAACAATTTTTTCTTACCATGTTAATTTTCTCTCTCTCAAACCAAAAGTATGGCAACTCTGGAATAAGTTGATTAGGTTAGGTTAACCCGAAAAATTTTAACTTTTTGTCAAAGTGGTGCTAAGTGTACGTCTAAAGCATACTTAAATTCTCTCCCAACTCCTCTAACTACTGTGTTTAGATTCTCTAACGACTTCTTCTAATTAATTATCGTAAGTTCTTGCTCTTGCAAGCTTGCTCACGGAAGGATTGGCGAAGTTTGGCCCAATCCCGCGTGTAACACGAGTCGCGTCAACTTTGAGATCATGTTTTCGAACAAATCATTGAGTCCCACTTAACAACGAGTTAGCAGATAAATTAATACTTTTTACAATCTCTCTCTTAATTATATGGAGGGACATTGCATTAAATTTTATTTTTGATTGAAACTAATTAATTTTTGAGACATAAAAAATATGTGAGATTCGAAATGTAAAGTAGAGATAAATTTCTATGGGTGCTACAATGATTCACCTATGATGAAGTAAGATTTGCCTACCCCTATGTCATCAACTTATACTGTGGGTGCACCTCCATTGTTTCCCTCCAGCACTTGGTATCCGAACTCTCGGGCAACTCATCACATCTCTCCGAACACTAGAAATTTTTAGACTTCTTCCCCTTATCTTGGTTTGGATCAGGTTCAGATTTGTCAATTGCCAATATTGGTCAGTCGTCTATCTCTTCCTCCTCACGTTCTCTTGCCATTCATAATATTCTTCATGTTCTTTCTATCTCTAAAAACCTACTATCAATTAGTCAAGTTTCTCAAGATAATAACGTGGTCTTTGAATTCTATCTTGCGTTCCTTTTTGTCAAGAATTTAGTTTTGGGCAAACCCCTTCTCAATGGATGAGTTAAGGATGGGTGCACTAACTTGCCATTTTGACTTCTCCATCTTACGCCCAGTCGCTAGATGGCCAGCAGATCTCTTCCTCCGTGTGGCATGTTCATTTGGGCCATCCCACTATGCGAACCGTTCTCCAAGTCATCTCAAGGCATGGACTCCCTCATATGTCCTCTGCCTCACTTCTAGTTTGTGAACCCTATCAAGAGGCTAAGAGTTATTGTTGGGTTCAGTGCCCCCCTCGTTGTCTTTGACAATGGTTTTGATGATTCTAATATATTGTGTGTTTTATATTTAATGGCGTTTTTCATGTTAAACATTCTAACATGATCATATCTTATCTTGTAGGTTGAAATTGGCATTCGTGAATAGAGTTTCGATGATGACTCATGCGTGCTGTGCATGAGACTGTTGAGTATTGATTTTATGTTTGCCCTTGCATGATACTCTATTGGGTAGTTCATTTGATTGCCTTAGACTGTCATGTATTGGATATTCTTGCTGTTAACCATGTGGAGATTGAGTTCAGTTTCCTCTAGACTGAACATGACACCTTTCGAGTGAACCTTGAATTTTTGCATTGACTAGTGTTTATGTTTGCACATACCTTGTTCTAATTTGCATTGACCTGTTCATGTGGGTACACGTTATTGATTGGATTGAGTGATTTCTCTAATGTGTATTAACATGATATGATCTTTAAGCTTGCAGGTTCATTTTAATGCTATTTAATTGGAACCATGGTAAGCCTCTATTCCAATTTACTGCTTGAGTTAAGATTGAATTTAATGTCAATCTGCATTGTGTAGTTTCCTACATGGATATTCCTTGAAACTCTATATTGGCTATAACAATAGTGGATGTCGAACTACATGTTCAATGCCTGACATTTATAGGGCCCGATCTGGTCTTGGGAGGAGCACCCGAAAGTACTTGTGCTCGAGGGTGTTGAATGATCATGGTGTGGCATTGCATCAAAGTACTTATTTTCTTGAGACATTCCATGAATTCTTGAATCTACATGACTTGACATGACATGACTTGCGTGACCCGCAAGAGGGTATATACATGATACTTGTTTGAAATTGATAGCCAATTCATGACTTGATATATATTACTTGCTTGAATACTTTGACAACATCATCTTGAATACGTGCTTGATATACTTTTTCATCTATTTGTCTACTTGATATCAACTCTAGATTTCAAAGATTATACATTCTCTCTATAGAGTCGTTTTCATGCGTACATACATAGCTTATTACATTTCATGACAAATTTGTAATCCACTTAAAGCATTGCTAGTATTTGAGAATTAGCACCTACTGAGCTTTCGCTCATAAAGTTTACCCCTCTTTTTCAGCTAAGTCCGATGAGGAAACGAACACGGATGGGGATGAGCAAGAGTGTAGTCATAGAGCCATCCGAGTGTCTAGTGTTTCATAGTCTTGTTCTAGAGTCAATTGTGTAATTTTTCTTCTATTGAGTCAAACCCTGTGGGAATGTAATTTGAGGATTAATTATGAATGAATAAATGATTGGGTTTATTGCTATCTTGTGCGCTCTGTCTTTTTGTCGAATGAACTACACTCTGATTAACATGAATGATATAGACTCGTCACGTCACCTCCGAGTAATCTTCCACGCTCGAGACGTGACAACACCTCCCTCTCGGTTGTAGTTGCGGGAAGAAGGGGAAGTAGGGCGACCTCTTCGTGGCTTGCTTGGCTGCAGCAGGAAGAGGAAGAAGAGGAAGTAGGCCTCGACGAATGGTACGACAGCAAGAAGTAGAAGGACAATGGGATTGCAGATGGTTCTTGGTAATGGTGGTGAGGATTCTAAAATATGGGTTCTTTATGATCAGTGTTTGTCTCTTCAAATTATACAATCTCATCAGCAATTCTTAACGATTGGTTTAGTTGATGGGAATGACATCTCTATTTTATATACTTTTGTGCATGCCTCTTGCAACTACATTCTTAGGAGGGAGATGTTTGATGAGTTTATGAGCTTTAGCAGTGGCGTATGCGTACCATGGATTATAGCAGGTGATTTCAATTGTGTCGCTTCCCCTGAAGAAAAATATGGTGGAAGGTCTCCTTCTGATTTTTCCATGATTGACTTTCAAAGCTTTCAGGCTGTTGTTGGGTTGTGTGATGCTGGCTTTTCTGGACCTAAATATACTTGGTCTAATAATCAATTGGGAAAATCTCACATTAGAGCTAGACTTGATAGGGTTTTTTATAATCACTTGTGGCTTGGAAAAGGATTTGGCATGACTGTTAAACATTTAGTTAGAGGGCCATCTGACCATTCTCCTCTACTTGTATCTGTGGCCCAGACTTCTCCCAAACCTGGCAGGTTTATGTTCCAATCCATGTGGCAATTACATGTAGATTTCAAGGATTTTGTCAAGGACAGATGGGAAGAAATATGTAGTGTTTCTGAGAATCCTTTAGTAATGCTGCAGCATAAGCTAAAAATTTTGAAAGCTCACCTTAAAACTTGGAATAAAAATGTTTTTGGAGATGTTCACAAGGCTAAGGATGATGCTCTTATGTCCTTGGAGACTGCTCAGCTGCTTTTTGATGGTGATCCCACTGTGGCAAATAGAGAGGATTTGAATAAAGCTCATGCTCATCTCAAACAGATTTTGACTAGAGAAGAAGTCTTTTGGAGGCTTCCCCAGTTCCTGGTATCGGTATGTCGGTATTATCGGTATATCGGTATCTCGAGCTCTGGGTCGTCACACGGCGTCCCTCTGGTGCGTTTGCTGGTGGCATCTGCATCAAACGGAGGGCCTAGCCCTCTGAGGGGATCCCCCGAGGGAATCATTAGTGCAGTCGGTGAAGAATCCACCATGGCTGGTGGTAGCCATTCCCCCCTGACTGATGACGACCTGGCGGCACTAGACAACCAACGTCGGGCATGGAAGAGAGGGAGAATTTCCACTCCTGCTCGGAATCGTGTTCCGCCTCCTCCGCCGTCCGAGCTGCCTCCTCCTGGGGCTCCGCCGCCACCGTCGGCTAGTGAGTCGGTGGTTGCTCCCCCTGCGTCAGCCCCCACGGCATGGGGGCGAGTCAAGGGCAAGGCTCCCACTATTGACGATGCCAATGTCCTTCCGTCGTTGGGGACCCCTCAGCGTGGTCAATCCTCACCTCCCGAGGACTTGCCATCAGGGCTGGCTGGGATCGCAACGATCATCGATCTCATAGGGAGGAGCGTGCAGTGGTACGAGCATACTAGTGAGTTCGGTCCTGGAGCTGAGAAGGAGCTGACGGCAGTAGCCTCGAGGACTGCGTGTCTGGTCGTCAGTGCTTTTGGCTTGTGGAGGCATCATTTTCAGGGTCTTGCTCGGATGCTGGAAGCCAGCCAAGCCCTTCAGGTGGTGCTCAAGGAGTGCCTAAAGGGGTCTGAGGCTGCCAACACCGAGCTCCATAGACATTTGGTCCAGCAAGGGCTAGCCCTCGCCAGAATGGAACGTGACCGGGACTCTTTCCGAGAGCAGGCTGACGCGACCGAGGAGCGGGTGGCCAAGCTGGGGGCGGAGGTCCAGGCCATGGAGACCCATGACCGGGAGGTCGGGGTGGATATAGCCATGCTACGCTCGTCGATGTCGACTATGGGCGAGGAAGTGGTGGAGCGCTTCCGCTCCTCTTCAGCCTACCGAGATGAGCTGACCGCGATGGCCTTGGAGTTTTACGAGCCGACGCGCGATGGTGGCTTCCGAGAGGGCTGGAGCACCGCCGTTAAAGCCACGACAGAGGAGATCGGTTCCTCAGTTCTGCCTCTCCTTCCTCCCCTGACACCTTATGGCCCAGAGGTCGACAATGGCGAGGGGGAGCCTGACGTCGAGGGGGCTGGCATCGAGGAGTCAGCGCCGAGGCCGAGCGCAGACGAGCGAGCACCCATGGACGTCTTGGCAGTGGGGGGCCAAGTAGTGGACTTGGACGAGGACTCTCCTCCTGCCAGAGCCATTGCCGCACGTGAGCCCGGTGAGACCGGGGCACATGATAATGTAACCGGGGTGAACCCTTAGAAGGGTACCCTTACTTGTCTATCTTCTGATTTTCTTCTACTTCTGCCTTGATGGCAGCCTTCCTTTTGTAAGCTCTTTTGTTTCGGAATAGAAAACTTTCCTTTATTTTGTAAATCTTGAAACCTCTTCCACGTACTTTCCCCCTTTTTGAACGGGTGTGAGATCCTCTGGGGATATGAAGTGGTGCCTACGAGGGGGACTCTAAAAGGGCGCGACTTTCAGGGACCCGCCACTTCGGCTTCTATGGATTTGCTTGAGGCGATAGGAGTCCTCATACTTCTGGGGACTTTACTTCCCTTATAAATAGTGGCCTTCGTGGTACCCTTACGGCCATCTTTGAACTGGTGAGCTTTGAGGGGGAGCTTTCTTGTAGGATGTCATCGGGTGAGTCTGGCACTTCGTCGGATGACGAATCTCTGCAGGCTCGCTGATGGGGACATCACTTACCCCCCCTCCACATTTTGAAGCCCGGATGGATCGTCAGCAAGTGCCATCATCTCTTTGCTGCTGCTGGTGTTCTTGGCTGCTCCACAGGTGGGAGGCGACCTCCCCTCCTTCTTCCTCAAGCCAGGAGTTCAAGCGTCGAGGAGTTGCTGCACGTGTGGGGGAGAACCCCCTGCTGTCCTGCGCACCCCTCTCTGGATGCCTGTCTGCAGAAAAGGGCCGGAAACATCAGGTTGGAACCCCACCGTCCCGTCCTCATCTCCCCTCGGCCTCTTCAATAAATTTTCTTCCTCTCCCTGTCTCCAAGACTCCCTGAAAATCTCGCACCTAAAGTCGTTCAGGGACCAAAGTTGTCTTTGTAGGTCTTTTACATGCGCTGGCTGTCCCTGTGCAGACCTGCCTGAACCCAGAGCCCTAAAGAACGTGCTGGGACGCCTTCTCCCCGACATGTGGCCACCCTCACCTCTTCACAACGTTTCTTCCCATGCTTGTTCCCAAATCATTCGCACAAACCACATCCCAAAACTCATTCAGGGTGAAAAGTTCTCTTTGGATCCCTTTTTGCTGCGCAGACTACCCCTGTGCAACCCTAGCGGGATAGAGCCACAACCCCTCCAAAGAGATGACCCTCAGATCATTTCAGATTGATTTGAGATTTTGAGCATTGTTCATACACATCCCAAGGAATCCCACGAAATTTTCTTGAATTTTTGTGGAACCCCTCTTCCTTGTGAACCACGCCCACCTTCAGCCCGCTCGGTTCTGACTGCACTGAATTGCAAAACTGAGACCCAACTATTTGCACCTCCCACGCCCAAGACCTCCATTGCATGCCACCCTGCCACTACTACCATAGCACCCCACGACCCTCACCAGTCCACCAGAGAAAACCCGGTCCCATTTGCCCCCAGGAAGCCCGGGTTCTAGCCCCATCTTCTGTCCCAGGTCCTGCTATCTACAAACAAACACAATTGCGTAAGGCTTGCTCCAAAATTCGCCACGGCCGCTAATGTGCCCGATTGCAACTCTACTTCCTCGGGCACCCTTGGGACCTCCCCACCAGTGACCATGCCAAATTTCATGGTCGACGGGTGAGAATAAGGTCACGTTCCATCCCCGACTGCCTACTGCTCACCTGGACCTGCGCAGATCAAGCTGCAGTCTACCCGCCGGTTCGAGCTACTTCGGAGGTCCGCGCTGGTCTTTCCGTCATCCACCTTCCTCCAGGAGGTCCGGCGCCTACTACCACACTCCTTCTGGGGCATCAGCGCCATCCACGATGCCCGGGACTCGCCATCCTTACTGTTGGCTCCTTACCGACCTGTGGTGGTGACTCCGTCCGATCGGTTCGTAGCACCTCGTAGGTGACGAGCTTCACCGACCCATGGCCCGTCAACCCACGTCACACATACCGGGCTCCATTGTGTTGCCTTTTATCTCCCTCCGAGGAGTGGGTGTGTTTGGATGTATCGTTATTAGCTTTTGTACCTGGTGATTGTGTGACTTGGCCGGGCATCTTCCCCACGCCCTGAGCGTGGAGGTACACGACTACTCCCTCCTTGGCGTTGTTTGCTTATTTAGTATATTCTCTTGATGCCGCTGCTTGAGTGCATGGTAGGATCCTAGCCAGTACGATATTTATATTCACTGCTGTGGTGAGTGAGTGAGACCGTCCCGCGACTCATCCGAATCGCGAGTGTGGAGTTGCCTACCCTAGACTTCTGCCGGTTCATCAACCGTGTAGATCGACACGCTTCTGTCACTTGTGGGACGTTCACGAGCTTGAGATACTTGTTTAGGCATAATTCCTCTCTTGGGAGTCTTAGGTGTCGAGTTTACGCTCTTCAATCTATTGTGTCGTTGCTGGTTTAGTTGTCCCATTAGTCGCGTCTTCATATAGAGTTCTAGTTCGCATAGCGTCCCGCATTGCAGGGACAGCTGGCGTACGTCCGCAGGTTCATCTCCAACTTGTCGGGCCGCTGCCAACCCTTTCACAGGCTGATGGTAAAGGATGCGCCGTTCAGTTGGGATGGTGAGTGTCAGCGTGCCCTGGACCACCTGAAGGAATATCTGAGGACTCCACCCGTGCTGGGGGCACCTGTTAAGGGCAGGCCGCTCATTCTTTATATAGCAGCCACCGAATATTCACTGGGGGCAATGCTCGCCCAGAACAATGACGAGGGAAAGGAGCAAGCTCTCTACTACCTCAGCCGAAGATTGGTGGGGGCGGAAGCTAAGTACACCCCCATCGAAAAGGTCTGCCTCGCCTTGGTCTTCGCGGTCAAGAAGCTGAGACACTACATGTTGTCGCATGAGGTGAGACTGATCTCTCGGGCTGACCCCGTCAAGCACATTCTCTCCCAGCCAGTCCTGAAGGGGTGTCTCGACAAATGGGCCGTGCTACTGATGGAGTTCGACATCACCTACATACCACAGAAAGCCATCAAAGGGCAAGCCATCGTGGACTTCTTCGCGGCGCATCCCGTGCCTGAAGACTCCCCACTGGCCACTGAATTGCCCGAAGATGAGACATTGGAAGCAGATCAGGTCCAGCAGGCCGTGTGGCAATTGTACTTCGATGGGGCTTCCAGAACGGAGACAGCTCCCTCTAGATGCACCAGAGTACGGGCTGGAGCGGGCATCGTCCTCAAATCCCCTAACGGAGAAGTGATGCACACCTCCTATTGCATCAATAATCCCTGTACAAATAACGAAGCAGAGTATGAAGCCCTGATTATCGGTCTTCAAATCGCTCTGTAAATGGAGATCAAGATACTGCAAGTGTTCGGCGACTCGCTGCTGGTTGTCAGGCAGGTCCAGGGACAGTTTGATGTCTGGAAGCCCGAGCTGATCCCTTACCACACCAAGGCAAAAGGGCTTATGGAGCAGTTCTACCTCCTCGAGATAGGCCATGTCGCCAGGGGAGAGAATGCCCAATCCGACACCTTGGCAAAATTGGTGAGCTCGCTAGCAATCCCGCTGAATGGGTCGCTCGACATCCGAGTGATCAACCAGCACCAGGTGCCTAGCATGATAGAAGAGGAGCTAGAGGAAGAAGAAGAGCTGGAAGTTGCCACAGCAGAAGCCGTCAGCCTACCTGACTGGAGGACCCCTTACATGAAGTGGTTCAAGTACCAGCAATTACCTGTGTAGAGGGAAGAGAAGATCAGATTGATCAGGACAAAGGACTCTTACGAGCTCCGGAATGAGATCCTATTCCGAATCATGGCCGACGGTAGGCAGAAGGTGCTCCTCCGATGCTTGTCCATTGAGGAGGCTCGGAGAGTCATGAAGGAGGTTCACGCTAGAGCAGCCGACGCACATCAGGCAGGACCGAAAATGAAAATAGAGATAAAGAAGCTCGACTATTACTGGCCGACGATGTTTGACGACTGTTGCAAGTATGCTGAGTCATGCCAGAAGTGCCAGGAGCACGCCATGGTACACAGGAGGCCACCCGCACCATTACATCCTACGGTGCCTAGTTGGCCTTTTGCCCAATGGGGAACAGACGTCGTGGTCTCACTGCCCACCTCATCCATGGATGCAAGTACCTCTTGGCTGTGATCGATTATTTCTCCAGCTGGGCAGAGGCTGTCGCCTTAAGGGAGGTCACAGGGGAAGTCATCGCCAGATTTGTCCACCGTAATATCATATTTCGGTTCGGCACCCCCGACCGAATTGTCTCAGACAATAGCAGCCACTTCCGTAACCAGAAGGTATACCGACTGGTAGAAAAATACAAGATCGACTGGAGGACAATCGACTCCCTACAATCCACAGGCCAACGATCTATTAATCGTTGCCAAAAATTAACAATGCGCGCCTACGAATTCCAATTTCTAATGCAATCCCTCAACAAACCCCACTAACCCTTCGGGGGCCTCATCAGCCTTCTGGGTGACGTCCCCAGTTTATGGTAGCGATAATTCGGTACTTGTATCGGGTTATCGGTGCCATGGGCTCTGGGTCATTACATCTATGCTCCACAGGAGGGGTGGAACCCCCACGGTCTGCCAGATGTGACACATATCGCCGCCTATTTGGCATATTGGTTGGCGACGTTCATAGTTCCGCACGGAGAGGATGGTTTGCTGAGAGCCGAGTTGCTGTGGCCGGCTTGTCTGTTAGCTGAGGGGAGACAGTTGGCCTTGGTTCCTGTTACACTGGCCAACATCTACCAGGGACTGGGAGTTCTGATGGTGCACCCGACGTCGAGAGAGAGGAGTGTGCTCCTGCCGACCCACTACCTCAGTGTGTGGGTCGGGTTGCTATTTTCGGGACTGGTGACGTGAGGGACAGTGACGAACCCGGTGGCACCGCTCTTGTTCAGCTTCCCTGGACAACCTGACAGGGACGCAGAGGCGTAGCTAAAAGGGGCTAGGAGATCCCTTTGCTACTTGCCCTGTCGAGGCGAAGAGGGGCTACCTTTTGACAGCGCCACGAGCGAATCCATCCTTTTCCTGGGGCCTTCAGGTGGAGGGGCGACCAACGCCCACCCTAGTCAGAAGATGGCAAGTGCGGGGCTACAGACGGAGTGGATACGGAGTACCCAGTCAGCGGTGTTGCCATTGCTCCGGTCAGCGACGAGTTCCTTGGAGCCGTACTATCCACACCGGTTTGCAAGGAACTTCGTGTACGACCAGGGGATCCCGTTGAACCGGGAGTTCCCTTTGGCAGGCAGACAGTACCGAGGCAGGAACACCCACCTACTTGCAACAGCATGGTGGGACTTTTACGGCTGCCAGGAGCCCGAGCAGTTCTCGATGCTGGGGCAGGGACGTCGAGGGAGGTTTGACGTTCACTACGCCAGGTGGTGGTTCGAGCACAGCCACTTGTATCTGCAGAAGGCCTCTGCGATCAGGAAGGCAGAGGAGAGCCGCTTGCTGAGGGAGGATCTGCCTCCTATAGTGCTGGACGAGGGGTACCTGAGGACCCGCGATACTCGGATCTGTCGAGAGATCGAGCGAGTCATGGAGTGGTGGCCCTAGAGTGGCCGGGGTTCGTCATCTGGGAGCCGGAGCAATGGCGGGGCGCTGAAGCCCCTGAGACAGGCTTCAGTGAGAGTGGTGGCGACAGGAGGGGAGGTGTCCTGATCGGGGGCACCTAAGGCCTGGTGGGCTTAGTTCTTGGCCGACTGCAGCTTCCGGAGCAGGGGTTCGCTGGACTGGGAGCTCCCGAACGGGAGCTTTACCAATTTTGCGGTCGACGACCGGCGGTGACATATTGGCCATGCGATCGGGTCATCCGGACCCGTGGAGTTCTTGTCCTAGATTGAATGCGCCGACACTCTATGGGACATTCGAGAGGCCGTGACGATGGCAGCTCGGGTGCTGGCGCTAAAGCCAGAGCAGCTGGTGCTCTTGCCACCAACCCCCTTCGGGGCCCCAGGTACGGCTTTGTTTGGTTTGCTCCGTGCCTTTTGCCTTTGTTGCTTTCTGGTTATAACACTGGGACATCATGTCATGTTGTGCCTATTGATAGGTTCTGTGGCAGAGGGGGACAACCCCTCCACGGAGGTGTCCTCGGGGAGTGGCGACAGAGGTTTACAGTCGAGGCGAAAATGCCCCAGAGTAGAGGCTACAGTAGCCGAGACTAGCGAGTCTTCCGGAGGACTCGAGGTTGGCAGGCAAGTCGAGGCAGAGACAGCCTTGAGTAAGTAAATTAAAGAGAAATTAGACCAACGATCAGACTTTCTTTTGGCTAATGCTGGAAGGCTACTTTTTCGAGGAAGAACTTGTGTGCTTGATTGTCCTACAATCAAGAACAAAGTCATGGAAGAGGCACATCGATTGAGATATACTATTCATCTTGGTGCTACAAAAATGTACTAAGATCTTGAAAGAACCTTTGGTGGCCGAACATGAAAAGAGAGGTAGCCGAGTTCGTGAGCCGATGTTTGGTCTGCCAACGAGTTAAAGCTGAACATCTCAAACCGGCTGGTAAGTTGAAACCTCTCGAAATACCAAAGTGAAAATGGGATAGTATTGGCATGGATTTTATTGTTGGATTGTTAAAGACTCGAAGTGGATTTAATGCTATATGGGTGATTGTGGACCAACTAACTAAGTCCGCCCTGTTGTGTCTCCTCTGAATTTAATGTGTGATTGTCTAAGTTTTAATGATGGCAACGATGTGTTTTAATGATGGCAATGATGTGTTGATCTCATTTTAATGTGTTGTTACATACCAAGGTCAGTACACACTTTCTCTTCATGCATATCAAGTCCATGCATATTCTGTAGAAACACATATAAGGTCTGTGCATGCTTTGCCATTCGCATGTAAGAGTCAGTGCTAGTCTCTGTAGAAGTGTGCATAAGGTCGGTGCATGTTTCGCCATTCACATAGAACGTTAGTGCATGTTTCACCATTCGCATGCAAGGGTCGGTGCAATTCATGTCTCATGCATATAAAGGTCGGTGCATGTTTTATATCATGCATACTAAGGTCGTGCACACCTGCCTTAGTCATTTATAAGGTCAGTGCAAATCTATCTTGTACCCATACAAGGTCAGTGCACATTTGTATAAAGCATATATAAGGTCTGTACACATTCATCCCAAGTCTGTGCATATAGTCACTTGCATACACTAAGGTCAATGCACATTTGCATTGATCGCTTGGAAGGTCTGTGCACACTCCAGTCTGTGCTTGTCCCAGGTCGGTGCATGTCTTTCATAATGCATATCTAGCCCAGTACTAATTCATACTAGCATATTCAAGTTGGTACACATGTCCTGGCTATAGCACATAAGGTTAGTGCACATGTGTTGAGCATGTTAGAGCCCATGTACATAAGGTCTGATCATCTTTATGTCCGTGCACATTTTTAGTTGGGCTATCTAAGTAATCATAAGGTGAATGATGAAATTCTTTCTACTCTGCTGACAGGGACTTAATTAATAAAAGGCCCAAGGGAATCAGGTTCGAACGCTTGCTCGTGAAAGTTAAGTGAGGCACGTGGTTCAAGTGAGCTTATGATTGGGCACGTGATCCAAGGCAAGGTTCAAAAGGTGATTCAGCCACGTGGAGAACACGTCTTCAGATTCTGACAAGTAGGGTTCCAGCTCAAAAGGGCAGGAATGTGTTTTCCATGCACCGGTCTCCCGCGAGCCTATATATATATATATAGAGGCCAGATCGCTAAAAATATAGAGAAGCAATTGGAGAGGAAAAAGAGATCCAGAGCAGTAGAAGATATAGAAGGAGAGCCAGAGTAAGAGGAGTTCGAGCTAAAGAAGAGAGGAAGAGAGTTCTGAAAGAGAAGGAGAGAGAGCTTGAGAGTAAGAGTCTTTCGTAGAAGAAAATAGAGTGCTGATTAGGAGAGTGAGAAGGAGATCTTGCTGAGAAAGGCGGCGCCATCTTGACTTCTAGATCAGATCCAGAGTCAGACTGCTCTAATCTAAGAGCTACATTTTTGTTTCTTTCATTCATCTTTGTTTTTCTTTAAAATTTAATGTAAACTGTGTATCAGCAGGTGAGGTTGAATCCTCAGACAGCAAGCTGTGAGGCTCAGTGGTTTGGGGCTCGTGACAAGCGAGTGACACAACAGTACCGCACCGAGTGACTAATCAGAGTAACGCTCGTCAGCGTCAGTCCAAGTCTCTGATCACGTGTGCACACACTGACCCATCACCTTGAGCCAGGCCTCTAGCTAGTTTTCCCTCCCAGTAGGACTCTACCGACTATGCGAGAGGGCCCACAGAAACTAGCCTATAAACCATATATCGGGATTACCCTGCCACCTTTCCCAGGTGGGCTGACACAGAAGTCATCAGGCTACGACTAGTGGCTCCATCACCAGGAAAGAGAAGAACACTCTATCAGAATGTACACCTTAACCCTGGCACCAAGAACACACCGAATGCATTAGAAATTACACAACCACTCTTTTAAAATCTCTAGGTATATAACAGATCAGGACCACCCCATCACATACTATAACGGACTGGGGCAGGACTGCTATAATCAATAGAACTAATAAGAATTCATAGTCAATCGGGACTATAACGCACCCGGGCAGTCGCGCTACAAGACTATAACGCACTGGGGTAGGGGCGTTAAAGTCAACAGGCACACAACACGATCGACAAGGGCTATAACGCACCAAGGGTGGGATGTTATACTAACATAACACGCCTCCCATGGCTCGTTATGCTCACCAGAATGATAAGAATCCACAGTTAAACACGGGATATAACCCACCAAAGTAGGGGCGTTATAAGGATATAACGAATAGGGACAGGGGCGCTAAAGGCAATAGACCCCCCACACAGTAGACAGGGGATATAACGCACCTGACCAGGGGCGTTAAAAGCACCCGAAGTCAAAAATCCACAGAAACCCACAATTTCATGCACGGTATAACACACCTATACGGGGGGTTAAAGGACTGTAACGGACCCAGGGGAGACCGCCACAAGGGGAAATAACGCACCTATACAGGCGCACCAAATGACTATAATGCACTGGGGCAAGTGCGTTATGTCACCTGGGTTTCGAGATTTCAGAGTTTGGAACTGAACCCCCTCCCGATCGATCGAAATCGACAGGGGACGCGGGGAACCATGATTTTAAACTATCCTACCATGCCATAACGACATTCAATACCTACGCATGCCACTAGAATTAAAAGATGATGCCCATGGAGATAATTTCATGAAATTAAGACTAAAGATAGACTAAACAGGAACATGCACAAAAAATGAGAAAAAGGGCATTGGACCACGACGCATGTGGTACCGGCGGTGTCCTAACGAGGCAAGGAATCCATCCCCCTACCTGGATTGCGGCAAAAATGATGACTCAATGCCGATCTGGTGAGAGGGCGATGCGACACCTCCTGACCCTACTCGACTCCACGCTCCACGGATAGAGAAAAGGTGTGTGTCAACGCGATCCTCACGATGCGACCAATCTAATGGTACCTCCCTTGCTTCGATCAGTGGCCGTCTGGACCAAAAATCGAGAGAGGAACAAATATTGAGAAATTAGCCCAAAATCTCCCAAAATGAGATTTGCACAGAAAATGATGAAAATGGTGATGGATGGCGACGTATGTGGTGTCAACAGGTTCCTGTCGAGACGAGGAATCCATTCCCCTACCTCTTGCGCGGCGAAGATCGTGAATCGGTGCAGATCTGGCGACGGGGGCCACACCGTCCTTCCGCTCGCACACGTCTCCACGCTCCACGATCTGAGGGATGAAGGGTACCGACGTGATCCTCGCGTCGAGCCCGTCCCGTCAGTACCTCCACGCATCGATCAGAGCCCATCTGGATAGCGAACCGAGTGAAAGGGGGAGAGAGGAGAGAGAACATGTGAGGGAGAGAGAGATTAGAGAGGAAGAGAGAGAGAGATGAGAGAAATGGGAGGAGAGAGAGGGTGCGTGGCGGGTGCAAACCGACGCCTCCCCGCTCGCCATCGTCTCCGGCCGGGTTCAGCGTCTTCACGCTGATCAGGTGAGCCTTGGGCCCCTTCTTTGCTGGTCTTAACTTGCTTGTTTAGTATCACTTTGGTTGCCCATCGGCAGTGAGTGAGTGCCCACTCCAAAAGGCCAATCAATCGAGTGACCACCGCAGGTGAGTTGTGAGCGAGACACTACATCCCACGCCCTCGGTGTGTTGGCCACCTATGAGAGTGGGCATCCCAGGCCCTTAGGGGTCCATCCCAAGCTATCCATACCCATGGAACAGCAAGGTCCCACTTCGGACCCTCCACGCCATCGTCGGTTCCCCTACGGGCACTAGTGTACGCTATGCGAGTGAGTCCGCTCTAGTGAAGTCATTGGTCCATGCATTACTTGCTTGCTAGGTCCGAGGGGTCTTTGATCTTGTGACTATCACCCCCAAGGTGGTGTCACATCAGTAGCTGACTGAGATAACTGAGGAAACTACTCTTGTCGCTGGTACTACTGCGGCTGTGCTGGCACCTGCTGGGGCTGGAACTGCGACTACTACTGAAACCTGAGCGGCTGACTCGGTCTCTGTGGACAATCAGGTGCCATGCGCCCAGGCTGATCGCACCTGAAGCAAACCACGGGCGATGAACACTGCCTACCTGGATGAGAACCACCGCACCTGGGACACCCGTCCCGAGCACCACTCACTAAACTCTGATGCTGAAAAGCTACCAACTACTGAACACTACCTATCGACTCTTGCTGCGACTCCATCACCTCCTACTAAAACCAGCTTCCTTGAACAGCTTCTTGAGCTTCTAGCTAAAGGACGATGACTCTGGCACGGGAGCCATAGACTGCACTGCCACGGAACCACCTGCAGAGAGCTGGATAGTACTCTGTTGTTAAACCTCCATCGACTGACCAAAACCTTCCTAAACCTGACCAGCGCTACCCTGCCCTCGAATCTTCTGCAAAACTCTCTCCAACATCGACGCTGCCTTGCACGCCGCATCTAAAGTGGTCAAACCTGATGCAAGAAGATGGTGCCTTAACTTGACCCTCAGACCACCAACGAACTAATCGGTCTTCACTTCCTCATCCGCCATGATGTGAGACGCATAATGGCCCAACTCAACAAACCTGGTGTGGTACTGCATCATTGACATGTCGCCCTGGGTCAACTCCATGAACTCACACAGCCTTTGCGTCCTAACGAAAGACGGACAGATGGCATGCTCGAATGCCACGATGAACTCCTGCCATGTGATCTGCCAAAGGGGACGAGACTGGAACGCTGCTTCCCACTCTAACGTCCACCAAGCCCGGGCCGCTCCCTGACGGCGGTGCATAGCCAACACCACCTGCTCCTCCTTAGCACACTCCATTGCACTGAAGATCCTCTGCAAATTATCCTGCCACTCTCTGGCCAACCTCAGGATCTGGCTGCCCACCCAAAGAAGGTGGCTGAAACTACAGGAACTCCTTCAGCACCCGACCAGGATAACCTCGAGACAACGAACCCTCGCCAACATCACCTCTCTACTGTTGGTCTCCCTGCTGCCGCTGCTGGAAGACATAGTTAAACATGCCTCGGAAGAAATCGTCCATCCCTGAAGCTCACGCACCTCCAGCTGCACTCTCTGGAACTGAGGCTCTACTCTGCTCCTCTGGACCACTACTCGACTCCCCTTGCTGGGAACGAGCCCTCCTCTGCGGTGCCATAACACACTTGGCATCAAGAAAATAATCACAAATCAATAAAACACATGGACCCTAAGCCAGTCGCTGATTGTACAGGACATTAATGGACCTTCTGGACCAATGCAGTCATTTCAGATTCTTATACAACTTCACAAATATGCCAGCTCAGATTCAGTCACCGCCGACTTCATGGATCAAAGAGGAGCCTTCCACCGATGTCCCAGCCAGCCACCTCAGCCAGAAGTCGACCGGAAGCTATCGTCCTAGCTGTCGAGTTCACTTGCTGTACAACGAGTTTGAACAGTACCGAGTCAGACCAGTAGCCCGCCTCCGTCCGGATAGCCCTTCCGGCTTGCTGCCCCTCAACCCGAGTTCGCTACTCCTGGGTCCCACGTCTAGCCCTTTACCTCCCTACGTAGAGTGGGCAATAAAAATCACTACTATAAGTATTTAATTACTGTACACTGGGAGTACAGATCTTGGCTGGGGTCGTCTTCCCCACGCCCAGAGCGTGGAGGTATCGTGTCCGCTTCCCACTTTGGCATTTACTTTCCTCGTATATATTCCTATGCCGCTGCAGGTGATAGGATAATTAGCTCGTTATAATTTTATCACCGCTGCGAGAGAGAGCGAGACTCATCCTGTGCCTCGATCCGAGCAAGCGAAAAAGTCGATACCCGTGACTCATTGTCAGTTTCTCAATCGCACACATCCGCACGCTTCCCTCGCTTAGGGACGTCAGAGAGCTCGTGTCTCTTGGTCCCAGGTTTGCATCAAGTTGGTGTCAAGTCCCCACTGTCCGTCCCGCATTAGAGGGCCATTCTTGCACATTGTTGGCTTTCTCGAAAAGTTGTTTCCATGTGGGCCATGCATATGGCCTATAGACTGTGAGTCCAATTACCCAGCCTAGGGTTTGAGGGTTTCTTAGCTTCCCCTTGGTAGGGTTTAGGGTTTGCAGTCGTGACCCACCCTAATAATTATCATACTGTGATTTCTGATCAAGGATAGGCCAGACTGACGGCACGGAGTTGTCCTGCGTGACGGCGTTGACCCCTAGTCTTGTGACTCAAGGGCCGTTGGGTTTAACAGGTCTAGTGGACTGCCCAGAGCGTGGTGGCATCGTGCCACCCATTTTTTAAGCTAACCATGATGAGCTTGTTCGTAGCTTGTCTGTATTCTGATGGTTTTCATCGAGAGTCGTCTACTTAGTGGCCACTCACTAGTCGCAGCTGACTATGCACCCATATGTTGACCCACCCGGGAGTAGGTAGAGAGCTGCAGCTATGAGAGATGGTTTTTAAGCAGGTTGCTGTAGGGCCACCCCTGTAGTGGCTTGAGTCCAGGCTGGGAGGAAAACCAGCTAGAGGGCCTGACGTTGTGCAATCAGTCAGTGTGTGCACACATGGTAGGGGACTTCGGACGGGTGCTGACGAGCATGGCCCTGACTAGTCCCTTATTCTGTGGTTACTATTATGATGTCTTAGTTTCCACCTGGGGTGAGTAGGGAGATGGTGGAATGATTTAATTAGATTTTATTAAATAATTAATCTTTCTATCTGGTTTATTCGTTTATTAATTAGGCATGCTAGTCACTGCCATGACAATTTATTGTGCGCTCGATCTGACTTGGTCAGTCGATTATAGGGTTCAGGTCGGGACCAGAAGTCCGCCATACCATAAAGGTTATGGCGTTAATTACGCCCTTCCTAAGAAGGATAACCCTTGATTAAACGCCAAAGATAGGAGGCCTGAGGAGGCAATTGCAAGTACTAACGTGTGTATTCATGATTACATAGGAATGAATTAACAAGTAAGTAACGAGCTTATTCGAATGCACGGATTAGATCTGACGGCATATCCTCCTTGGCTTTAAGTCATGCCAAGTAAGAATAGGAGACCATCCACGCAGTGGCGAGATGGAATCCAAACAATCATTAGGGTGTTCCCCCTCGATATCCATACTCGACTGAAGGTCCCAAAGCATTAGTTTTCCCCCGAGGGATAGAGCCGAAGGGGGTACGTCGTATATATTTTAGCACTCTGATATTTTTAAATTACTTCCGCCTATATATTAATTTTACTGCTTAAATTAATACTGCATGTTGTAATTCCAATTCATTATACAATCCCTCGACAAACTACACTAACCCTTCAGGAGCCTCATCAGCCTCTTGGGTGGCATCCCCAATTCCTGGCATCGGTATATAGATTTTATCGGCATATCGGTGTATGGATCTCCGGGTCATTACAGTTGTCACATCTCATCCTCACGCTCCCAATATGCCTCACCACCAGAGTGACGCTGCCAAGCCACCTTAACCTGAGGGATAATCTTGTTCTGCAAGTGTTGTTCATGCCAATCCTCAATACGGACAGGATACTCCGGAAGGGACAAGTCTAGGGTCACCTCAGGCCAGAGGGCGTCCTCCAAAACATGAGAATCATCAGGCATATACTTTCGAAGGATTGACACATGAAATACATCATGCACGGCAGATAGCTCTGGAGTTAACAGCAATAGATAAGCGACTTCCCCAATACGCTCGACAGTGAGAAAAGGACCAATATAGCGGGGAGTCAGCTTCCCACGCCTGTTGAAGCGCGTCACAGCCTTCATGGGAGAAACTCTCAGGAAAACCCAATCTCCTACAGTAAAGCTGAGAGGTCACCTCCTCCGATCGGCATAACTCTTCTGCCGACTCTGCGCTGCCAACATCTTCTATCGAACAAAATGCACCACCTCAACGCACTACTGTACCAAATTCGGTCCTGTCAGGACACGCTCGCCCACCCCAAACCAATCAAGTGGAGTTCGACAAGGTCACCCATACAACGCCTCATAAGGACCCATACCAATGCTCGAATGATAGCTGTTGTTGTAGGCAAACTCCACTAACGACAAATGGTGGGTCCAACTCCCCTGCCACTCCAGACAACATGATCTCAACATGTCCTCCAAAGTCTGAATGTTCCTCTCTGACTGACCATCCGACTGAGGATGATAGGTCAAGCTGAATGCCAACTCGATGCCTAGAGCTCTCTGAAAACTCCTCCAGAATCCCGATGTGAAGCGCGGATCATGATCAGACACAATGGAGATGGGGACTCCATGCAACGGAATGATCCGCTCCACATACAATCGGGCCAACTTCTACACACTCCAACTAACTTTGATCGGCAACAACCGAGCCGTCTTCATTAGTCTATCCACCAGTAACCAAATACTATCATGCCCACTGGATGTCCTCGGTAACCAAACCACAAAATCAGTGGTCATATCCCACTTCCACGTGGGTATCTCCAAGGGCTAAAGTGTACCTCCTGGTCGTTGGTGCTCAGCCTTCACCTGCTGGCAGGTCAAACACCTGGTCACAAACTCTGCCACAACTCTCTTCATGCCAGGCCACCAAAACTGTCTCTTCAGGTTCTGGTACATCTTAGCCGATCCAGGATGCACGGCATATCGACTCCCATGAGCCTCACGCAACACTATACGCCTCATCTACTCCTCAGCTGGGACGTACAACCTACCTCTGAACCTCATAGCTCCATCCTCACCAAACTCCACCTCAGCCATCGACAAAATATGAGGTAGCTCAGGGTCCGCACGTTGGGCCTCAGTCAGCTATCGACGAACAGCTGGCGTGATAGTCAGACTCGCAAGGACAGTCGAACCCTGATCCTGATGGATCTTGAGCCTAAAAGTCATGGCCGGCACCTGCTCCCCAAGCCTCCACTTCCTCAGCAACATCCGACTAACCACTACTCTCCTGCTCAGAGCATCAGCCACGACATTCATCATGCCAGGCTAATAAGACAGAGTAAAATCATAATCCTTCATGTACTCCATCCACCTCCTCTGCCTGAGGTTAAGGTCCTTTTGGGTGAACCCGGAAGGAAAGCCCTCTTCGTCGGCCGGCCGAAGGAAAAGGAAGGCGCACACCTCAACTAGTGTGCCCACCGCGAAAGTGAGGGAGTGCCACCCCAAAACCCACGCCCCCGGTGTGCCGGCCCCCACTCTAGTTGGGAATTCCAGACCCTTAGGGGTCAGCCTAAGCTAGCCTCAACCCTTGGAATGTTTGGGTTCTGCCTAGGACCCTCGCCATCATCGCCCGATCGCCTTCGGGGGATCGTGTGCGCCGTAAAAGCAAACCGTTCGCGTGAGTCCGTCGTCTCCACTATATGCTTGCTGGTCTAGGTCCTAGGGTCGTCATTGCATCCAATACATCATAGGGCTGTGCCACATCAGGTTAGCTGAGGCAACAGCATGGACGCAGCTTGTGGCACCAAAAACCTCCTGGTCAGGAGGCACAGGAGGTCTATCAATTGGCCCTCCGCCCTTGGCAGCAGTAGGTGGGCGTTGGACACCTCTGGTAGCAGAGTGCCCGTGTAGGGTGATGCAGGTGAAGAAGGGGGGTGGGGCATCTTCATAGCAAGCGCCCTAGAGTCTGGAGGAAGGGACACTTCTGAGCTAGCAGCTTGGGTCCTTAGGCAATTAGCTTCGTCCGCATGTCCCAGTGCAGCTGAAGGATTAGCCAAGGGAACAATTGAAGGGGGCACAGAGGTCACCGGAGGGAAGGCTGGCAGGAGTTCAAAAGGCTGGTCGTTGGGCATCGTCGGTAGTGGGCATCCTTGACCGGTCGGTCGGTGGGTGGTAGCTTCGAGCGGTTTCTTGCACTTGGAGTCCGGATGACCCAGACGCTTGTAGGAATGACAGAAAAGTGGGGGATCTTTGTACGCAATCGGTAGCCAGAATCCTGAGGACTCATTGGTGATGTATACCCTCGAGGGGAGCACCTTAGAGACGTCTAATTGCACACAGATGCGGGTGGCTTGCGATCGAGTGAGGCTGCATGTGTTCTGGTCGATTTTGAGGGTCTGCCTGATGCTCCCAGAGATGGAAAGCAGCATGGCTTCGTGGTAGTAGTTCACCAGGAGCTCTGGCAAATCCAACGAAATCGGGAGTAGTGGGCAGTCAGTTGTTTTGGAGAAGTCCAGGGACCATTTGAAGAAGACGAAGGGCTTTCCCTGGATCTAGAGGGTGTCTTTGAGCATCACTTGTAGGAAGTCTTCTTTGTTTTGAAAGCACAACAACAAATGGCGAGAATCTAGAGCGCTAATGACAATGTCTTGGAGCAGTTTGAAGCGTTGTGCCAAGTGGTAGTGGATGTCTTGAAATGGCGATCGACCACGCGCAATTCTGGCGATGATAGTGAACTGAAGAGACTGGCAGGAGATCTACACCTCCTCCACGGAGAAGAAGGCCACAGGCTCTCCTGAGTCTGTAGATGCAAGGGCATGGACATTGATGGGGAGCGATGGCAGTGTAACTAAATGGAGCAGCACCTGTACGAAGGAAGAAGCCGCTATTGCGGAGGTGGAGCTGGCCAAGGTGGCACCAGGGCCACAAGCCCAGGGAGACGGGGGAGGAGCAGCTTTGGTAAGGGAGCTTGTAGCTATGAGGGTGGCAGTCGAAGGTACTCCAGGGGGCTTGGCTGGCATACCTAGCAGAGACCCAGGCTTGTCCGTCACGGTAGGGGCGCCCACTCTAGCGACCGGAGCAGCTTCTTGGGGGGCCCTGATGGGGACATCTCGCACCATTCCTTGTTGCTAGGGTCATCTGCACATCCTTGAGAAAACTCGACGGCGATTATCTCATGTTATATTTATTTTTGAGTCTTATTTACGTATTTTTCTTTATTGAGTCATGTGGTCATGAGTCCAATTTCCCTTGTTTTGTGTTAATTGGGCCTTTGGTTGCATATGGATTCGGGCAACATGGTAATGAGGGTGTTCGAAAGATCAACATAATGAGATGTATTAACGTGCCAATTGATTCTGGCAACTCCTTAATCTTGCACCTGCGTAGACTCAGAACAAGCAGCCGTTTGAACTTCATAAACAAAGCATCAAGATTCAAGTCAACAAATTCACGTGGGTGCAAGAATAGAAGGGTCCGCAACTTGCATTGTTCGCCCAGTCTCGTAGGATCAAAACTATCAGTAACAATTGACACATGACGAACTGTTTCAGGTATTCTCTCATTTCTGTCATTCCGCAGCACCTTAAAGTTATCATCCTGAGAAACTGACTCAGCCAAGTCATGTATTAGATCGTGCATCACAAAGTCCTCTTCACTACTCTGTTCAAAGAAAGATGTATGCAATAAATCATCGAAGTTTTCGTTCATGGCACTCTGATTTGCATGGGAGCCTTTCAGAACATGGATGAAATTTTGGGCCGTCCACAGTTGGACTAGCTCATCTTTAGAGAAGCTATAATCTTTAGGGAAAAGGGAGCAATATGCAAAGCACTGTTTTAGATGCCCGGGTAATTGATCATAGCTAAGCTTCAAAATTGGTTAGATATCACATCCAATCGTACTATTTGGATCACTTGACTGTGCCCATATCCCACTTCTCAAGATGCTTTGCCAATACCTCACATCCAATCGTGCATTCAACAGCCGGCCAACTATCTTTGCCGCCAACGGCAAGCCCTTTAACTTGTCAGCTATTTGTCTGCCAACAGGTTCTAGCTGTGCACGTTTATTTGGATCACATCCCTCAAAAGCAAATCGTTCAAACACTGACTGCAGATTCCCGCTTGATAGAATTGCCAAAGGGATATGAGCTCCTCTCACCATATGTGACACTTTTTGGCTTCGAGCTGTCACCACTATCTTGCTTCCCTTCCCACCATACCTCAGAGGCTCACACAAACTTTCCCACTTAGCATGATCTTTCTCTTCCCACATGTCATCTAACACTAACAGGAACCTTTTTCCTTCTATTTTTGCTTTGATGCTTAATTGAGTTTGATCCCAATTTGTGATGTTGCGTGGTTCCTCTACCTTGTGGGAACTGGGTATGGCGTCCATTATTTCTTTTCGTATCCTTTCCAAATCAAAATCATTTGAAACACAGACCCAAATTGTCGGGTGAAAATGTTGCTTCACTCGTGGGCTGTTATACACGAGCTTCACCAGAGTTGTTTTCCCAACTCCCCCCATACCAGTGATAGTAATGACCTGGACATTATTGCTCCTGCTGCTACTAGATCCTTCAGTTCCATCTTCACATCCTACTAATAGTAACTCCTCCAAGCTCTTCTTTTCATCATCTCTGCCAATGATGTCGGGATCATCAGTTGGCAGAGAACTAGTTTGCAGTCTGGGTCTACTGAACTCAGGCATGCTACCTAGACCTAACCTTTCCAGCCCAAGTGTACTTGTGTCCTTTGATTTAGCATCTAGCCGCTCCCTGATGTGTTTTATCTGGTGTGCGATGTCGTGGTCAGCCAACAAATTATGTACGGTACCAAAACAACAGATGATGATGTTGCGTACCTTGGCTCCCACGTTGTTAGTCCACACTAACCTGCGGTCTCTTCTCTGAAGGGCAGCATCTGTGGCCACCTCGTCGAGGATGTCCTGGGCATCGAACAGGATCTGTTTAAGAGACGAGAGCCAATCACGCACGACTTCCGATCCCACCTGCTTCCCTTCGGCATCCTGAAGCACAACCTTGATGATGCCAACGGTGGATCTCAGCTTCTTGATCTCCTCCTTGACGCCCCTCACCAGAGCATACTCCTCGAAGGCAGTGTCGATCAGCCTCTCACACACCGGGTCCAACAGGGCCTGTCCGAGCAGTGCCATCCCTCCTCAGCTCCGCTCTCAGATGCGCGGCTAGAAAAAACAAGAGAACAGAGAACAGAGGAAGAGAAGAATATAATGTGATATATACATATATGTATATATAGGGAGGGAGAGAGAGATGGAAAAGATGAGCATGCTAAGATGATAGATGGAGTGTGTAACTGAAGATATAAATAAAGTTAAAGATTCCATTCTTTAGCCACCACCTGTTGCCATGATGCGTGGCCAGAACAACAAGGAAACTGTGAAACAGAGGAAGAGAGGAATATAATGTGATATATGATAAAGTAAGGTGATCGATGGAGTGTGTAGTTGAAGATACATAAATAAAGTTAAAAGATTCCATTCTTTAGCCTCCATCTGTTGCCAAGATGTGTGGCCGGAACAACAAAGAGAACAGAGGAAGAGAGGAATATGATGTAACATATAGAGTGAGATGATCGATGGAGTGTGTAACTGAAGATATATAAATAAAGTTTAAGATTCCATTCTTTAGCCTCCATCTGTTGCCAAGATGCGTGGCCAGAACAAGAAAGAGAACTGAGTGAACAGAGGAAGAGAGGAATACAATGTAATATATGTAGTAAGGTGATCGATGGAGTGTGTAATTGAAGATATATAAATAAAGTTAAGATTCCATTCTTTAGAGCACAGTCACAGCCACTCTTTAGCATCCACCTGTTGCCAAGATGCGTGGCCAGAACAACAGGGAAACTGTGAAGTGTGATCAGAGGAACAGAGGAATGTAATGTAATATATAAAGTGAGATGATCGAAGGAGTGTGTAATTGAAGATATATAAATAAAGTTAAGATTCCATTCTTTAGAGTACAGTCACATCCACTCTTTAGCATCCACTGGTTGCCAAGATTCGATGGTTTATTAAAAGATATAAATAAAGTAAGATTCCATTCCCTTTACTTCGTTTCTAATGGCCAATATTCTATCATTAACATACAGAATACGGTCGCATCCACTCCTTAGCCTCCACTTGTTGTTGCCAAGATTCCATGGAGTGTGTTCATCACTCCAAACAAACATGATCCCATTCGTAGTACGTCCCCATTTTTTTACATTACATCTTTGATTTGGTAAGGGCAGCAGCGGGGACTGTTCACATGCGGACCAATCCAAATCCAAATCCAAACTTAAGCATTCGGATCCGGATCTAACTCGAATTCTTATTGTATATATATTTTTTGTAGGTACTCGGCTTGGGGGTTCCACGTAGCAACGGTCTTGTCCGTTACGCTAATATATGAACAGTCATCGTAAAAAAAAATTGTATTATTGACTGCTTTAATAACTGCCAATTTTAATGATTGTTACTAATAGTGGCAACCGCTAACTATCCCTTTTAATTTGTTTATTTGTTTCCGTCAGTTAAAGTCATCGCTAATAGTCCATTTTGCTTAGCGACGATTTTAATCATCTCTAGTAACTAATAGCAATAGCCGAAAAACCTTTAAGAACGCAACCAGTTGTAACCCCGATTTAGTTCCTAACGCATCCAAACATTCTTTGGCTTTTAGATCATATTTGGTATCAAGATAAGTTTTGACGAGAATGGACGTAAGTCATTCTGAGTTAATTTATCACTATTCTTATTCACACGTATATTTAATATGCGACGAGGTAAGTATGAGAATACTTCTATTCTTCGTTCGGTAAAAGTTGAGGATACGAACGAGGATAAGTGATGAAAAAAGACTTTTTTATCTTTCTTATCTATGGTTAAAGGATGAATTACCTGGAATTGTAGTGTAGTATGGATTTCACGTAAAGACCACGAGTAATAACATTTCATGAGGCACATGGGCCTTTCATACTTACATAAAACTTTCCCTTCACATGCTTATCAAGATAGTTAGCGTGAGAATACCTGTGGGTGAGCATACTTGCATATACATACATATAGTGCGGACATGCTCATGTATCATACCCATAACATGTTTTCAACGTCGAGCTTACACCCATTATTCGTCACACTAGCCAAAGCACTCAGGTTTAACATGAATCATCAGTCATAAATAAAAAGCAGAACGAACATGCAAGGCGGCTTCACGCTTTGGGCCGATGCACCTACTAGGTGGCTCCACATCGGATTTCCTCGCCCACCCGTGTAGCCCTTTTCTTTGGGTAACTCTTTCTACCAAGTAGCCTTCTCTCCCTACATGAAATATTCTGGGGTTCCCATCAACCTCAAGTGTAAAGGGAGAAAGTAGGAAAGAGGAGATCTCGCACTCACACGGTCTCGCATAGACTGTGATCGTCGGCACTACAAGGCATCATCCTGGGAGTGTTCTGTAGTGTAACCTGCAAGGATCCCGATGGAATATCATGTATGGTTTGATTATGTGGATAAATGAAAACTTATAAATCTCTCACCCACTTACTGGAGCTCGCCCATGTGTCCAAATGAGATTTTTCACTTATTTTTTTAAAATGTCCCCCCACATGTCAGATTCCTACGATGTGGGTATTTTGAAAAAAAATCTCCTGAGGTAGGGGGATGGACTCTCTTCCTCGCTAGGATCATTTTCACACCACTTGCACATCCATCCACGGCCGTTTGGCCTAATTAATGTCCATGTTTAGTTTTTCCCTAAAACGTGATAAAAATGAGATAATTAATGTTAAATTATGTTATTAATTGTTATGGGTATGTTAATTACATTTTCTAGCTTCTGTGGGCTTGTATGGATGTATGGCATGGTTGGTTTTGAGTTTTTACAGGTTTTTGTAATCGAACCCGTCAATTTCTATCGACCGGGGTGTGGTTCGGTTTCAACCCGTTCACGCTCATCGCCCAGATCACATGGCGGTCACCCCGTGACCGTCATCTGTTAACACACCTCACTTGGCGCGTTATGCCGGCATGACGGACCACTCCAGGTCCGTTATGCTTCTAAACAGCTTAGATAGGTGGTTAGTATAGCGCACCCGTCCCTGACCATTATGGTCATGGGTTTTCTGTGGATTTTCCACATTCGGGTGGCTTTAACGCACCTCTAGTAAATCGCCATATCACCCTTGACCGATGGTTTGACCGTTGACCATTGACTAGTAAGGCAGTTATCATGGCGGTGTAGGGTAGACCCGTTATGCTGATATAACGCCCCTCACCATGTGCGTTATATCATGCATTAAACCGTGGTTTTCTGTGGATTCTTGGTGTTTCGGGTGACCTTAACGGACTCAGACCCATGCGTTATAGTCTCATAACGAACCCTCCCAGGTGCATTTTGTCCTGTGACGTCTGGTTTTAGCTCATGCGAGTATAACGGCCATGAGAGGCGCGTCATACTCAGCATAACGCCCCATGCGTGGTGCGTTATGCTCTGCATTCCTGATTACACGGCATCATGCATTAGAGTATAACGCACTGAAGTAGATGCGTTATACTGCACATAATGCCCTACGCAAGTGCGTTATGGTCTACATATCTGTGCCTTGTGTTCACCTGAGCATTCGGGTGAGCATAACGGATGTAGGGGGACGCGTTATGTAATGTATGATGCCCCTGCCCTGATCATTTATGCGAGGTAATGGCCTTATATTGGTCTGTTATGCTTTCTGGTGTTCTATAGAGCATGTTTAGTTCTTAATGCATTCAATAGTGCATATTCGCCATGTTTAAACTATTTTACAAAAACTATGGCATTATTTTAAACCCCATTAGAGTAGCTTTCTCTCACCTTGTGATGGAGCTACTAGTCATAGCCCGGCGACCAAGGGTGTCATCCCACCAGGGAAAGGTGGAGGGGTGATTCCCGTTGACGGTTCTTAAGCTAGTTACTGTGTGCCCCCGCGGTTACTGTAGCGTCTAACGAGGGGGAAAACTAACTAGAGGCCCGACCCTCGGCAGGGGTTGGTGTGTGCACATAGGGTTAGAGACTTGGACTGACGCTGACGAGTGTCACTCTGACCAGTTCTTATTCGGTACTGTTACTATTTACGCCTCTTGCTGGTTGTGTTTCACTGGCCGCGAGTTGCCTGAGGCTCAGTGTAAGACGTCAGGGACGCATCTGGTCTCTCACTTCTAGTGTGTCTCTTCTCTTTCCTATCACCGGGTCGGCTCAGCTTTCTTCTATTGTTGGGGTTAGTTTTGACGTTATATCTATATTGTACTGGCATATAGATTAATTGGCATATAGATTGTAGCTGTTTCACCTGTGTAGATAGATTTACAGTTTTACTATATCTGTGTTTAATTATGCCATCTGCCTGCGTATTGGTTAAATGCATGTCTTAATTACTGTTATATTTGCATGCCTACGTGTTTAGTTGTGAGGTAGGGATCCGCGTGACCCCTACTGAGTCTGGCTGTGACTCACCCTTCCTACTTTCAGGTGGGCAGCCTCGACTTCTGTCAAAGAAAGTCTCTAAACCTTTTATAAGGTTCTGATCTCCCTCCTCTTCCTTTTACAGGACGGGAAGAGGAGAGTGCTCATCTCTCTGCTTGTTCGAGACTCTTTGTGCCTTTTGTGCACTTTGGCATTCGTGCCACGCACCACCACCACCAACAGCAATAGCGATGGCAGCCATCACCTACGGCCCCCAAGTCGTTGCCAAGCACGCCAGGTTCGGATACCTGGCGACCCTGCTCGTCTTCGGTGACTTCCCTGTAGTCGTCGGCTCGCCCTTTTTCTTGGGCGTAGTGCCTGTGGCTAAGACCAGCTCTGCCACGCCTGCAGCAGCGGCCACCGAGGGTGTCAGGCCCTCCGCCTCATCAACTGGCTGGGTTCACTCGACCAAGAAGATGGCCACCGAGGGTGTCAGGCCCTTCGCCTCAGTGATCGACCAGGTTTGCCCAGTCAACAACCCAATCGTCGGGGGTGTCAGGCTCTCGACTTCAACAATTGGCTGAGTTTGCTTGGTCAACAAGTCAACTCTTGGAGGGGTCAGGCCCTCTACTACAGCAGTTGGATGGCTTCGCCTGGCTAACTACTCACGGACTAGGGGTGTTAGGCCCTGTGTCCCGCCAACAAGTGGCCGAGTTTTCTCGGTCAATCAGATTACTGTTGGCACCGCTCCTGCACAACGGAGATAGTGCCATCGTCGCAACGGCACTAGTTCCAAGGTGGCCACCCTCAGAGGTGTTGCTCCTACACAACGGGGGCAATGTCACCGCCAAGATGATGCTAGGCCTAAGGTAGGCATCGCTAGCATTGCTCCTGCTCAACGGGGGCAGCATCGTGGTCGCAAGGGTATATAATCTGCAGCAGCAGCATCTCACTCTGGCAAGATCGTAATTGTCAGAGACATCAGCATCTGGCTTGATGGAGGCGAGTCGATCTTGCCACGGGACCGTCACGTCCCAACCATCCCTACCTCCAATCGCTTTGAGCTCCTCTAGCAAGTCAGGGAAGGCGGAGTGAAGAAGAAGAGGCCTGACGTACCGGTGGCAACTCAGGGTCCCCTGCAGCGGCCAAAGCCACAAGCTCCCCAGTCAAGGACGTGGGGCAACCCAATGGAGGAGCGCCAGCTCCACTTGAAGAAGATCTGGGCCACCAAGGAGGAGGCCCGAATCATAAGGTGCGCAAGGGCAGATGAGCCCTTCCACATGTCAGACCTTCAGCAAATGCGGAGTCCGATGAGCACTGAAGCCTCAGTCTCTCCGAGGTCTACAGGTCAACCCCTACGGGGGCAAAAGCGTCGAGGCGCTGGCAAAACGGTGCAACTGACCTCCCTGTGGGCCAGCTCCACGTACACGGAGAAGGATCATTCCCCTAAAGCTTCCACTTCCCGAGTGTCTGTCTTCGATAGACTAGGGGAGTTGCCCAAGCCAGACCGACAACTGCCTAGGAAAAAGCGGGTGGTCCGGGTGACAGACAATTCTGTCAAAGTGTTCACCTGCTACGCCACCTCCGGTGACAAGCAACCGGAGGACACTTCGGGAGAGCATAACCAGCCTCTTCAATATTTGAGGAGGTCAAGACCTGTGTCCCAGATTCTGGCACAGACGCAATAGGCACCATCTGCTAGGACGTCTCAGCCTGACCCAGCACGGCCGGAGGAACACCACGAGGATGTCCATAGTACCGATGGGGAAACTCACTCCAGACATGAAGAAGAACTAGGGGAAGAGACACGGACTCCCACGTTAAAAGAGCTTCGACGGGAGAATCAAGAGCCCAAGAACCTTCTGCAGGCATTACTGCGAGAGAAAGAGGTTCCTGTCCCGCCTCCTGCAGCGCCTGCTGGGGTGGACCAGCAGCCATCTCCTATTCCACTCCTTCAATCCCTTGCCTCCCCTCACCCATTTCCTCCCCCTCCATAGCCCCCACCACTAGCAGTCCTGGTTCAGGTTGTAGGCAACAGAGAACCTTCAATTTGCAGAGCATGCCATGGTGTCATCTTGAAGCTTCAAGAGGTGCAACATACACAGTTGGAATTTTTGTCCAGTCAGCTTCGCAACGAGGGCATCCTTGCCTCCGTCCGAACTCAGAGCTGCCCGGGAGAGTCGTTCTTCACTAACTGTGCAGGATAGGTCCGGCCAGCAACCTGAAGAGACTTTCAGAAGTTACTTCAGCCACTCCCTTGTGAATCTGGGCATGAAACTTGTCTGAGGTGATCTTCCTTAAGCCCTCTATCAACCCCAAGAAGGAGGACCTCGTTTGGACCCCGGAGCGTGATGTTCCAGCCATTCTCCCAGAGGTGCGCAGATCTGTCCTACCAGGGCCTGATCAGACCCCCTCTCACTCTACCAGCTCTATCTCCCTGCTCCGACCTCCCCTGGTGGCGTCTCTGGTCGCTGTTCAAAGAGGACCCTCCCACGATCATGTCGATATCAGCTATGCCATCAACGGAGCACAGAGGTGCTCGGAGCGAGGATATCTTCCAGCATCTTTGGTTCTGGAGCAGTCAGAGCAGCAACCGTCCACCCTTACACTTGAAGCTTCCCTTGCTACTCATGATCTCTGATTGGCCAACAATTTCAACTGAGCTCTCCTGAGTCAGTCGGGAGAAATTTGGCTCTGGTCCCACCTGCATCAACGATCGGAGGAGCTCGCAGCAGCAACATCTTCGTTGCCCTGTCTTGCTGTCCCAATTCACGTAGAACTGACGTGACTTGTATAGCTAACCTTGCAATGGTCCCTCCTTAGCTCAGCGACAGCCCCAGACATCCATCTTTACTGCTACCACGTCCCTTGATGTTCGGCTATCGACCCTACTACTTCCGACATTCAGAGGCGCTCACATCAGCCCCATGTTTAGCTTGCTACCCCGGCAATCAGAATTATCGGCCAAGGTTATCATAGCTTAATTTCCCCACCCCGCCCGACTGGCTTAAAGCCCCTCCCTGTGGGAGGTAGTGTTTGTTTGTAAACCCATACTTACCCCACCCCTAGTCCAACCCTCCTACATGAGGAGCAGTGAATGTAATCATTTAAAAAGGTAGAAGCTCCACCGGCACAGTGTGCGGGGAACTCACACTACCCCGCTCGCCCACGTCTCTGACTCGGGATCGGTGTCTTCATGCCGATCAAGTATATGCTGAACCATCCCCAAATATTTGTGTTCAATTAGTATCATATCTAAGTTCAGCCAGTGAGGAAGAAAGTGCCTGGTCCCGTGACTTCCTGATCACGAGTGGCCACCGTGGATTGAATGAGGAGAGATCCCCGTGCCCTCAAGGCACGACTTCCGCCCCGCTGATGTGGGTGCTCCAATCCTAGGGAGGGAAACACATTATGCTTGGCCATCACCCCCAACCATCATGGTTTAGACCCTTGAACCCACCCTACCATCACTTAGTCACCTCGGGAAAGGGTTGTGCTGTGATATTGGTCTGCCAACATCGAGTCCGCCAATTTGTAAGTGTGCTGACAAGTCTAAGTTTGAGGCTCACCCGATCGGTACCTTTGCATCCATAAGTCGTGTCACATCAAGTGGTATCAGAGTAAGTCATTGACTTGTTCTCACAAGTCAAGTCCTTGGGCACGCTTGCATTGGAGTCATCCTCGGTCTGACCCATGCATTGTCCACCCACCATTGTCATCATTGAGTCTAGAGTCCAACGGCCCCTCTCCCAATCATATCCCATGCATACCTACCTAATGGAGAGCTCACGAAAATTGATTTCATTGACTTGGAGTCTGATTCGTAGTCGCTTTTCATTGTTCTCCTAGTTATTTTTCATTGCGGTACGTTCAACCATAAAGAAAGGAAAAAGGTCATCTTTTCCTACCAACAGGTGGGTGAGGCCCCATACCGACCAAAGACTCCTGCCATGTTGCAGGTGAAACTCTCCGGCTCCTGTTTCTTCTTGCCATCCTCCATGACGGCCTGCTCGGGAACACTAGCCTATCAAAGACCGACCGCTGAGGCTCTACTTCCTCCCGAAAAGGGGACTGGTGTAGCTCCTCTGACTGGTTCCTCGACTCCGTGATGGGCACCGGTCGGGTATGTTCTTCTTCCTGGAAGGCGGAGGCCACTGCCCCCAGTAGTCTTTGACGACCCAACGGAGTGCTCCCCGGGCCTTGGAGATAGTTTCTCATGGCTTGCTCAATCCCTTCCCACTCCCAGTCAGGAAGAGTAACCAGTGATCACGCCCCGATGGCGGTGGTAGGGGTGTGGACCACGGGCGCTGGGCAGGCAGCCTAGTGACAGCCCCTGCAGTGCTGGTGATGGACATTTTTTGACAGGGCCGGTGCAGCAACTACTGGCTGGTAAATTGGGGTCGTTATCTCGACCCTTTCATCTCTTCGGGCCCTTCTCGGGCGGATGCAGCTAGGCCTCGCCTGGGCGGGCACAGTGGTCTGGGCCACCTTGGGAGTCCAGACTTGTTTGAGCTTGACCGGCTTGTGAACCGACGTGTTCTTCGACGCTGTGGTCGGGACGGCGGGTACCACCCTTTCTTTCATCTTCTCCAGCCCCAGGAAGGAGTTACGGACTGGGACCGTCGGTACGATGCGGTCTGGGATTACTTTAGACTTCTGCCGATTGAGGTGGACTCAGATGCTCCTGACAGTCATGGATCTTCCAGAGTTGGAGATTCAGCGCCCCAGGTGTAGACACGCCAAATTTGATGCCATGGTGGTTAAATTTCATATTACTTTGTGATAATCAGATTGGACTTCAATATTTACTTAATGTGGAGTTTTTCTACATTTTTATAAATAACGCCTTAACCAAAGGTGTCATTTCATAATTAACAACTTTTTCAGGGTCGTCCTTTCAGTAAAACACGCCCTTTAGTGGAGGCCTGATATTTTTGATTTTATGAAGATTTTGGATAATTCCTTCAAATAACGCCTTTCATGGAGACGTTATTTTCTAATAGCGCCTTTTTGAAGGTCGTTATTTTCTCTTTTTAAAATGGAAGATTTTTCTAGAAATCAGGAATTGACGGCTCTCCACATGGAGTCATTTTAAATAACGGCCCTGAGAGTGTCGTCATTTCAGTGTTTGCTTCCGTGACTATTTCTTCCTCTCCGAAAAGCAGTCTTTCCATTCCAGGACTCTGTTACCTTCTGTGACAAGGTGTTTGATTTGATGGCAAGTTCTGTAGGGTTTCAAATCCCTTTAGAACTATGTTTTAATCTCTATATAAGCCTTCCTTTTTGGCTCTCGCATGACACAGACACAGAGAGGAGGGGGAAAAGAAGAGAAATAGAGAAAGAGAGGGGGAGAGTGGCTGTTGTTGCAGAGAAGCTTGTGCCCCCCTGTGTTCTTCTTCCCACATTGAGTCTCTCCCCGGGGGGGGGCTCTTTCTTCCTCCTGTTGCTGCAGTGGCGCTAGCAACACTTCTCTAAGGCGGCGTTCTTCTTCTTCTATTGTTCTTCCTCTGTCACAGCAGAGAGGACACATCCCCTTTGCTTTTCCTTCTTTTTATTATTCTCTAGTTGGTTTGCGCATAGTGTTGCATATCATATTCTTCATATTCTTGCTTTGTCTTGCATCATATTCATCTTTCCCGTTTGCTCCTCTTAGGGGTTTAAGAAATAAAAATAAGGTGTGTTCCAAGCGTCATTACGGAAAACCCCCTCATACATTTACCATGACCACCCTCTTCTCCATCCACCACTCTTCACGGCCGGCAGAAAGAACCAACTAAGTACCGGAGACAGGGAGAGCTGGAGATGGAGAAGGCGTCGAGGGTCGTCGCGGCGGTGGTGCTGCTGCTCCTTGGGCTCGCGGCGGCGGCGACCGCTCAACGGGCGTCCAACGTCCGAGCGACGTACCACTACTACAACCCGAGGCAGAACAGGTGGGACCTGCTCCGGGTGAGCGCCTTCTGCGCGACGTGGGACGCCGGCCGGCCGCTGTCATGGCGGCGGAGGTACGGGTGGACCGCCTTCTGCGGCCCCGTCGGCCCCCGCGGCCGCGGCGCCTGCGGCCGATGCTTGCGGGTGAGCACCTCCGCCTGTCAATTAATTCTCCATTCTCTAACTTTCGTGTGCATGCATGTGCTTGCACGGCCTCCTCCTCCTCCTCCTCTTGTTTCTCCGGCCGAATTAATTACCGACGGCAGTTCTGCACTCTTTCGGCGCCATGGGGACCGACTGCAGGTGACCAACACGAGGACGCGAGCCAAGATCACCGTGAGGATCGTGGACCAGTGCGCCAACGGGGGCCTGGACTTGGACTACGAGACTGCGTTCCGGCGGCTGGACACCGACGGCAACGGCTACCAGCAGGGCCACATGATCGTGAAGTACGCGTTCGTCGGCTGCGGGGACTGGTCCAGCACCGACGACTCGCCTCCGTTCCCTCCGATGAAGCCCATGCTTTGTCATCCACGTACGGCGATCTGTACATCAAGCATGTATGGTTGATGAGGTTAATTCGCGAATAATTAGGATGACCGGTTCCAAGTTCTACGTACTCACATAATTACGTTGCTTCTCTGCACCCTAGTTAATCACGAGGATGATGCCTGTTTCTTCAGCGTATTCTATTAGTTAAACACACGTATTTCTATTTTAAGATTGTTAATAATATTTAATCACGTAGAGATGAGAAAATAATCTCTCGAATTTCACATCATATTTTTAATATTTATTTGTTGGGTGAAGATCATTCAATCACTCGCGGAAGCCTGCAACCACCAGAGAAATAGCATCAGAAGGAATCTTAGGCGTTATTCTAAGAGACAACCCTCCGATGTTTAAGTCAGAACTTTGGAGGATGGGCCTAAAGGAGGGACGAAAAAGAGAGAGAGAGAGTCGAAAGGCGATTGAGTGAGTCTGGAGTGGAGGTCGGACTTCCTCAGGAGTGCTCGTCGCGTTCAGTAAGGGCTCTGAGGGTGCTTGCCGAGTGGCAAGGGTGCTCGGAGGAGGACTGGAGCGCTACTTGTAGAATCCACTCTCAAGGCTTCGTGAGTCGGAGCCTCTCTTGCCGTGTCTGGTCGTTTATTACCCTCTGTCCCCCTTGCATCTAGTGAGAGGTCCTTTTATAAGGGTTGTCCTGGCGGTGGAGGCCTATCCCTTAATAGGGAAGGCCGTAAGTAGTGGGGTAACGTCTCTCCACCGTCGTGAGGAGTTTTTCATTGAGGGTCCGTTCCTCTAGAGTTGGGTAGCCTCTAGGTGAGCTTTACGGCAGCCGTAGGACATGCTCGCATCTGTTGGAGTTGTGGCCGAGGATGGCGGGAGTAACATTTGGTCCCAGAGAGTTATCTGGCGTCCGAAATGCCTGATGCCCTTTGTGAGCTGGCGAATCCAAGACTGGCCCTATTGGGTCGCCTGTCGTGGGCCACGGTCGTCGGGACCTGTAATGCCCCGGATCCTTATTGGGTCTTATTAGATTCCTTTTAGGTATTTCGGATCCTTTTGGAGAATTTCGGATCACTTTTGTGGCTCCCAAGTTGAGTTTTACGATCCGTGTAGATCAGGGCCATGCCAATGGCCTAACCAATCAACACACGGGATATCTGTAGAGAAAATCACCGCTTTCCCAAACCACTGCAGATATAGAGGTCAAATCACGCCAATGGCGATAAGAAGCAGTCAATTCAGCATTTAATATTACTGTCATCATGTACCAAGGGAAATTTTTTCATGGCCACATTAGAGAAAAGAAAAAGAAAAGCTAATGCATCAGGCCTCTGGCCCATCGCGAGGCTCGACAGACGAAGGATCCTCAGCACCAAGCGACCTGCCCCCAGCACCCTCAGTGACGGTTGGTCCAGGCACTGACCCCACTTGCTTGGGAACTATCTTGACCATGTGCCCTCCCGAGGCCACCGGTGTTGGCGATCGCTCAGACGAAACGGAGGTGTCCCAGCTTCCCCCTTCGCTCAATGTCAGGAAGGAAGAATTGGTAGAATCAAAATATGAGTCATACTGCTACCCGGAAGAGAACACGAGGTCCTCTAGCACTTGGCCTTGAGCCTCCAGGACAGCCTGATGGAAGCCTTGCGAGAACCCCTTCCGCAGGCCCTGGCGGTAGCCCGGCTCATAGTAAGAGAAGGCGGCCTTCTGGAGAGTTGCTTGGTAACCCTCCGAGCACTTGTATTGCTCAAGTGCCTCCACCCGGCTAGCTCCGCCTTTCTCTCAAGCTCAGCTGCCCTCCACTCCACCTAGGATAGTCTATTCTCAACTTCGGCCCATGCGCCCTCGGCCTCCACCCACTATCGCTCGGCCTCTTGACCTCATCCCTCGAGCTCCTCATGCTCGGCCTTCCATTGCTCGCTGCGCTCAACCTGAACTTTGCGCTCCGTCTCCAGGAGCCTATCTTTCAGCTCGACCATATAACGAGGTTGAGCCAGCTGCTCGGTCGATACCCCAGCCTATGTTTGGCTCGACTGCACCTATGCCTGAAGCGAGGTCACCTCCTGCTGAAGGTCTCAAGATCGAGAGTTAACCGTTCGACCTTTCGATCGGAGGCGCTGCGGGCCCAAGAAAGAGATTCTCTCTCCGATTCCACCCGAGCAAACAAGTCCGTCATCTCAGCCCCCAGTTGAGCGAGGATCAGGCTGCCCTCCATAACCCACTCGAGAAGCACGGAAGGAGGGCTACGCCCAAGGCCACCTCGAATTGCCCTCGATGCAATAGAGCAGCACCTCCGGTACAGGGGAGCTCAGACGGCGAAGGCGCCAGCCGTGGGTGGGAAGGTCCTCTCTGGAATAACTAGGATTGGGACACCCCCTCTGAGTACCCCCACCTCTGAGGTCCCACCGGTTGGCTCGGGTCGGGCCACCCCACCATGTACCCCCTCAATCTTGGTCAGTTGGGATTGGGTCGCCTCACCCCGCCACCCCTCGGCCTCGACCAGCTCGGGCGAGATCCCTTTGCCCTGCGCCCCTTTTGCCTTGTTTGGTGCCCTAGCGTCAGCTGCCTCTGCTTGGGACCCAGCCTCCTCAGCCATGACTTCTTCGGCGGCGAAAGCCCCCTCTGACTTAACGGTCTGGAGAGCCAATTGAGTGCCCCCCTCGATCGAACGGTCTGCATCCGCCCTCTTCGCCCACTTCTGCTCAGCGGCCGTGGTCCTCATCGAGGACCACAGTAGCTATTCCATGGAGTCCTTGCGCTTGGCCCCACAGCGCTCGGAAGTGCCATCCTGGGTGACCTGCTTGCCCTTATCTCGGGCACGAGAAGTGCTCCCAAAAGTTTGAGGTCCATTGGGAGTGGACGTCTCCTCCAACCTGATGACCTCCAGCTCGAGCGGCGCCGCCCCCTCATCAGTCACTCGCCTCGAGTCTGGACACAAAAGAGCAGCAGATCATAAGAAGAGGGCTTAATTATCTGGCCCAAAGATAAGGAGTTGACGGATTTGGCCGCCAAGAGCCAGTGTGCGGTCACGAGGGCCCTTGGCCTATGGAGGCACCACTTTGGTGGTCTTACACGGGAACTAGAGGCTAGTCAAGCCGTGCAGACTGACTTGGTCGCCAACTGTGAGGTGCTCGAGGAGTGCCAGAAGGGGGCTGAGGCTGAGGCTGAGGTCATCGGGCTCCAGGAGCAGCTCAGCCAACTGGATCGGGCGCTCGTCGCTATAGAGCGGGACCGTGAATTCTTCCACGTTCGGGCTGAGAAGGTGAAGGCACAGGTCCAGGTGGTCGAGGCTCGGATCGAGGAGGTGAAGGCACAGCTCGCAGAGTTACGCTCGGTAATGGCCGCTGTCGAGGAGAAGGCAGTGGAGAACTTTCACTCTTCTTAGGCCTACCAGAACGAGCTGACTATCGAGGCCTTCAAGTTCTTTGGGCTGGCGCGTGATCGTGGCTTCCGAGAGGACTCGGCAGTCGCTGTAGAGGCTACAGCCGGGGCCCTCGGCACCTCGGTGCCTTCTCTCCCCCCTCCTTCGTCACCCTATGGCTCTGAGGCTAGTGATGGCGAGGAGGGTGCTGGTGAAGTGCGAATCGAGACCGGGGAACCTACGCCAGGGCCGAGTGTTAGTGAGTGCACATCTGTTGATGCCCCTGCAACGGAGGAACATGTGGCGAACCTGGGTGAAGACACGCACAGACCCGAAGAGGCCAGGTTACGTGACGCTACTGCTGGGCTAGACCCTTGAAGGGGCACCTTTTTATTTCTCCTTTTTGTACTTTCCTTGTTCTGGTAGGGCAGTCGCCCTTTTGCTTGTAAACTTCTGTTTTGGAATCGAAACTTTTGGGCCCGAATCTTTGCCGTGCATTTCTTCCGATTGCGATGAAATCTCTTGGGGATACCGAACGGCGCCTTCAAGGATCAACCTGGAGGGGAGCGACTTTTGGGATCCGTCGCTCTGAATCCTGGGCTTTTGAAAAGGCAGTAGGAGTCCAAAGGCCTTCTGGGATCTTCCTTCCCTCCTCTAAATATCGACTTTTGCCCTCATCTCATGACACAGAGGCTTCAAGGGAGGAGGTCCTATAGAATATCTTTGGGAAAGTCTGGTACCTTGTCGGACGACGATGCTTTGAAGGCTCCTCGTCGATGCCTAATCCTCCGGAGGGCACCTCCGCCAGCTCCGTGGCGGCCATGGCTGGAATCGGGAGCGAATGGTCCCATTTTCGAGGAGTACTAGAACAGATACTTGGATGGCTAACGGGAGGCCTTGGAGAAGGTCAACCGCTTGTATGCTAGCAGGGGAATCCTGCTTCTTGAGTTGGACAGGTTCCATCTTTAAGGGGATGGAGGATGACCTTGTACTCTCCCCCTTGGCTTTTGAATATCATCCCTCTTGCTGTCTTCGGATCGCATGGCCGTGACCGCTTTCCTTCGTACTTACAAGCGTGTGATGAGGTATTCTCCTGAGCTAGGGGGAGTGCTTCTCTGCCCGAAGATGTCAGTAAGCAAGGTGGTAGGCTTTGCTTCCTAGTTTGCAGGCATGGCCAGTGTGCTGGGTCGACCTCCGTAATGAGTGGGCCTTGTTGCTCCAGTGTCCCCCGTTGGTCCGCTTCCATGGATCAAAAGGGATACTAGGTGCAGAGTCCATCCCTCTTCTCAGGCATAGACAATTTCCTTTGTTGGGCCACTTCCTCAGAACAAGTAAGCCGGAGAAAGGTCATCTGTTACCGCCATGAGAGGCTGGGGATGGGGTCGTGTCTCCATGGCCTTAACTTCTTGTGTGTCTTCACGTCGGCTGCATGAGAGCAGTTCTTGCGCTTTGACAACTTTATATTTTGACTAAAGAATAAGGTCTCTTGTGCGGACCAACCAAACGCCAGCTTCACAACTCGCTGACTGCTCTCACACCCTGCACCAAGGGCAACCAACACTGAGCTTTCACCAGCTCATATCCGGCAAGCCGAACACCACCAGTAACATGGCCAACCCTGCCAGAAGACAACTTCTCACAAACCCCAGATCTAATCTGGGAAAAGCACATCTCATAATCAGCCACCCAAGGCCTCGCTGGCACACGGCTCTCATCACTCTCGAGCCCCAGCAACTAGCATTTTCTGTCTGTGAAAGACTATTCACTAGTCACCAGATACGTGTCAACGGAAACCCTTCATCGGCCCAACAGGCACGCTCCAAATCGCGACAGGCCATCCGCTGACTCTTCCACAGACTATTACCACAACTTGATCCAAATCTCACTCGGACACCACAGCCGATCTCGTGCCTCACGCCAGCTCTACCCTCTCAGGGGAGCACGGCGAACATAAATAATAGGATTCTGCAATCCTCGATCATCTCGTCACTCGACTCAGACTTACGGAAAATCCTCACTTGCTGACCATAGATGAGGGATCACCACATCCTACGCCAATGTCTCATCAGAGACCTCCGCACACGGGCATCGTCTTTCATCCTGTTCATCAAATCTTTCACCTCAAAAATGATCCAAAAGGACGTCTGCCAATCCCGATTCCGCTCTTACCACAGAGCCTCAAGACACCACCTCGCACAATCTACGGAACACTTCTCCAAAATCGACAAGCGTCGCCTGCTACCATAGAAAGCTGGTCGAAAATGCCACGACCAATGCACACGGGTCCACAGGTAATACACTTCTTACCATAGTCGATCACTCGATCAACCTCCCCAGTCGCTCACGGCAACCAACCGGGACCCATAATCTTGCTAGAGATCACTTCTCCAAAAATATGATCTCACCCAAGGACACAGCTTCCAACACAGAAACTGGGTACTCAGGCGACAACCTTGCTAGCACATTTCCCCAACTCTCAATCCAGCCAGTGCCACAAACCATAATGCCTCAAGCAACGGCACAGCAACAACATGTCTCACACAACCGAGACAATCTCACACCAAGGAACCAATTCTCTGACGCTCTACACATCCTCGAAAATCCGCCCATAGCATCCAACGCTACGATCCTCCGCAGCGCACTCAGATCCACGTGCACAGCCACTACAATGACAACTCGGGATCCTCCATCCCAACAATCCTCTGCAACTCCGCAGGCTCCGATCCATAACGTCTCGAAAATCATAACACCAATTGTAAATTCTCACAAACACTGCCCAATAGGCACGCATCCTTCCGGAGCAGCACCAATACCCTTACACATCGAGAAGTGGGCAACGCTTCTCACTGGCAACCAGCTTGCCAACACAGGATTCGTCTCGCACGGTCTTCATGGCACACAAAGGCCAACCAATCCGAACACATGATGCAAGATGACGAACCTTAACCCAACGCAATCTCCTCCAACCAAAGGGAAAACTCAATACTCTTCTGACCAATGGAAGGTCTCCGTGCTTGACCTGACCTCGAACCTTGCACACGCTGGGAACCGCACCTTTCAGCACCAAAAAAACTATTACTCCCATCAGGTCAGCACCTCCGACACACCCACCAAGTGTCTTGTCGGGCCATGATCACAACACCTCTCGATGCACCATCGCTGCGACTCCTCGAGCAACAACACACCACGTCTCAAGCCGCAGCACGAGCCATAATCGACACCTGCCAACACTCATCCTCGAGCCGCAAGCTTGCCACTGAGCCTTCACAATCTCGAACCAAATCCAGGGCAACCACAGCCCAATCCAAGAAGATCCTCCGCTCATCCGAGCACATCTCGACCAGAGCGCCCGCTCTGCCAAGACACACACAGTAACCAAAGTACCACAAACAAGGACTAGCTGAGGTCGCGCTCGTCAGCGCGAGTCCGAGTCCTTAGCCTCGTGTGCACACTCAGACCATACGTCTTAGGTCTGTCCTCTAGCTGGTAATTCCCCCACCAAGTCCGGACCCGGCGGTATGCGGGGGCCCTACGGTAACCAACTTACTCACCGTCTCTCTCGGGTACGCCACACTAGTGCTCCTAGTGGGCCGACACACGCGTGCCGTGAAAGCTATGACTAGTGGGTGGGTCACCGGAAGCACAGACCCTCACGTCACGGAAACCGACTCCGAAAGTAAACGAGCACAAGGATCGCTCCTTGTACAACACGGACTCGTGGTGGCGCAGGCCGAAGACGTCACGTCCCGGGACCTCCACACGGCTCCCACACCCGGTCCCCACGTGATGCCCAGCATCAGTCAGACCACGATCAGCACGTGGATCGAGGTCTGCTCACCCGGAACTCGCATCGGCACGAACAAACCATCAGCTAAGCCTCAGACGATGAACGGTCCATCATTGGCCACACAGAAGAAGAGCGGTCGTGAACCAGCCGCTCAAGGTATGTGCGGTCCACTCTGGGCCGCTCAACCCCACATGTGCGGTTGGCAGCTAGCCGCACAAGACAGGTGCGGTCCAACCGTGGCCGCCCAACCTGCCACAACTCCAAGGGCTGTGCGGTCATGCCCAGGCCGCACAAGGGTATGTGCGGTCAGTCCCTAACTGCACACCCCACGACACTGTGTAACGATCACAAGCAACGGTCGGAAACTCGCAGGACGAGCGGTCCATCCTGTGCCACTCAAGGGTTGTGCAATCCCTGACAGGCCGCACAAGCCCACTGCGCGTCGAGCCAAAAAGGCATCGGGGACGTGCAGCTATCCCACGGCCGCACAAGGGTGGTGCGGTCAGCCCCTGGCCGCACATCCCAAAACACTGTATAACGGTCAAAACAACGGTCAAAACCCATGGGATGGACGGTCGGCACAGGGCCGCCCAAAGGGATGTGCGGTCTTGCGATAGACCCCACAACCCCACTACGCGCTGAGCCTCACTCGAAGCGTGCCGAGCCGTTGTGCGGCCAGGCCAAGACCGCACAAGGCTTGTGCGGTCTCTGGTTCGACCGCACAATGCCGCGGGCGCGGAAACGGCAAACTCCACCGAGGTCGCCCATTCATGTCCCAAATATTCCCCACGAAGGGGGAAAACGATGAGGAACGAACCCCCAAGCCCCCTAGCATGATTTTACACCCCCAAAACGCGATTTAGCTGCTTAAAACGGTAGATCAGGCGATCACTCCCCGTGGCATGCTCACCCTTCCCGGCATGAAATAAGCCCCACTCGGCCTCCCCTCGGCCTACAAATCACGAGAATGGAATGGCGATGAGTTAGGGATCATCACCCTACCTCTGGTTCGCGAAGAGACGTCGATCCGAGCTCGATCCCACGAAGAACGCCGTCAACGATTCGCCTCCCCACGCTTCCTACGCTCGCCGCACGTCCGTGCGATCGCCTCGCCGTCACCCACGTTGCCGCGTCGTCGCCCCGCCGCCGTCTGCAGTCGGAACGGAGGCTTCACCGCGTCGAATGGGCGAGAGAGGGGGAGAGGAACATGCGAGGAGAGAGGAAGAAGAATGAAAAATGAAAAGGAAATGACTTATTTATAGAAAATCTAAAAATTCACACAAATATCGAAAAATAGAAAATCATGTTTCCGCCATCATCGGAACGCACTGATCGCAACGGTACCACTCACGCCCGGATGAACGACCACATTCGCTCGCAATGGCGTGCCGAAGGATTTGCCGGAAACCGGGTCGAAAATAGAAAAATCACGTGAGAACGAGCCCATGCGTCTATAGTTTATTTTGCATTTATGTCCTTTTCATTTGTGTTCATATCCTTGGGAAAGTATGTACGGCGAAGGTGCCTCCTCCTCAGCCAACCTCCTGGTGTCTGCGCAAAGGAAGACAGGGTCAGGGAAAGAAGAACGACTTCCTCCTCCGAAGGGAAACTGATTCCTGGTGCCCATACCTACCGGCCGCAATAGCCTGAGAAGGCACTGCTCGATATTCTCTGGGGTCACCAACTCCTCCGTAGACTGGCGATGCTTCAACAGGGTCACTGTGTGCTTCTCCACCTCCGGGGTGAACTCATCCTGTCTTGGAGGGATGTTCGGGCGAAAATTAGGCATCACGGGACATCTCCACGACTCCTCCACTGAAAAAATTCCCACCCAGAAGAACTAAGTCTTCCACCCCTTGTGGGAAGAGTCCTTCACGGCTAAGGACACAGCTCTGGTTTCGCCTCGCCTGAACATAATAAAAGCCCTTCCCGGCCAAGGAATGCTCCTTCAGCTCAAAGAAATAATGAAAGAGGTCCAAGGAAGGAGGAACCCTACACTAGAGGTAGAGGATGTAGAAAGCAGAGATATGGAGATAAGAGTTGACTACCAATTGGATGGGAGCCAACAGGAAGAAATTGAGAAGCTCAAGAACAAAAGGGTCGAAGGGGAGACGGAATCCACCCTTCCACGATAGAAGAAAAGAGCAAAAATGACCAGTATGAGAATCCAGGCTCGTCTCGTAAGGGGTCATAGCGGCGAAGTAATACTTCTAAGGTAGGCAGAATTGGTGCTCCAACTGCTTCACCTCCGCCACCCCCAGCTCGCTGCAGTTCGGAGCCGGCGATATCACCACCACTCTCGCCTTAGGCTCGCCCGGACGCTGGTCCGCCATGGAATCCGAAGAGGAGCTTGGGGAAGAAGGCTCCAAAGACTCCGAAGATTCTGGGGGGAGAGGAAGTTGCTGGATCACCGTCGCGGTAATCTCCGCCAACTCTGCAAACACCGCCACAAGTACCTACTCTTCCACCTTATCTCCACGGCGCATGAAATCAAAAATGAAGGAGAGTAAAAACCTAAAGCAGTGGGAGTTCAGAATGCCAACAGCCACAATGCTTATATCCCCTCTTGGAAGGTGGAGCGACGTTCTGACCTCCAAGAAAAAGGGGGCCTCTTCGTTTCAAATCTATCAGGATTATCATTATTACGGGCCCAGGTGACCACGACACATGGCTTCTTAACACCGCTAGATTTCCACCCCACCTGAGTCACGCTGGTCCAAAACCCAACGGCTACTCCTCTGAGCCTGACAAGGCTCGAGAGTAGGAGGGGGACAAGTGGAGAGGGAGATTTTTGCAGCCCACCTAAGAGCGGCCGAACTAGGTCCAACAAGACCAAACGAGGCACAGCTCGCCTAAGTGACAGCCTAAGTGACAGCCCACAGGGCCCACTTATCGTGAAAGCCCAATAAGTTCACTCGGAATCAAGCACCTCCTAGGCTGCCACTAGGCTCGGAGGTCCGAGCATCGGTCCAGTAGGAGGAAGATTCATGCCCGAGCTGCGCCCCTTGTCAGGATAAGGGCTGGCGCCCCGCACCCACTCCTACCAAATTACACCCGAGCTATGCCTATCGCCCGGATAGGAGTTGGCATCCTCCATGCTTGGGTCGACCGACGGGTTCTTATCCATGTCACCATTGAGAGCCCTTTATGAGCAGGAGTTTATGAGGATAAGGGTGGCTAAGAGTCCTCAAGGCTATAAAGAGCCCACGTCGAGGACGTAACCCCCACCCCAAACTCCTCCGCTTACGGGACTCATGAGGCTGGTGCACTATTTAAACTAGGGACTCCCTCCGGCAAAAGGTAAGCGGAATCACCTGCTGAAAGCTGGATAGTACTCTACTGCTGAACCATTGACGGCTGGCCGAAACCCATCTGAACCTGACCAACACTGCCCTCCCCTCAGATCCTCTGCAAATCTCTCTCCAACGCCGACGCTGCGTTGCATGCCGCATGCAAAGTGATCAAACCTGATGCAAGAAGATGGTGCCTCAGCTCGAGCCTCAGACCACTAACAAACTGATCAGTCTTTACTTCCTTATCTGCCATGATGTGCGACGCATAACGGCCCAACTCAATGAACCTGGCACGGTACTACATCACTGACATGTCACCCTGGGTCAACTCTATAAACTCACGTAGCCTCTGCATCCTAATGAAAGACGGATAGAAGGCACGCTCAAACGCCATGATGAACTCCTGCCATGTGATCTACCAAAGGGGACGAGACTGGAATGCTGCTTCCCACTCTGACGTCCACCAAGTCCAGGCCGCTCCTTGAAGACGATGTGTGGCCAACACCACCTCCTACTCCTTAGCACACTCCATCGCACTGAAGATCCTCTGCAAATCACCTAGCCACTCTCTGGCCACCTCTAGATCTGGCTGCCCACTGAAAGAAGGCGGCTGAAACTGCAAGAACTCCTTCAACACCCGACCGGGACCACCCCGAGAAGATGAACCCTCGCCAGCATCACCTCTCTGCTGCTGGTCTACCTGTTGCCACTGCTAGATGACATAATCAAACATGTCTTGGAAGAAATCATCCATCCTTGGAGCTCACGCACCTCCAGCAGCACTCTCTAGAACCGTGGCTCTACTCTGCTCCTCTGGACCACTGCTCGACTCCCCCTGCTAGGAACGAGCCCTCCTCCGCGACGCCATAACACACCTGACATCAAGAAAATAATCGCGAATCGATAAAACACACGGGCCCTAAGACAGTCGCCGACTGTACAGACATTCATGGACCTTCTAGACCACTGCAGTCATTTCAGATCCTTATACATCTTCACAACCTCACTCTGTTACCAGCTGTGGCAACCCGAGATCCGAGTACCGGAAAGGAATCGGTGCGACTCAAACCTCGGTCTGTCTCCCATGAGCCCGAAGACTCAGAAGGGAAAAAGGGATGGTGTGAGGGTATGTAAGAAGCGAAAGTAACCACAGAGATAGCACAATATACAACTAAATAATGATGTAAAAATTAAATAAATAAATAAATAAATAAAATGCTACAAGGTCCAGTACATCTCATGTCCAAATAAAAGTATAGTCAACGGAAAGAAAGGTACAAGTACACGGGGCATACCCCGACTCCGGTAACTGGCACTACCCTCGGCTACTGGAACCATGCTGAAACTCCGCCGCGCCTCGTGACAAACCTGCCTCACCTGAAACACGGTGAAAACACACAAGGAATGAGCCTCCAAAATGAAGGCGCAGTAGGGATCCCGCGAACCCCTTCCTCGCAAGGAAAAATTAGGTGCTATAGTAGTAAAACTAACCCTACAAAGTAGTAAAGCTACTCTAGCTAACAGGAGTACGGTAGAAGTAACGAGATGTATAAAGTAAGCGAAAAAACTATCTACTCTAACAGAACCGTACTACGGAACCTCGGTCTAACAACCTCGAGCCTGAAACTATCAGGAGACAAGAGCACTACCCACTAGAAGAATGATCAGATGCGTCCCCTGACGTCTTACACCGCGTCACAAGTGTCTAGCGATAGCGTCCCGGGCGCGAGACTCAGACACGCACAAGTACCACAACAAGGACTAGCTGGGGTCATGCTCGTTAGCGCATGTCCTAAGCCCCCAACTATGTGTGCACACACAGACCATTTGCTCTAGGTTGGGTCCTCTGGCTGATTTTCTCCCCCACCGGACTCTGGTGGCAAAGGCAAGGGGCCCACGGAGACCAGCCTAAAAATTATCTAACTCGGGTCAAGCTCTCCACCACTCCCGGGTGGGTCCGCACACGCGTGTGCAGGAAGCTACGACTAGTGGACAGGTCACTGGAAGGTAGACTCTCAAGTCAACGAAAAATAACGTCCGAACTAGACGGAGTACATGGGACTGCCCCTCGTACCAACACCGACTCACGGTGACGTAAGCCAAAGATGCCACATCCCGGGACCCCCACGGTGCCCCACACCTGGTCCCCATATGATGCCTAGCATCAGTCAGACCACGAGTCAACACGTGGATCGAGGTCCAATCACCTAGGACTCAAATCGACACAGAAGAAATCACCGGCTAGGCCTCAGACGATGAACGGTCCATCATTGGCCGCTCAAGGATGCACGGCTAAGTCTCAGCCGCGTGTGGGAGAAAGATGGTCCAACCTGGCCGTCCATCAATCCCAACGGTAAGAAACATGAATGCTCGGACACTAGCTGCTCGGGAGAAGGGCGGCTAGGGCCCTGCCGTTCAAAGGCATGGGCGGTCCCACCTGGGCCGCTCATGAATGAGGATGAACAGCCAGCCAATGGCCACTCAGGGGACATGCGGCCAGACCCCAGCCGCTCACCCCAAACACTACATAACAGTAACAACCAACGGTCAAAAACTCACGGGATGCGCGGTTGGTCTCGGGCCGCTCAAGGGATGAACGATCAACCACTGGCCGCGCCTCCTCCAATGGTAAGAACACAAGTGCGGTTGGGACTTAGCCGCACAAGGGAAGGGTGGCTAGAACCTTGCCGCACAAGGAATGTGCGGTCCAACCTTGGCCGCACAACCTGCCAACGGTACCAGGTTGTGTACGGTGACGTACAGCTAGACCCTGGCCGCACACCTCAAGCACTACATAACGATCACAAACAACGGTCAAAACCCCGGGAGGTGGGAGGTCACCTTGGGGCCGCACATAGGGACATGTAGTCCCACTATAGACCGCTCAACCTCGCTGCCCGTCGAGCCGATGGGCAGCCAGGACAGGACCGCACAAGGGATGTGCGGGCCCTAGTTCGACCGCATATGACTCACTGGCACGAAAATGGCGAACCTCACCAGAATTGCCCATTTCGGCCCCAAATCGAGCCCCACGAAGGGGGAAACGATGGAAAAAGAACCCCCAAGCCCCCCTAGCATGCTTCTATACCCTCGAAATGTGGAATCGCGGCGTGAAACAGCGGATAGGGCGAACTCACCCCGTGACATGATTTTCCCTTCCCGGTGCGAAAATGACCCCACTCGACCTCGCATTGGCTTACAAATCACGAAAATGGAAAGGAACTAAGCTAGGGATCATCACCCTACCTCCCGTTCGTGACGAGACATCAATCCGAGCTCGATCCCACAAAGAATGCCGTTAAGAATCTCGAGCTTCACGCTTCCCACGCACGCCGCACGCCCACGCGATCGCCTCGCCGTCACCCACGTCATCGTGCCATCGCCCCGCCGCCGTCTGCAGTCGGAATGGAGCTCGTCGCGGTCGAATGGGAGAGAGAGAGGGAGAGGGGCGCGGTCACGACAGAGGAAGAAGAAGAAGGAAGAAGAAGAAGGAAAAAGAAAAAAATAGAATATTTATAGAAAATCTAATTTTTTTAAAAAATATCAAAAAATAGAAAATCACGTTTTCACGATCCTCGGAATGCACCGATCGTAACGGTACCACTCTCGCTTGGGTGAATGACTCGGTTCGCCCGCAGCGGAGTTCCGCAGGATTTACCGCAAACCGGGTAGGGAATCGAAAAAACGTGCAGGAAAAGCTGCGGAACGTCTCCGGACCTACGAAATAACTCCGGATCGCGCCGATCCGAACACAGAAGATGTCTGAAACGTAATTACGGACACAACAGAGTTGGACACTGTGAGAAAGTAGGTCTGGGGCCCTAAGACAAGGATCCAAAAGGGTCCGGGACATTACAGCCCTCCCCCCTTAAATAAATTTCATCCTCAAAATTTAAGAACGAAAGCGTAGGGACAGGGGAAAGACTCATGCAAACAAATAGGGATACACCTGTCGCATCTCATCCTCACACTCCCAAGACGCCTCATCACCAGAGTGACACTGCCAGACCACCTTAACCAGAGGAATAGCCTTGTTTCGCAGGCGCTGCTCTCGCTGATCCTCAACGCGGACAGGGTACTCCGGAAGGGACAGATCTAGGGTCACCTCAGGCCAAACGGCATCCTCTAGAACATGAGAATCGTCGGGCATATACTTCCAAAGTATTGACACATGAAATACATCATGCATAGCAGATAGCTCCAGAGGTAACTGCAACCGATAGGCAACTTCCCCAACATGCTCGACAATGAGGAAAGGACCAATATAGCGGGGACTCAGTTTCCTACGCTTGCCGAAGTGCATTACACCCTTCATGGGAGAAACTCTCAGGAAAACCCAATCTCCCACAGCAAAGCTGAGAGGTCGCCTCCTCCGATCGGCATAGCTCTTCTGCCGGCTCTGAGCTGCCAACATCTGCTGACTTAGACTCGACTGCCCTTTTCAGGTGCGCTGGACACCATACCGGGATGAGACAAGCAAGGGACAGCCGTGGGTCGAGATGGCCCTAGCATACAGAGGATGAGACATCTGGTTACATTGCATCAACATGATCGAGCCCCTCCATTACCACATGATCATGAGGACGCGGGGAGTGCACCAGCCCGAGGTGGAGTTCCCAGGCTGAGATGACGAGCACTATGGGAGGTCCTTGAAGAGACTTAGTGGTGACGTCGACTGGAACATCCGAGCGACTGACCAGGTACAGGACTGGATGCGAAGGGGTCGGGTAGTAAAGGCCCGAGCGACCAGCTTCGAGGCCTACTTGAAGTCCTATGCTCGACGGTACGGTGATTAGGTGTTCCGCGGCGTCCGACGACCGATATGAACTTCTAAACTCATGCTTATCCTATTATTTGAAATTATTCCTCTATGCATTGACACTGTGACTTGCTATATGCAGTTGGACCCTCAAGGTAGAATAGCTGAGCTCCAGGGACTCCTACATGCGACGATCCAGTAGTGAGACGAGTATAAGGCTACGTTGGAGCTTCTAGTGAGTTTTCCTAAACCTTGGACTTAATTTATTTATGTGATGCTTATGCTTATCTTGACTAATCTTTGACTTCTAAATGCAGCGAGCTGAGGGAGCACAGCAGGTGGGACCTGATACTCCATCCTCATCTTCACAGCCTACAGGAGGGCCATGCTGAGCGAGATGCAGACTTTGCTCCGGCAGTGGCTCAGGCCGAGGAGGCTGAGGCCACCCTTGCGGAGTGGGCAAGCGACTAACCTGAGTTCCCTTTAACTTCTATGCCCTTATGCTTATGCAAATGCTATGACTAACCATGATGAAATATGAATGCAGGTGAGAGAGCTGACCATGGCAGTAGCTGAGGCAGAGCATGCTCGAGCAGAGGTGCCAGAGGTACCACATCTTTGGGCAGAGCTGGATCGGGCATGAGCAGAGGTAGAGAGACTTCAGGCTGTAGCGGCTGACTTAGAGCACTACCGGACCGAGGCACGGGAGGCTCGACGCCAGGCCTACGATCTGAGGATCGAGCTCCGGGCCATAGAGCGGACGGTCTGGATGATTGGCCAGGGTCCCGAGAGGAGTGGATCACTGAGCGACGTGCAGGGTGGGGCTCGGAGTGGTGGATCATTCGTCGACTTTCTTACCGGTTCCTCCGACCAGCGGAGGAACGAGGAGGCAGAGAGGAGGCGGCAATGGGAGGAGGGTAGCACATCCGTGGGTCCACCGGAGAAGCACCATGAGGGGACCGGTGATAGTGATGGCCAGGGAGATAGACCAGTCGAGTGATTTTCTTTTTTCTTTTTTCTTTTTTCTTTTCATGATGCACACATGTATATGACTATGCTAGTGAAAATGGAATGAAACAGACATCTTTTTGTTATTTTGGTTTATTTTGTGCAAATGAATGAAGTGTGAAAATGTGGATGAATGTGGCATGCAGACCAGGGAGTAGAGTGAGAGACAGAGAGAGAGAGAGCGGCAGGTTTGAAAAAGAGAGAAAGAGTTAACTAAACTCTACAGAAAAACCATGAAACGGTCTAATTTAGAACTGCCAGGGTGAGTTAGCGATTGTTCCTTTGGCCGCTAAAGGGGTAGAGGGAGGGCGGTGGATGAAGGGAAGAAATGGCCTAATGTTGGAGCGCCAGAGGACTCTGGCAGTCTTACGGTAGACCGCTAGTGCAAGAACTGTGTGAATCCGAGAAGGACTCTCCCGTGAGAGTCTGAACTCGAGGGAAAGAGGGCTTAATCTGCACTAGAACCCTCCTAAACTTAGGATAAGGCTACCCAACCCTAGTCCTAATGCTCCAATATAAAGCATTTTCCTTGAAGAGCCAAGGGCACCCCTCTCTCTTCCCCTCTCCCTTCTTCTTCTTCCTCCTTGCTGCATTAGATCTAGAGCCTAAACCCTAAAATTTCTAAGTGATCTTCCTCTTACTACCATCGATCACCGCCACCGTCACTGCTGTTCATGCCGCCGTCAAGCCACCTGACGCGGGACGAACCCGGTCGAGACACTGGGACCTAAGCCAGCAAACAATGAGCACAGGTTGTCTAAGCGACAAGGCAACACTCACGCAAACAGCGGGCTCCACAGGACTCGTAGCGATGGTTCGGTGAGCTGGGGCTCGCGAGAGGGTCGGACACGGTCCGAGTAGCGAGGAGAGGGGTGGTGAACCACCTGGGAAACAAGGTCGTGGGTGCCAGATTCAACTGGGTGGACTGCTACCGAGGGGATCAGTTCAGATGTACACTCACTCACCGGCAGCAAGAACTCACAAACAGTGGAATTTTGGATCAGGCAATCCTCACACGGGCGTTGCAGTTGGAACTAATACTAGACAAGCAAATTGGAGTGGCAGCCGCACGTACCTAGCCCATCCGAAGGACCAGCTCCGGTCGGAGACGAAGGCGAGCCGGGGAGCGTACGCACCCGGCGGACATGCTGTGTCGAGGAAGCTTGGCGAGGATCCCTGCAATTACAATTACTACCCTCCACGTAGGGAGGGGATCACGGGGATGGGGCAAACCACTACATGCACTACCCTCGCGCAGGAGGGGGCAACGAGGGGAGGGGAAACCAACTACGATCGTACGCCTAGCTCCAACATCCAATCGAGGTGCTGCCAACACCTGGATGAAGCTTGGGGGATTCCAAAAGGATGCCTACAAGTCTAACATCGAGCCAATGTCGCTGGAAGGTGGAGGAGGTCGCAGCCGATGGCCTGTGCAGTTCTGCCTCACAGGACTGGATGGCGCAGTCGTGGTGCGTCGATAGGTACGCTCACTGTAGAACTCCAAAAGTGACGGGACCAACTCATGGGCGTAGCAGACAGGGGTCACTACAAACCCTCAAAAGCTAGCAGCCATCAGATCATCTCGCAGGTCGTGGTCGCCCAGATGGTCGGCATCAGGTTCCTGGGTGAATAGCAGGATAGGTTGACAACGGCCATAGTGGAATTTTTGCTGCTGACGTCAGAACGGGACAAAACCACCTGGGTTGGTTTCATGTCATTGTGGGCCACAACTTTGGTGAAGACACCTCAGGCCGAAAACTAGCAGAGGAAGGCGTGCCAAGGCTATCGAGTCTGCTGCAGGTTCTGGGTGGACTGGGTCACACCAGTCAGGCGCAGTCATAGGAGAACGGACGCCCCGGGCTGTGCTGACATCAAAAATGAACAAAACCACCTCAGGATCGAAGGACTCGAAGGGGAAGAACTCTTGTGAAGGGAGTTCTGGCCGATCTGCACAGGGGAAGTCGGTGTCGGCATTGCCAAGTGGCACTCAGAAACAGGCGTGGTCTGGGTGCAGTTGCATGGAAACGTCTGTAGTGGTTGATGCCGTTGTCGAATGGAGGCGGGACCACTGCAGGAGCGTAGCCGACTCGAAGGTGGACGACTCTTCTGAAGATGCCCCGAGCTGAATCTTGCTGTGGACGCTGCTAGAAGGCATGCCAACTGAGTCTCTACTGCAGGCTTGTAGCAGAGTGCAACAGAACAAGGCGTCTTAATCCACGGGGAGAGGAGCGACGAAGGAGCGACTTCGGGAATTGTGTGGGCGCACCAAGCAGAGGGAGAGGGAGCAGGGGCATGGGGTACTGGTGAGGGGGGAGGCTAGGGTTAGGGTTTTGGGGTGTGCTGGTTTATGGGAAGAGGATGGGAGGGGGGCGGCCAATGTGGAATACACACCAAATACAACCAAATATGTACAAAATACGAATATGTACAAAAATACGTACTAAAGTATCAATGCTCCGGTGGAGGCTCCAGGTTGTCCCCCAGCCACAAAGAGGTCAGTGTCGACCGAGTCGTGCTGCGTGTCCGGTACTGGCGACTCACTGAGTCGAGCCGTACTCTGGCTCTGGTGTCCTCACCACATACGCTCTAAGAAGGAGAGAGTGGCCGGCTTATCAACTGGCCTTTTGTCGGAACTACTTGTCCTGGCCCCCTTGCTGGCCTTAGCGGTGGGGGTGAATTTGATGATGTTCACCTCCTTGCCGGACTGGCGTTCCCGCACTTGTTTACCCTTCGCCAAGGTGTAGCTCGGGTTATCGGCGAAGAACATCTCAATTTCGGCAATGGCTAAATTAAGCTGGTCGAAGCCCCTGATATTGGTTCTGAGAAGCTTTTGACCGACCTCGGTCGCCAAACCTCGATGGCATATAGTGATGGCATCCTCCTGGACCGGTGGATTGACACACCTCATACTGAGGTCTCGCCATTTCTTGTTGAAGTCAAGAGCACTCTTGCCCTTCCTCTGTCGGAGAGAGCAGAGCTCGGCTAGGGAGATCTTTCGCTCCGCTGTTTGGAAAAGGTCAAGGAAATTTTTCTACAGATCCGCCCAGTCGATGACTGAGTTGGGCTTCAGGCGGGAATACCATTGAAAGGCTATTCCCGTGAGCGCAGTGGCAAAATAGCGAAGGAGATAGGATTCGTCCAACACGAGCTCGCCCATGGCCGTAACAAGTGCTCGTGCGGAGATCCTTGACCGTCAAATTTCTACAGCTTCGGCTGCTTGGAATACTCCGGAGGAAGCTTCTTGAGCTGGTGATGCAGTGGGTAGGGGACACAATAGAGGTCCATAGTCGTGACCCCTTCCCCAAATTGAGCGAGCTTGGTCTCAACGATCTGCTCGATCATCTGGCATTGTGCCATGAGATTTTTCGGCACCAGGTATTGTAGGGGTCCGGGTAGCTACAGCTGAGGTATTAGCGCCATTTTGCCCACCTGACGGGGCCGGCATCTCCGTTGCAGGCTCGGTAGGTGGCTGAGGGTGGAGGTCATGCTCCTGTAACAGGTCTTGTGGGAGGGCCTTCAAGTGCTGATTATCCTTCATAAGAGTCTCAAGAGTCACCTCTTGGACTTCATTGGCCGGAGGGTCATTATTGATCGGCTCCACATTCGCAGGGATGGTGCAATCCTCGGCGGGGACCTCCTCTGCTCATGCTGATGCCTGAGGTCCGGTAGAAGTGCCGACGTAGCCGACCGGAGCTGATGGCTGAGTTGGGTGACGAGGCCTCCTGAGGTGGGCTATAGGCTGATTCAGATAATCAGTCTGAACCTCAAGCTGGTGCCTGGTGGTATAGCACGCGAACACCTTGACTGCGTCATTGAGGAGCCGGACCGTCCACTTCTTCTAGGAGCGCCTCTTGGGGTGGATGGATGTCCCCAACCTATCAAAGACTGAGGTGCGTTGCAGAGGAGTCTCTGTTGTGGCATCTGCCTGAGGAGAACTCGGGGCTGGAAGTTGGTGGGGTCCAGAATGAGCCCGTCTCTGCCACTGCCTATCTGAACGAGAGTGTTGTGTATGTGATTTTGATAATTACAAAATGACTTTGTTGCTTGGACTTGTGCTTAAATGGTTATTCATATTTTTATGTGCTTGAATCTCCTTATCCTCTTGCTATGAAGTTTGAAATGGTTGTGGAGATTTAATAGCATGCTTGCTTGAAGATCTTGATTAATATCACGTGGTTTCATGTGTGAATGATTTGCATGCATATGGTTCTTATGAAGAAACCATGATTGGGCTTTAATGAATGATCATTCCCAGCATTTGAAGATTCTACCCTGAAGTGGCTTTCCAACAAGTGGTCGTGCACCCTCATCCGAGGTCGGAGTTGGGCAGGAGGCCTGTTTCCGTTAGGCTGCATAGATCGACTCTAGCAGGAGGAAGAGACGAGCTACAGAAGCTCCCACGGCCGCCCTTCTGAGTTTCGTGGCATGCCCTTTGGCCGAGGCAACCCTCCTCCAGCCCTCTTTCAGCTCCAAGAAAAAGGTCATTCGGATATCGGAGCACTCCATTCTGGCCATCGTCCCTGGCATGTGCGGACTGCTCGCCTGTGCTCAGGAAGCTCTGCACTAGCAAGATTGCAGAAGCCATCTCCTCCCCAACTGGTGGCCCCAGCTCCCCACCTTTTTTGGAGTCAAACTTCATCTCCCCTCTTCACAACGATAGTGGTTTCGGCTTCATCCAGCGACTAGGCTAAGATGACCAACCCGGACAAGGCTCCCATGTCCAGCCGATGATGCTGACTGTGCAACCTTGCGAGAATGGATAGTGCTGGCACCTCTCCCAGAAATGAGGCCATTATAGTTCTGGAGCATCCCTGAGACGCCCCTCTTTCTATCAAGGCTGGCCCCGACTCCATTAGTCTCCGGATCATAGAGTTATAGTGCCGGTAAGTTGGGCCTTCTTTCCTGTTCACACATTCTACTGTACCCAGCTGACGACCAGAAAGTCCCATGCTATCATACGAGTGGCTTCGAGGTAAAACTCAGCGTAGACATGCTTGGGTCGTCCCTCTTTCCAATGGAGCCAGTCCCAAGACATTTCAAAATCCCAGCCAGGAGTTACGCCCCGAGCAAGGACTCTCTGACCTATAGAAAATGGAAGTGACGTAGTCTCGCGAGAGTAGTCACTCCAGATACCACTGACCTGAAAATGTGTTGGATCTTCCTCTCAGAGTTTCAAAAGACGAGCAGCTTTCCAATGGCGCCGGCCTCACTATCATCAGATATCCGGGTAGGAAGTTTCATCCCTGACAAGTTGCTGGGACCTGAGTTGACCACCTGCGCCAATGACTGTGCAGACCGATATTCTGGCCACCTCCATAATGCCGCCGAACCCCCTCCCCGCCTCGCCAGCTGATCGCCCCTCCCTGTGTGGAGATATAATTTGGTTGTAACTCTTTCTCCCCACCACTGAGCCAACCCTTCTATGTGAGGCATAGTTTTGTATTAAAATTATCACAGGTATCCGATCAAGCTACACCGACGCACGTGCGGGGCCGTGCACATTCCCCACTTGCTCTTATCTCCGATTAGAGTCAGCTTCTTCAAGCCAGCTAGGTGAGCCCCTAACCCTCCTCCTGGTTAATTCTATCATTCAATATCATATCTGAGCTCTATCGGTGAGGAAGAGAGTGCCCGGCCCTGATCGACTAGCCACCTCGAATGGCCATCACGGGAGTGAGAGTGAGTGTTACCCACGCCTGCCAACGCGCATGGTTTGCCCATTGTCATGGGAACCTCCATACCTAAGGAGAGATCCCCTCTCGGCCTTGTCCTTACCCCAACTAGCAAGGGTCTGGTCCTCAGACTCAACCTACCACCTCTGAGTCACCCCAGGAAAGGGAAGTGCACCGTGTGAGCTAGTCCGCCGACATCGGGTACTAACCTTCACTAGTGTGCTTGCGTCGGTAGGTCCGATGGCCTTCATATCATTTCCGCTGCACCCTTGGCTATGCCACATCAAGTGGTATTAGAGCAAGTCATTGACTTGTCTCCACAAGTCAGGTCCACAAGTCATCATCGGACCGACCCATGCACCGTTGTCATCATTGAGTCTTTGGTCAAAATGGCCCGTCTCCCAATCATATTCCATGCATACCTACCTAATGGAGAGCCCACGAAGCTCCATCCCAACAGCTCCCACCCCCCCTTCCACACCCTAGCTCATCCACCCCTGGCCCCTCTCTCAACCAAACAGCATCCCAGCTCCATCTCCCACCCTTTCCCCCTCTCTCTTTCACCTTTAGCACCTCCACCCACCACCCCATCCAGAGAAGGTTCGTAGCAGTAGAGTACTACAAAGTTGTAAGGGCTGCCATGTCTTCGTCGCACATGTTCTGGTGGTGTACCATACATTGTTCGAAATCTCTTCGAAGCAGCTTCGCAGGCGAGATGGTCTCGCGTCCATTCGAAGTTTGTGTTGCCCGGGAGAGCCATCCTCCCTCGGCTGCGCAAAGCTACTCAAGTAGGGAACTAGAGCCAGAGAGAAGAAGCTACCACGGCCACTCCTGTGCGAGTTTAACTATGATTTTTGGATGAGGGACTCTCCTCCAAGCCCTCTGCCAGCACCAACAAGAAGGGCATCATTCAGACTCTGGAGCATTGCGTTCTAAGTTTTCTCCCTGGAGCGTGCAGGTCAGTTCAGAAGATCCAGTTTTGGACCACCCTCCACTTCTCTGCACCTCATCCTCTGCTCCCACCTCCCTTGGAAGTCTCGTTGGATTCTGCTCAAAGAGGAGTCGCCCCCAGTCTCAACGGTACTGGCCTCACCTTCTTCAGACCTCTGGAGAGTTCGTGGCAGTGATTTTATCAGGCCCCTATGGTTCTGAGAACTGGGCACCTAGTCTCCAATTGCCGACCAGAGCTCGAGTGCAGGAACACCCACGTCTAGTCCCCGGTGATTCCTGGAGCAACGTTTGTCTGAGATCTTCAACTCCAAGTCCCCTGCCAGCTCTAAGAAGAAGAGATCCATTTGGACCTCGGAGCACAGAGTTCCAGAATTTCTCCCCAAAGTGCGCAGGTCAGTCCAACCTGAATCAGATCTGACTCCCTCCCACTCTTCTGGACCTCGCGCCCTGCTCTGGCCTCCTCTGGTGACCTCGTTCATCTCTGATCGAAGATGACTCATCCACGAATGTAAAGGACCTGGTCCCGCCTTCATCGGACCCTAGGAGTGCTCGTGGCGTCAGTTTCTTCAAGCACCAGTGGTTCTAGGCAGTCAGAACTAGGTCCGACCAGCCCTGGTTCCAATCCCACCTCCACTACAGTCGGCATCGGAACGACCTCCAGATTTTTGGGCGCATTCCTGGGCCAGCCCAGGACATTTTAGAGTCAGTCCCACCACAAACAGTAGTCGGAGGAGTCTGTGACAGCGTCGACTTCTACCTCCTGTCCTGCTGATCTGGAGCGGACAAAATCGGCGCTGTTAGGCGAGTCAGTTTGAGCGTAGTTCTCCCCATTCCCACCTGGCCGGCTTAAAGCCCCTCCCTATAGGAGGTAGTGTTTGAATGTAATCCTTCACTTTCCCACCCCTAGTCCACCCCTCCTACGTGAGGCGTAGTGCATGTAAATTATTAATTTTAGGTTGAAGCTTCCTCGGTGCGACGTGCGGGTAAGCCCACGCTTCCTCACTCGCCCTCGTCTCCGACCGGGATCGACGTCTTCACGCTGATTAGGTGAGCTTCTGCCACCCTCTCATTGCTAGCTTACTTTTCTTGATTAGGATTGTTTTTAGCTCCGTCAGTGGTGAGTGAGTGCCTGGTCCCAAATTGCCATCACGTGAGTGTCTACCGCAGGCAAGTTGTGAGAGAGATCATCATACCCACGCCCTCAGCGTGCTGGACACCCATGAAATTGGGCATCCTTGGCCCTTAGGGGTCCTTTCCAAGCTAGCCAAACCCTAGTGTGGGTGTAGAAATGTGGAACGTGGCGTCACAAGTCACATGAACAAGCATATGCGTATAAATGGTAACATAATATGTCAATCAAGAACCCTTTCTCTCTCCCCATCTCTCGTTTCTCACTCTCTCTCTTCTCTCACGCTCTCTTTCTCCCCTCTCTTCTCCAGCAGCCGACAGAGCGACGCGGGGGCGAGGTGGAGGCGCGCGGGCGAGGATGCGGGCGAGGACGAGCGAGGATCGAGGCGGTGGAGGCACTGCGAAGCTCTGGGGGCGCATTCGTGAGCCGATGAGGGTTTCGCGGTGATTTCTTCGTCGATCGGTGTCCACGGCACGTCGTTTCTTCAGTGGAGGTAGGGAGATGGATCCCCAACCCGTGCGCTTCCTTTCCTGCGATTTTGGTAGGCTACCGTAAGCCGAGCGGGTTTATTTAAGCGATTTGGGGAAAAACCATGATTTTGCGGCGGTGAGCTGATCTACCGTTCTATCGCGTTTCGGACCAATTCGAGTGTCTAGATGCATGCTAGGGGCCATAGGGGAGCTTCCCCATTGTTTTGCCCATCATCCGTGGATGATCGGGGTGTGGAACGAAATTTTTGGGTTGATTCGCCGTTTTCGTGCCCGGGACGCTGTGGCGGTTGTTCCAGTGACCGCCATAGTTTATAACGCCCCTGGAAGGGTGCGTTACAGGTCCCTGTAGTGTCGGCAGATTCCCCAGTCATGAGACGGCCTCACGATAAACTGTCACATGCTGTGGCGGCCCAGGGTTCGACCGCTACATCCGTTCTCGTGTTTTTGACCGTTGGTGGCTTGTGCATTGCAATGCACCAGGGTAGGCATGTTACAGCACTGTGATGCCCCTCGCTGCGAGCATCAGGGTTGACGCTGCCCGTCGTCTAACGCCCTGAGGAAGGCGCGTTAGAACTGTGTGACACTCCTTGATAGGTGCGTCACAATTGACGTGGCTTGTTTCCCTAACGCCCTTGGATAGGTGCGTTAGGGCTGTGACGCCCCAAGCTGGGTGCGTCAGAGCCAAGGTGCCCTGTTCTTCTGGCGGCCCTGTGTTGGACCGTCAGAGTATTGTGGCGGTCGAGGTTTGGACCGTTATAGACTGTGACGGCCCAATGTTAGACCGCCAGGCACTGTGTTGCGCCGAGGTGAGTTTTCGTGTTCGGCGTGTTCGTTCCGTGATGTGTGGATCCCTGGTCGACCCGGTTGTGACCAGTGGTCGACTTGCAGTCTCGTGAATGCCTCAGACACCCGTGGGTTCTGTGTCTGTGTTTTGAGGGTGTCAGGAGGACCGTGCTACCTCGTCTAGTGTGCCCATGGGTTTGAGAGTCCGTGTGACTTCTCATGTTCCGGGCTTCCGTGTTATGCCTGATCGAGACACTGTGTTTCTGAAGGAGCGTCAGGGCTGACGCCTCCTTTCCACCTAACGCACTAGCGGTGGTCCGTTAGGGACTAGGACGCTCCGAGGGGAGTGCGTCACAGATAGCTTCGTTCCATGGCCTAACGCACTAGAGGTGGTCTATTAGGGACTATGACGCCCCTAGTGGTGTGCGTTACAGTTTGTTTCCTCTCGTGTTCTGACACACCTGGTTAGGTCCATCAGGAGTCTGACGCACCCGGGAAGGCGCATTACAACGGTTTTCACATCGAGTGCTTGACGCACCTAGGTTAGACCGTCAGGCAATTGTGGCGCACTAGTGTTGGTCCGCCAGAGCCTGTAGCGCACCAGGGTTGGTCCGTCAGGCTCTGGACTGCACCGGGTGGTTCGCAGTCCCATTTTCTCCTCCGACTATGGTCACCATGCCATGGTGTTGGTACGTAGGACGGTCCCCGTACTTCGTCAGGTTCGGACGTTATTTTTCGTGGCTTGAGGGTCTACTCCTTCAGTGACACTCCACTAGTCGTAGCCCGCCAGTACGCGTGTGCTGGTATCCACCTGGGAGTGGTGGGAAATGAAAATATTATTTCACATTTTTAATTATCGAGTTTCTACATCCTCATCACATTTTGAACTCTAAAGCATTGAAGGTGCCTTGCAAGATGAAAATTGGGTTTGAAGAGGGACGATCTCGCGCTGTTCAACAGCTGAGGTTTACGACGATGATTGTGAGAACTACAAGAAGGGAAATGAATCAGGGGTGCCCAGGGATAGTTCCCTGGGGAAACCCTCCGATGCTTAAGTCAGCAAATCAGATAGAGCTCTGGTGCTATGGAGAGAGGTAGGAAGAGGTAGAGGCGCGAGATCCCTCTCCACCAAGTGGTGAAGTGGCTCTTGCTCAGGATTAGAGTGGCTTAGTTGCCCTTTACCCTTCGTAGGAGAGCTTCCCAGGTTTATATAGTGACTCATGGAGCATAGGAGCCCTGTGAGCCGAGGAGTTTTAGGGGGGGTTACGTCCTTTTCGTGGGCTCTTTATATCACGGGGACTCATGATCTCCCTTATCCCTTCGATCTCCCTGCTCTTAAAGGGCACGTAACGGTCGCGCGGATTAGCTTTCATTAGTCGATCCGAGCATGGGGCACTAGCTCAAGAGGCTCCTGAGCAATGGGTGCATAGCTTGGATGGGGTGTATTAGACTCCCTAAGGGTCCTTCCCGATCGATCTGACGCTCGGACTTCCCAACCCGAGGGTCACCTAGGAAGTGCTTGATCCGAGTGAGTTATTGGGCTTGAGTTGAGTGGGCCCCAGGGGGGGCAGCCACTCTAAGGAGCTGGGCCTCGTTTGGTCTGGTGGGACCTTGTTCGGCCACTCTCTCCGGGGGGTAGAATTCCCCCTCTCCACTTGTCCCCCTCCTACTCCCGATCCACGATTGGGCTCGGTTGAGTAGCATTTGGAGAGGGCGTTGGTGGCTTGAGTCGGATGGGGATTTTTCCTTGGAAGGGGCCACTCAATCGGCTGTCCTGGGGATACACCCGTAATGATGGTAATCCTTACGAATTGATATGTGGAGGGCCCTTTTTGGGAGATTGGAACGTCATGTCGCTTCCCACTGGGGGGTTATCAACATAGCGCATGTTTGCGCTCCATACTTCCATCGCTTAGGGTTTCTTCCTCCATCTCTCTTGTATTTGTGAGAGGCTCATGCCCCGTGAGGGAAATCTGGTGGAGCGAGACATTACAATAGCCTTTGTGGAGCTCGCAGAGATTACAGCGGGGGCGGTCCGTTGACTTTCGCTTCCTCCTGAATCATCCGACTCAGAGCTCTCCTCCACTTCCTTCAGCCTTTCTCATTGTCCCATGGCAGATCAACATCCTGAGGTCGAGGGGTGGGAGATTAAGCGGGCCCCCAAGGTCTTCATGGTGCCGGTAGAGCCTTTACGTAGTGAATTGAGCAAGGGCAAGGTGAAGCGTTTGGAGAGTCGGTACGGGTTACCATGGCGGTACCATTTCTCTCTGTCGAAGCCTCATGAGTCTAGCCTGGACACTCGCTCTGGTTCTTTCTGCTCTTTCCTCTTGGCCTGGAAGTGTAGGTTCCACCTGCCTCTCCATTTCTTTGTTGCCGAGTTGCTTCGGTTCTACCAACTGGCTCTGACCTAGTTGGTCACCAACTCCTATGCCTTCATCTTCTCCTTCATTTTTCTTTGTCGCTCGTGCGGGGTTGACACTTCGCTGGACCCCTTCCACGCCTTTTTCGAGTTGAAGGAGCACACCCATGCAGGCAAGGGCTTCTTCTATCTTCAAGGCCACATAAACTACCTAAACATAAGTCTAAATGAAATGAATGTCATGAATCAAAGTTCACAGAGAATGAGAGAGCCATTCAATTATTGATGACAGCCACTGATCGTGCATTACATATTCATTTTCAGAGCTGTAATCCCTTTAATTCCATTAAGAGTTAATGGATTGTAATTAATTAAGTTAAGAAGTGTTCCTAACTTAATGGGCTTGAAAATCAGACAGACTATTGGGCCTAGAGGGTCACACACAATAGAGTAGTGGATAAGACAGATAAGGACAGAAATCATAGACAGTTTCTGGGTTTTTGTGAAAAATGCTAGAGTCCATAAATATACGTAGAGGAGAGAAACCCTGGCCCAAGCATTAGGGTTTCTCCTCTAGCTGCCCCTCTTTCTCTCTCCTCCCTGACCTGGGCGCGCCCCTCTCTCTCTATCTACTCCTCCTATTGTGGTGGATGGTGTTGCTGAGGAGTGGCCGACGAGTGGAGGTCGAGAAGGAGAATCTATCTGTTCCCCGCTGCTCGTGTGGATACATCTAGAGGCTAGACACTTGAACGGCTAGCAACCCGATGAGCCTCTACTCGATCGTCTTCGGGCATCTGGGAATTAATTAATCCCGCGAAGGTATAGAAATGTTCTTCCTAAGCGGGTTTCCTTCACTTGTTTTTGATTTTGATCGCCAGCAACGATCCACATCCTAGGGTTTCATTGTTTCCACTGCACCTCTGATCGAAACCTTACAATATATTCTCTCTATTATGTTATTTTGATGATGTAAAAGGGGGAGAGGATTATATGTGTCATTAGCTAGGGTATGCATAAGGGGGAGAGTCTTGAATGTATAAAGGGGAGTGACTTATATGAGGAGAGAAAGTCTTTATGCTTCAATTCATGATTACATTTTTTTGCACCTTGACTTACAATGTACTCATAATGACTCATAGTTGCCATGATCAAAAAGGGGAAGAATGTTGGGAGAATGCTGTGCATGTATGGTACACGCATGATTCTCAACCTTAATGTGGTTTTGATGATGTCTGCCTATGAGTCACTGATGAGTGTAACTTGCACTTGATAATGTCAATATTCATACATTTTAGGTCATTGTAAGTAAAGTATAAGAAATCAAGAATGGCATGCAAATCTAGGTAATTGGCAGCACAGAAATCGAGACTAAATTCAAGATACAAAAATTCAAGAACAAGCACCCTCCAAGTTGGAAGAGAAAGTTAAGATACATGATTGCACAGAAATCGAGACAACTAGATGCATAGAAATCAAGATAGATGATAATATTAGGTGCACAAAAATCAAGGCAATTGGCAGCACAGAAATGAAGTTGAAAAGCCTCATGTTGATTAGGTCTGTGCAGCGGTTACTGTTCATGTAGACAGGTCGATGCACATCTTGCCTTCAACACTACAAGGTCGATGCACATCGAGTTAGAATAGCACAAAGGTCGATGCACATGCCCAAGGTCGATGCAGAACAAAGGTTGATGCTACTTCAAGTCGTCAATTGAAGTAAGGTCAATGCACATCCATGTACATGAAGGAATAAGGTCGATGCACATCCCTGTACATGAAGAAGTAAGGTCGATGCATATTCCTGTTTATGAAGAAGTAAGGTTAATGCACACTGCACGTTTGTACTTCAAGGTCAGTGCATATATCTTCTACTTGTCAGGTAAGGTCGATGCACATTCCTGTTCATGAAAAAGTAAGATTGATGCATATATAGAAGTCCTACATATAAGATCGATGCACATTTACATTTGGGCCCAATAAGATGCACCTGTAGCACCCCTGATAAATAATAAAGAACAAATATATTCAAAAATAAATTGAACTTGTAAAAGAAGGTCAAATAGAAAGAATTAAGTATCATACACTTAATGGGCTTTAACACATATATTGTATTCTTCCATTAATATAATTAAATAAAATCCATGTAGCAGGTTCTACCTCTAAATGAGTAAAGACCCACGTATACACCAAACCCAAACCATGCACAAGCACTCCTGGCCATCCCATCATGGTCACTGCCCTCATAGGATGTCAACAGACACCCACGGGTCACGGGCAACCCACGAGATCAAGCCAAGACAAGCAAAAATCAGAGCGGTGGACAACGACAACACTGTGGGCAAAGCAAACCATCACTCAACCGCTAGGTGAACCAGACAGTCAAGGAATAGCTACTACAAGACCAGAGGCAAAGACACTGGCAGGTCTAGATCAAGTCATTAGGGGACTATTGTAGTCAAGGAAAAGACCACACCTAGTCACCTGAACCGACCGATCTAGAAACCATCGACACAGGGACACCGCCCTAAAACACAAACCTGAGATAGACAGACACATAGAACAGACATAGAACCGAACAATGGCCATCACGGCCACAACAGGACCGTAACGCACCAATATAGGGGCGTTACCTACCATAACGCACCGGAGTAGGGGCGCCAAGGCAAACATTCCTGAAATCTAATGTAGACCATGTAACGCACCAAAACAGGCACGCCACATCAGCATAACGCACCAGGACAGGGGCGTTATGGCCAACGGACCAGAACTCAAAAAAAGGGCATGTAACAGACCTATATAGGTGCCTTACACCAGCTTAACGCACTAGGACATGGGTGTTAAAGCCAATAGACCCAAAACACTAACATAGATAAAAGGTATATAACAGACCAGGCTGAGTCCGCCACAGCCACATGGCGCATGGGGGTAGGCGCGTTACACCAACCTCCATAGCCAGACAAACGTCTACCAAACACAATGTAATGGACTCACACAGGTGCGTTACCTAACTATAACACACAGGGAGAGATCCATTATAGCGAACCAATTGACATGGTCTTCGAGGAAGCATGGTCGTCGAAGGTCTGACATGGCAGAAGGCCTCGAAAACCATAGCACGTAACGCACCAAGCCAGGCACGCTACATCCATGTGACGGTCCCACTATGGTCCGTCACACCTAAAATATGACGCACCAACATGAGTGCATTACAGTCATGTGACGATCCGGTACTAATCTGTCACACGACCCTAACCTCGAAGAACATGAAATGACCATGAACGTAATAGTCTATCGAGGGACCGTTACACAGTGTGACGATCTCTAGAGGGACCGTTATACAAATTCGACGAGCAAAACAAGGGAACGGTCGAATCGGCCCATTCCACGCCCCATTTACGTTGAAGCGTGGGGGAAACAATGCCACACGATGAAAAACAACCCCTAGAGGCTAAAAACACCACATGCATGTGCTAAAATGTGAGATTGGGGCGATTCCAATGAATCGACCCTAAACGAGTCACCGGGGTTCCCGGACTACTACCGGCCCCAAATGACAACCGTTCAACACGAAACTGGTGGTGTTGGGATCCTGACATCCTAGCGGTCAATTTGACACTAATTACATCGAGAATGGTTGTCATTTCCCGACGAACCCTACAAACCCCAAAAATATCAATTTTCACTAAACTGGCCTGATCTCCCCTGATCAAGCACCATTCTACGCAGAATTGTAGGAAAAACGTAGAGGACGAAGTGGTGATCCATCTCCCTACCTCCACCAACGAAACCGAGCACCGAGGCGACTAAATCGCGTCAAAAACTACCACGCGAACTGAACCGTCGGCTTTGAATACATCATTCAGGATTGCGCCAAAATCGCACTGATTCTCGCTCCACCACGCATCTCAGCAACCTCCCGACGTCGTCACCTTGCCCACGATCCCCTCCGTCTACAGCTAGAGGTGAGAGAACGAGAGAGAACGGGAGTGAAAGAGAGAGAGCGCGAGTGAGAATGAGAGAGGGTGGGGTGGGTTGGTTTTTATAAAAAGAAAATTAGAATTTTTCGCGGTGCGCTGGTTCGCCTCGTGGGAGGCGAGGCGGCTCCGACCTCCACTTGTGGGGGTTGCTGCCCACGGACTGCTACTTCTATTTTCAGGCGCGCGCTTTGGCGAGAATCACCGCTGCGACCCCCATTATCCGGTTCCTAGTATCCAGCTCCAGCCGCCAGCATCCAGTCTCAGTATCCTGTTCCAATTCTAATCTCTAGTCCCTAGCCCCCAGTGTCCAGTTTCCAATATCCAGTCCCTAATCTCTGACTCCTAGCTCCCAGCTTCCAGTAACAAGCCAGAATGCCTCACCCAGGCAGCCCTCCAGCACTCAGCTCTGAGTCTCTAAGCCTAGTACCCAACATCCAACCCCCAATCTCCAGTCCTAGTATCCAGTATTTAATCCCAGCCTCTGGTCCCATTATCCAATTCTAGCCCCTAGCTCCCAGCATCCCATTTCTGATTTCCCATCTCCAATTCCAGTTTCCAGCAATGGGCTAGCATGCCTCATAGGGGCAGGCCTCCAACCCTAGCCTCCTTCATCCAAATCCTAGCTTCCAGCCCCAGCATCCAATTGCCAATCTCTAGTACCCGGTCTCCAGTCCCAATGTCTAAGTTCTGGTCCCAGTTTCCAGCCTCCTTCCCCAATCCCCAATACCCAGTTCCTAGTCCCAGTACCCAATAGCCAGATTCCAATCTCCAATCGTGGTATCTGGTCCCGATATTCAGTTCCCAATTTCCAGTTCCTAGTCCCACTATTCAGTCTCCCATCTTAACATCCATTCCCCAATCCTCAATTCCAGTCTCCAGCAACAGGCCAATACGCCTCATCCAGGCAAACCTCCGGTCCCAGCTTCTAGTATTCAGATCCCAATCTCTAGTCCTAGCATCTAGTTTTCGACTTCCAAGTTCCTAATCTCCAGCTTCAATCCCAGTCTCCAGTCCTAATATCCAGTATCCAAATCCCAATCTCCAGTATCCAATTTTTAGTCTCTGGCTCCTAATTCCTAACCCCACTACCTAGTCTCCAGTCTCAGTATCTAGTATCCAAATCTCAGTCTTTCGCTCCAACATCTAGCTTCTGGCCCCCAGTTCTCAGTTTCCAGTCCCAGTACTCAGTTTTCAGTATCCAAATCCTAGTATCCAATCCCAGTATCCAATTTTGAACTTCTAGTTTCTAGTCTCCAACTCCGACCTTCCAATGATAGACCAATACGCCCTAGCCAGATAGGTCTCCAGTCTAAGTATCTAGTTTCCAGCCTCCAACTTCCAGTTGTCAGTAATAGGGCACTACGCCTCACAGGCAAGTCGATAACAACAACCACATGAACAAGTCAAGATGCCTTACAAACTAATATGCCTTGAAGGTAGGTGTACAGTAACCCTAGACCAACACACCCCCAAGGCTCAATCTATCACACTCTCTGATCATTACACCATAATGGTCGGCCAGTGACAATACCTTTGACAGCACCTCATTGATCAACTAATCGTGGTTCCCAGCCAATGCACCTCAGCGATCAGCCGAGTGGGGTTCCTAGTCGGTACACCGCAGTGGTCAACTAGCACACTAACAGGTACCATCCACCACACTACAATGATTATGTGTCTAACATCATTTGTGGTTATTGTACTCTTTAAGGGTCAAACAACCTTGACTTTGGCTATTACACCATGACGGTTAGCCGACAGCATCAACATTTGGCCACACACTATAAGGGTCGACCGAATATGGTTTCAAGCCAACACGCCTTTTTGGGGGTAAACCCAATAATTTCAGGCCAAGACGCCTCGCCGAGACAAGTCTTCAGCAACTTTAGACCAAGATGCCTCACCGAGGTAGGTCTCCAACTACTTCAGGCCAAGATGCCTTGCCCAGGCAAGTCTCCAGCAACTTCAGGCCAAGATGCCTCACCGAGGCAGGTCCCCAGCCACCTCAGACCGAGGCACCTCACCGAGGTAGGTCTCCAGCAACCGCAGATCAAGATGCCTAGCCAAGGGAGGTCTCCAGCAACCTCAGACCAAGATGCCTCTTCGAGGCGGGTCTCCATCAACCTCAGGCCGACATGCTTCCCTGAGGCAGGCCCTCAGTAACCCCCGGTCAACACGTCTCGTCGAGGCCGACCACCAGCAACACCAAGCCTATGGCCCTTGCCAAGGCTGACCCCCAGCAACACCAGGCCAACATGCCTCGTCGAGTCTCACCTCCAGTAGTATCAATCCAACACACCTAGCTGCGATAGGTCTTCATCGACAATAGACTATTATGCCTCATTGAGGCAAGTCCACGACACAACTCCAGCTGTAACGTCTCAGAGGTGTGACCAGCCCGTCCCATAGGATGGCCAATGCCAAGCCTAGCCAATGCACCCCTACAAGCGGTCAATAAACAATGCCAACACCCTATGAGAAATCAACCACCACAGTGGTGGTAGGCCGATGGCGACCAACCACCGACTTCACCACAATCAGAGCGGCAGGCCATCTTATCGCCAACTAGCAACCCCAGAAGCTGAAGGATAGGTGGCCCTCCGATCCCCAAGACTGGGAAGTCTCGAATCCCCTACACAGCATCGTTGGCTACAACCAGACTCACAGGGGAATAGGCCAAGGAGTGAAAAATACTCATGGCACTCCATGAGATAGACTGGGTGGAAAACCTGAGAAAACACAAATCTCATTCCACAAGTCCACCTCTAAGGCAAGACATGGCTCCCGCCAGTGCCACCTCAGATGATAAAAGGGAGCCATAAGGGGTCTCCCACTACTCGCCAGCCACCCTACGAGGCGCGATGGGCTTGACAATCCTAGCTTCCCATGAGCCACCCCTTCTCGAAGAATCCACAAAGCCCGCTACGCAAGGCAGGGCTCCAAACATAGAGAACAAAGCCAGAAGCAGTGTTACACCAGGCTCCCCTGGCCTCTTTTCGCCATCAACATTGGTGTCTAGCCCGGTCATGCTGTCAACCATCAAAATGGCCACTTATATGGAGAGTTGGGTGTCCAGACTGAATTACTTCCATGATGTGGGCCCTATGCACCTCTCCCATAAGCCCAACACGTGAGATAAATGGGAACGGAATTCCCAGGATGCAGATAACGGGCTACAACTTCAAGCACCTTGTGTGTGTCCAATACACGTCATATCTGCCAACTCCATGCCCTTAGTGGCTTCGGAAAATTGCCTGGCAACAACCCAGATCTCTCCAGAATCCAGCTCTACAACCTCTTAGGCTCAAGGGTATTCTTCAAACATGCCATCATCAAATGGAAGATCGCAACATGGACGTCAACTCCCAGAACAAGTAACTCCCACGACGTCGATAAGGCCTGGAGGAATCAAAACCTACAAGGCGCACGGGCCGCATGCCGTCGTCTTCGCCTCTGACGCATGCCCCGCGGGGGGCATTTGCTCTACCCAGATAGTTTCCCAGCAAAAATATTAAGAAATGAGGGTTCGAGAATTTTCCCAAACACCTTTTAGGCATGAGCTGCCTAGCTCTTCCTCTCGCTCACTGGGCCCAATCGGGGGTCCCAACCAGCTAGCCATGACCTACAGCAACATCAACAATCGATTGGGGTCATCCCCGATCACTCGGCTTGCAGGTTTACCCGCCCACAGCACAGCCACCCGAGCCAACCCGGGGGTGCCCTGATTACAAGCCACGACACGTGGCACCCAGCAATGAGGCCGGGGTCTACTTCGAAGACGCCTTCCTCCAACCTCCTGAAGTCAAAGGAAAACTCATCTAAGTCTACTGTAGGCTTTAGGAGCTCACAACACCCTTACGCGGCCCATACACGTGCATCGGGAATTTCCCCAAACACCTTATGGGCACGCATATTATAGCCATTCTACAACAAGCCGAGGGCCGACTCGCGACTCTAGCACTCTAGCCATGTTCTATGACAACCCTCCAGCAAGTCGGGGACACCCCCGACCCTCATATACACAGCGACGAGCTGTTTATCTTCGGCTCCTGAGCCAACCCAGGGCTACCCGCCAACTCGCTTTACAAAGTGACATACGTCATGAAGGCAGGGCCCACATGCCCAAAGTGCCTTCTCTCAACTCCTGCAAGCTCCTACCCTCAGCCCGAGGCCGAACCTAAGGCCTGCCAGTCAGTTACCCAAACCGTTCGACAACCCGAGGTGTGTTGAGAATTTTCCTAAACACCTTACTAGCGGTGACTACGGCGCGACAACAAGAAGCCCCCACTGGCCAATCCCAGTACCCCAAATGATGGGAATCGACTCCAGGGAGACGACCGTGGTCAAGTCTTCTTTCAGATGGCACTAACGGCAGCCTTAGAAGATGTCGTGGACGACCAGGGTGGCCAGAAAGATGGAGGTGGTCTGTTCTGGAACAGAGGAACCAACCTGGCGCAGTCTCGGGAGAAAATTTGGAACTTCTACTGCCGGGTCTTGTCTAGGTATTGCATTCCATGCCTCTATCTGGTATATAAAAAGGTGTTATCGGAATAATAGGTTATGCCTATTGGGAAGGTAGCAACCTTGCGTGAGTTGGGTCTTCAGATTAATATATCTGCCACATACTAGATATTGGTTAAGTCTAGGTTCTTTATTTCACATTAGTCAGTGCATTCCACCCTCTGTGTCATTGCATGCCCACCTGGGAAGGTACCCAATACCATCACCTCGTGTCCATGGCGGACCCACGGGAAGTCACCCCTGGAGACCTACACACCTTGCATGAGATGATGATGGCCCTCATGGCCCGATTGGACCAGTCCGAGGCGAGCTTTAGAAGCTTCTTTGACCGTACGGATAGTCACCTTAAGGCCATGGAGGAATGCATGGAGTCATCCGACAGATCTGTCCAAGGTCTGGTTGGACGGTTGGATAGAATACCATACCGGGATCCACTTGGGGCGGCCCAGGGCCCACCCGCACCCGCTCCGATGGCGGCCTAGGACTAATTCACTCCAATGGCCCAGGGCCAACCCGCTCCCACGGCTCAGGGCCAACCCGCATGTGCTCCTCAGCCCGCCCCTCACTGGGCCATCGAACCACATCTTTGTGACCTTGGTCTTGAGGACTATGGGTCCGATAATGCTCCTGAGGGGTATGATCGACGTCATCATGGCTTTCCTCAGCAAAGAGAGGAGGAAGACGATAGAGTCCTTAGGACCGTGCGAGCAGACCCTCTGACTTTTGATGGGTCCTTGGACCCAAAGATCTATCTCGATTAGGAGGCCGGCATGGATCGGTACTTCGAGTGGTTTGAGATGACAGACCACTGGAGAGTCAAGTTCACTAAGATGAAGTTGTTAGGGCAAATGTAAACTTACTGGAGGAATGTGGAGAGCTTGCTATTTTAGTGTTAGGAGCCCCAGGTTGAGTCTTGGGATGAGATGAAGGTCAAACCTAGGCATAACTACCTTCCTGCCACATACCGTCAGAGGCTCATTGATAGGTGGCAGAGTCTCAGCCAAGGTGATCGGTCTGTATCCGAGTACATCACGGAGTTTGATGAGTATTTTTTACGATGTGACATCTCAGAGGAGAGCACCATGCCTGTTTCCCGCTTCCATCGTGGTCTGCAGCCCCACTTTCAGTATGAGCTATTTTGCCACAATGTGACCACCCTGGGAGCTACATATCAGGTCGCTCTTGAGTTGGAGTAGTTTGAGTCGGAGTTCACTCCCGTCCAATGTCTTGGGACCACCTATCAGTGTGTGTCTGACTCTCGTACCATGCCCAGTTCTTATAGACGGTGGCCGGTGGCTTATCCCTCGGAACCCCCTTGCCAGGACCCCACTACTCCTAGGCCTCACACTCTCCCACCAAGGGATCCTCCCCCTCGCCAGCAGGAACCATTCTTCGCCCCGCGCCCTCAGTAGCCCGCGTTGCCTGCCCGACCCCAACTCCCACCACCCCCGGCCCATCGAGAGGACAAGGGAAAGGGGCCGATGACTAGTGGAGCATCCTCAAGCATAGGGACGTGTGACCAGTGCTATAGGTGTAGTGGATTTGGCCATTATGTGAGCAAGTGTCCCACTCGGGAATCGCTTGTTATTGCAGACACACTTGCCCATGACCCTACACCTGAGTTGGTACCGATCAGCTATGAGCCCGACCAAGATTTAGCTGAGGAGTTTTTTGATGAGCTATTGGGGGGAGAGCAATCTGACATCCCAGGTACCCAGTACAGGGACGGTGTGTAGTTGGGTGTAGTCAGGTGTGCCCTGACCCAGTCTCAGGTGAGTGACGATTAGCGTCGTATCACCATCTTCCAAACATTTTGTAGGCTGGGAGGAAAGGCCTGTCAGTCTGTGTCAATGGGAAACTTGCATGGGGTACAGCATCCATGGGGTTTATAAAAGCGTGCAAGGACTTGATAACTGGAGGAAATGTGCACGGTGTTTTGATTCCACGGAGTTTGTAAAAGTGCAAGGACTTTAAAACCTTGAAGAAATATGCACGGGGTTTATACTCCACGGGGTTTATAATAACGTGCAAGGACTTGAAGACTGGAGAAAAAGTGCACGAGGTATCATGTGCACGGACATGAAGTGCTCAGGGTTTCAAGTGCACGGACAAGAAATGTGCACTGAGTTTCATGTGCACTGACCTTGTAAAGGTTTGTGTAGACTTTGGATACAAAATCTGCACGGACTTAGTTTCAAGGAAATGTGCACGGACTTCGTTGAAAGAAATGTGCACGGACTTTATTAAGAAAAATGTGCACGGACTTTGTTGAAGAATGTGCACGAACTTTGTTAAAAAAATGTGCACAGACTTCGCTAAGAAAAATGTGCATGGACTTGCAATAGAAGATGCATGGACTTTAGCTTAGGCTGAATGCAAGTATGCATGAAGGCAGAAATCTACACAGATTTTAGCTTGAACAAAGTCTGCACGGGCTTTAGCTTGAACAAAGTCTGCACGGACTTTAGCTTGAGCAAAGTCTGCACGGACTTTAGCTTAAACTAAATGCAAGTATGCATGATGCCAAAGTCTACACGGACTTCATGTGGCACATATGCACAGTGTGCATGGGCTTTGTGCAGTGGAAATAAAAACTTGCACGGGGTTAAGACATGTATGGACTCAGCGAATGCATGAATATGCACGGACTTTGCAACAGAAAAGAAACTTGAAAATGCAAGCAAGTATAAAAGCAATTGCAAAGACCAAGTACACAGTATGCACACTGATGAACACACAATTAGATTTTTAATGCAAATCACCCTCAGATGAAGCACATAAAAATAAGTGTTATTAAGTGGCAGATCAACAAAAGAGTTGACAATTAGTGTATGACATCATCAAAACAGTAGGAACAAAATAGGAGCGGTTCAACAATCCATGGTGTTCATGACCGTACTGACAGGAATCTCATATATTGCTTCATTCATGACCATCACATTTCATGCAGTTTGAGAGAGGGAGTTTAGAATAAAGGTTGTTTCTGAATAAGTTCCTTGAGAATATCTTTTACAAATTCTGAATTTGTCCAACTCATTCTCATCCTTGAGCGGCCAGGATCTGACCGTTCATCTCTATTGACCCTTGGTCAACTGTTGCGTGCCGATCGCGTTCGGCGGTCCGGTCAAGACCGTTTTGACTAGCACTGTAGTAGGTCAGTTCTGTTCAGCGGTCCGGTCAAGATCGTTTTGACCAAGAACTATTCTGGGTCGTGGGCTTGAGCAGCCAAGACTTGACCGCTCATTCCCTTGGGCGATTCTGCCATGACTGCCTATCCCCCTTAGGATTGTAGGTGTCTGACCCTTGAGCAGCCCATCCCAGACCGTTCATGCCTTTGGGCGGCTCTCTTTGGACCGCTCATCCCCTTGGTGTTTTTGGTTGATCTGTTCTGTGTCTGTCTGTGTGCCGGTCTGTCTTAGGTTTGTGTTATAGGGCGGTGTCTGTATGTCGGTAATCTCTAGATAGGTTGATTTAGGTGTCACGCCCCGAGCCTTTATTTACAGCGGAAGACTCGCTCGAGGGAATGCGAACAGCCAGCATGGTAAGCCTCTCGCAAGCAAGAAATAACCAGAGCGCGGAACAATCACACAGAAGATGTAATTGCACAATTATTTACTCAAATTCATCATCTATTCCATTGATAATCAAATCATCAAATTACAATCACTAATTCATCCTTTAACAGATTTGCTAGACTCAATAAATAATAAACCTAATAAACTCAAATAAATAAACCAACAAAAAGATTTCTTCACTTTGTCTTAGACCTTCTGTCTGAGCAATATTTGTTGATCCCGACATCTCCACGGGTCAACGTCCATATTCTATCCTGGCTTAGATCTCACATCTTCGCCAAGTTGGTCAATTTTGACATGATGTCAGGTTGACATCTTCATCTACACATTCCACCCTTGTTTCAGACTTTTCGTATAAGTGAGGTTGGTTGACTCCAACACTTCATCGGGTTGACGTTGATATTTAGCCCTGGGTCTGGGCCTCTCATACATCTACATTCTAGTCAACCCTCACCCAAAACCTTCTATCGGGGCAAGGCCCGTTGACTTCGATGTTTCGTCAGGTCGACACCTATCCTATGTTCTTCCCTTGGCCTGGGTCTCACGCCTTTGCCAAGTTCCTTGACTTTGACACGACGTCGAGCCAACACTTATCACATATTCTACCCCTTGGCTTAGGCCTCACGTCCCTGCCAAGTTCGTTGGCTCTGACATGACGTCGAGTCAACACTCATCCCATATTCTGCCCTTGGCTCAGACATCATGCCTTTTCCAAGTTTGTTGGCTTCGACATGACGTTGAGTCAACACTTATCTCATATCCTTGGCTTAGGCCTCACGCCTTTGTCAAGTTTGTTGGCTTCGACAGGACGTCTAGTCAGCACCTATCCTATATTTTATCCTTGGCTTAGGCCTCACGCCTTCGCCAAGATCTTATATTCTACCCTTGGCTTAGGCCTCACACCAATGCCAAGTTCGTTGACTTCGATAAGATGTCGAGTCAACACTTAGCCGATATTCTCCCCTTGGTTTAGGCCTCACACCTTTGCTAAGTTTGTTGACTTCGACAGGACGTCGAGTCAACACCTATCCTATATTATGCCCTTGGCTTAGGCCTCACGCCTCTACTAAGTTCATTGACTTTAACAAGACATCGAGTCAACATTTATATCTCATATTCCTCCCTTGGCTTAGGCCTCACGTTTCTGCCAAGTTTGTTGGCCTTGACATGATGACAGGTCAACACATATCCGATATTCCTCCCTTGACTTAGGCCTCACGTCTCTGCCAAGTTCGTTGGCCTTGACATGAAGTTAGGTCAACACGTATCCTATATTCTTTCCTTGACTTAGACCTCATGTCTTTGCCAAGTTCATTGGTCTTGACATGATGTCAGGTAAACACATGTCCTATAGTCTTTCCTTGACTTAGACCTCACGTCTTTGCCAAGTTTGTTGGCTTCGACATGACGTCGGGTCGACACATATCCTATATTCCTCTCTTAGCTTAGGCCCCACGTCTTAGCCAAGTTGGTTGACTTTGACTATCTGTCAAGTCAACAACTACATTCTACCCGGGCCCAAACCCTACGTCTCTCCCAGGTTAGTTGGTTTCGACATGGTGTCGAGACGACAACGGTGTTTATTTCTGCCCTTGTTCTGTACATACCATCTAAGCAAGGTTTATTGACTCCAACATCCTATTGGGTCGACATCAATATTTCACCTTTGGTACGGACTTTTCGTCTGGTTAGAGAACAAAAAGACCCTTTTTCCTTAGGGTCGGACCTTCCATCCGACCATAGAGCAAAAAGGCCCTCTTACCTTTGGTTTGGACCTTTTGTCCGACTTGTCAACAAAAAGACCCATTCACCTTTGGCTCAGACCTTCCGTCCAACCATACAATAAAAAGATCCTTCTACCTCTGGCTCAGACCTTTCGTCTAGTCAGTCAACAAAAAGACCCTTCTACCTTGGGCTCGGACCTTTCGTCCAGTCAGTCAACAAAAAGACCCTTTCACCTTTAGTTCGAACCTTCCATCCGACCCTAAAACAAAAAGATGTGGGTGCATGGGCTCGATTCCCATCAGATGGCATATCTGGGAGGTGGAATTCCACACAACTGTCAATAGTAGCCCAAATGTCATCGCTCGGCTCTGAAGACGACGAGGGCATATCCTGCATGACACCTACACTATGACCAGCCCCTATGGTTGGCACGATAGAGGGAGCATCAATGGCAGCAGTCTCCCTCCTGACCTCTGGCAAAAGCATCATAGATTGAGCCTCAGGAGTCGGAAGTGTTTGCTCACTATCCTCAGCTCGTCTAGCCTCTGCCAATGTAGCTTCAATAGCCAATGCCAGAGTTGTGGAAACGTTGATAACTTTTTTCACAATGTCCCCCGATTCTATTGTGGGGATGTCTTCTTCTCCCTGAAGTGGCTCATCACTAATGCCAAGTTGTGGTTGCTCTAGAAGCATGGTTGGCTAGTCAGATCCTACAATCATCCCCGACACTTTGAAGCCCACTGTCGTAATATAATCCTTCAGATATCTCAAGGCTATGGGCCTCAAGACAGGCAGGAACATTGGTGGATCCACGCCGAGAGGTGGAAGAGGTATCTTTACAATCATGTCCGGCAGGGTCACCTCGGCTGGAATGACAGGAGCCTTCAAGAAATATAAGCATAAAATATCTCAGAATGCCGATACAATGAGTAATGAGAATGAGCACAAGCCCAGAATGCGGACTCTTGCCTCAGCTGGCACCAAGCTAAAATCCCCGGCAGTAGGAACCACCATCTTCATCATTGCTACCCCCTCTCCCACGGAGGGACCAAGTGGCCCCAGGCCACCCCTTGACAACCGCGGCGGGCTGCAAGTTGTGAAGTTGATTTCATAGGTAGAAGAGAACCCGACATCTTCAATTTTCGTCTCCACCAAGGGAAAGTATTCATCACTGGAGTCGCCACTATAATCTACCTGCTCCATCAAAGATGAGCTTTGCTCTGGCACCAGACTTCTGCCTCTAGAAGTAGTCACCTCTTCAGCAGGATGGCTTGCATAAGGAACATCTTGTTCGACGGAGACCTGCTCAGCCAGCTCCGCAGTAGGAATAGTAGGTGAACAAGCCGCAAGAATAGACTGACTCCCTGAAAGAATGCCTTGCTTGGCAGAAGCCCCTCGATCGGCATCATAGCAGGAGGAGAAGGTTGTCAGACTTCGACTGATGCTAAAATAGGGAATGCTCATGTGAGCCCAGAGCATGATAAATTGGGTGAACTCCAGGGGGTGAACTATAGGTTACCTTCCATCTCATGGCTGGGCATGGGGGAAGGCAAATTTTCTTCAACAAGGGGAGCTACTGGTGCTGCATCTCCCCTTTCTTCGGCTCCCATAAAGGTGGCAACCGCCCACGCGACCGTTGCAGATAAAGTTGCAGCAACAACAAAACAAAGTGAACTCATATCGCCAAAGTAGAAATGATGCACAGGGGGAGGGTACACCATCAATTGGGCGTGCCTGCACGTAAGAAGCCTTAAACTCCTCAAACGTAACCACAGCTGGGGGAGCGACCGCTAGCTCTGGGTCTACGGCCTTCGTTCTTTAGGCTCTTTTCACTCGAGTTATAGCTTCCCCTACTTGGGACCTTAGTCACTTCCACGAATCGTTAGGTGGTAGGGGCGTACTGGTCGGAGCCACCTCTAGAGTCTCAAAATATGATGGCTTTTGAGCCTTTATAATTAGCTCCCCAAAGTGCTTAGTCTCCTCTGAGGTGAGCCGAAAAATGCATGCACAAGGGTGAAGATGATGCATATTGCAACAAAAGAAGAAGTGAACTAGAGGCTGAAGTCAATGAATGAAGAATACATGCTAGCCCCATATACATAGCAGAAAGTGGCCAATAAAATAGAGAAGGCTCTTTGTTCCCAAGAGGAATCTCTTCCTCAAGGGCTCCTAGAAGATCCTTCTAGGGTTATCTCCTTCCCATCGGGAGAGGGGTCCACTCCTCCTCCGTCCTCCATTCCTATGGAGGGCGCCCAGTCCACCCCATCCTTTTCCCCTCCTTCTGCCAATTCCATCCTTTAGATGATGGCCCAGTTGGACCCGGCCCAACTTCAGGTTGTCTATCAGGCCATGCAGGGGCCCAACACCCCACCTTCCATGATTACGCAAGGCCTATCTACTACCCCCGTCAAGCATACCCCAATCAATCTTACTCCGGTCCAGCCTAGGGCCATCACCTTCTCCAACCTCGAAACGGGCCAATCCTCGGCATCGGCCCAACCATCGTTTGATAAGGGAAAGTCCACTCTCCCTTCCTCTTTTCAATTGGATCACTATACCTCCACCCCATCAGTACTGCAAGTCCTTGTGGGCCCATCAGATTTCTGGCGCCCTCAGCAAGGGGCAGCCCAGGTCCACCCGAATTTGGGTCATCCCTCGGCCCAGTATCCCTCTTATGGGCTTCCTCCCACTCAGGCTACCTATCCTTCGGCACCGTCTTATGGGCCACCTCCTTCAGCTGCTTTGCCTTCTGCTCCCCAGGTCTGACCTTCTCCTTTCACTACCCCTGCTCCATCTAGGGAGCAGGAGCTCCTTGATAAATGGGCCACCATGTAACAACAACTCGACTTCTTACAAAAGCGGGTTGGCCCACAGTCCTTGGCAAATGTGCCTGTTCCAAGCTTCCAAAATATCCATTTTCCTCCGCAATCCGAACTCCCTAATTACAGGAAGTACGACGGGAATGGTAATCCATTTATTCATGTAAGGGACTTTCTATATAAGTCGGCACAATTCCAGTATGATGATCGCCTCATGACGTATTTGTGTCGCTGGTCATTAGATGGAGTTGCGTTGGAATGGTTTTATTCTCTACCATTGGAAGATGCCGAGAGCTTCAAGGTAGTCAAGGACAACTTTATTCAGCGGTTTCAAGATAGAGTCAGCCCAGAATATTCATTCACAATTTAGTGGCCAAGAAAATGAAAACTGATGAGGAGTTTGCAACGTATGCCGATAGATGGAGGCAGATGGCCGCCAGGGTGCCCGACCATATTTTGGAGGAAGAGAAGGTCAAGCTGTTAATTTCCAATGCTACCCTAACCTTCCGCAATATATTGGCCATGAATAACATATCTAATATGCACCAACTGTATAGCCGGGCGCGGTTTATTCAGACGCAGTTCAAGGACTCTCCCATCCACTCGCTATTCGAGGCCCAAAAGCCCAAATATAATAGAAAACCTCAAGGGCCTATCACCGAGGGAGTCCAAATGAACGAGCAAGTTCAAGCCGTTACCTTCCCTCCCACCAACCACAACAATCAAATCCGCTTTTCCCAGAATCCCCGCAACACCCAATTCGCTCCACAAAACCATCCTCCACTTGCCTTCGCCACTCCACAAAACCCTCCGCCCGCTTATTCCACTCCACCAAACCCTTCACTCACCTTCACCGTTCCACAAAACACCTATTCTGCTCCACAACAGCCTCCACCACCACCACAATACCACAATGTTCCTCCCCCTAATGGCTACAACAACAACAGGTGCCCAGTTACGAAGAGAGCCCAATATCCTCGTTTGCCGGAAACTCTTGCCGACATATTTTCGGCTCTCATGTCAGTCAATGCCATACAGCTTCCTCCGGAACGGCCCAGTTGGAATACAGCTGTTGATCAGACGAAATATTGTGTATTCCACAGGCAGCCAGGCCACACTATCGAAGGATGTTTTCAATTTCGAGACTTGGTATATGATTTACATGAAGGATACAGAATTGATTGGGCCTACTTTCTCCCTCGTTTCTCTTTTCCCTCTGTTTTTCTCGACGCGGGGCGCGCGACCGTGCCAAGTTGACCGAGATAGAGACGTGATGGAATGGGCCAGAACGTGGTGAAATGATGGATGAGGTGGATGGTAGCAGGATTCGTGGGTGGATCCTAAGCTAAAGTAGCTTGATTATTTTATCGTCTGTGATTTTCGTAGAAGTCTGTTTCTCTGTGTGGGCTCAGTGGCTTGTCACCCGCAGTGCCGACAGCCCTGTGAAGTAGTTCACATTGTGCTTCGTGTTTTTAGGTGGAGTAGTTGATTCTACTCTTCCTTTATTGCATCTGATTATCCGGATTAGTAAATTGTTCAGTGTTATTGCTCGACGGCTACCTTTCATGCCGTTTGTGCTTTTTAAGAATTCCTTAGTGTTATTCCTATTGGCATTTCCCTTTTTGGTCGGGATTTGCTGGTGTTTGATTCTTCTATCAATTGCTTAGGCTACTATTGACCATTGGAGTTGTGGTAATGGTCGTACATATTGTTACGATATGTTGGTCTTCCCAGCTTAAATTCGGTCAGCTCCTGACGTGTTTCGCTTCTGTTGAAGTTGAAGTGCTCGATTGAACCAGTTCGACTGAGAAGCTGTTCGAACGAACTAGGTTCTTCCCTTCTTGGTGAGCATCTGTTAGTAAGCTCGATGCTTCCCATGTCATTTGGTGGACCACTTTATGAGGTTGGCCTTGGAATTGCCATTTCAGTGTCACCTTGTCCTATGTCTGCTCAAGTGTAGACAACTTAATTTGAGCCTGATCATCTCCTTGTTTTATGGTTGCATGACTTTTGACCTAATTTCTGTGTCGAGAGCTGTTGCATATCGTATTTTTGTTGTGCCGTGTCCAACGGTCGATGTGATGTGAGGCTCATTTGTCATTTAAAGGATGCAAAGGTAGGCTGAGATTAGTGCTTTTCATTGGACTTTGTGCTAAAGCTAGTGCTCTTCTCTGTTGCACTTAGACATTTTCTATTCGGTTGCTCGCTGGATCAGTGCTCGAGGCGCATTACATTGTGATTTTCTGGGATTGCGATGACGCCTAGTGGGTATTGAGATGCGAAGGCCGAGGATCTTTCTGATGCCTTCGTGCATTGCTGAGTGCGCAGCGGAAGCATGTGGGCTAATGACCCACAAGCTGAGGATCTTTTCGTACAACTCTGGTTGGTCGAGAGAATTGCTTCTTCTCGATGTGACTCCGTCTTAGCTGCATGTGCCTAGACGTTGTTGTGACCGTGCCGTTGTCGGTCATTTCTCTGGTTTTGGTGTGGCATTTGTGAGTGTTGGGGAAATCGTCGGCTTCCCTATTGATAAAGTACCCTCTACTCTGCATTCCTTCTCGTAGGTGTTGTGCTCTCGAGGCATGTTTGTAATCCTTGGGATGCGTTCCCCGAGATTGTGATTTCTCTTATCGTTTTGCGATCGGTTTCAATTGTTGTGGGCCTTTCCTTGGTGAATGACCTGATGCATGACTCGCTCCCTATAGTCGTGTGCTTAGCTACTGCGTGCCTTGATACGGCCCTACTTGTAGTGTGTTCCGTGGTTCTGTGTGCTGTACGGAGCCGGAATCCTGCATGTGTTGTTGTCGTTGGCTGTTGTTTTGCAAGTGCTATTTTCGTATGATTATGCGTTTATGTGCTGGACCATTGTTTCGTCAGTAGCTTGTTGTGCTCCTTTTCCCGGTGGAGTAGCTCGCAACTCGATGAGATGCGATATCTGAGTGAGGACTGACTTAATGCTGTGTGTGGTCCAGTGTTGTTGATTTTGTTGTCATTTCTCCGTGTAATCGTCATTGGCGTCTTGTGTGCCTCGTGTTCCCTGTCTCCTTTGGCACTGGCCCTCTGGTATGTAGCACCGGCGTTCTTCAAACCAAAGGACATACACTTGTAGTTGAAGATCCCTTTGGCAGACCTGAAGGCCGTGTGGTGCTTGTCCTTGAGGGACATCCAAATTTGGTTGTAACTGGATGACCCGTCCATAAAAGATAGCGCTTCATGATTGGTGGTCATATAGACCATTATTTTTGTGATGGGGATTGGGAAGTCATCCTTCAGACAAGCTTTATTGAGGTCCCGAAAGTTGACGCAGATGCAGACTTGACCACTTTTCTACTTGACTGGGACAATGTTGGCGAGCCAAATCGGGTAGATGCATGGATCGATGAAGTCGACCACCCCCATTTTATTGTCCTCGGCCAAGAATTGGAGCTCTAACTCATGGCGCATGCGTCACAGTGGCTATTTGATTGGAGTTGCTGAGGGGGAGATGGCTAGCTCAAGTTCCGCTATGATGGGGTCTAGCCCTGGCATCTCCTTGTATGTCTTGGGGAAGCAGTCTTTGCACTCGAGCAGGAGTTGCTTGTACTCCTACCTTTTTGCTTTAGTGAGGAGGGCACTGACGAACATTGGCTGGGGGGCTTCATCTTTGCCCAAGTTGATTTCCACGAGGTCATAAATGATTGCGTAGCCACCGTCCTCCAGCTCGGGAGAAGCGGGTTGGAAGTCGATGAAGTCTTCATCATCAATGTCAACTTTGTACACTTCGGGGTCTTTGAAGCCAACGGTTATAGCTGGGGGAGCTGAGAGGTTGTCGTTGCTGAGCTCGGACTGGGATTGCTCTGAATTGCTAGCATCTGGCTGAGAGTTATCGGCTAGTGCCATTGAAGATTGGCTGGAGTTGCTTGCTAAAGCTGGCAATGCTTCATGGCCTTCCTTCTGGGGATCTTCCTCATCGGGAAGGTATGCTGGATTTGGCTCATTGACTGGCTGTGAGGCACTGGGGATCTCCTCCATCTCGGTGTCCGTACAGGCAGATGGCAAAGATTCGCTAAGTGCTTGAATTGGGGTACTGGCTCTGGTGGGGAGCGAGATCAGGATATCCTCTTCCTCATCACCGGAGCTGTCGAACTTGGTGTCGACATTAGTCTGGTCACTAACTGGTGGGGTCGGGCCCACGATGTTAACCACATAATAGACACAGATGTCCGGGTCATGGTCGTAGCCGAGTCCCCTGGTATCTTTGTGGGAGAATGGGGTTTGCCCCTGGACCTGTGAAGGGGTCCATAGTTGGTGAAAGTATTCACACCATGCGGAACTTTGCCACTGGGGAATATGCTACCTGAGGCACATCTTCCGAATATGCGGCAATAGGTCATCCAAAACTTGGACGACTTCCGGGGTGTTGTCGGCTCGCTTGGACCAGCCGAAGTCGTCTTCTGGTAGGGCTCGAGGGACCATGTCTCCTTTGTAGAAGACAATGGGCTTGTCCCTATTAGCCTTCATTTTGCTTCTAAGTTGCCGTTTGTAGGTAACGACAAATGTTGTGAGCCGCTCGACCTTGTGCTCATCTGACACAAACACGAGCTGAATGCAGTCTTGTGGCAGGCGTATGCTCTTGTCGATTGTTTGGCTAAAAAGATTAGCCTCGAAATCGATTTTGCGCCTCTCTGACTGATCTGTGGTTGACTTGGAGTTATGGCATAGCCGATGAAGCTTAGCCTTCTCCTCGTCAACAGAGAAGAGGTCACCCTCGTCTTTGATAAGTCTATATGGACGCCTAGAGACCTAATCCTGCACATGGAGTGCTTGTAGATGATCCAAAAAGGGGGGGTTGAATGGATCAGTCACCCGTTTAAAAAATTAACAACAGCAGAACCAAATGCGGAATTAGAATGAGCTACTGCAAGACAGTCACCAACCACTCTTTCAAAGGCCCCACCTTGAAAAGACGCGTGAGATGACAAGATGCACCCAGCGTGAAAAGATAAAAGAAGGACAGTACTGCACTAGCTGCCCAATCGGATGATGCATAGGATATCTGGGAGCAAGATTGCCGCCTTACCCACCACCATGGAGATGACCACGGACTCGGTTCAAAGGCTGCTACTTATAAGGGGTCGAAGTCCCTAGAAGTAAAGACTACCACCGCCTCATGCATATCTAGGGAAACCGAAGCAACGGAACCCAAAAATCATGCCTTCTCAGAGTTGCCTGAAGGGCATCGATTCGTATCCCCAGAGGATCTTGTAACCATTCAAAAGGTGGGAAGACACACACAAGAGATTTTCCAAGATTTCTCCAAGGAAAGGAAGACTTTCTATTTCGAAGATGAAGCGTTACAAAAAGAAGACTACCCCCAGGCAGAAACAGATAAAAGTAAAAAAGGGAAAACAAGGAAATGCGGGCATCCTTCTAAGGATCCACCCCAAATACATTCTCACGTGCCCCGGGCACTCTGGGCTCACGTGTGTCGGTGGCACCAGCAGGAGGAGAGTCCCCGTCCAGCTCCACTACCTGGGCCTCCGTCGTCGAGGTGTCCGCAGGAGCACGCTCCCTTGAGCCCGACACCGGCGATGGCACCCCAGCTTCAGCTCCAACAGGCTCCTCCTCATCCTCGGAAGCCTCTGAGCCATAGGGCGGCGAAGGGGGAGGGAGGACCGGGGCCTCACACCCTAGGCTTGCCGCGGTAGCCTTCACGGCGGCACTTCAACCCTCCCGGATGCCTCGATCGTGAGCTGGCCCATAGAACTCCAGGGCCACCTCTATCAGCTCATCCTGGTAGGCTGAAGAAGAATGAAAGCTTTCCATCGCTTCCTCACCCGTAGTCGACAGCGAGGAGCGTAGCTTGGTCAACTCGGCCTCAGTCTCCTGAGCCCGAGTCTCTGCGGCCTGGGCCTGCTCCCCCAGCCTAGCTGCTCGTTCCTCGGCAGCGCCTGCTCGCCCCTCGGCCACGTCTACCCGGTCATGGAAGGCATCTCGATCGCGTTCCATGCTGGTGAAGGCCAGACCTTGCTTGAGGAACTGCTCGCGGAGCGCATTCCGAGCCGACTCAGACTCCTTCAGGCCTTTCTCCAGCACTGCCTGAGAAGCCCAGCTGGACTCTAGCTTTCAAGTGAGACCCCGAAAATGGTGCCTCCACAGCCCAAAGGTACGCGCGACCAGAAAGACACCCTTGGCAGCTGTCGTAGTCAATTCAACCTCGACCTCAGGGCTGGACTCGCCGAAGGGCTTATGCCAGTTGGCCCACCTTCCCATAAGGTCAACGGTGACACAAATCTCAACCAACTCGGACGACTACCCCCGAGGTGGCGATGGCAAGCTGCGTTACGGAGATGCCTCTGCACCGACGATAGGAGCCTTACCCTTGTCGCGCCCCCGCACCGAAGGGACCGATGCAAGGGGAGTGACCACTGATTCACCAACCGCCGGTGGCAGCAGAGCCTTGAAAGAGGGCCACCCAGACACCGGCGGAGGCAGAGCACGACGCCGGGCAGGGGGGAAGTCCTCGCTCGCTTCCTCGACCGGTGGCGAGCATCTATGGCCGCCAGCTCATCATTAGACAAGGCTACATGACCACCGCCAGCCATGCCGGAGCCCTCGCCAATGACACCAATGACTTCTTCAACGAGGTCCCTCGACGGACTGAGGCCTCCACTCGCCACAGAACTGCCCCCGCCCGTGGCAGACATGGCCAGTGAACGCACCAAGGGAATTTCAGTAGGGACTGAATGCTGCAACCTTCCCGGAGCAAACACCACCTCAGCTGGGGGGGGGGGGGGGCGACGACCGACCTCAGCGTGACTGGGTAAGGCCAGCGAGGCACCTCTTTTGTAACCCTCTTTCTCTCTTTTTTTTAGTTATTTTTTTTTAACTTGATTCATGAAACTAATGCCAGAACGAGCAGAGATTTATTTGTCGACACTGGCTGAGTGCCGAGGCAAGGGTAGGTTTATTCGTTAACAAGGACAAAAGGTCCAAGCTAAGAAAAGTTGACCAGTCTTGCCGATGATGGCAAGGGTCAAAATTGGTTTGTTCATCGACATTAGTTAAATGTCGAAGCAAGGATATGTTTGTTCATTAACCAGGACGAAAGGTCCAAGTTAAGGGAATGTCGAATGATCTTGCCGATGCTGACAAGGATTGAAACTGGTTTGTTCATCGACACTGGTTAAACATCGAAGCAAAGGTATGTGTTTGTTCATTAACGAGGACGAAAGGTCCAAGTTAAGGGAATGTCGACCGGTCTTGCCGATGATGACAAGGGTCGAAACTGGTATGTTCATCGACATTGGTTAAATGTCGAAGCAAGGATATGTTTGTTCATTAACGAGGATGAAAAGTCCAAGTTAAGGGAATGCCGACCGGTCTTGTCGATGATGACAAGGGTCGAATTGGTTTCCTCATTGACATTGGTTAAATGTCGACGCAAAGATATGTTTGTTCATTAACGAGGATGAAAGGTCCAAGTTAAGGGAATGCCGACCGATATTGACGATGATGACAAGGGTCGAAACTAGTTTGTTCATTAACATTAGTTAAATGTCGAAGCAAAGATATGTTTGTTCATTAACGAGGATGAAAGGTCCAAGTTAAGGGAACGCCAGCCGATCTTGTCGATGATGACAAGGGTCATAACTGGTTTGTTCGTCGACATTGGTTAAATGTCGAAGCAAAGGTATTTTCTATTTTTCACCAGAACAGGCAGACGGTCTATTCCGGTCAGGCTTTGTCGATTGGTGGTTCATTCTCCGGTGGGACTTGTGGGAATATCCCATCCAGAGTTTCGTGCAGGTGGAAGTAGGGAGGTGCTCTTAATTGTCACCTTACTGACTCAAGTGCCCTTTCGGGTTTTCACCGAAGCCAGCCCCCTCTTGCTTTTGCCCACGCGCCCTTTTAGATTTTCACGTGACGGGGTACCCGATTTTGCCTACAATGCTCTTGCGGGTTTACGACATAGCTGGGTTATTGTCATTTTTGCCCTTGCCCTGGTGTAGGAACAAGTCTGACTGGACACCTCTATTTTAAGCCCCATTTTTTTAACAAAAATATAGGACAAGAGAATGAGGATGGGTCGACATGCAATGTTTGACCCTAGATAATAGTATATGGCAGTCGGCTAGGGCATGTGGCCCTACACTGATAGAGAGGGTTTATTCATTGGAGATGGGGTTAATGCCAGCGCAAAGGAGGAATTCTAGTCGATTCAGGTGTAAGGCCCATAATGGCAATAATATGTGAAAGTTGGCTAGGACACGAAGTCTTGTACTGAGAAGGGGTTTATTCACTAGCAAGGAGATAATGCTAACGCAAAGAAAGGGTTTTTATGTGCCAATTCAAGCATATGGCCCATAATGGCAATAATGTGTGAAAGTTAGCTAGAACACGAAGTCTTGCGCCGAGAAAGTGGTTTATTCGTTAGCAAGGAGATAATGTTAACGTAAAGGAAGGGTTTTTTGCACCAATTCGAGCGTAATGCCCGTAATGGCGATAATGTGTGAAAGTCAGCTAGGACACGAAGTCTTGCGTCGATAAAGTGATTTATTTGTTAGCAAGGAGATAACACTAATGCAAAGGAAGGGTTTTTTACACCAATTCGAGCGTAAGGCCCGTAATGGCGATAGTGTGTGAACGTTAGCTAGGACACAAAGTCTTACACCGGAGAGAGCCGACCACCCTAGCTCATGCCGGTTTCTCAACCGCGCACATCCGCACGCTTCCCTCGCTAAGGGACATTTACGAGCTCGTCTAGAGTCCTAGGTCGAGTCCGTGGGTCCGTCCCCCATCAATTCTCCTCCAGCAATGACCGGCTGGGGTTTCAAGGCCGTAATCGGCTGAACAGATCCGATAATTACCCCGGATGCCTCCAAGCCTGCTGCTGAAATGAAATCTTTAGGATATTGCAGAGCTATAGGCCGCAGGATAGGCAAAAATGTCGGCTGGTCTACATCCAAGGGTGGAAGAGGGATCTTCACAGTCATGGTCGGTAGGGTCACTTCGGCCTGCATAGTTGAAGCCTTCAAGAAAAGAAAGATATGGCATGCTTCAGAAACTCAGCATGAAGACTAATAAGAAGAGCTAGAAGGTGAAATTGGTAGGGGATCTGTTACCTCTGTCGGCACTAAACTTAAGGCTCTAGCAGTAGAGACCACCACCTCCGTCAACCCGGCTCCTTCCCCTATAAAGGAACCAGGTGTCCCGAAGCTACTCCATGCCAGCCGGGACAGACTGAAGGTGGTGTAATCACTCTCGTAAGCAGAAGATGCCCCAGCATCTTCGATTTCCATCACTACGGGGGGAAACTCCTCATCACTGGAACTGTTGCTATAGTCTACATGCTTTGTTGAAGAAGAGCTCTGTGCTAGTGCCTGACTCTCCCCCTTCAGAGTGGATGGCTCTTCAGCTTCATGACCCGCAAGAGGAGCATCTCCCTCAATAAGAACCTGCTCGGTCAGTTCCGCAATAGGAGCCATAGCTAAATGAACTTTGGGAGTGGGCTTACTCCCTTGAACGGTCTCCTCCCCAACAAAAGCTCCTTCAGCAGCCCCGAAAGTAGGAGGCGAAGGTGCTCAGACATCAACTGAAGCTCAAATGAAGAACATTCATGTAAGATGAAGACATAATGGGCTGTGGGAAGCTTCTGAATGAACCATAGATTACCTTCCATCTCATGACTGGGCAAGGGAGAAGGCAGACCCCCCTCGATGGGACCTATGGGCATTCCCTCTCCTCTATCTCCAGCTACCACAGGAGTGGCAGCCTCTTGCGCAACCACTATGGCAGGAGTGGCAGCAGTTGCAAAGAAGAATTGCCAGCTAATGAGGCCAAGGCAGAAATGAGGTCCAAAATAAGAAAGAATATACCTTCCGTCGCAGGCGTCTACACTTGAGAAGCCTCAAATTCTCCAAATGACACCACGGGTGGGGGAACAATTGTCGGTTCTGGCTCTGTAGCCTTCCTTCGACGAGCCCATGTCACCATAGTGACCGCCTCCTTTGCCTTACTAACAGCCTCCCTCACCTGAGACCTTGTTCGTTTCCGCGAAGCACTAGGGGGCAATGGTGTCATAGTCGGAGTCACCTCGGGAATCTCAAAGTATGTCGACTTTCGAGCTCTTATTATCAACTCCCTGAAGTGTCGGGTCTCCTCTGAAGTGAGTCAGACTACACACGCGCAAGGGTGAGAATAACATACATTGCAACAAAAGGAGAAACAGATCGGAAGACTGAAACAAAGAAATGGAAGATACCTACTGGCCCCGTATATAAAGGGGAAAGAGGCCAATAGAACAGCGAAGGCACTTTGTCTCTCGAAGATGCCATGCAAATGAGCCAACATATATCTCCTATCATCTCGCTTTGCTCGGCCAGCGACGCCAAGTCCGAATGGCCTCAAGAAGACAGATGATAATACAACCCAAGATGGTCCAGCCCCCATCCATCAGCATATTTAAATTAAAGAAGAAGAGGTTGGCCCAGAATGGCTTCGGTCGGGCCGCCTACTGAAAGCCCGTGGGAGCGAAGCAATGCAAATAGCCAGCGGGTATTGCTATAGAGTGCATCCCATCGGTCTTCCCCTCTAATGAAGGTCCTATAAGGATAGAGACTGTCGGTCTCAGGATGCCATTCTACTATAGAAGGGACGGGCTCCTCCACTGGCAGAGGAAGCTACTGAAGGACTGCCTGCTCACCACTTACATGGCATAGCCCTTGAAGTGTCTTTATGAAGTCATCTTTGCTAATCTCGGGTAGTTTCGGTTACGCCCTAGGTGAGCGACGCTTCACAGCTTTTCGAGCCTCTAAATAGGCCATTACCTTTGTATTGGTCCAGGACTTCAGCTTCTTCAGATAAGGAGGATCAATGTCTAAAGCTGGCTCTGACTGAGAGTCTAGGAATCTGCGTTCTGCAATAGCCCAACATTTCTAACAGATGTTTCTATAAAATCCCGTTTGTGCATTCAACCATTTGATATATTCTGGGGTGACGTAGGGGAAATGAGCAAGGGCTGAGACCCTGAATGAAGCCTCCTCTTGGCAGTGAAAGTAATCCCACCATGCACGAGCCTCGTCATTTGCTACCTGGCTGGCTCGATGCCTATTCGACAATGCAAACTGTGTGGAAGAAGGAGGAATGTGCTGATCATAACCAAAAATTCGACTGAATTGAAATGGATAGTATGGCACCAGCCATAAAATGCCGCTCTTCCGAAAGACTAGGATTCTTGGTCTAATCGCCAGTGCCCAATCAACCAACTCTGACTCCAGAATCGGCCTTGTACATATGGCACCGGAAATGGGATGAACGTACTCTTCTATCTCAGAGTGACGACATCCTCGCATCTTGTTCACAAGCGGGATGGAGTGGGCTGCCAAGCTCTAGAAATGCAGAATTCCAGGCGCGTCGATCGAAACCTTGATCAGCTTTCCCCTGATGGCAAAGAGCTGCTCTAGTGTCTATGTCAGTTCAGCACCGGCAAACTCTATCATTCTTAGAACAATCCGCGAAGGTTGTAACCCACGAGGAGTAGCCTCTAGGAATAAAGTGCAAACCCAGGCATTGAAGAAATGTAGCGGATCAATGGTCCACAAATTCTTGGGAAGAGGAAATCAGTGCAAGTCACCCAGCATTTTGTAAATCAGGCACAATGCCACCGGGCAGAGAGAAAGCTTCGTGACCCAAGCCATCAAGCAGGCTGGATAGATGGCCTTAGCTCTAATCACACTCTCATCGCCTTGCGGGAGAGCGAAGGAACATATCTAATAAGTCAGATATGCAATACAATGCGTAACTGCATCAACACCAGCAGGGTTTGGGCCTCCTTGCGGCCCTTCTTCCAAAATAGGCGGGAAAGTGACTTGTCGTCGAACCCTCTTCTTCTGCTTCAGAGTAGTCAGTGCTACGGTGGGAAAGTCATCATACTTTTGTTCCCCACTAAAGAAATATTGAAGTCAGGTGCCCATCCACACACGCCTCTTGTCCCTAGGCTTACGTGCTTCTCTAGTGTCGTACAATGAGCGGCAAAGTGTACGATAGGCCTTTATCAGGTAGCGGTAGGCGAAGCACATCAGATATCGACCCTCGTTGTCTGTCTGATCCTTCAGCCAATCTAGCCAGCAGACTTCTTCATACGGGTCACCGTCAATTGGTAGGCTGCTAAGCTGTGAAGGACTCCAAAGGTCTAAAGAGGTCTCTCCCTTTGAAGTATAGAAAGTGTTATACTCTGGGCAAAATACTTCAATCATGCCACAGCATAAACCCTTAGAGATAGGGTAGCGGTACCTCAATGCATACACGCTATGATATACGCTAGCCTTAACCAAGATAGGAGCATAATGTTGCAGGACGTAGTCCGTGAACTCCACTCCTCCGAGTCTAAATGCATGAGCATCGGTGGCCTTCAGCTCGACGAACCACCTTACAGAAATTTGGTGCTTGAATCAGATGGCTAAGCAGTACGATTCTTCTCTATACCCCAACTTCAACAGGGCCAAGAATAGACCAAATATCGGCCTTTCTCGGTCAACATGGCCAGTGGTGTCATTCCAGCGAGCAAGTATAAACTCAGGCACTCTAGTCAACAGTCTGTCCAGTGGAGCTAAATCCTGGAGTCCGAGCGCAACACCCCATTTTCGGGGTTCACCAAGTAGATAGATGGGCCTTCCGCCCACTACAAAGTCTGTCAAGTTGTCCCTCTCAACTAGCAGTGCATGTTCAGCCCTTTGGACAAGGAACAAATCTCTCTTCCCTTGAAGATTGAACCGCCTGTGGAAGGACATTAAGTGCTTGTCCTTAGGATGATCCCTCCTGATGTCATCTCAGCGGTCATACTTGAATGAATCACCCCCAATAATGAGAAGATGGCGAGTGTCCATTGTGTCAGTTTTTGAGTCAAAAGACTCTGCAACTATAGCCAGCTGCTCATGGCACTGGTCCAAGGTGTTAACATTCTCCCACGTCACCACGGCACAGGAAGAAGAAGAAGAAGAGCCGAAGGCCATCTTATCTGAATAAAAGCATACCAAAGAAAATAAACAAAGTTAGAAGATGGGTGCTGAAAATAAATTTCCAGACCAAATTTCATCACCCCATTCCACCATTTGACCCCCATTCCACCCCCTTCTGTCCCCCTGTGTGCAGTCTGCCTCTGTCTAGATCTGTAGGATAGAGGTCCACAAACTGACCGGTCTCACCCCTCAAACCACCATGGATCGCCACCAAACTTGGTGAGCACGTCCCTCTAACTTCCCCCTACCTTCCACATTCACCCCTTGCACTAGAAGACCCGTTTGCCTCTCCTCCCACCGCCTCCTTTAGACAGACTATAGTCTACCTGTGCAGGTCTGCAGATTGGCCACTCCCACTTCACCTTCACCCCATGCCCAAAACTTCTTCTAAGCATAGCCCCAGGAGCCCTCGCCCTTCTACCCACATCCCCTGACCACCTCTCCACAAAATCCCAGCCTGAAACTCTGCCCGAGCACCCACCTCCCATGGCCAACTCTTGCTATCTATCCAGTAGTCTGCAGATAGGCCAGACTGAATAGAGGCCTGCTATTCAGGCTGCCCGACTTCACCGCTTGGTTTGAGCACTCCATCTTCACTGAGCACTTAGAGGACGTCCCCACCGACGTCCATTCCAAATTTCATGATTTAAGGACCCCCGGAAGCCACCTTTCTAGGCCCCTCATCCCGCTAGTAGCCAGACTATACACAGGCCAGCCTACTTTCGCCAGCTGATTCATTACGACGCTGGAGAAACTATCAGACCCTGTCGGCCATCGTCCTTCTGCGGGATGAACATCAACCACTGCTGAACAACGTCAGAGACCCCTTGCACCTGCTTCGGCGACTGTGATACTCCTTCCCTGCTACTGAACCCTAGGTGGTGTAGACGACTCCATCAGTCCAGATCGACCCGTAGCATACTGGGCTACCGTCGCGCCATCGAATTGTTTCCCGTCAACCCAAACACACCCTCCTGGATCTATTTTGTAGCCTTTTACCTCCCTACAAGGAGTGGGCATTAGTTTTGGTTCTGTACTTGTTTAGTTTCGCTGTACTGGGTGGTCATGTGTCTTGGCCGGGAGTCTTCCCCGTGCCCTAAGCGTGGAGGTACGCATCCCCTTCTCCTCTTATCACACTTGCTAGTTTCGTATATGTTCTGGATGCCGCTACTTGTGTGTGATCAGTAGGATCCTAGCTTGTTGCAGTCTTATTCACTGCTGCGAGTGAGAGAGCATGACCGTCCCATGTCTCGATCCAAGCACGTGAGTGAGTAGACCACCCTAGCCTCCGTCGATTTCTCAACTGTCTTCCCTACACTTGGGGACGATTGCGAGCTTGTGACTCTTGTTGTGGCAGTAGTTTACCTCTGTATAAGCTCTTGGTGTCGAGTTGAGGCAGCTCGGTCATTTGTGTTATTGCTGGTCGCGTCATCTCATAGTCGAGTTCACACCTAGAATCCCTCGATTCGCACCCCATCCCGCATCAAAGTGCCAGCAATAACTTTCAGGCTTAAGGTCCCACAGGACTAGGCGTCGGCCATTCTCACTAGTCTGACTATCATGCCAGACATTTGTCATCAGGTGATGGAGGCTCAGCGTGTGGACCCCGAACTACCTCGCATCTTATCGGTGTTCGAGGTGGAGTTTAGTGAGGATGAGGCAGTAAGATTTAGGGGCAGATTTTACGTTCCAACAGAGGAGCAGGTAAGGAGAGCTATATTATAGGAGGCACATGGCACTCGTTACACCATTCATCCAGGGGCAACGAATATGTACCAGAATTGAAGAGGTAGTTTTGGTGGCCGCGTACGAAGAGAGATGTGGCAGAGTTTGTGGCTCGAGGATTGATATGTCAGTAGGTGAAAGCGGAGCACCAGTGGCCAGGTGGTACATTGCAGGACTTGGAGATTCTAGAATGGAAGTGGGACAGAAGAACTTTTGATTATCACTTTACTGACCCAAGTACCCTTTCAGGTTTTCACCGGGGGCAGTCCCCTCTTACTTTTGCCTATGCGCCCTTTCAGGTTTTCACATAGAGGGGTACCCGATTTTGCCTGTAGCGCCCTTTCAGGTTTTCACCACAGCTGGGTTGTAGCCATTTTTACCCTTGTCCACGATGTCTGAACAAGTCTGGCGAGGCACCTCTATTTTAAGCCTCATTTTTTTTGAAAGGAAATAACGGGCCAGCGTATAGTGCTCGATCCTGACTATTTGGTTCATTCGTGTGATAGCAACATGTAGCTGTTGGATAGGGCACGAAGCCTTGAGCCGAAAAGGTTTATTCATTGCAAGGAAGAAGGTTTATGCGTCGATTTGGACGTAAGGTCCGTAATGGCCATAACACGTAGGTATCGGCTAGGGCATACAGCCTTGCACCGGAACTACATATTCGCAGGCGTGGGGATAACGTCGGTGCAGAGGGGATGGTTTATGCACCGATATGGATGTAAGGTCTAACATGGTGCTGATGTGTAGAGTGGTAGCCCAACGGGACCATATTGGGTTCTCAAGGAGCCCTGGGATTAGTGTACACTGGGGAGGCTTTTGCAATCGCGAGCCAATAGCCTCAGAATTGGTTTGAGCTGGGTGGGTATTTTAGGGATCTCAGCCAGGGTGGAGTGCCACTAGACCAAGGTAGATTTCGGTCATTCTTCAAACACCAGAAAGGCTACATGGTACAACTTTAGATGTTTCCCATTGAGAGGGGAGAACTGAACTACCCCTTTGTGGTCTACGAGAACGTAGGCGCCACGTTCATGGACTCAATGGATACTATACGGTCCAACCTAATTTTCAACCAACTTCCCTTTGGGGTTGGAGGCCATTACTTCTTTTCTTTTGACCATCACTAGGTCATCTTTCTTGAATTCTCTCCCTTTGACCAACTTGTCGAAAGCACAGGCCATGTGAGCTTGGTATATTTGAATGTTTTGTTGTGCCTGGAGTCGTCTTCCTTCGAGCTCAGCGAGCTCCTCTTGTCTTCTTTCTATGTTTGTCTGTTCACCGTTTGTCAGGCCGTGTTGTATAGCAACTTGTAGTGATGACACTTCTAGCTCTATCGGAACCACTGCCTTTGACCTGTATACCAGGGAGAATGGTGAACAGTCGGTTGGAGTTTTGTATACTGTACGATAAGCCTATAGTGCTTCTTACATTTTCTCTTCCCAGTCTCTCTTGCTAGACTTGATGATCTTGGCTAGCATGGTGCAGAGGGTCTTGTTGAATGCCTCTGCAAGTCAGTTGGCCTACGGATCATAGGGGGATGATGTCCTCCAATCAATTTTATACTTGTCGGCTAGCCTATACACCTTCTGGTTTCTGAAATGGCTACCGTTGTCAGAAATAATTCGGCTGGGGACCCCGAACCGAAATATTATGTTCTGGCGGAAGAACCTGATGACCAGCTCCCCTATCACTTCTCTTAGTGCCATGGCTTTTGCCCATCTGGAGAAGTAGTCTGTGGCTGCTAAAATGTACTTGCATCCCAACAAAGATGCTGGTAAAGGCCTTACTACATCCGTGCCCCATTGGGCAAATGGCCAACTCGGGATAGTGAGGTGTAATGTCACTGGTGGCCTTCTAGGCACGGTGGCATGCTCTTGGCATTTCTGACATGACTTAGAAAACTTGTAGCAGCCATCAAATATAGTGGGCCAATAGTAGCACAATTTCTTTATCTCGATCTTCATTTTCGGACCAGCCTGGTGGGCCCTAGCTGACCCAACATGATCTTCTTTCATTACTTGCCATGCTTCTTCTGTAGACAGGCAACAGAGTAGAATCTTCTTTTGGGCAAAAATAGAAAATACAATGATAAGACTCAAATAAAATATAAAAGCTACATGACATGACTCAAAGAAATGTAAGAACACGATGGTATATGATGACGATCCATCCGAGCTCCGAAAAGTGTGAAGGGGGTAAATGATGCCCCCATCACTGTGGTTGACCAAGATAGATCTTCCTTTGACTTTAGAAGGCTAGATGGAGGCATCTTGGGGGTAGATCCCGATCTTGTTGCTGGGTGCCACGGGTCATGGCGTGTCATCACGGTGCCCCCAAGTTAGCCCGGGTGGCTCTGTAGAACGCGGGTAAACCTACAAATTGGGTGATCGGGGGGTGGTCCCAATCGATTATTGATGTTGCCGTGGGTCACGACTACCTCGTTGGGACCCTTGGTTAGGCCCGGTGAGCCATAGGAGGGGCTGGATAGCCCACGCTTTAAAAGTGTTCGAGGAAATTTTTGAACCCTTATTTCTTAAAATTTCACTAGGAAATTATCTAGGTACAACAAATGCCCCCCACGGGGCGTGCGTTGGAGGCGGAGATGAGGCCGTACACCCCGTGAGCTCCTCGTTCTGGGTTGTTGTAGTTATATTTTGACACTTCATGTGCCTTTCTTTTGCTATCTTGTATATATTGATTTCTGGTATGCTTACCATTTTTGCGTAATTTATTTTGTGGCTATGGCGAGATTCGACAGAGATGAGCAGGTTCTAAGGCGCATGGCCCTCGAGGAGGACCACTGGGTGAGGAGGACTAGGTGGCCCTTGCCTCCTCTGGGCCCGCCTGTTGTCACTGTGGCCAGTGTGTACCAGCTCAACCTGCGACATTCGCTGGTAGTTGAGGGCCCCGTTGGAGAGGGGGCGAGGACCGTAGAGCTGGCCTGAATTTCTGAGGCATGCGAGATTTACACCTATGATCATGCTGGAGGCTACTCGATAGAGTTTCCACTGGATCGGCACTTGTTCAAGTTCGTCCAGAGTTTTGTCTCAGCAGTTATGGAGGACAGAGATCCTCGTGTTGCTGGAGAGCACCGCCGACTGGAGCGGGGCATTCAGGTGGGCAGGGATAGCCTACATGGGGTCGCCCTCTATGGCTTCCCTTACTTCTTGATAGATTATTGGAGGAAGTGTCAGTTTCCCAGCGTCGAGTGCCTGGGCTTTTTCAGTAGGGCGGACCAGTTCGAGGTCCACATTAGAGCATTGGGTCCCACTTCTTGGGACTTGCACGGCCACCATCGGGTCGAGACGGAGGGGACCCTAGGGCTGGTGTTGGAGCCGTCAGGGCTATAGTATGCTGGTGAAGGCTATGATGACCACAGCCTTCTGGACGGGATTCTTTGATAGACGGTCGTGAGCTGGAACGACCGTTGGGAGGTGATTCCTTGGCATAGGTACCATCAGAGGGTGACTAAGTGGCTGATGGGGATCGTGCACCATTTCAGAGTGCTCCTGCACTGGACCGAGATCAGATATGCAGTGACCGAGGCACTGTACGGGTACCCTTGCTAGACGGGGTTGATACAAGCACTGGTGGAGCGCTTCAACCACTAGTGGAACACCATGGTGACAGCAGAGGGAGAGACTTCACTAGATCTATGCTCGCTCTTTCGGATTTCTAGTCTGTCGATCAACGGAGATGGGTACAAGGAGGTGGTGTTGGATGACCTCCACTGCAGCCACACCGACGGACAGGGGCGATACTGGGTTCCTCACAGCTACAGGTACCTACTGAAGACCTGGAGAGACTTGGCTTTCATCGGGACGGAGAGAGCCGCGTAGACTCCCAGGGTGCCACTGAAGGTGATGGAGGCATCACCCACGACTCCCTTTGGCTTGGGTCCACTTCTTCACATTCGGGAGCTGGTTGATTTGGGCCTAGCTCTTCAAGCCTTCTTTCTATTTTGGACTGGTCCTGGCCTGACAATCCGGCGTGCACAGCAACGCAATAAGATGCTAGCTCGATCTCCATGGGGACTACAGCTTCAGCTCCATAAACCAACGAGAATGGGGAGCAACCCGTGGGGGTTTTGTAAATGGTTTGGTAGGCCCATAGAGCTTCGTGGACCTTCTCGTCCCAATCCCGTTTGCATCCACCTACTATCTTGGACAACAGCTTGCAGAGGGTTTTGTTGAAGGCCTCAGCCAACCCGTTGGCTTGGGGGTTGTAGACCGACGACGTCCTCCAGTCAATATGAAACTTAGACGCCAAAGCATAAACAGTCTTGTTTCTGAAAGGCGTGCCATTATCGGATATAATCCGACTAGGGGTGCCGAATCTATATATAATATAGTGCCGCACAAATCGGGCACTAATCTCCCATGTAACTTCCCGTAACGGAATGGCTTCTGCCCATCTGGAGAAGTAGTCAGTGACGGCCAGTATGAACTTGTGACCTTGAGATGATGGTGGGAATGGTCCCATAATGTCCATGCCCCACTCTACAAATGGCCAAGTAGGCGTTGTTGGGTGGAGTGGGTTAGGAGGTCTTCAAGGCACTAGCCTGAATGCTTGACATTGGTGACATGTACGAGCATATTGGTTGCAATCTTCGTACATGGTGGGCCAATAGAACCCATTTACCTTGATGCTATTTTTCATCTTAGCTCCTGCTTGGTGGGCTCCACACAATCCGGAGTGGACTTCGTGCATGACAGTCTTTGTTTCCTTAGGTGAAAGACACAGTAGGAGGACCGACCGGTCCTTTTCATGGACGAGCCTGAAGAGCAGGCCGTCAATCAGCTGGTAGGATGTCGCCCTGCATAGTAGTTACACCCTCTGAGCCCGATCAAGGGGAAGCCAGCCGTTCTTTATCTTTATGATCGGCTCGCGCCAGTCTTCTTCTTCAGGAGTATTCCCTTCCTGAATGTTGTCGACCTCATAAAACGTAAGGCCGGACTCTTCGTCTAGCACACTTGGCATGAGCCCTGACGGTAATGTTCAACTCTCCCTCAGGCGGGAGTTTTAGGGCTGCTGCCAACCTTGCCAGAGCGTCCGCCTGGGAGTTACTTCCCCTTGGGACATGACCTATTTCAAAGAGATAGAATTTTTCTTTGAGCCTCATGACGGCTGCATGATAGGGGACGAGCTCCTTTTTCCGGACGCCATAGACGCCCAGGACCTGTCGAACGACGAGTTGAGAATCCCCGTAGACTTTGATGCACTTGATATCCATCTCAAGCGCTAGTTAAAGCCCAATGATCAGCACATTCTGCCTCATTGTTTGTTAGCGACTTCATTAGAGCGCAGGAGTTATGAAGAATGCCGCCATGCGGAGATACAAAAACTATCCCCGCGCCCGAGACAAAGTCTGTGAGGTTGCCGGCCCTTTTGATTGTCCAGGAAGCGCCATTAAAATACAACTCCTAATGAAAGAGGTCAAGGTTGAGGACGTCCTGCTCTATCTGCGGTGGGACGTTTTTAGAATGCTCCCCAGTTTCTTAAGAAGGTACCAGGACCTCTTCATCGGGTAGCTTGAAGTTGAGTGGCGAATCTTTTGGCACAGGGTGTGCAGGTAAGAACTCCGCCATTCCTTGCCCCTTGATCGCCTTATGCGGGACGAAGGTGATATCGAATTCCATGAGGATAAGTGCGTATTTGCAGAGCCTACCGGAGAGGACGGGCTGGCTGAGCAGAAATTTGAGTGGATCACATTTGAAAATGAGTTCCACCTGGTGAGCTAGAAGGTAGTGCCTTAACTTTTTGACGGCAAACACCAAAGGTAGGCACACCTTTTCCATGGGCGCAATGAATTGGGCCCAATAGCTACATCAAACCACTTAATGAAACACAAACATAGGGAAATAAACCAAAGACCTAGGGATATGACTCAAATAAAAGGAAAAATACATCAAAATGACTCAAATAAAATACTAAAAATAGATAATTGGACCCATGTGAGATGAAGCTCGAGCTCAAACCAATCTCAGGTGTGTGGATGACCTGAGCCAGAGGGAGGTGGTGGTGATGCCTCCATCATCACCCTTCACTGGCATAGCCCTTCGTCGGCATGCCCAGCCCCCAGCCTTTAGCGATACACTCTCAACTCCTTCGCCGGCACACTCGCCAGCGCCCGGCCCGGCACGCTTGCCAGCGCCCAGCCAGGCACGCTCCACCCAGCACCCACACGGAATGCTTCAACCAATTCTTCCCCGGCACACCCTGCTCTCCAGCCTTCGCCGGTACGCCCGTGCTGCCTTCCCCGGTGCACCCTTTTGGTGCCTTCGCCGGCACACTAGCTCTAAAAAAATATATATAATAAAATATATGATGGCAAGGATAATAATAATAATAATAAGATTATAATAAATGAATAAATCTGAACATGCAATAAATGAATAAAAAAATGGGAAAGAGCATGTGCAATGAAAAAAAGGGGAGAAAAATAGCCAAGCCATCTAAAAAAAGGGGGATAAAATAATAATAATAAAAAAGGAGAAATGGGCAACAAAAAAATAATTGAGGGCTCCGATAATGACAATAAAATCTATATTGCAGCCCCATCTCTCTTCCCGTGACCCGGTGCTGAAGGAATAATAATGCTGCCCTTACAGTCCAGGCTTGAGCCTTGGGGATTGTCCCGACATGGTCAAGACCCGACCGTGCCTCGGGCCGACATTTTAATTAAACTGGGCTCATTTTTTGAGCTAAACTCTTTTCGAATCATCATAAAAATTACCGTGCACTCGGCAGACATTTGAATTGATTTATCTCAGTTCTCACCGCACCTCCGTCACGGACTCCCGTCCGAACATGAAAAGGTCCGTGAGTGGCTAACACGGCCCGCGGCTCGTATCCCGATGCGAACCTTAGTGTGATTCATTCTTGCTTCTTTCCTTTGTAGTTAATATTAATTCTTTTGGCCGTAGGGCCCCTAATTTCGACAATCAATCAAGGGTGTTCTCTCGTATGGGAGATGTAAATGACGTCGTGACCTTTATGGCACGACAGGATTGGGTCCCGACCCGAACCACACAATCACTTGACGAAGTCAGATCGAGCGCACCATGGGTTCCTCGGAGCCCGAATAAATCGTCACTTCGTGACTGGTACACCCTCGCACTAAATAGACAAATAAAACACGCCAACAAACGAAAAGAAAATCTGAACAAATTTTAGTGCGCCCACATTGTCCTACCGTCATTCGGGGATGAGGCTGGGCAGGAGACCTCTGTGCCCCCACCCACCATAGGGGACACACTGGGCAGGCTACCGGGGCTGTTGGAGAAGCTCCCCCTCCCACCTCTGTCGACCATGGTGTCAGCTTGCACGGTGGGGCTGGTGGAGTTATCCAGCATGGGACCCTCAGGTATGTAGCTGAGTACTTACTTATTTCATGGTGTATTACTCTGCTTTACCCACTCATGCTAAGCTTTCATTGGGGGTTGGTTCCAGGGACCTCTTCTCCCCTGGAGGAGGGAGAGCTTCCCCAGGACACGGCCTGGGTAGCCGGGGATGAGCTTGCTGTTGCTGCGTCTACTGGGTGCGACGAGGAGTTCATCGATACCAAGGGGGTCTCCGAGGGGGATGCCCCAGTTGGTGAGCTTCTTCCCTAACACCTTTGGCTAGGGAGTTATCTTTGTGCAAGACTGGACTCGGTAGTAGCCTGACTCGGTTTTTTTTGAGCCAAATGAATGTATATGGATGTATGAATGATGGATTCAGGGTTTTGTATGGTTTACCCCTCGATCATGTCGAGTGGGGTAGGTTTTAGGGCAGTTTGCCCTTGTCTGGATCAGAAGCGAGAACGTGATCAGTCTTTCGATCGCATCTAGCTTCGGGTTTTTAACCACGATGTACCCAAAGACCACGTCTAAACGTATAGGGGGGACTAAGTCAGTAGTGGAACGCAGTGGTCAGCCCAACCACATTCAATGTTGACGTGATCTATTGACCGACTGTGTCCCTGTTGATCACCGCGCCTTTTCCGACCACGTTAATATAGGTCGCAGTGCCCTTCCAGACGGCATTTAGTAGGAGGTCGACCAACCCTAGAGGCATGTCGACTGGGTTTCTGACCCTTGTAGAGTTTGGTCAACCGACCCTCCTGAGCCAGTCGACCAAAACCCCCAGTCCTACTTCAGAAATTAGCCTTCTCGGCCCTAGGAACTTGGTTTTTCGCTCCAAAACTTAAATAGAGTTATTTTTGGATAAAATCACCTAGAATTTAGCCATGTGAACTCTGTTAGGGTTGTCTCATGGTGGGACGCCCGATAACTTAGTTTAAAAATATGTGGGTGTATCCCATGGCGAGGAATTGTGAATAGTTTATGCTTTTTTGAGATAATAGGCTCGGCAGCCTTGTGCCTTGCAGGCGTAGACTCATGTTTCATGTGATGTGTGTGTGTCCACGGTGGGTTACATGTTGATAGTTTCACATCGGGTCCTTACTTGGAGTGACCTCTCTTCCACTAGTCGTAGCTTGCCTGGGTACGCTTGTGCCGACCCACTTGGGAGTAGTGGAGAGCTAGACTCGAGAGAGATGGTTTGGGGCAGGTTTTCATAGGGCCACCCATTGTGGTAGCTTTAGTCCAGGCCAGCAGAAAAACCAGCTAGAGGGCCTGATATAGCGCAGTCAGTCAGTGTGTGCACACTTGGTCGAGGACTTCAAACGCGTGTTGACGAGCACAATCCCGACTAGACCCTTGTCTTGTGTTCTATGTATGGTGTCTCAGTTTGCACTTGGGGCGAGTAGGGATACACCTAAGGCTGTGGACTAAGTCATCAGTGGACGCATCCGGCCTTACTTCTAGTGGATAGTACTTCTGTCACTCGAGTGTGTCAACTCTAGTTTCTTATCATTGTGGCTTATTGTTCAAGCGGTCGAGGGTGTCCCGTTGTACGTTATCGATTCATGGGTTACTATGATTAGTCATAGCACACTTGTGACTAGGTTCAGAGTTTTGGCGGCCCCGTGTCATCGCTAGGCGTAATTAAAACATGGTTCCATGCTCCCTTCGAGAGTCTTGTTCCAGTAGTATAATTGTGTCCCTCTGTGGACCGATGGAGAGTCTACCAAATAGCCTAGATTTTAGTGTTTGCTCGCCAGTGGAGATGTTTCAAGATAGGTTACCGTGATCCAGTCATTTAGAGCAAATTACGAGAACTTGGTTCAGCATGGCATATGACTGGTATGCGAGGTATTTTACTATTGTGTAGGCTTTGGCAGTTAGACATTTAGCATGGTTATGTGAATTATAGCGTTGATCTTCCTGCCTTACTATCTTTCTTGCTTACTATTCTTTATGTCTTTTATTTCCTATGTTGCTCGTTACGTTCTGTTATGTTGGGGATCTGTGGGACCCCTATTGAGCAAATAAGATGAGGATCACCCCTTTTCTTTTCAGGTTGGTGTGCCTCCTCGCCGTATGGAGGCTTTGAGCAGTGCCGAGTGTCCTAGCGCCGCCAGCTTCTGCCAGTCGGGGTATGTCACAAGACTTTGTACTTTTCTTTTGTTGAGTTGTATCTTTAGGACTTGTATAAGTCACAAAAACACAAGTCATCGTGTCAAGTGACAGAAGCACCTCCTCACTAGAAGAATAGCCAGATGCGTCCACTAATGTCTTACACTGTGCCCCAAGTATCTCCCACACGCCTAGAATGGCGATAACTGAGACACTCACAGAACCAAGTACAAGGAACAATAGTGACTAGTCAGGGTCACGGCCGTCAGTGCTCGTCCAAACGCCCCTAACCACGTGTACACACACAAGCTCAATGCCTTGAGCCAAGACTCTAGCTAGTTTTCTCCCCCAATAGGACGCTACTGCAAGGCAAGGGAGTCCACGAAAACTAGCCTAAAAATCATCTATCGGGAACTCACCCCGTCACCACTCCCTGGTCGGCCGACACACAGGAAAGTGTCGTCAGACTACGACTAGTGCAGGCTCACAAGACATAGAGACTCCGAAACACCAGTGCTAAAGTACAGACAGGCTAAGCATGCACTGTCGCATGCACCACAAAGCACCAAGCACAATACACAAGGTAGCATACCAAACTGCTACCAGACTCAGGACAACAACTAGACCTACTGACACAACGATCCTTGAGTCTCTTGACTCGGGGTCAAGATCGTCACACATAAGTGGTAACAAGCCACCAATCAAGCCTAATCCCTAAGCCAAAGACATGGTAAAACACTCATAAAAGGAAATGGCATAGGACAGCCGAATTCGAGTACCCATACAACACGAATCATAGAGACGTGAGAGATCACCAAGACCCTCAAGATATAGGGACACATAAATTGAGGTAAGATAGTACCTCACGGCATCAAAAACCATGTCTCGATCCACACAGGACTATCGAGGCATCCATGATATTACAAGTCAACCACTGGATCACACCAGGTTGACCAGAACCCATAATGACTCTGAAACATCACGAAACACCGCTCGACATAATGGCACTCTCGGCTACCTTACAGCATGGTCACAACCCTCATAGGATGTCCAAGACATCCACGGGACAATGGGTAAACCACAAGGTTGAGCCAAGATAGTGGGAAGCCAAAACATCGGGAAAACAATACCTTGAGGGGGGGGTAAATGGTCGTATGCCCGACCGCTAAGCAACCATAAGCGGTCAACCAATAGGCCGCTAGCCACCCACGGAGACACATACACATGGTGGTCATAAATAAGGCCGCGGGGGAACTCTAGCGGTCATACCTTAGGCCGCTAGACCCAGTCAACCGTCAACCGACTTACTCAGTCAAACCACGCAAATGGTCTACTATAGAACTGTTTCACGAGACTACGCGGTCTACCTATGGACCGCGAAGGACACCACTTGAGCTGACATAAAACATTGACCGAAGTCAAACGGTAATTAGCGGTCTATAGAAGGGCCGCTAAACACCTCAAACGGTCGGAGCTAGGTCCGCTAGCCTGAACTGACTTAAAACCATTGACTAAAGTCAACGATGCTTAGCGGTCTCATGTAAGGCCGCTAGAGCAAGCTTAGCGGTCTATCGTAAGATTGCTCAGCCCAACTATTCCAACACTAACGTCTAGCGGTCACCTAATGGGCCGCTGGATGAAGCTTAGCAGTCCAACAATGGGCCGCTAGCCAAGAGAAATGGTCTATCACGAGACCTCTAAGACCCGAGCCGACTTAAGCCTTAACCGACAACCTCAACGCTTAGCGGTCGACTAATGGACCGTGAGAGGTAAGAAACGGTCTCTGAAACGACTGCGAGCACGATACGGCGGGAAAACCAGGGATCGATCGGATCTCGGCCTTTCCACTTCCCGTTCGCTCTAAAACGAAGGGGAAACAACCCTAATGGCAAAATAAGCCTTCCACACTCTGGAAGGGATCACTTAGATACAAAAATGACAAGACTCTCCGAGGGGATGTAATTAACGTCGTAGCCTTTATGGTACGGCGGGTCTTTAGTCCCGACACGAACTACACAATCATCTGATTAGTCAGAACGAGCGCACCATGGGCTCTTTAAGCCCGCATAAATCATCACCTCGGTGACTGGCACGCCCTCGCACTCAACAAACCGAATGAACAAACGAAAAGATGAATAAACGAATGAAAAGAATGAAGAGTCCCCAAAAGTGCATCCATAGGTGTGGGCATAAGATCTCGTTTGCCGGATGCACCATTGGCGGGGAGCCACAGTGTGCCGCTGGAGAGCTGGAACACCATGCCACTAGCAGGCACAACAAGCGTGCCGCTGAGGGGCCGCCAAGGTGTGCCATTGAAGTGCCATAAGGGCGTGCTGCTGTGGGATGGCAAAGGGGCATGCCAAGCTGGCGTGCCGACAAAGGGTAGCCAGGCTGGGCATGTCGGCGAAGGGGCCCAGAGCGTGCCGCTGAAGATGCCAGGGCAGATGTGCCAGTGAAGGTGCATGCCGGCTAGGGGGGCGTACCGGCGAAGGGGCTTGCAGGCGTGCCGGTGAAGGGGTGTGCTACTGGGAACGCACACCTGGGGGGTGTGCTGGGTAGGGGACACCATGGGCGTGCCACTGGGAGGCACAGGGAGTGTGCCATTGAGTGGGCGGCTAGGGTATGCTGTTGGATGGCCTTCAGGGTGTGCCGCTGGGCTGCCCAAAAGGGCGTGCCTCTGGATGGGCGTTGGAGTGTACCGCTGAGCGAGAGGCTAGGGGTGTGTCGCTGAAGGGCTAAACCAGCAAGTGTGCCATTGGGGCACTTGAAGAGTTTCCTTTTCTTCTCTTCTTCTTCTCATTTTCTCTTCTCTTCTTTTCTTTTCTCCTCCTCTTGATTCCCCCGTACGTAAACACGAGGTGAGAATTTTTTAGCGTCCACCTGTGGATATGTCTCGACTCACGCCGTTGCACACGCCGCTATACAGATTCTCTAGCACTACAGTCCGCTCGGAAGGGCGCATCTCGCTCCTGATCATGTTCGGGACCGTGCCAAAAGAGGTAACATTCCTCGCCGACTTTATCGTAGTTCACGTAATGACAGGATACAATGCCATCATCGGTCGAGGGATCCTCGGCATGCTTCGAGGTGTCCCTTCCTCTTATCATCAAAAGCTCAAATTTCCCACCCCCCGGGGGGTAGGGGAGGTCCGAGGGGATCAAAGTGAGTCCAGGAGATGCTACCTCATCTCCACACGTGATCGACGTCCTGAAGAAGTACCGCTTGAGAAGAAGGCGAGGACCCAAGATCTGGGCCCGGGCACATGCGTGCCGGTCAAGGACTTGTACCTCATCCAAGTAGGAGAAGACTCGGGTAGAACACTAAGGATCGGCGTGAACCTATCCGAGCGTGATAAGCAAGCATACGCGAGCTTCCTCACGGCCAACCAGGATGTGTTCGCTTGGTTCGAAGATGAGGTTCCCGGAATCCCACCAGAGGTCATCACACACTAACTTAGGTTGTATCCCACTTGCCGCCCGGTACAGCAGCGCCGAAGGCGTTGCAACCCCGAGCAATAGACTATCATCAGGGAGCAGGTGAGCGAAAAGCTACGCTTAGGACTACTCAGGCCTACTGTTGGCACTCAAAATGTGGTCAACGGTGATCAAGCCGCAAAGACGAATGATACGGCCCACCGAAGCATAGAAGCTGATGAAGATCAACATATTGAAGTTTTCTCAAGCTGCCCGAGCCTTCAGTCACCTGGAATGAACACTAGGGACTTTGCCTCAGGAGAGTCGAGATGAGCTCACAACCAACTGGCAGCGCGACCAAGCCTGCCTAATAATCCAGCATCGACTCTGTCGTGCTGCGTACACCCTACCCATCGTCTGAGCAAGGACGATGGTCTACCCGGTGGCCCGCCACCTGAATGAAGACTCTCCTGAGGAGGAAGAATGCCATTGGCCCTTCATAACAAGGAACTGGAGGCTCTATCAGCAGAAGACCCTGATTACCCGACACGGGTTTGGCTTCACACCATATGGGGTCTGTTAGCGGTCGAATGATCGCCCAGTCAAGGCGAAATTATTTCGGGTGCTATTCCACCCCACAAGGAAGCTTTGAGCACCGATGAGGCCGAGCTGAAAGCAAGGATCATAGTGTCGAGTGCCACGTCAGTGCAAGACCCGTGCCCTCGAGCCGAATAAACACGGAGCTCTAAGAAAGGTCGCACGTCCTACCGAGAGCTTCGTCGACCTCCCGCCAAGGTTTTATCGAAGACCGCAATAGGAGAAATGACTGACGATGACCTCTGAAATCATCCCCGAAATCGTCGATTATCCCTGGACAACTGGAAAGGGCTAATACGGTGCCCGCACTTCACCGGCGCCCCCTAAAGTGGCGCCATCTAAAGCGGCGCGCAAAGTTCATCCTTGGAAGCCCAGCGCCCCTCTACACGGTGCGCTCCTCATGGCACCATTTTAACGTTTGTTATATATATCCTCCATTTGGTTCGACCAAAAATAAGGAGAGAAAATAGAAACAACAGAGAAGAGAGGGAAATCAAGGAAAATAGAGAGAGGAATTGGGGGGAGAGTGGTTCTCATCGTCGAGTGTCTCCACCAATCACACCCGGGGAAGGGTTTCTTGTGGGGAAAGCTACCTCTCCCGGGGGTGCTCTCATGTCACCGCCGTCCTCTGTTCTGCACGATCTTCCTGCGTCGGAGAAGAAGACTCTCTGCTTCGCTGTCTGTTTAGGTGGGCCGTCGTGATCCTTCTGTCGACCCCTCTACCTTTGTTTATTTTCCCTCCCATTGTAATGTAAGTGAGAAGGGGGGAGGGGCGATGATCCGAGCCTAACCTCCCCCCCTCACCATCTCTGTTGTTTCCCTTTTCTCCTATGAGTGCTTCTTTTGTCTGATGTTAATGGCGATCGCGCGACAACGTCAGCGCCGGAATGAACTGTCTGTACATCTTCCTTTGTGGAATGAATGAATACACCAATGAGTTAAAGGGGTTTAATACTATTTTAATCTTCGCATCCCCTCTTCTTCTTCCCCCTTGTGCTTTCTTCTCTTGGTCAGTGAGACGGCACCGTGCAACAGTGCTGGCGCCGTGATAAGATGATACAGATATGTACATCCCCCATCCACTGTGCTTAAGACGATGAATGAAGTGTGTTCGAGCGTGACGCCGTATTCATCTCCCTCCATCGACCTATGTCTCTTCTATTTGTATGTTTACGCTGTGCGAATGATTCCTGCCGTTCATCTTCTTCGACGCCGACATGCCCTGCTAAGCTACGGGCCACATTAATCCCCCTCTCCCCGGAGTTTCTCTCCCGCTCGAGTGTCAAAGGTTTCATCGCCAGAGACGTACACATATGTGCGTCTCTCTCTGTCTAATCCTCGACCTGTCCTCTTATCCCCCTTCTGTTCTTAACCATGAACAGGAGGAGATGAGGTCGTCCCTATACTCTACGTCACCATCTTCTAAGCACTAACCCGATGAGCATCCTGTCAACCTGTTAATATATATGCGTATATGTATATCTATAGCTATCATGATTAATTTGCTAACTGCGTATGTTTTGCATCCACGCCGCATCACCATCCTTCCAAGGAGGTTCTGTGACCGGGGAGAGGGGAACATTCCCCATTGTTCCACTACGATAGCACTCTGTCCACAGGGGGTCATTCGATAGTGACGAGTCTCCTATGGATTAACGAGTGAACAGTAAACGAGTTAAACCCAACACAGTCAAATCTACAGTCCTTAACGGATATTATGGTGGCCGTGGGTTGTGTGCCCCTTGTAGGCTAGCCCCCGAGATTTCCTCCCATACCGGTCGTCCAGATCCGGGCGTAGTGTCGACTCGGGTCGCGTGCCCCTCGTAGGCTAGCCCTCGAGATTTTTCGCTCCCGTCATGTGTCGTTTCACTCACTCGCTCTCACCCGCGGACTTGGTACCCCTAGTAAGCTAGCCCTCGGGGTTTTCCTATCCGTTCGGATTTTACCGGCTGCCGTTGTGCCACCGGGCCCTTAGGGGTTTACTCCGCCATGTGAGTACTTCTCCGCTTCTCCCCGACAATCCTCAGGGATGGGGAGATGCTGCCGAAATTTTGACACGAATAAGATTAATAAACCACCTAATAATCCCAACTAAATGAATGTGTCCGACTCGGAACAATCGCCGCCCTCGAGTATGAACCTCGCGCGAGCTCATGACTCGACCTCCGGACGGCCCGGGGCCGATCCGATGAATAATTGACTCAGTCAACCATAAAATCTCTCAAAACACTTTTAATAAATCCAAAAAATAATCAAAGAAATCTTGGTTTCTGTGAAACAAACTAAATCGGCACGATCACATGAGCGGCGCGCCCTAAAATGGCGCGCCCTAAAGCGGGGAGCTCCCGGATCGCTTTGACCTTGCTGGGATCCACCTCGATTCCTCAATATCGAACAATGAAATCAATAAACTTGCTACTGGATACGCCGAAGGTGCATTTCATGGGGTTCATTTTGAGCCCATACTATAGGAGACGCTCGAAGACTTGATGCAAATCACGTAGGTGGTCTTCTTGATTTCTGGTCTTGACGACGAGGTCGTCAACGTAGCATTCGACGATGATGTGCAGCATTTTATCAAAAATTTTGGTCATGGCCCTTTGGTAGGTAGCACTGACATTCTTTAAACCGAAGGGCATGTGCTTGTAGTTGAAGATCCCTTTGGGAGATCTAAAGGCTATGTGATTCTTGTCCCGGAGGGACATCCGGATCTAGTTGTAACCAGATGATCCATCCATGAAGGATAGAGCTTCATGTCCAGTGGTCATATCGACCATTATTTCTGTGATTGGAACTGGGAAGTCATCCTTCAGACAAGCTTTATTGAGATCTTGGAAGTCGATGCAAATGCGGACTTGACCATTTTTCTTTTTGACTGGGACAATATTAGTGAGCCAAATCGGGTAGATGCATGGCTTGATGAAGTCGACCTCCACCATCTTGTTGACCTTGGCCGCAACCTGGAGCTCCAACTCGTAGTGCATGCATCGCTGGGGTTATTTGACTGGCGCAGCTGAGGGAGATATAGCCAAGTCATGCTCCGCTACGGAAGGATTTAACCCTGGCATCTCTTTGTATGTCCAGGCGAAGCAGTCTTTGTATTTGAGTAGGAGTTACTTGTAGTCCTGCCTCTCTACTTCGGTGAGGAGAGCGCTGAGGAAAGTTGGCTGAGGGGCTTCATCTTCTCCCAGATTAATTTCGACAAGTTCATCGATGGTCGCCTGGCCAATGTCCTCCAGCTCGGGAGGTGCTGGCTGGAAGTCGACAAAATCTTCGTCCTCGGTGTTGGCTTCGTACACCTGCGGGTCCTCAGAGCCAATAGTTAAAGCTAGTGGAACTGGAAGGTTGTCACTGCTAGACCCGGCTTGAGGTTGTCCCAGGTCATCCCTGTCGGGCTGGCAGCCGTCGGCTGGCATCCCAGAAGCCTGGCTGAAGTTGTCTGCGACGCCGACGATGCTTCATAATCTTTATTTTGGGGACCTTCCACATGGGGAAAGTGTGGTGAGCTAGGTTCTTCAATTAGCTGGGAGGCCGCGGGGGTCTCGTCCATCTCAACATCCTCGTGGACAGATGGGGAAGCCTCATCAGGTGTTGGAACTGGGGTACTGGTCCTAGCTGGGAGTGGGATTAAAATTTCCTCTCCCTCGTCTCCCAAGCTATCGAACTTGGTGCTGGCGACAACCAAGTCGACGGCTGGCTGCATTGGTCCCACGATGTGGACCGCATGGTAGACACAAGCGTCTGGGTCTTGGCCATAACCAAGACCTCTGGTGTCTTTTTGGGAGAACGGGGGTTGCTCTCGGACTTGTGGGGGTGTCCAGAGATTCTTGAAATATCTCTGCTGCGCAGAGTCCTGCCACTGGGGGATATGCTGCTTGAGGCACATCTCCCGGATGCAAGGCGACAGGTCATCTAGAATTTGGATGGCTTTAGGGGCGTTGTCGGCTCGCCTGGACCAGCCGAAGTCATCTTCTGGTGGGGTTGAAGGGACCATTTCTCCTTTGTGGAAAATGATGGACTTGTCCCTTCTAGCCCTTTTCCTGGACCGGTGTTGCAGTCTGTAGGTGACGATGAACGTCGTGAGCTGCTCGACCCTGTGCACATCTGAGGCACACACGAGCTGGATGTAGTTTGGTGGCAGGCATATGCTCTTGTCGATCGCTCGGCTAATAAGATTAGCCTCAAAATTGACTTTGCGCCTCTCAATCCATCCGAGCTTTGAAAAATGTGGAGGGGGTAAATGATGCCCCCATCAACCAAACAGCTTGAGAAGATGAAGGCACAGCACCTCGGCTCGGCCTCCGGATGACCACCAGCACCATCAGCCAACTGCTACCTTGCCCCTAGGTGACTCAGCATTGGTCCCACCTTCTAGCAGCACCGGGTGATGCCCGCAGCAGCCCTATTTCTAGTTTCTGCCTTTCCTGGTCACACCGGGACAGAACTGGCCTCTTCGATTATTCCCCTCCCCTTGCTTGGCCGGCTAAAGGCCCCTCCCTACGTGGAGGTAGTTTTGGCTATAAATCATTTAACCCCCACCCCTAGAACCCCCTCCTACGCGAGGTGTAGTGGTGTAACATTTTAAATTTCAGGTTAAAGCGACACCAACGTGGCGTGCAGGTGCGTACCCACGCCTCCCCGCTCGCCCTCGTCTTCGACCAGGATCGGTGTCTTCACACCGATTAGGTGAGCGTCTGGTTTCCCTCCTTGCTGGTTTTTACTTTGCTGGTTTAGTAGTGCTTTAGTGCCATCGGACGGTGAGGTGAGTGCCCAGTCCAAAATTCCATCGAATTGAGTGACCACCGCAGAGTGAGTTGAGAGAGTGACCCTACAACCCACGCCCTCGGCGTGCTTGCCGCCCACGGAGTTGGGTATCCCAGCCCCTTAGGGGTTCAATCTTAGGCTAGCCAACCCCCTCGGAGTAGCGAGGTTCTGTCCCGGACCCTCACCACCACCACCGGGTTGCCTACGGATACAAGAGTGCCCTTAGCGGGTAAGTCCGCTTGAGTGAAGTCACCGGTCTGAGCATTGCTTGCTTGCTAGGTCCGAGGGGTCTTCGATCTTGTGTCTGTCACCCCCCATAGTGGTGTCACATCAATCATGACGGTCGGCGATGCCTTGTCTTTGAAGGGTCGACATTGGTGGCCCCAAGTCCCCATATGGAGGAGGGTCATGATGAGGGGTCTCCTCTCTAGGTGGCGGGAAGTGTATCTCTTCATTTCTCTTTCACTGGTTTGGCCTGAGCCGCGGCCGGTCGAGAGTGTATAGCAAGAGAGGAAAGCGCCACTCCTTCTTTTTTTCGAAGTCTCCCCTTCCTTCCCCTCCGGGCTTGATGTTATGCTCTTGCAGTAAATCATCTGGTGCGTGTAGCACCTCATATTTTCCTTCGGCTTCTTGCTCTAGGCCTGGGGGCTCTGAACGCCCACACCAGACGTACCCATTGGCGCATGCTGAGGGAGCCTCGAGCACTTCTTTGGGTGACCGGTGACATAGGGATACCATGTTGACTGTTCTCTTCAGATCAGGCATCTCATGCGGATGCGAATGATCCACCTTTTGTTCGCCCAATTGGAGCTCCCCCCTCTTGATCATGCGCTTGACAGTATCTTTGAACACATAGCAATCTTCAATGGGATGCCCGAGTGCCTGATGATATGGACAGAATCGGAGGTCGCCACTTCCTTGGATATCACCGAGTCTCTTCAGCTCTGGGAGAGTGACTTTACTGTATTGCGAGGCCCATTCAAATAGGGTCCGACTTTTCTCCTTAGTAAAGGAGTATGGCTTACTCATTCTAGCTCGCAAAGCGGGACCTTCCCCTTTGTCCTTTCTTCGCTCGGATGCCTCGGAGTCAACTACATGCACCTCCTTGGATGAGGCCCTATTACCCACTGCCATGGTCTTCGGGTCAGCGACGGCAGGGGCAAAGGAGAGAAAAGCCTCGACCTCTGCCACTATGTTGATCAATCGGTCGAAAGACCTGATTTTAATCTCAATCGTCCTTTCGAGGATCTCCCGCTTCAATCTTTGTTTGTAAATCTGCACCGCATCTTCTTGGTGTAGTGGCTGCCTGTCAGTAGGTCTGTTTCGGTTTCGATATAGGCCGAAACCGATACATTTCGACCGAAACGTATCGGTTTCAGCGGATACTACCATCCATGCGACAGACTAAATTTGTAGACAAAGCAACTCCAGCAGAAGTCCCAGCTACAAAGTCGACAGACATCAGAAGAGAGCAATGCTAAAAATCTCGAGGAGTATGGCAAAGGACATAGAACGTGAAACTCAAGATGCCAATTTTGTGACAACAAAGACTGAATGAAGCTCAAGATGCAAGGGGCTTTGGACTTGTTGAAATGAAGATGCAAGGGCTGGCCAGTTGGTCGACAGACAAAGGCAATGTCAATCGACTGAGTTCCAACTCAGTCGACAGATATGAAAGTCAATCGATAGGTATGCAGAAGAGTCGACAGATTGCTCAGCCTAACTAAACTGATGCTCGTGTGCTGTTGCTAGTGTGAGGACACACTAAGTCAACCTACCAAGCCAACTAGGTCGACTCATATCATCTGAAGCTCCCAGCACTAAGTCGACAGACCATGCCAAGCCCAAGTCAGCAAACATGGGAGATTCAATCGACTAACCTGAGCTCAGCCGTACAAACACGTGAGCTCTTTAAGCAGTCATGTGGATTCTTTATCCAATGATTGGCACACGCTCTTAGGTCACATGCCTCGATTTCTGGAAAGATCCTAGGATGGAATATTCTACTTTTGATGTGGACCAATCATAAAATAGCCTGGAAATGAAAATTTATCCATTGTCTTTCTGCTATAAATATAATCTCTAGCCTGGAGATGAAAAAAAGGCTGGAAGACGGAGTGAGAAGCAGAGAGCAGCCCTGAGCCTTTTGAAGAACATCTGAAAGAGAGGAGAAAAGAAAGAGAGCCGCCCTGAGTGATTCAGAAGGGCATCTGAGAGGGAAAATTTGAGAGCCTCTTCGGAGAGAACCTGAGAAGAGGAAGAAGAGTGTGGACCTCTTGAGTCACAATTAGGGAAATAGAGAGGGGGAAAGGAGAAAAGAGCAGTAAGAAGTCTTGAGCCTTTTCGGAAGAAAATCTAAGAAAGGAGAAAAGAGAGAGAAGCCACCAGGGATAGTGTGAGAGCAGTCTTCGAGACTCCGCGAGAGGGGATTCCAGATCTGATTGAGAGATTTGTGGTTGTTTATCAGAAAAGCTCCCAGATCTTCGTCTGGAGTAACAGTGTGCTTCGTATTCGTTTATCGTTCTTCTATTTTCTGCTTGTTCTCACTTCAAATTTATCTACGTGTGTGTGTGTTGCACCCGTAATTCATCCCAACAAAAATCGGCATGGCTGCCATGTTATCCTCGCACTGGTCGGGGTATACTATGATATTCGGCGTATCGCCACTTTATGGAATATCTCCACATATGGGTTTAACATGTGGCGGATCGCCATCCCGCGGAATATCTCCATACACTTAGGACTTCATAGCCCACATATTGCTGAAATCATAGACCCCTCGTAGCAAAAGGGGTGTTCAAGCACCGGACTAAACTCACCACGATTGTTAGGATCGTGTGGTTCCGGGAAAAACCCTACGGGACAAAGTTTTTCCCCTTTGGACGGGTAACTACGGATATAGGAGGTTCCTACAAGAAGAGGGAAGGCATTATCAAGGTCTACGCACCGAGAGCAAGGTCCTTTCCACGTGTACCACGTAGCAAGGACAGCAACTCGCCTCCCCTTGGCAGCCCACGGCACGAGGAAGATAACAAACGAACAAGGAGGCGCTTCTTCTCTCTCTTCTCCACGAGGCACGGCGAGAAAACGAGACTCCAAGACCCCAATGCCCTCCTTTTATTGAAGACGGACGAAGAAAAGACCCGTCCGGGGGCGAGGGGACCCGTACGGGGTCCCAACCATAGAGAGGCCGGAGTCGCTCGAGTCGTGCTGCGTGTCTGATATCGGCGACTGGCTCTCGTGTCCTCACCACTAAGGCTAGACAAGGTGCTAGGGATGAAGGATAGGGTCTGGTGTGCCGGCCAAGGGGCTCAAGGGCACACCGAGCTGGTTTCTTGAGAGGGGACTATGCCAGGGAAGGCCAGAGGGGTTGAAGGCACAGCGGCCAGGGGACTATGCCGGTGAAAGGGTGCACCGGGCGAGGTCAGATTGGGGTTAAGGGTGTACCGGCCAAGGGATGTACTGGTGACGGGCTAGCCAAAGCGTGCGCCATTGAAGGTGTATGTAGTGTGTACCGGACGAGAAGCCAAGGGGGCCGTGTCGGTGAATGGGTGAGCCAAGGACTGTGCCGGGAAGGCCTTGAGGTGTTGAGGGTGCACCAGCCTGGGACTGTACCGGTGAAGGGGCTGTGTCAGGCTGAAAGTGTGCCGCTGAAGGAAAGGCTGGGTGTGTCGCTGAAAGAAGGGCTAGGTGGTTTAAGGCTAGTGGGAGGAAGAAGATCGTGGGGCCTCTAGATTTGGTCTAGCTAGAAGAGAAACCTCGATTAGGGGAAGGAGAGATGGGGGTTGGATGCTTCAAGAGGTTGGGGAGGCACTATCACACCCACGAAGAGGATGAGGCTAGGAGGGCCATCACCTGTGAACGAGGGGCCACTGGCAGGGCGAGAAGGAAACACCAGAGGAATAAGGGGGAGAGGGATGAAGGAGGAGACAAACAAGCATGCACAGAGGCTCGAACCAGCGGAAGGCAGGCATAAACACATAAAAAAGGGACTTTCATTCATGGCAAAATGGAGGCCGAATACCTTACAAACATGAAAGGGGGGACAAGAGGAAGGAGAAGCAAGGAGGGGGGGAGTGTGGTTTGAGCAGGGGCGACGGCTCCCTACTCCTCGCCCACTCCCCACTACATCTCTCTCTCTCTCTCTCTCTCTCTCTCTCTCTCTTGCTCTCTCTTACTCTCCCTTTCTTGGTGGTCATCCGGGGGAAGGGGCTTCATGGCGGAGCTCCCTCCTTCTTCTTCTTCTCTTCTTCTTTTCCTTCTCCTGTGGAGCGCCGCTTTCTCTTCTCTGTGTGTCTCTCTTCTCTGTCTATCCTTCTATCTCTGTGTGTCTGTTCGTTGGAGGAGACGGCGCTTTATACTCCTGGTGGCGGGAGCCTTCGAACGCGAATGGCGGACGCGGGAGCGTGAAGGCCTTAACGGGGATTTGACTTGGGTGTCCTTGGTGGCAGGAGGTTGGCAACGTGCCTTCATCCCTAGTTGACACCTCAGCTAACCCGTTGCACGCCAAGAATCCATAGGGGGTGGGTACGAGATATTGTCTGCCAGACGTGCCGGATGGCATGGTCCAGGGTGTGCCGTCGAAGGCCATTCGCAGGCGTGCCGTTGGAGCGATTACAAGCGTGCCACTGAAGATGCTCAGGGTGTGCGTGCCGAGGAAGGCCACCAGGGTTGCGCCGGCGAAGGGCAGCCAGGTTGTGCCGGGGAAGGGCCACTCCAAGGCGTGCTGTTGAAGGCTCCTGGGGGCGTACTGCTGAAGGCGCTCAGGGTGCGCCATTGAAGGGCCTGGGGGCGTGCCGCTGAAGGTCCTCAGGGTGTGCCATTGAAGGCGCTTAGAGGGCGTGCCGGTGAATGGCCCTGGGAGCGTGTCGCTGAAGCGAGGTGTGCCGCTGAGCAAGGCGTGCCATTGAAGGCTTGGCCTGGGCGTGCCGTTGAAGGGGCTTCAGTGTGCGCCGTTGAGGGCGACAAGAGTGTGCCGTTGAGGTAGACTTGGGCCCGTTTCGAGCCCGATCAACGGTCCACTTAGTTTTCTTCTGGGCCCACCATTCTAGTAAGGATCATGAGGGTTTCATCCTGGAAGAAATATTTCCTGACCCAGAATGGCTTGGCTACCATTTCAAAATTTTTCCCAATCGGCAGAAGGCTTATTTCACTGACGAAGAGCGTATCTGCCTGCTGGTGGATCTTACAGCTTTGGGTTTCATCAGCCTCGTCTATAATCTTTTTCTGACCACACTGGAATAATATGAACCCGCTGTAGACGGTGTCCTTTTCGTCCTTATCCCTATAGCCGCACAGGCTGATGGTTCGGTTGTGGCCGAGGTGGTAGGTGATGGAGGCATGCTCGCCGTAATCGGTTTTGGGGCATAGACAGGAAGGCTGGGCAGATTGTCCCTGAGCGGTATGTTGTCCCTGAGCAGTGTATTGTCCCTGGGCCGTGTATTGTATGATCAGCAGGGACGATATGTAATAAAGCCATTTCATGGGTGTAAGGTTGTTGCGGGGTTTGAGCATTAACGAATGGGTGAGGTTGTTTCGTATGAATGATCGGCAAGCTGGAGGCCGTGATCGGGAAGGTGATGGAGGGGTTGGTTATTGGGGGAGGCCATTGAAACAGGGGATCTTTTCGTTATTGAGCCCTTTATAGGTGGCCTTGCTGACGGACCCAACGCTTTTGAATACGATCTGGTTTGGGGGAATGCAAAATTCCCATAGTCGTCCGTGGCCGTTATTGAACAGGGCTTTGAAGAGTGTCTGCATGGTAAACTTTCCGTTCTTTATTCGCTTCCCGGATTCCAGCCATTTGATAATGGCTCTTTTAAATTCCCGTGGTTCCTGGTGGATCAGTTCGTGCATGACAGGGCGGCAACCCATTTTATGGGCATAGGCATAATGGGCCATGGCGCAGAACCCAAGGCTGGAGGTCTTTTTGTCCATGATAAAGACCTCTTCGTCACGGTGCTTCATCACTATGTAGTATTTGAGCGAGCGCGTGCCAATCTCTATCGAAAGTTTGGTGGAGTCGATCTCGGGCGGCATTTCCCGCATTTTACGGGTACTTAGCTCCATCTTTTCCATGACCCGTTGCAGCCATAGGTTGATCCGGCGTTTCTCCTCCGGCTCATCAGGGTCATACTTCCTGCCCTGCGCTTTTTCCAGGGTCTTTCGGCGCTGAATGATCCGGTCGATCTTTTTTTTCCAGTCGATATTGGAGTCTTTTTTCGTGCCGGGAACGATGGGGGGAAGAATGTCTGCGAGGCCTGCAGGGTTATCGGGCTGGAACCGCGTACACATATCGGCGTACATCGTGAGGTCATGGCGCCAGATATACAGGAAATTCTGCCGCCACAGCTTATATATGCTGTTCGAGCGATCGACCATATTGATGGGGCTTCTGAAAGCGAGGTGGCTCTCTTTCGTAACCTTGGCGTATACGTAGCTGTCGGCTATGGCCACATCATTGATGATCAGCAGGCACATGGGAACGGGGATCACCGCAAACCGGGTCTCCAACGTATTGGTTACTTTGTCGTAGGCCCGTAACCGGGCCAGAGAGGGGTTGGCTTTGAACAGGCGGCCTACTTCTTTCAGCGAGTCTTTTTGCCAGTTATACAAAAAGGAGCCTTCCCATTCGTCGATCGTCAGGGGGGCATTCTTTGAAAAGCTGACCTGGCCGTCCATCCTTGCGTCCCAGATATTGCTGTCCTCTGCGCGCATCATGCAAATGGGGAAGTCGGCATATAAATAGGAGAAGCAAAGCCGTATCTGCAGGAAGATACCGGCCTCATTCAGCTGCCTGAGCTTTTCTTTGCTGGTGAGGGCCTCAAACCTTTCCCGAGGGTAGCAACATTACTGAGGAGGCACAGCCAAGTGTGACATATTGTAATGCAACTAGCTCCTCTTGATGTAACCCTATACAAAAGTCACACAGAGATAGTGTGCATCACTCTAAACCCCCAACAAAACAAAGAGGGAGGAGTTGAGAGAATTCAAATTACAAAGGATTTCAGCCCATTCCCTCACTCTATCACACACAAACGAGACAACCGACTCCACAGCTCTCGACTCATAAAGATCTAGTTGTTGTGTTCCCCCCACAACATCCAATGGGTGGCATGGCGAATGAGCCACCATATTGTCCTGTCGCCTCTGAGAGCCCAGCTCTTGCCCCAATGCTCCATCAGATGGTGTACCTGGCAATGCCGATCGATACCACTATGAGTCCTCCTACCAAGCTCTCACCACACCCCTTGTGACCAGGTACATCCTTCAAACAGGTGGTCCAAGGTCTCGACGTCCACCCCACACAGGCAACAAGACGATTGTACTCCCGAGAGGAACCGACTCAGTCTGTCCCGAGTAAAAAGTCTCCCTTGAGAGATCCTCCACATGAGAACCTTCACCTTCAGTGGGTTCTTTAGCCTCCAGACCTGCGAAGCCAAGCTATGACGAACACCACCATCAGAGATCCTGGCATAAGTAAAGCTGAAGGAGATAATATCCTCCTTTCTCCGCCTCCAAAACCATTCATCCTCTCTATCTGGCAAAGGATGAAATGGAAGGAGGAAAGAGAGGAGGTCCTAAAGCTGCACAAACTCCTCATCCCTGAGGGCCCTCCAGAAGACTAGAGTCCAAGTGTCCCCTGACAAAAGAAAATCAAAAACTTGGGACACCGTCCCCAAGGAGGCATCTGAAACTGCATAGAGATTGGGAAAGGAGACCTCCGAAGTGAAATTTTCACACTATCTGTCCTTCTAAAAAAAGCTCTGGTTGCCTCATCCTAAACAGACATGAACACCAGAAGAGAGGAAATCAGTGCAAGACTAGAGATTGCGTCACAGGGGGGAGGTCCTATGCAAAGGCACCAGACCCAAGTCCCAAACTCTCCTCCTGACATAATACCTTTGTTTGGTCACTTACGTCTACAGCCCATCTTCCCCTGCCCCCAACCCCCACAACCATTTACACAAGAGGGCAAGGTTGAAATCCCTCAAATCTTTAATCCCCAACCCTCCCATTTCCTTGCTCGTAGCCACCCCCTACAACTCCCACCACCGCCATGCCCAAAAAACCTCCCCTAAATAGACTCAATCTTCTTGGCCACAGCCTTCAAGATCCAGAACATGGAGAGAAAATAGATAGGAAGGCTATCTAGCACAAATCTACACAAGACAAGTCTACCCTCAGAAGATAACAATCTAGCATTCCACCCAGCCAGCCTAAACTCGTACCTCTGCACAATAGGAAGCCAATCTGCACAATGAAGAGCACTCAAAGACAAAGGAAGACCCAAGTACTTGACAGAAAATTCCCCTATCTTGCACCCCAAAATGCAAGCTACCCTCTGAAGAGACCACTCCTCCATACTCATGCCCAGTAGTAGGCTATTACTGAAGTTGACTTTAAGGCCGGTCACCTCCTCCATCAACTCCAACAAGAGCCTAACCGTGCACAACCACTCCCTCTCAACTAAGAAGAGGATAGTGCCATCCGCATACTGCAAGTGAGAGATAATGCCCCCCTCAATCCACTTAAAACCCTCTAATCAAACCTGCAGCCTCAGTTCTCTGCCACACCCTGCTCAAGACATTAGCCACAAACACAAATAAGAGAGGAGACATGGGGTCCCCCTGGCGGAGCCCTGTCCCACTATAGAAAAAGGAAGACGGCCTCCCATTCACAATGACAGCAAAGGAGGCAGAGAAAATACAAGCCCTGATCCACTCGATCTATCTCTCTCCAAAACTCATTCACAATGACACTACCAGTTAACCCTGCCGTTGAAGGCACCCCTGAGGGTGTGCCGCTGAAGGGCACAAGGCTGTGCCGTTGAAGGCCTGTTGGGGGTGTGCCATTGTAGGCTTTCGGAGTGTGATCAAAGGCGTACTTCGGGCCCATTTTAGACCCGATTGACGATTTGTTTGATTCTCTTCAGGGGCCCATGAGCAGTGAGCTTCCCCAGGAGTTGGCTTCTCTTCGCTATCGTAATTCCGGAGATGGCTTCACGATAGCATGTTGTCTATTCGGAGGGTCCGGACAGGATGTGTCCTCCAAGGTCTCTTCGGTCGAAACGATTGTTTCTGCTGGACTGGCAGGGACATATGGGTGCGTGATTTTGCACGTCCACAGGGTTGCGTCATAGTGGTAGTATGTTGTTGCTGGGAGGGAGTGCCCCCTGTATAGCTGGGCACTGGTTGGGATGCGGCCGCCTGAGGCAAAGCTTCAAGGCTTTGGCCATCATTTCTTGGTGTCTCGGGAGGAACTTCAGGGTGCTTGGCGACAAACACCTGTGCATTCTTTTCATTTAGCTGTTTCTTCAGTAGTTCAACCTCCCGTTGATATTCCTGCAACAGCCTCAGCATCGCAGGGTCATGCATGGAGGGGTTGAGGGCGACACCTCTTTCTTCAACTGGAATTTCTTCGGATGACATGGATGGTCTCCCACTGTCATCTTCAGCCGTGATCACGTTTACGGCCATCGTGACCAGGCCTACATCTATCTCTTCGGCGTGGGCTTGTGCCGCCTCATCATGATTTGCGGGCGAGGACCCACAGCAGCTAGTTACCCCAGCCATATTGCAGGTGAGTATCGTGGCTCATCACACCCGGTCCTTACTCATAGCATTCACAGCTTCTAGGGGTTGCTGCATCCCCAGAGTGATACTGTCAAGGCTATGGGAGTGCCCCCGGACAGCCCGAATAATACAATTTTACCCTTTAATGGGGCAGATGAGAGCTCGTGGCACGCTGACTGGTGCCAAAAATTTGTGGCCAAAGTGGCCTTGCCTGGTCATCACACCTTGTTCTTCGTCATATGGGCGAGTCTCGGCCTGACGAATGCAGGCCCGGGGAGCTGGCCGTTGAGAAGCTTGGGTCAGAACCATGGTCCTCTCTTCTATTTCTTTTTCTCTTCCTAGAGCCGGGGCTCGTGGCTACTTGGGCACCCAGATTTGCTTAAGTCTGATTGGGTGAGGGGCCAATCCTCCCTTCGGTTTGGACCTGCCATGGTCCAGCTTCCCTCAAGCTAGCACTTGGAAGGAGTTCTGTACCGGCATAATTGGGATTGCCCTACCAGGCGTGACTATCGCCTGCCGGCCATTCAGAAAAACACGAACGCCTCCGATGAGTATGGATTTGCCCGAGGTGGAGAGTCGGCTTCGTAATGTGCCAGCATTCTTCTTGGTTGCTCTCCTGGCAGATGGGGTACGCTTCCCGTTAACGGGAGCGCGGGAGTGAATATGTGAGCGTAACAACCCACCGTAGTAGCTTTAGTTGCAGCCGCCTCTGCAACGACAGTCAGTTCCACCTTCCAGATGTTCAGGAGCGCCACGAAAATGACCCCCAAAAAGTTGGGGAAGCCGACGACGGGTGGGAAGCTTCCGAATTGGGTCGGCACTGCTAAATAGCCATAGGCAACATGGCTGGCAACAACAAGCAGTCCGAATGATACGGCCATTGTAATTGTCAAAAATAGCCCCCTGCGAATGCAGGTCAAACAATTAGTAATTTTAGAAGGGGTCGCAGGGCCCTTAGTCCTAGTGAGGAGATGAATGGTGATTTTGGTCCCACCAGACGTGCCAAACTTGTGGATGTATTTTTTTAATTAAATCATAATTTTATTTATTTATTGACTTATTAAGTGCTAAACTAAATATACCCATCTCAATAAACTGATAGATGAACAAATGACAGAGCCGACAAAGAAGTGCGTCCACAAGTCTGGCATGCCCGGTGGGACTTTTCCACCCTTCATCTCTTTGCCAAAATTAGGGGCCCTGTGGCACCCTTCTCGCAATACTAATTGCTTCATTTTTGCAAATGCAGAGAAAACTGCACTTCGATGCTGAAGATGGCAACCACCTTTGGCTCACAACCCGTTAAGAGCCATGTCAAGGGTGGTTACCTCGCCGTCCCCCTCAGCTTCGGGAGCTTCCCTCCCGTGGTCGGCCTCCCCAACTTCCTTACGATGGCCTTTGTCAACATCCTGGACGTGGAAGCGTCCGACAAGCCCAGGACCAACGCTCCCCTCCAAGGAGTCACTGAAGCTGCTGTTGGTCGAGCCCCAGCCAAGAACGACAATGGCATCCCAGCCAAGACGCTGAGCTACAATGTGTATCACATGCATTAGGCTGCCGACCCACCGTACCAAGGATCGACATCCCACTTGAGAAGGCTCTGAAGGGGCAATGTTGGCGCTACCTCGGGGTGTCGAATCTACAGCTTTAGGAAATCCATGACCGTCGGGAGCATCTGAGTCCACCTCAATGGGTGAAAGTCTAAAGTATTTTCAGACCGCATCATACCAACTATTCCAGTCTGCAACTCCTTTCAGAGGCTGGAGAAGACGAAGGAGAAGGTGATGCTCGCCCTCCCAGCCATAGCACTGAAGAACATGTCGATTCACAAGCCAGCTAAGCTCAAACAAGTCTGGATTCCCAAGAAAGTCGAGACCATTACGCCCGCCCAAGCTGGACCCGACTGCATCCACCCGAGGAGGGCCCGACGAGATGGAAGGGTCGAGATGACGACCCTAGCCTACCAGCCGACAGTCGCTGCACCGGCCCTGCCAGAAAATTCTCATCGCCAGCACCCCAGGCGTTGGCACCAATCTACCCACCTAGAGCCTACAACCTACATCCCCGCTACTATTAACACACGGCCACCAGCTGCTCTCCCTGACTAGAAGTGGGAAGGGATTGAGCAAGCCATGAGAAATTACCTTTGAGGCCCAGGCAGTACTCCATTGGGTCGTCAAAGACTACTGGGGGCAGTGGCCTCCGCCTTCTAGGAAGAAGAACAGACCTGACTGGTGCCCAACGCGGATTCGAGGAACCATTCAGAGGAGCTACGCCAGTCCCCTTTATGGGAGGGAGTGAAGCCCTGGCAGTCGGTCTTTGATAGGCTGGTGTTCCCGAGCAGGCCGTCATGGAGGATGGCAAGAAGAAATAGGAGCCGAAGAGTTTTCACCTACAACATGGCAGGAGTCTTTGGTCGGTATGGGGCCTCACCCACCGACCCCGAAGAAGTGGCTAGACTCGCCACTAGGCCCGATCCTCTCAGCAGAAGAGGAAGGGCGGCAGGCAAGATGGCCCAGATAGGCATTGAAGAGGCCGCCCAGGAAGAACTCTCCACCGTTCTAATGGCCAATGTAATTACCACAGGAGGCCCTAGTAGTAGGCCCTCCACATCATCTGTTGATGCCCCGGCCGAAGAAACAGGGGGCACACCCAGTCTCCCAACCAATGACCCTGTAATGCTGTAGATGGTGCAATAGTACCAGTGGGAGATCGAGCTGCTGAAGAAACAACTGGGTGAAAGGAATGCCTAACCCACAACCTCTCGACAGACCAAGGTTTTGCTCGAAGTGCCCAGGGGTAGCAGGCAATCCTCAGAAGCAACTCCACAGGCTACAGCATTTCCACCAATCCCCCACTACACTAGGGGCATGCCTCTGTAACAGGCATTGCACGTAGCACCAGCCCCGCCATGGATTTTGCCTCCCCAAGGGTCCGACAAGCTCCAAAAAACCAGACTTATTAGAGTCGTCCTTTATCCTTAATGGGTGTCAAACATCGTATCAGTCACGAAGAAGGATGGGAAGGTGAGAATTTTTATTGACTTTTGGGACCTCGACCATGCGTGTCCAAAGGACGATTTTCCCTTACCTCATATTGACGTACTGATTGATAGTAAGACAGGATATGAAACCCTCTCATTCATGGATGGATTTTTAGGATACATCCAAATTCACTTGGCAGAAGAGGATCAAGAGAAGACATCATTCACCACACCGTGGGGAACTTACTGTTATGTGGTCATGCCATTTCGATTGAAAAATGCTGGAGCTACTTACCAAAGAGCTATGATGGTGATATTTTATGACATGATGTACATAGATTTGGAAGTGTATGTGGATGACCTGTTGGTGAAATCAAGGACTAGGGCAGAGCATGCAGAAGTTCTGGCCAAGGTGTTGTAAAGATCGAGGGAGTTCCAATTAAAAATGAATCCATAAAAATGCATATTTGGTGTCTCATCGAGCAAATTGCTGGGCTTCATTGTGAGTAAGAGGGGTATCGAGATAGATCCCAACAAGGCCTCCGAAGAATCTAAGAGAAGTTCGAGGGTTAATCGGGATGTTGTAATTTATTCGTCAATTTGTGTCCCCACATTCACAAAGGTGCAACCCTTTCTATGAGTTAACTAAATCGGGAACCGAGTTTTGTTGGAATTTTAAGTGCTAAAAAGCTTTTGAAGGACTAAAGGAATATCTGGCCAATCCATCAGACCTAATACCACATACACTAGGAAAACCTCTAGTTCTCTACATCTCAGTCCTGGATGACTCCGTGGGAGCTGTTAAAAAATGAAGAGGGAAAGGAAAGGGTAACCTATTACTTGTCCAAGCTCCTCAACCCATGTGAGAAGAAATACACAGCTATGGAAAAAACCTATGCCGCCCTTGTTGGGTGGTGCAAAAATTGAAACTGTACTTTTTGGCTCACGAAGTCTATTTGATCGCCCGAATGAATCCTATCAAGTTTCTTTTGGAGAAATCCATTCTCATTGATAGGCTAGCATGCTGGCAAAGCTTCCTCTCTCAGTTTGACATCAGCTACATCCAGCAAAAGGTGATTAACGGCTATGCCATAGTTGAGCATCTCGCTCATCACCCTCTCCCTAAATTTGATCTTGTCCGATCAGAGTTTCCAAATGAGGAACTAATGTCCATCAACCAATCAGGTGATCGCATGTAGACGTTACATTTTGATGGAGCCCTGAATTCCCAAGGGAGAGGAATCAGCATTGTCCTCCTATCGCCTGAGGGTATCACTATCCCACTGGCATATTAGCTCGCATTCCCAATTACTAACAACATAGTTGAATATGAGGCTCTTCTAGCTAGCCTGGAAGCTGTCAATTCTCTTTGTATCATTGAACTGTGAGTTGTAGGCGATAGTCAACTCATTCTCTGCCAGGTGCACACCAAATATCGCATCTGTGATCCCAAGATCAAGCTTTACCAAGAACACATTGCTGCATTTGCCAAACTATTTAGCAAACTGATCTTTGTCCACGTCCCTTACGACCAGAATATTCTGGCTGATTCTCTCGCCTCATTGGCATCATCTTCAAGGTTCCCTTTGGGTAGATCATTTGATTTCATCTCCATCTACAAGCGTCACGCCCTTGCTATCCATGACGCTTCCTGTGATGACCCAGATACCGGATATACCCGCTAGGACTATCGAGCAGACCCGATACTGCTTGGAACCCGTGAAACCTCCCAAGAGGTATAAAGCTCTGAAAGGATAAAAGGATTGTCGTGTAGTACATTGAAGCCATAGAGATATAATTCATTAGATCGGTTTGCTAAAGCAGCAGAAATAAAATTACTTTTTAATTAACAATTTAATCTAATAATTATACCAGAGTCCAGTCCAAAGGAAAGATGAATAGTACAGTTGACAGAAAAGAAAGGCGTACACTGAGGTCGGGGGAAGCCTGACGCAGGTACAGTTGGCAGCTACGAACACGTCACACCAGGAACCGCGGAAGTAGAACGACGCCACCCACCTGAAAAGCAAGGGTGAGCATCATGTCACTGGCTCAGTAGTGGTCACGCAGATCCCCACCGAAAAACACGCAGTAACACAGAATAACAGCAAAAATAATAGGTGTAGCAAAGCAGGAAAACTACACTAGAAAGCTGTAAAGAAGAGGAAGTCGGAGTAAGGAACAAGCAAGGGAGAGGGAAGCTAAAAGAAAAGGGAAAAGTCGTACCGAATGAGCGCGGTTGCCGAACTAACCTCGACTCCCAAGCTACTCCTAACAGCAATAGAAGGGCGAACTCTGAACTGGTGAAGTTAGAAGTTGCCGATCCATTGACAAGCACCAAGCCTACAAGGCCAGAAAATAAGTCTAGAAAAGACCTAGACAGACACCGACCCAGCACGACTAGAACGTTGTGCACAAGGCACAACACTGACCTCGGGCAAAGCCACGAGAGGCTGACCCGGAATGGTCACGACACTCGAGAAACACGAGAGTCACGCGAAAGTCACATGTCATGTGACTGGAGTACCCCTCACTAGAAGAACAGCCAGTCGCGTCCCCTGACGTCATACGCTGTGCCTACAAGTGGCTTGTCTACCTGTTGTCGAAAAGTATGATCGAGTTCAAGACATTGTCAGAACCAAAACAACACTACAGTTGCAAGTAACTAGACAGGGTAACGCCTGTCGGCGTCAGTCCAAGCCCCTGACCACATGTGCACACACTGGCTCATTGTCCTGAGCCAGGCCTCTAGCTAGTTTTCTCCTCCAGCGGACGCTACTACAAAGTAAGGGAGCGCACGAAAACTAACTTATAAACCTTGTATCGGGAACTACCTCGCCACCACTCCTAGGTGGGCTGACACGTCAACATGAGTCATCAGGCTACAACTAGTGGAGATTCATGAGACACAGACTCTAAAACGTGAGTGCCAGAGTATAGACAGACAAGAAGCACTATCACACGTACTACGAAGCACCAATGGCAGCATAAGAAACTGTCAACAGACTCAGGATAAGGTAACTAGACCTGAAACTACAATGATCCTTGAGTCTCACGACTCAGAGTCAAGATTGTCACACGAAGTGGAATAAGCTGCCAATCGGTCTAATCCTAAGCCAGAGAAAATGACTCACCGTAAGAAATGACTCACGGAGACCTGAGGGAATATCGAGAACCCTCAGCACACCTGGATACGTAGAACGAGGTAAGATGACACCTCACTGTATCCAAAACTATGTCTCAAACTGGACAGAATCGTCGAGACACACACAAGGTCGCCTGTCAACCACTGGGTCACACCGGGTTGACCAGAACCTGACAATGACATTAAAAGCAGTACAGATGACTGCCCATGGCAAGAACACACCTGGCCACCTCATATCATGGTCATAGCCCTCATAGGACATCAAGAGACATCCACGGGACAATGGGCAACCATAAGGTCAAGCCAAGATATACAGAAATTGGAACGTCGGGAAATGACACTCAGACACCGCCCTAGGACACGTACCTAAGACAGACAGACAGGAGACAAACCATCACGGCCAACAGACAACACAGGAACCCAACTAGGGATGAACGGTCTATGATGGACAATTCAAGGGGGATGAACGGTCTGGAATGGACCATTCAAAGGGGATGAACGGTTGGGACACACTAAAACAGATGGGCGGTTAGGGCAGATGGGCGGTTAGGGCTGGGCTGCCCAATGGCATGAGTGGTTAAGGACTAGCCGCTCAAGCCAACGACCTACTACAGTGACCGGTCAAAACCCAGTCAATGGTCAGAACAGTTTTGACCAAACCCCTGACCCAAACTGACATAAAACTATTGACCGAAGGGTCAGCTGGCATAAGCGGTCAAAACCTGACCACTCAACCCAACAGAAAGGATGAATGGTTCGAGATGGACCACTCAAGGGAGATGAGTGGTCTATCGAATGACCACTCAACCTCAAACCGACACAAGATAAGCGGTCTGAAAACAACCGCCCATACACATGAACGGTCTCTGGTGTGACCGTTCAAGCGTCACGGCGAGCAAACCCAAGGGTTCATCCGATCGTGACCTTTCCACGCCCGTTCGTCCCGAAACAAAGGGGATATAGCCACAAACTCCCCGGCAATCACATAGACTCTGACCGGAGTCAAAACTAAGCACGAATCGCAAGAAACGGGTGATTCTAACGAAATTACCCAAAAAGGGTTTCCAGACTTCCCGGAGTCCTACCAGTCAAACAGGACCACCAATCGCCGCAAAACAGGTATCAATGGAACGCTGACGTTCCCAGGAGTCCATTGACTCCAGCTGATCTAAAAATCGTCGCCGTTTTTCGACGAACCCTAAGAACTACGATTCCATGATATTGCTTGCTTGAGTTTGGCACACACATCACACCCCTCATATTCCACTTCACTTTTCACCCACTTTACACATATCTACAGTAGGGACAGCCGATGCACGAGTAGCCCAACACCAGGATGACTGTGCACACTCTACCAACAGATAGGGATGGCCCACAATGACACCTTGGAACCAACAGAGCACACGGAACCCTGCAGATGACCAATCCGCAAGGCCACCCCTCCTACAGACATTTTGGAACACTAAATTATAGAACCCCACACCCCCTGGCTGAAGGGGGCTGGAAGGCCAAGGTGCTGGCCGCCCAGAGGGATAGGCGGCTAGACCCTTGGTCGCCCAATAGGATTGGGTGGCCAACACACTGGCCTCCCTCCCCTGAGCACCCTCACACCTTGGTGGCCAGTCCTCTGGATGCCCAGGCTAGGCGACCACCCTGATGGTAGCCCAGAGGGTTGGGTGGCCAACCCTCTGGCCGCCCACCTTGGGCACTGAACAGAGCCTGGGCGGCCACTCCTCTGGCTGCCCAGGGGCCTGGGTGGCCAACCCTTTGCCCACCCAAACAATGGGCTATAGAAAACCAAAATGCGAGCAGAATGGCTACAACACTGGCCGTCTGTAGGCCTGGGCAGCCCAAGCCCTGGTCGCCCAGCAGACCTGGGTGGCCAGAGCCATGGCCGCCCAGCCTTGGATGCGACGGCCACCTCCGTGGTTGCCTCCTATAGTTTTCATGGAAAAGTGACACCCAAGCTTGCGCGGAGCTCGATCAGAAGCCCATTCGTCGCGGGACAAAGGGCAAAATGTAGGGAATACATCCCCAGACGTTCATACGATTGGAGAACCACAATCAAACAACAAATCTAGGCCTCCAATGGGCCAAAACCATCGCTCAACCCCCGGCATGGTTTTAAACCCAGAAACAAAAAAAGCCCTTTCTCGACCTCACCGGGCATTGAAATCGAAGGGAAACACACAGGGATAGTAGGGATCTATCCCCCTACATGAAACGAGCTTTAACCTCACCCAAAGCCTCGATCCGACGAATGGCCCATGGCCGCTTCTCATGAACACCGCCACCTCCGCCTCCGGTCCAGCACGCCACGCCTCTCGGGTACGTCCTTGCTACATGCTGCCGCCATCGCACCACCACGCATCCCCTCGCCATCTTCGTCGATCGCCGGAGTGAGAAGGGAGGGTGAGAGGGAGACGGGAGAGGGTAAGGAAGAAGAAATAAATGGGAGGGGAGATGAGGGAACGGAGGATACAACTCGCGTCAAAAGGTTAGTCACACCATATCTAGTAATTAAAAAATTGGGGTCATACAGAACTACCAAAATTTGAGCATTGTGTATGACAGTGTATGGATGATATGTTCCGTTTAGTGTTCTTTAGAAAACGTGATTATCCATATTGCCTTGAAATTCATTGCCCAATCATCACATTCACACTCTGGGTTTGTTTGTTTGAATGTCCTTTATGAATCAGTCACCCTTCATGGTTAATGCAATACTTCATTTATGTAAGCACGACCCACTTAGTATTGTTCATGCACATCATGTTCTACAATTGATCGCATTATCCTACACCCGTCCCGAAGGGACTCGCATGAGTCTATATCTTGTTATGCATGCTTGAGTGCCTAAATGCTTGATCTGTATTTATCACATCATGTTTCATTCCATAGGTTGCATCCATATGTTATACCTGTAGATAACAGGTTAAATAACCCATTGTCGGTTGGTTTTTCGTACTTGACAATTGGTGAAAAATAACGTGCTTTTTGGCACTATACATTTTGTGCATAGCTAGGTTTCATACTTTGCATATAGGTTAGTTAAATCAAACACTTGTGAATAATTAGCTTCCTCCGCTCTAGCCTCTCTCCTGAAAATCCTATTGTTCCGTTCCCCCCACAGCGTTTACAAAGTAGCATGAAGAGTCAACCACCATATGGTTTTGTCTCCTCTAAGAATTCAATCTCTGTCCCACCTCTGAATCAGAAGGTGCACCTCCCTCTGTCGGCTGAAAACACAGTGGGTCCTTCTAGCAAGCTCCCCCTACACTCGTGAGTAGGGACAACTTACAAACAAGTGGTTCAGAGTCTCGTCCTCCTCTCCACAGAAGCAACAAGTCGACGGGACACTCGAGAGGAACCGGAGCAGTCTATTACTTATCAGAAGTCTCCCGTGGAAAATCCTCCAACTAGGAGCTTTACTGGACTTTGGCTTCCAGACCTGAGGGGCGAGGCTATGACGAACCCCTCCATCTGAAATAATGTCATAGGCAGAGCGAACTGAGAACATCCCCTCCCTACCCCACCTGCAAGGCCACTCATCCTGCCTATCAGCCTGAGGATGATGGAAGTCTAAGAGGAAGGAGAGGAGGTGATGGAACTGAACCAACTCCCCAGAATTGATGTCCCTCCTGAAAGTGGGTGCCCAGATGCCGCTGGGGAGCTAAGGGTTAAACACCTGAGAAACCAACCCCAACGGATCCGTTGACACTGCAAGAGGCTAGGAAAAGTCTCCTCCAAGGAGAATTCGTCACACCATATGTTCTTCCAAAAAAGGCACCTGTTGCCTTTTCCAAGTCGGATCCGGACACCAGAAATGATAACATCCCTGCAAGTCATGATGTCACGTGAGAGGGGAGAAGTCCTGTACTCAGACGTCGGTACCAACTCCCAGACTCTACTCTTGCACAATACCTCTGCTTGATAACTTGCGCCCAGAGCTCATCCTCTCTTGCCACCAGCCTCTATTGCCACTTACACAAGAGAGCCAAATTGAAATTCCTGATATTCTTGATCCCCAGGCCACCCTCTTTCCTACTATCTACCACTCTCCCCCATGCAATATCATGCTAGTCCTTGCATCTTCCACCACTGTCATGCCAAAAGAATCTGCTCTGACTAGACTTAATCTTCTTAGCCATAGTCTTCGGAATCTGGAACATGGAGAGGAAGTAAATAGGAAGGCGGTCCAAAATTGATCTGCATAAAACTAATCTGCTTCCATATGACAACAATCTACCTTTCTAGCTAGCTAGTCTAGACTCAAATCTCTGAACAACATGAAGCCAGTCTGCATAATGAAGAGCGCCAGGAGACAGCGGGATACCGATATAAGAGATAGGAAAGACTCCTATGTGACAACCCATGGTGCAAACTGCCCTCTGAAGAGGCCACTTCTCCTTGTTGACTCCCACCAACATGCTTTTTTGGAAGTTGACTTTGAGAGTAGTGACCTCCTCCAATAGAACTAGTAGAAGCCTAGCCACAAAAGATTGTTGCTCATCCTCTGTCAAGAACAATATGGTGTCATCTGCATATTGCAAGTGAGAAACTGACAGACCTCCTCTACTAGCTTGAAACCCCTTGCTTAAATCAGAAGCTTCTGCTCTCGGCCACATCCTACTCAGAACATGGGCCACCAACACAAAGAGGGGGGATATAGGCTCCCCCTGTCAGAGCCCCCTACCACTGTAGGAGAAGGGGGACGACCTCCCATTGACAAGAACAAAGAAGGAAGTTGAGGAAATGCACACCCTGATCCATCCAATTCATTTCTCTTCAAAGCCCATATTGTCCAACACATCAAACAAGCACTACCAATTAATCTTATCATAGGCCTTCTCAAAGTTTAGCTTCAGCACAACCCCTTTTTTCGTCTGAGTCTTCATGGCAAACAAGCACTCATGGGCCTTCAAGAAGTTGTTTTGAACATACCGGGTCTTCGGGGAGCCCCCCATACTGGCCGAATATGCTTGCCATATTACAGGTGAAGACCTACATCCTTCTTTTTCGCCATTAGACCCTCCTCTTAGCTTGATCTGGAAAGGTGAGCCTTTCAAAGATAGGAATTCTTTCCTCTTCTTCCTACCGAGGGGCGGTGTCATCAGCTCCAACATGGAAGCCATCTTCATAACCATTATCGTCAACTGACGACGTCATCCTCCTTTCTTCTTCTTCTTCCACTGCCATTGGTGGACAGTAGTCTTCTCTGATTGTGGCCGCTTGCATCAGCCGTTGTTGTCCCAATGAGGGGCTGCCTAGCCCTCGAAAATAATTCTTGACCAAAGCAGTCATCTCCTCTCGACCCCGTTCTTGATGTAGCACGGGGGACAGTTGTCGACCTCCCGCGGGAGGGATGTAAGCAAACCGAGCCCGATTGGTAGGCTACTGGAATCTTCATCCCATAGTAGGGACATTGGCTTGGCGGGCACCGGCCCAAAAACTCCCGCGGCGCGGAGGATCCCCAACCACTTCTTCTTCTTTCGGGGCCAGGCCCCTCTCCTGCTTTACTACCGATCCGTCAGGAGCAGGACGGCAGCGGACCGGTGCAGCAACTTGGTGGGCAGGCTGGACCCTCTTAGGGACCCACACCTACTTAAACTTCCTTGGCCTTGGGGCCAATTTCTCCTGGCCATGGTGGCTGGCTTCTTCTCTTTCCACCCTCCTTCCAGCGAGGGATTGGTATGAATTGCGAGTACGGATGGCAGGGATGACCCGATCACGGACCACCCGAGCGTCTTGTCCGTCGAGGAAGACGCGGACTCCACCAATCAGCATTGATTTTCTAGACTGAGAGTGGCGTCTGGAAACCACAGCAGATTCTTTCGACAGCCCTTGCGCTGGCGTCCTCCAAAATTCTTGCTGATGAGAGCGGGGCGGGCCCTAGGGATAGCATGTTGTACCAAGCAACTAGCAACCAGGGCTGGCTGCTTGGGTGAATCCCGACAGTGGCGAGCCTCCGAGGACCCGATCTTCCTCACAGCTACCTTGGTCGGCTCAGAGGGTTCTACCTCTAGCATGTCAACGAAGGCCAGCCCCAAAAGGTTGGGGAAGCTGACAGTAGAAGGGAAGGTGCCGAACACCGTGGGCACCACCAGGTACCCCCGTACGTGAGCAGCGATGATCGACGTGTCAAAAATGACACCAGTTAGTCCAGTCATGGTCGTCATCACTTGCCTGTGAAGACAAACAATACCGCGATCAGTAACCTTTAGGAGGGCCTTGGCAGCCTGGATTTTTCGGCAAAGAGATGAAAGGTGACACTGGTCCTACTGGGTGTGCCAAACTATTTCCGATGGGGATCTTTCCCTTTGCTAAAAGATTCCAGTTTGATTAATTTTAATTGAATTAAAATCATTATCATTTCCTTACCACTTATTTGGCTTAATTCACGCGTCGATTAACCAATTAACCAATTGGTAGTTAACTGATTGATTGACTGCGCGGGCGTGCCAGCCACGTAAGTGACCAGTTTATCATGCGCTCAATCTGACCCATGTCGGGTGAGAGTGCGGTTTGGTCGGGACTAGCAGTCCGCTATATCGTCAAAGCTATGGTGTTAATTACATCCCCCTGCTAGGAGGGAAAAACCTATGATTAATTATCGGGATAAAATGGCTGCCAAGGCCGAAATAAAGAATGCGAATGATCATGCGAGATATTATAATCTACCACGCGTAATTTGTTAGAGCGGAGCTCTCAATACGCGGCGGAGAACATAGATCCAGAGACCACCATCACGCACAACAATAGCTTCCGGTCAGGCATTGCTCGACTTTCTGCTAATGTCGTTTGATATACCGGCTGACCTAAACCCTTACCCATGGTAAAGCCCATCCTGGCCATGACCTCCCATCCTTTACTAAACGAGATATTGGAATGTGTGGTTGGCCGAGGAAGAGAAGGGGAATTAGGTGGGTTTAAGGTGGAAGGCCCTACAACACCTTCTTTGGATAGAACGGGTTTCTTGCCCTTATCAGGAATGGTCATGAAGGGGATTTGTTCAGAGGTGATGGCATTGAGAGTTTCCACTAGTGGAATGCTCTTAATCTTGATCACCCTACCATTGTAAGAAAATTTAAAGCACTGATGTGCTGTTGATGGAATTCCCAGGGTTTGTTCAATCCATGGCCGTCCTAAGATGGCCTTATATGCGGGATCCACATCGAGGACAAAGCAGTTGAATGTCATGACCACCGGACCTAAGCCGAGCTTTAGGGTCACCTTACCTCTTGCACACCACTTTGAAGTATCATATGCTGAAATTGTGGTGCACACTTCTTCTAAATTCTCTTCTTGGAGGCCAATCTTTTGAATGGTCTTCATGGGACACACATTAATTGAAGCTCCCGTGTCAATGAGGGCGGAGTCGACCTTGACTCCATTGAGAAAGACTGTGAGGCACAATAGAAGTGACCTGCTTTCTGGTGGAGTGAGGTCCTTATCGGAGAATGAGATAGATGGTCCGCATGTGAGGGCCATGATAGCATCGGTCACACCACTCGCTGGAGGGTCTTCGTTGACCATGATCTTTTGGAGGAATTGAATCAGAGTGGATTGATGTGACAGGGAGTTCTTAATGAGCTCCAGGATGGAAACCTTAGTCGGTGTCCTATCTAGATGTTGGAGGATGTCATACTCCGTAGGGGGGCTTTGGAAATTGACCCCTTCCTCGGGCTGGGATTGCCTTTAGGATGGAGGAATAATGCGGTTGCGGAGTGTGACATTCATCGAGGCTTCTTTCGGGTCATCTGACTCCAAAGGTCTTGGGCGAATCAATTGAAAAGGAGTTGGGGATCCGAAAACATATAAAAAGGAAGCTGAACTGTTTTCAGAGATGACAAGGGAAGGAGGTGGGACAGATTTTGGCTGGGAAGGCTTAAGAAGAACCAAAGGGGACTCTTGCCCTGACTGAGCCTTTGGAAAGACATGGGTTTGTTGACAAGGTACTTGAGGAGGGTTGATCAAAGTGAGTGGGTTTCGAGTAGCACTTGAGAGCTGGCTAGGGAGTGAGATTACATTCCGAGATTGAGGTTCTTGAGTGAACATGTTGACATTCGACCAAGGTTCATTGGCCTCCACCTCTGATTTCCCGTACCACCCCGGGAAACCTTCGACGCTCCACATTTGTGTCCTCTTGAGCACTCGGGGTTCCATTCCAATCACTGTATTCACCAGCTCGTTTGGCCTTGAGCTTGAGGGATCTTTGGTTGGTTGATGAGCTGGTAGCGGATTTTGCACAATGTCGAGGTCCCGATTAGGTTTCTTGAGGATAGCAATGGCTAGCTTAACGTCAGACCAATTAATTCTCCCCTCATCATTCATGTCATATACCCAGTCCCGAAATTGAAAGTAATTGAAGATGTCATGTCTGGGAGCCCGGTGGTAAGGATAGTACTTGGAGGTGTCGATATTGGGGTGGACCCAATCCCGTTGAGGGGGAAGCTGAATAACTTTAGAGGACATAAGGGCAAAGAATATGTCACCCAAGGTTTCAGGCAATAGAGGATAAGAAGCCCTTCTCGGCCCAGTGCGATTGTAATTTTGAGGTGGAGGGACAGTGGAGTATGTTTTGGGATTACCTTGACCTTGATTCGCATCGGCCTGATTGGAATGTGAGACCTGACGGTTATTAGGCTTAAAGGGCTGGCCAACCGCATTGACTTGTTCTAGCCATCCCCCCCGGAGCTGTGCGGTCTCACCCCGGACCCTCACCACTATCATTGTGTTGCCTATAGGCACGAGTGTGCGCTTAGCGGGTGAGTCTGCTCGAGTGAAGCTATCGGTCCATGAGTTGCTTGCTTGCTAGGTCCGAGGGTTATTTGGTCGGTTCTAACTCATCCCTAGGTCGTTTCACATCAAGCAATGTAAACGAAAATCCTCGGACCTACCACGCAAACACAACGCACAAGAGTGGAGAATCTTGAAAATAGCCATACCACCGTTGCACACACGACTCCCAGGGTGACTCAGTGATGCCTAGTGGAGGTATTGGAACAAGACCCTTGCTGGTAGAGGGCCAGTAGGGCTAGGGTTGCCCTCCCAAGGGTACGATACCCACACTCAAGGGGCTGGCTGGGTGCCAATTGGGGCACTTGGTCGCTCTCTCTCACAATTCCATGGTGACCACACGAAAGCTGGGTGCTCTGGGGTTGGGCGCTCTCTCACCACCAGTGGAGAAATTCTACGGATATTAAATGAACAAGACCTGAAATGAGAGCAAGGGGTTAGAGCTTACCTAGTTGGTTTGAAGAAATCGACCCCGTTCAGAGACGTGGACGAGCGGGGAAGTGTGGGTTCCCCGCACACTGCAACGGTGAAGCTTCCCCTATTTAATTATTACATGAACTACTCCACACGCAAGAGGGATGGACTAGGGGTGGGGGAATTAAGGATACATTCAAACACTACCTCCACACAGGGAGGGGCTTTCAACCGGCCAGGCGAGGGGGTGGGGGAGATGAGGTGATGAACGCCAACCATCGGGGACCGATTTCTGCAGGTTCAGTTCTGTTGCAGAAGTCATCACGAACTCTACTGAACTCTGATGGAGATGAAATTGGTATTGACACGACCGTGGATAAAGCAGATTCGAGCAGGAACTGACGGGGCCCCAATTGGATCTCAGTGGAGAGAGCTCTAATCAGAAGATCAGGGGGTGGTCTAGTTTGGAACAGCAGGGAACGACCAGAACCAAAGGGGTCTGGGATAACTACTCCCACGAACTCTCCTGATGTCAAATCAGAGTGGGGCTGGTGTCTTTGCGACCGTGGGGAAGTCCTCTTCAAGAAGGAACTGATGAAACTCCAAGAGGATGTCAGTGGAGAGAGCTCTGATCAGAAGACTAGGGGATGGTCCAGCCTGGAATAGCAGGGAGTGGCCAGAAACACATGGGTCTGGGAAAACTGCTACCACGAACTCTCTTGATGTCCAATCAGAGTGGGGATGGTGCCGTTGTGACCGGGGGGAAGTCCTCTTCAAGCAGGAACTGGCAGGACTCCTAGAGGAGGTTGGAGTAGGTCGCTATCAGTAGAAGAGTGACATGATCTCTGACCTGGTTCTGTGGAATCGGTTTGCGCAGCCTGGGAACTAAGGCTGGAAAGGGGTGCTCCTAGGTCCAAATGACCCCCTTCTTCTTGGGTCTGGTAGAGGACTTGGAGGAGAGGATATCAGCTCAAAATCGCTGCCAAATCCACACAGGAGTGGTTGCGGTCTCTTCTTCTCTTGGGTTCAGTCTTCTAGCCAGGGCAACTCTACGCAGTCAGGGGAGAATGGGTCCTCCAGATAGTGGGGATGTTGGATGCAGATGGGAACACCACGACTGTGAAGCTGCCTCGACGAGCTTTCCGGCGATGTATGGCACGCCTCCTGAAGATGCTAGGTGACTCCGGGGCAGGCTCTGCAATTCACACCTCTACTATCACCTACGAGCTGGGCTATGCAGGGTAGTGTAGGTGGAGATAGGGTGGCAAGGGGCGGAGGTACAACAAGGGGAACTGAGGGGTGGAGCTTGTGGGGGCATGGCTGGAGGGGGTCTGTGTGAGAGAGAGAGAGAGGAGGAAGGTTGAGGGAAAGAGAGAGAAGGGGGTAAGGGGAGAGAAGAGATAGAGAGAGGGTGGGTCTCACTGTGAGTGTGAGAGAGAAATAGAGAGAGTGTTAGAGTGTGGAGCCCGAACTCACCATCGTGCGTCCTCGCACGCGGATCGACCTGCGCGGTCAGGGGAGAAGAGGGCGCGCGAAGATAGAAGGGTGACATGATACCCGGTAAGAAGCATAGGAGCCAGTCTCTGGTGGGAAGTCTCTTATGGGAAATCCTCCAGATCAGTAGCTTCACCTTCAACGGATTCCTCGGTCTCCAAATGTAGGGATAAGTGCCATGCTTCACCTTGTCGTCCGAGATGATGGTGTATGTAGAATTAACTAAGAATGTCCCCTCCCTACTCCACCTTTATGTCCACGCATCTTTCGAGAGGGGACACGGGGCGAAGTCGAGGAGGAAGAGGAGGAGGTCTTGGAATTGCCCCATCTCGGCACTCGTGAGGTCCCTTCTGAAAAACAGCGCCCATGTGCCCCTAGAAAGGTGGGTGTCAAAGGCCTGGTCAACTGTACCTAAAGGATCTGTCGAGATCGCGAATAGTCTCGAGAAAGAGGCCTCCAATGTGAAGTCTCCACACCATGCGTCCTTCCAGAAAAGACACCAATTACCTTTCCCTAGTAGGACCCGAACCCCAGAAAAAATGATGTCCCTGCAAGAGAAGATGTTGCACCATATAGGAGACGCTTGGGCTGGAGTTGGACAATTTAGGTCTCAAACTCTCCTCTTGCTGAAGTACCTCTGCCTGATGAGCTGTGCACAAAGACTTCCATCCCCTGCTCTCAATCTTCACATCCACTTACTCAAGAGGGCCAAATTAAAATCACCCACATTCTTGATCCCAATGCCCCCTATTCCTTAGGGCCCTCTTTGGTTGGAGAATAAGTTAAGTAGAATACCATAACCCGAGTTAGAGTGTACTAAAAAGTAAACTTTATTACTTTGTTTGTATTCGGGTTAGCTTGTTCTACCTTTTTAGTAGAATATGCTTAACCTGAATAAGGTCATCTTTTTTGCCCTTAACCCACTTTTTTAGTGGAATAACTTATTTCTATTACCAAATAGAATAGGAGGAATAAGACCTTGGTATTCAGGTTACCAAACCTTATTCCGCCAATCAAAGAGGGCCTAGGAGAAGCCACATTCTCCTACCTAATGTCATGCCATCTCCCCCCACTACTGTGCCAAGAGAATCTACCCTGAATAGCTTCAATTTTCTTCAGCATAGTCTTCTAGATGTAGAACACCGAGAGATAGTAGATAGGTAAACTGTCTAGCACTGATCTGCAAAAGACTAATCTACCCTAATAGGAGAGAAGCCTTGCCTTCTAACCCGCTAGTCTAGCCTCAAACCTCTGAATGATAGGGCCTCAATCTGCACAATGAAGAGCTCCCGGGGTTAAGGGGAGACCCAAATAAGAAATAGGGAAGGTCCCCACCTAACACCCCAGGATCCGAGCAATCTTGTGAAGAACCCTGTCCTCTATGTTCACCCCAACAACCAGGTTCTTGTTGAAGTTTACCTTCAGTCCAGCAGTCTCCTCCAGCCATGGTTTGCCATATTAGATCTCGGCTTCGTCTCGTGGGGGTTGGAGAGAAGAGATTTTGAAGAGATCTCTGAAAAATCTCGGGAGATCGGGTTTGGTGATTTCATAATTTTTTTTAGATGTATAGTCTATTTCTAAAATAATTTTAATTCTTTTATACTAACCACTCAATTTCACAAACATATATTTGTAATTGACAACTCAATTTTACCAAATAAAGAGTAATGATAACAATAACAAATCTATTCACATGCACTAATGTCCTCATTCACACAATGCTCCAATCAGAATTAGGGTACGGTCAAACTGTCAAACCCCAAACATTCTGATCTTATGGACCCTTGTACTCTAAAGTATAGTTCACTGGAAAACTCCTTCTCTCAGTGAACCCTCATACCCTAGCCAGGGATTGTAAATAGATTAATCTACCCCTCCCCCGAACTATGTAAACATAAACATGAATATTTAAAACATGAAATATAAGTAATGAAGGGCTAAGGGTGATGAAGAATAGAAAGATACCTGACCGTGATCACCACCAAAGTTCTACAACACCAAAAGAATGAAGAACAGATGAAGATGGTGCCGTATACCTTGGAAAATGAGGAGGAATATGCGGCCCGAAGGTGAGCCGCTACAATGTGATCACGCCTTGAAGAAGGGTGCGGGAAACTAGTGGGATTGGACCTCCTCTCCTTCCAGCCGGCTAGAGGAAGAGGGCCTCACATTCATATTGGTAATCTCCTACAAAACAAAGCCATGAAAATAAAAGAACACCCATTAGATCATGAAAGTGTAGTATGTGCCCTGGAATGATAAAACAACATGAAAGAAAGGGGGAGAACGCACTGGGGGAGAGTTTTTAACCCCTATGAATGGGTGCAAAAGAAGGGTGAGAGTGTTGTGCATGCATGGGATTTGAAATCACACAATTTGATGGAGAGAAGAGGGAGAAAAATGTTATGCAAAATGGAGAAAATGCATGAACGTGCAGCAACAGTGCAGAAAACTATGTAAAACTGTGACGATTTGTAAAAAGTAAGGGAGCGGAATAAGAAATTGGAGAGACTGTAGAGAGCCCAGAGAGATGAAAAATGAAGAGGATACTCCCCTTTTCAGGATGGGACCAATGGAGGACGAAGAGAATGTCGTATGACTCCGCCCTGAGCCGACGAAGGGCGCCCCGCCGCGCAGGTTCAAAAACTTGTGATGATTTGTAAGAAGTAGAGGCAAAGTTAGGAGGGCAAACGAAGATGAAATGAAGCAAATGAGGAATCAAAATGAAGATTATACTTCCCTTTATAGCCTGGGGTTGAAGGTTTGAGTGGACGATCCAGCTTGGCTTCGCCCCAGGTCAAAGAAGAGCCCCCCATCGCGCAGGCAAACTGGGCACTTATTTATAGAAAAGTGGTGAAATCCTAAACTTTTTCCCATGATTTCAGGAGATAGAGTCCACCAAATCTCGAGATCTCTGGGTCATTGTTGACATAATAGTCAAGATAAGACATAGGAGAAGACGGGTCTCTTTTCGGTTGAAGCATGTGAAAGTTATGGCTCTTGGAAGAAGGCTCTAGAACCTAATTTGCAGGAGTTTTATGTTGCAGGAAAAGCATAAAATCTGATCTTCTGGCCAAGATTCTAGGAGACCTGATCAATTAAAAATTGTGCTCCATATACCAAATTCAAGATAATACAAAGGGGAAGACACCAAAACAAACAGGGCTCAATTTCGTGAAGTATTCTAGAAGATACAGCCCTCACAAGGAGGCCCCGTTGCACAGGAAACACCTTAGGGTCCGGCGGCGAAGAAAATGGAGTTCAGGGTTTTTTGGACTCTCTGTCATATACACGGTCACTCGATAGACCATTTTTAAAAATAAAAGGTCATTCTTAGACCATTTTTATCATCAAGAATAGAGACCTGGGTGATAATGGCAGTTCGGGCTAAAATAGGATGAAAACGGTCTAGCAGTAGACCTTTTAGTGATGGGACGGTCTAGCAGTAGACCACTTAGTGATGGGACGGTCTAGCATTAGACCATTTAGTGATGCTACACAGTCTAGGGAAGCTTTTGGCACAAAAATGGGATAAACGGTCATCCATGGACTATTTTTGCATAGCAGAGGTCACCAAAGTTAGCTTCTTCCTCCCATAATTACGCTTCCCAGAAAAAAAAAGGGAGAAAAATCCCAATCTCAGCAAACGTCCGTATAGCGCAAAGGAAGAAATGGCAAGAGCTGTACTACATGAACCTCTGTGTATTCATGAAATATGAGTATCAACAACAGAGGACTCTGATTCATATAGAACAAGTCTGATCCGTCCACTGCAACCCCATCTGACATGCGAGGCAGGGATCCATACACCACAGCTGAAGGAAGGGGACGGAGCAAACCCAGACAAAGCTAGAGACACAGTAGGGATTGGAAGGTAGACAAGGAAGAAAAGAAGCACACATGCGCGAACCAAGTAATGGGTAGAGCAGCAGCGGCGGAGTAGGCGGCAGAGGGCGCAGCCTAAGCGAGTCCGCAGTCAGCGATGACGACCGGCTTGGAGGTCCGGCCGCTGGAGGAGCCGACCTTCTCGATCTTCCGGAGGACGTCCATCCCTTCGACGACCTGCCCGAACACGACGTGCTTGCCGTCCAGCCAGGAGGTCTTCGCGGTGCAGATGAAGAACTGGGAGCCGTTGGTGCCGGAGCCGGCGTTGGCCATGGAGAGCACCCCGGAGCCGGTGTGCTTCTTGATGAAGTTCTCGTCCTCGAACTTGGCGCCGTAGATGGACTCGCCGCCGGTTCCGTTGCCCGCCGTGAAGTCGCCGCCCTGGCACATGAACCCGGGGATGACCCGGTGGAAGGTGGACCCCTTGTAGTGGAGGGGCTTCCCGGAGCGGCCCTTCCCCTTCTCCCCGGTGCAGAGGGCCCGGAAGTTCTCCGCCGTCTTGGGTGTCACGTCGGAGTACAGCTCCATCACGATCCGCCCCGCGCGCGTGCCGCCGATGCTGATGTCGAAGAAGACCCTCGGGCGCACGGAGGCCATCTCCCCTGTGATCACAGAAGTTAGGGTCTCTGTGTGTGTGTGTGTGTGTGTGTGTGTGTGTGTGTGGAGTAGGGAGCTTGGAAGGAGGAAGACGATGACCGTGTTTAGGAAGGGGGTATGCATTTATGTAGGGGCGGGGCGGGGTGGAAGATACCATCATCGCTTGATCTGAGCCGTCTCTTATCCCACGTGGCCACGATCGGAAGCGCTTTTTTTATTTTGCCCAAAAAGATGAGATACCCAGCGTCAAGTTTACGCACGGAAGGAGACGTGGAGCCTCACGTAGACGGGGATGCAAAAGGGTACGTTGTCAGACACGACGACGGTGTACCATTTTAATTTATAGTTATATCTTATAATATAATTCTATTTGTTTCAGTTCTCCACCCTTTTCGGGCGTGTGTTGGAGTATAACCCTCTCAAAAGGTTTTTGACAGAATCCCAATTGCATTTGACAAGCTAAAACCACACGAGATGGTTTGTTGACCTTCACCATACGCACCTCTCGCCCTGGACCCCGTGATGGCGTGACGTGGCACGACCGGCCAGATTGGGCCTCTCCTCCCCCTCTCGATCCCTTCGTCCCCTTATTTAGCTTCAGCAAAATGGGGCATGTAGCGGCTTCCTGTCAGACGAGTCCACAAATGGGCTTGTTGGCCTGGGGCCACAGCGTACGGCCCATGGGACTGCGGCTAACTTTTTTTGGGGGAAATTTAAATGATCTGATATTAGATCAAACTAAGATTGGTTTACAGCATCCAAAATCCAGTGTGGAACACCAGGGAACGACCACGAACTATTGCTCTTTGATTAAAGGGCCTGTTTTGCTAGTTCATGGGCTCGAGTGTTGACAGTTTTGGGTGTGAATTTCACCAGAATGTGTGAAGGGTTCAACAGGCTCCTGCAGTCCTGGATGGGGATGATTCTCCACATGGACTGTGGCTAACTGCTAACCCCCTTTGTAGAGTCACGGGGAAAAGAGATGCCGAAGAAATTGTGAAGGTGGTATCTTACATGTTTTAAGTCTAACCTGCCTTAATTACGTTCGATTGGTTTTAGTTCCATTATGGTGTGGATTCTATTTCAGTTGTAGCACGTAGGAAATTCCATTAATATATTCCACCCTTCTCAATTTGTCAATGATATTCAAGCACACGAGGGTAAGAACATGTATAAGGTGGGGTCAAATGCACGGGACTGACCCTTGGTACGAGGCAGAGTTAGGTCCTCACGCATAGGGGTAGCCGTCAGCCGAGTGTGATCTGACCTTCTGCATGCCGCCATTTTATATACCGTAAGGTCGTGGCACGCATGCACACATGAAATGCGACGCAATGGTTAAATGCATGCCAAATGATTGTTCTTCTCCCTCTTTTTTTTATAGTGAATTGCACAGGATAGAGTTATTTTTATTGGTGAAATGCATGCAGGGAAGCCTCTTAATTGACCAGTTCCCTTTCCCTTCATTGAGTGATTTGCAATGTTCAGTTCAGTTCTTCGAGTCCTCCACAGTTCTCCTACTTTAGTTGAAGCATTTTATCATTATTTGTTCCATTTGTTTGTTACTTTTATCTTTTAATGTGTTGTTATTCCTGGTAAAAATTCGACAGCATCTCTCCTTGACCCGGACGCTAAAGGGGGGGAAAGGGGAACATGCCCACAAGGAGTGGCATGACCTGACAACTCGAGGTGCGTGCCAGGGTAGCAACACCTTTAAGAAAGCTTTGAAAAATCTGAGAAGTCGGTGAGTAGGAAAACACAGAGTTGAAATAGATTATGGGTGCACCAGGTAAGGGTTGGCTAAAGCGTGCCAAACAGGAAGGGCTAATAGGTGTGTCGGGTAGGAGACCGGGTAGAGTGGGCCAGGCAGGGGCAGTCTGAAAATGTGTTAGATTGGGCGGGCTGGAAGGTGTACCGGCTGGAGTAGCTGGGGGTGTGTCGGGCGGTGGATCGGCCAAGCGCACCTGGCAAGGGAACTGAGGGCGTGTCGGGTGGGGGTTTGGCTGAGCGTGCCAGGTAGGAACACTGGATGCATGCCGGGTAAGAGCGGGCGAAAGCCATGCCGGGTGGAGGCCGGTTGGGGGTGCACCGAGCGAGGAGAGGTGAAGGCATACCGGGGCAGAGAGGTTGGAGTGCGCCAGCCCAGAGGGCTGAAGAGTGCACCGGGTCAAGGTGGACCAGCATTAGGCTGGGGAAACAGGCCGTAGATGCGTCGGGCTGAGGTGTATTGGAGTGTTGAGAAGAGGAATGGTGTTGGAACGGGGCTGGCCGGGGGTCACCGGATTGGAAGCAAGTGGGAGGACCACCAAATAGCAAGGTCGCGATGGCCACTGGACATGGATCATAGGTTCCCATGGATGAAGGCCCTAAGGCGAGGCCAAGCTCAGATAAGGGGAAGGAATTGGGACAGGAGTGACAATGGGAGGCAAACGGAGGGAAAACACAAATACAAAACACAAACACATCTCAAAACTCTTCTTTCATTCCTTGCAAAAAAGAGTATATAAGGAAGCTGATACATAGAGTCAAAGAAACATCAGAAGAGGGAGGAAGATGAAGGATGATGCATTGGGGGGGAGGGGGAGGGACAGAGCACTGGCTCCTCCCTTCCTAACACTCACTCCCACTCCTCACTCACCCTTCTTCTTCTCCTCTCTATTCACTCTATTCTTCTTCCTCTTCTCTCCACACACGTGGTGGTCGGAGTACCAGGGAGCCCGGGAGAATGGAGCCTCCTCTCTCCTCTGGGTGCGGCCATGCTCTCGTCGAAGAAGCCTTCCTTGCTGTAGAGGGTCCTCTCTCTTTGTAGTGGTTTCCTCTGTGGTTCTCCTCCCTTTCTCTTCCGTCGAAGCAAGGGGAGTTTTTATACCTCCACTGGCGTTGATGGGGCCTCATGATGAAGCTTCTGTCCAAGGTTGACCTCAGTCGCATCCTCGTCAGGTCGAAGCCTGCGTGCTCGAATCAGAGGATGACACCATGGCAGGGTGCTAGCTGGCTCCGAGGTGGTCGAGCTGCGTGCCGAGGGTCACCCCTAATGACCGTCGTATTTGTGGCTGGTTGTACCGGTCAAAACACTGCAACACCTCACCGGGTGAAGAGGGGCCTGCCACGTGCCGAGCAATGGGCCTGGTGACATTGCCGGGTGATGAAGAGGATGGAGCGTGCCGACTTAAGTGGCAGCCAAACGCGCTGGGTGAAGAATGCGGTGTGCCGTTGAAAGGGCACCAGGGGTGTGCCGTTGGAGGGCTGCCACTAGTGTGCCATTGGAGGGCACGGACTAGTGCGCCGCTAGAGGGCTGCCACTAGTGTGTCGTTGAAGGGCTGCAACTAGTGTGTCGTTGGAGGGCACAGACTAGTGCGCCGCTAGAGGGCTACCACTAGTGTGCCGTTGGAGGTCGGATGAACCCATTGTCGGTAATGGTTGTAGTCCGTTGATTTTTATTCAGGGACTCAGGGATTGTAAACTTCCTGGGGTTGGTTCTTCTTCGTTGTTGGGACTCCGATGATGGCTTTACGACAACATACATGTTCGGGGAGTTGTTTCTTGCTTCCCTGCAAGGGCATTAACATATTTCGGAGTCTGGGTGCCCCATTTCTCTAGGGGCTTCTTCACTCAGTTCTGCCGTTGATGTGAGACTGAGCGAGATATATGGACGTGCCATTTTACACGTCTACAACACCTCCATCGTGGAGGCTTGTGCTCACACATGAAGGCCCACTCTGAAACCACGCGATCTGGAAACACGCTCACGACCTCGCCGTCGTGAACTCTACGCCATCTAGGGGAACACCCTCAGTGACGCTCACCTAAAACCCTAGACCTTGGCTTCGGGAAAACACCCGCAAACTACACGTAAAACTATGTCTCACAGATGAGAAATAGAACCTCGAGTCATGAGGACTCACGCCACATGATAGGAGTACCTGCCCACTAAAGCAAGACCAGATGCGTCCACTGACGTCTTAGTTCGCGCCTTAGGTGTCTCCCTCTAGCCTAGCGAGAACTGAAACACCGTACCAGTAACCACATAACAATGACTAGCTGGGGTCATGCTCGTCAGCGCGGGTCTGTAGCCCCTAACCACATGTGCACACACAGACTATGCGCTCTAAGTCAGGTCCTCTAGCTGGTTTTCCCCCCAGCCCAAACTCAGGCTGCATAGGCGAGGGGCCCTATGGTAACCAGCCTAAAAATTGTCACACTAGGGAAGCTCTCCACCACTCCCTAGTGGGTCTACACTCGCGTGTGCGGGAAAGCCACAACTAGTGGGGGGGTCACTAACGTGAACACCGAGAACCACGCACGCACCCATCACAAGTAACACGGTGTAACAGGTGGCTCGAGGCCACCAAACTCTGGACAGCCCACTAGACCTAACAAACTCAACGGTCCCTGAGTCACGAGACTCGATGATGCGGGATGGATACGCGGACTCGACGCCGAGTTGGATATGCAACCTGGGACTCTAGCAAGCCCGCACTCGTCCCTAGCGAGGGAAGCGTTCGGACCTGCACGGTTGAGAAATCGACAACGAGTCAAGGGTGGCCAACTCACAACTCTCGTGCCCGGGTCGGGTCACGGGACAGTTCACTCTCTCTCACAGTAGTGAAATGAATATATCGAGCTAATGGTCCTAACACATGCTCTCTGGCAGCGACAAGCAAGCATATACTAAGAAAGTAAGTACGACTACAAGGGAGTGCCGAGTGTACCTCCACGCTCGGGGCATGGGGAAGATGATTCCGGCCAAGTCGGTAACTCTTGGTGAAGATTAATTACACAATATTACAGTAATGAACTATTTGTCCACTCCACGCAGGGAGGTAAAGGGCTACAGTGGGCTTGGGAGGACCGTTCTTGGGTTGACGGGTAGCACTTTGATCTGCTCTGTAGGTGCCGTCCGAAAGATGCTTGCTGCTGGTTGTGGGGTCCACGTGCTGCTCAGTGGAGCCAAGTGGGTCCGGAGTGACACCGCTATGGCAGGAGGGTCTGGAGGGATGCTCCCTCCGAAGGCGGCGCCCTGGTTCGTCTCGTGGGAGGCGAGGAGGCTCTGGTCTTCAAGCGTTGGGTTTGCTGTCCACGACCTGTAACTTACTATTTTGCAGCGCATGACCCGGCGAAAACTACTGTTGCGATCAGCCCCGACGTCAGAATGATGCGAGATTAGTGGCGTTGGAAAGCTATTTCGAAGATCTACAATCTCAAGTTGGTTTAGAATTTCAGAACATCTCAGAGATGACATTTGCATAATTTTCAAGATGCTAGTTTACAGAACCAGATCTGGCAGGGTAGAACCGGACTTGACTGAGAACATGAGTTGACTGAGGGTGTAGTGGCAGATCTGGGTGTTAAGCTCTTCATCTTCCAACCGGTCTAGCCGGGTGGTGAGGGTATGAAGATGACCACAAATTTTGTTTAGCATTGGCAACAAAATGTGTCTGCAAAGATAAAGAGAAACCAATTAAGGCACAGTAAACAAGACATTTGACTGCACAGAAATCAAGGTTAAACTCTAGATACATAGTTGCACAGAAATCAAGGCAGATGATGATATTGGGTGCACAGAAATCAAGCCAGACATGTTTCACAGAAGTCCATGCAGTCAGAAATTGTAAGAGATGAAGCCCAATGAACAAGCCTAAGATACATCAATTCAATTCATTGTCAAGCATTCTGATGACTGGTGTAAAGCTAAGTACATATGAAAAATTTTCCTGAAGGCAGAACATCAAGTTTCTCAAGATCAGTAGACTTCTGAATCCAGAGGAAAAGAGTCGGCACTAGGAGTCGACTCTTAATAGTCAAGGTTCTGTCTGGGGACAACCAGAGGAAGAATGTCGACACCAGGAGTCGACACCTTTTTTAACAAGGTTCTATCTGGCATCTGTAACACTCATGGCATCAATGCAGTGAGTCAGTCCTATAAGCCGAGCTACTATAGCACTCCAAGCACTGTAGCAAATCAAGCTACTATAGCAGTCTGAGCTATAGTTGGAGAAGACCAAGCTACTATAGCAATCCGAGCTTCTGAAGAAGTCTAAGCTATTGTAGCTATCCGAGCTTCTGAAGAAGGCCGAGCTACTGTAGCAATCCGAGCTTCTGAAGAAGTCCGAGCACTGTAGCAGTCCGAGCTAAAGTTGGAGAAGGCCGAGCTACTGTAGCAATCTGAGCTATTGTAGCTGTCCGAACTAAAGTTGGAGAAGACTGAGCTACTGTAGCAAGTCCGAGCAACTATAGCACTCTGAGCTACTGTAGCAGTCTGAGTATTACAGCAATTTGAGCACTGTAGTAGCCCGAGCACTACAGTACTCTGCGCACTGTAGCAGCCCGAGCACTATAGCAATCCGAGCTACTGTAGTAATCTGAGCAATATGAAAGAGGTCAGAGCTCATCTGAAGATGACTGAGCTACTATAGCAGTCTGAGCACTGTAGCAGTCCAAGCCACCATAGTAGTGCCGAGCAGAAGGTAGTAGAGAAGGCGAGCAAAGGGACTACAGAGAAGAGAAGAGAGAGATTGACTGTGTCAAGCTAAAAAATGCGAGTGCTCGCACATTGCCGCATCGACTCCATTGAAGATCTCTATCTCTTCTCTCTACCATACCTGCAACGATTCTAAGGAATTCCAGAGGATTAAAATAGAACCGTAAACCTCCAATAACATGGATTTCGAGGTACTCCATCTTTCTGTCGTCAACCAATGAGATATGGTCCTAGAATGGTACACAGAACAGAAAAGTGACCAGAGCCAAAGAGGAAGTAAGCCGTAAGATTTTCTTCCATATGGGTCATTAAATGCTCAGATCTGGAGCAGAAGAAAAGCCTTTCTTTTTATTCCAACCAATCAGATTGCAAGATTATGGAGGGAAATGTCTCCACCAGCTCTTCTATTTATATGAAGCTCTCCACATGGAGAGATGTTGTTGTCGTCACTGGAGCCCCTTGGAGAAAAGAAAGAACGTAAGAAGCAGACTGAGTCCAGAACTAGAAGAGAAGAAGTAAGAAGAAGGAGAAAAGCCCCTGGGCATCTTCTAAAGACCAAAGGCTGAACTGCAACTCCGCTTCAAGCTGCTCCTTGTTCTGCAAAGAGAAGCATTGTGAAGGAAGCAAGAGTTCTAAAACCAGCAAACCAAGCTCTCCTCTTTTCAGACAGAAACATCTTTACATGGCCCGAGTTTCACTCACTCTGTCTGAAGTTTTTGTTCTTTTTCTATTTTATTCCTGACAAACCCAATGAACAGGTGCAAGTCGTTGCTTTCCCCTTTCTTAACCAATCTGCTCCACCCCGCTTCCAATAACCTCCACGCAGCCCTCAGTTTCCCACTCCACAGAATCCCCAACCACCTTTCCCCACTTTGCAAAATGCCCAACTTTCTTTCCCTGCTCTCTAGCAGCTGCAACAACCCCCGCAATACCACAATCTCCCTCCTCCCAATGGCTATGCACCTAAGTGCCTGACTCCAAAGAGGGACCAATATCCTCCTTTGCCCGAGACCCTCCCGGACATATTTTTGTCCCTCATGTCCATTAGTGCACTTCAACTTCCCTCGGAACAGCCCAATTGGAATCTGACTGTTGACCAGTCCTGATATTATATGGTCCACTAGCAGCCCGGGCACACGATAGAGAATTATTTTCAATTTAGAGATTTTATTTATGATCGTCATGAGGGGCAGCACTTCGATTGGGCCGAGATGCACAAGGTCATTACTAAGATCAAAGAGAAGAGAGGGCAGGTGCCGAGGCAGCAAGTGCAGCAGCAAGCACCGCAGCCACAGCCGCTGCAGCCACAGCAGCAGCAGCCTGCGTAGGATTTGGGGATCCACCAAAATCCCATGCCGAATCATCCACCCGTTCCGTAGCCTCAAACACCAGCACCGGCTCAGGTTAACATGGTCCACTGCCTGGCTCCCAACGTCGGGTGGTCGTATGATGATGAATCTCCCTTCCAAAGGCTCATGGCCCTCCACCACACCTACCGCAACCCTCATCCACCTTCTACTCCTGTTATCCTCCTGCTAAACCATCAGGCCACCACCACTACAACATCCACACCTCCTGTTCCCCATAAACCCCTCATCCTATCGCCCGCCTCTCCCATTGTTTCGCCCATCCCTATTCCCCCGCAAGTTCACCTTCCACCCGTCCTCGCTCCCCCACAACTGCGCACTTCACCTATTATTGCCACCACGCCTTCCAATCGTCCACCAGTCATCCTCCCAGCAGGCGCCATTACCTCTACTACTCCCATTACCCCTACTATCATCACCATGCTTACCCCTACACCACTTATCCACCCTATCGGGCCCATTAAGCCGCCTACCATGAGCCCAGCTGATGTCATGTCAGCCCGGAACCTTGCCCTATGGAGCGAGCATTTGTTCCATTGGAACTATCCTACCACTGGTGCATCTGCACCCAATCCCTAGTCCTCGCAACAGGCTGCTAACCAGGAAGAGGTAGATCTACAGCCGGGTACCCACTATGATCTACAACATCATCTAGACCGGATGCCCGCCAAAATTTCAGTTCTGGAATTAATCAAGAGGTCCACGCTGCATCAAGATGCACTCCAGAATTTTCTACAGATGGTTATGGTGAGTGAAGATATGGTAGTAGATAGCCTACCGACCGCCCTGGCCACAGTTTCCAAGGGGCCGACTATTACATTCTCAGATACCGAGCTAGCACCTCCAGAGGCTCGTCAAGTGCGGTTATGCATTTCCATCATCTTGAACAAAGTAAGTATAGATGTAGCATTAGTCGACACTTGGGCTTCTATCAATGTTTGTCCCCTAAGCACTCTGAGAGCATGCAATATTTCTGAAGATTTATTGAGGCCTACTGTGACTACGTTTGCAGCATATGATAATTCAAGAAGGCCGTGTCATGGGGTGGTCACTATCCAAGCTGAGCTTGAGCCACTGACAATGCCCATTGAATTCTATGTGATTGATATCAACCCTATGTTCAAGGCTATTCTGGGTCACCCATGGATTCATAATCTTAGTCCTGTGCCCTCCACTGCTCATCAAAGCCTTAAATTCCCTTTCAAGGGAGGGTGGTCAAGGTCAAAAGTATTTCCATAGCCCAGTCAAGGGAATTCCCCGATGCCTTCGCTTGGTCCTACGAGGACATGCCAGGGTTAGACCCATCATTGGTAGAACATCATTTAGTTCTGAAGTCCGATGCTCGAGCTATCAAACAGAAGTTAAGGCGACTTCACCCGAAGCTCGCACTCAAGGTCAAAGCGGAAGTTGACAAGCTCCATAAGGCCAGTTCATCAGGGTAGTCCTGTATCCACAATGGGTAGCTAATATCGTCCCCGTTATGAAGAAGGATGGTAGGGTTCGTATCTGCATAGATTTTTGTGACCTCAATCGTGCTTGTCCAAAGGACAATTTTTCTCTCTCATACATAGATGTCCTGGTGGACAACACCGCTGGTTATGAGATGTTATCCTTCATGGATGGCTTCTCGGGGTACAACCAGATCCGCCTAGTGGAGGAAGACCAGGAGAAGACTTCCTTTACCACTCAGTGGGGGTCTTACTGCTATGTCGTCATGCCCTTTGGACTCAAGAATGCAGGGGCAACATATCAAAGGGCGATGATGGCCATCTTCCACGATATGATGCACGTTCATATGGAAGTTTATGTGGATGACATTTTGGTTAGATCCAAGACTAGGAGTGGCCATGCTGAAGTCCTCCGGGCAGTTCTCCAGTGGTCTCAAGAGCACCAACTCAAGATGAACCCCAAGAAATGTATATTCGGGGTATCTTCAGGCAAGCTTTTAGGGTTCATAGTCAGTAAGAGAGGGATTGAGATCGACCCTAACAAAGCTAAGACTATCGTCGAGATGCCTCCTCCCAAGAACATCAAAGAAGTCCAGGGTCTAATAGGACGTTTGTAATTCATTAGAAGATTTATATCTCACCACTCTCAGTGCTGCAAGCCCTCTTATGACATGTTGAAAGGAGAGGCTAAATTTGATTAGAACGATAAATGTCAAAAAGACTTCGATGACCTGAAGAGTTATCTTCTAAATCCTCCTGTTCTGGCACTCCCGGTCCCGGGGCAGCCTTTGCTGCTCTATATATCCACCACGGAAGAATCTGCTGGAGCAATGTTGGCCCAATACGACGATGCGAAGAGAGAACGCGTAGTCTTCTATTTGTCCAAATTATTCAATGAATCTGAGAAGAAGTATACTGCCATGGAAAAGACTTGCGTAGCCATCGTCTGGGTAGCCCAAAAGCTTAAACACTATTTTTTGGCACATGAGGTAAAGCTCTTGGCGCGAATGGACTCAATGAAATACTTGTTGGAAAAGCCTACCTTGATTGATCGTCTGGTGAGATGGCAAAGTTTTCTCAATCAATTTGACATCACCTATGTCAGTCAGAAGGCGGTCAAGGGGCACTCCATCACGAAGCACCTTGCCCATCATCCACTCCTGACATTCTCTCCTGTCGACAAGAGTTTTTCGGATAAAGAGTTAGGAGCTATCATAGATGGTGTGTTGACACCCGTTTTAGTCCACAAGTTGAGTCATTTCTCTTATTCGTCATTTTGATGTCCCGAATTACCTATTATTTTGGAGCATTTCTTGGATAGATTTCGAGCACATTTTCATTGTTTCATTCCCTTTGAGATATTGAAGATCATGATTTCTTAGAGTCTTAGAGCTTATCTTATCAACTTCCGGCTTCTAAGTCTGACTTTCGGCCCATTTAGGCCCGCTTCCATCAAGTAATCGGCTCTCTCTCACTGCACAGTCCTGAAAGTGGTCCTTGTTCACCCTCTCTCTTTCCTCCATTAAAAATGTGAGTCTTCACCAAAGTTGTTCAATTTTTCGAGATCTACAACTTCTCTTTCTACGCCGTTGGTCAGTTCCGCCCCGATTGTGAGCTATTCACGTTTTTTCGTTAGGCTGCACTATTCACACAGGAACCCAACATTATGAATGCATGACTAACTAAAATGCTCTAAGTGGCTAACACACATTGTGTACATTAAGAAAAAGAAATGTTGTTTGTCTCAAAACAACACACAAATACAAGGGTCTCCCCCATTGCCAAATACAAGGTCTCCCCCTTTGCTAGCCAAACATTCAGTATTACATCAACTCATCATTTCATATCACATCAGCTCATCATCATCATCACATCATGACTGTTCTCCCCCTTTGTCATTATCAAAAAAAATCTGCAATGAACTGGGCTTCCCAAAGTATCAAACATCAGCTGCAGACGTCCTGCTGGAGTGCCACGTCTCAGCCTGGGTCTTCTGGCGGGTGCCCTACTAGAACTTCCATGCTCTCTTAGTGGAATAGTGTATGGGAAAGCATTGGGAATTCTTTCAACTTTAGTTCCTAGGGCTGCAAACTTAGCTAAGACTTTCTGGTCATTTTGCTAGACTTGAGCCTGTAGCTCCTTGATAGTGGTAGTCAGATCCACAAACTAGTTTTGTAACATGCTGCACATGTTCTCTAGGTGTGAAGTCTGCTAATGGTGCATTTCTGCCATGGAGGAGGAGGAACTGGTGGCCTTAGTAGTGACAATATCCTTAAAGCTGCTGGACAGCTTGTAAACTTCTTCTTGAATACTATCAAGCTTGGCATAAATGTTGCCCATTTGAATGATGCTGCCTTGGATTTCTCCTATCATGGTGTTGATTTTCTATGATCAAGTTTGCTGTTCTTGTTGTATGTGGGTTAATTGTTCTCTAATGGTCTGCTATTCTTTCCTAAAGTCAAAAGCATGAACCAACATTTGTGTGGTCTTTAAGTGAGTTTTTGCTTGGTTCAATCTCAGATTCTTCATTAGAGTTCCAGCTTGCTCACAAACATGGAGTAGAGAGTCTAAAAACCCATGGAGTCTCTCGTCAGATCTGTACTTATCCCTGACAAACTTCTCGCATTGGTTGTTTACAGTTTGTTCTACATGAACCATTTTGGCATCTAATCTCTCTATAGCCATGTGTAAGTGCATGAAAGAAGCATTCATCATTCTAAATTGATTCAATAGTAAATTTACCAAAGAAGGATGTACATCTGTAGCATGCTGACCTGAGCTTGGTCCAGCTGAACTAGAGGCTTGAAACTTTAGTGAGATATGAGGTTCCTCAGGGGATAATGGTGGCTGAATACATAATGCCATCATTGACCCATGATAAGGTCCATGATAGGTGGCAGGACCTAGAAAATCTTGTTGTGGTATTTCAGCCTCAACTTCTTGATTTTCCTGAGGTTCTTCTTCTAGTGGCTCTTCCACCCCTTACTGCTGTTAGGGTTGCTCAACATCTGGCTGCTGCTCTAGTATGCCTTCTTCCTCATTCATTAGCTCTGGCTAGATATCAAATTACTGTTGTTGCTGCTCTATCTGCTCAATGAGCTGGTCTATATGTTGATCAATTTGCTGCATTACTTGCTCATCAGATAAAAATTGATATTCTAGCTCATGGAGAACTTGTTCTGGCTGTTCATCATTTTCAATTTCTTCCCTTTCTTCCTCCTGGTGAACAAGTTGTTGTTCTTCCTAAACTTGCTCTGGATAGGGCTCTTGATGGGGGCATCATTTACCCCCTCCACATTTTTCAAAGCTCAAATAGATCGTCAACATGTACCATCGTGTTCTTCACATTTTTTTGAGACATCACGTGTAATTTTTATATTTTATTTGAGTCTTATCATTATATTTTCTATTTTATTTGAGTCATGTCCCGAGGTCTTTGGCTTATTTCCCTATGTTTATGTGTCATTATGTGATTTAATGTAACCAATGGGGCCAATTCATTGGGCCAGGCCCAAGGGCGCCCCCTTCCCTTTGCTGAATGTGATTGGTTGTTTACATTATCCGTTTACATACGAGTGTGTCGGTGAAATGAGTGTTACATTAACTGTCCATTCAATCATTGTTGTCCGAGTGATATCATCATACGTTGAGTGTTGTGAGTGCTTGTATGCATCTAATTGTTCATCTTAATCAAGCGTAACTTAGTGCTTAATTTTCCATCATTGTGGTTTGATTTTATTCGGTCTAAATTTGTTGATAAGGGCGGGCAATCAATTCACCCCCCCTCTCGATTGCATCCTAACCCGGGCCAATAGTCACAAATAAAACTCTCATAAGAATTATCAAGAAGACCTGCAAATCTCATCACTACTCCGATTGGCCAGATTGCCACGTTGAGGTTCTCTGGGCTTATCGCACCTCTATTTGAACTCCCACGGGTCAAACCCCGTATGCATTGACTTTCAAGATTGAAGTGGTACTCGCATATGAAATATTCGTTCCCTCACTAAGAGTGTAGCTGAACTCTAAGCTCGATCCTGAGCAGTGTCGAGAAAATTTGTTAGCCCAACTGGAATTATTAGATGAGAAGCGGATGATCGCGGCCGATCATGCACAAGTTTATCGTCAGAGAATTACACGTTATTATGCAAAGAAAGTTCTTGAGAGGAAATTTAAGGTAGGTGAACTGGTCCTAAAGAGGAAACTTACTAAGGCCACCGATCCAAAAGCCAAACTGCAAGAAACTTGGGAAGGTCCTTTTGTCATGAAAGAGATCTATTCAGGCAACGCATATAAGTTAGCTGATGCCGATGGGGTAGAACTCAAATACCTGTGGAATGGGGTCTACTTAAAGAAATTCTATTCGTGAGACCTTATGCATAGTTATGTAAAAACAAACAAATAAACAAAAACAACCAAAAAGAAGAAAAGGTAAAAAATGATAACGCCTGGCAATCATCATGGAGTCAAGTCATTGCATCCATCCTTCATGATAGGATAGGGCCCGATGAGGTCTGGTAGGTATCGGGTCTTAGTCTGCCAGAACCATGGAGATCCCTATCCGGCCATGTCAGCCTATGCTGATTCAAAGGAAGGCAACATGCACCTACACGTGTTTTATCCAAAACGGTAGCATCGCCTATGGCAAGGCCTCACCCCGAAGGCCTCCAGGAGAGCTATAATCTTTGTTCTTCTCCTCTTCGACTAAATGAGACAGTCGACGCCCTTAAAATATTGAGACAAAAAATTGAAGTACAATCCCCTCAAGGCAAGAGTAGGATCCATCCTCTAGAGCCCAGATCAGAGCACGAGAAGAGGGCAATGTCCCCACAGGCCTACAAGAGGGATCCCAAAATGTCAAATGCTTATCTCCCTCAGAAAAAAAATTAAAATCAAAAGCCTGGTCGTGACCGTGCCTTACTCCAATAAATGAAACCCCTCGAAGCAAAAGTCAAGTCATACAAAAGGGGCAATGAAACGCAAACACTCGAGGCTTGGTCCGAAGGCACCCTAAAGGGGAGAGTCGAGTAGGGCCCATGCTAGCTCGCCGGGATAACAGCTTTGCCGGACCTCTCAGGAGGTTTATCCCCCATTTTCTTCCTTCTCCCCCCCAAAGATGAAGGCTCAATGGAGGCCCAGAAGGGTGAATCCCACTAAGGCCTGTAGCCTTGTTTTAACAAAACACACATATGGTTGTCTACTTTGAAAAGGCAAAAGCCATCATCGTGAAGGAGTCTCGACATTTCTGGCTGATCTAGCCCTCTATCTACCCCCTCAATGTTCTCTTATTTTAACTTTGGGCTTAGACCAATGTAAGTGCGTCACCTATAGGTGTGACGGTGCCTGATTCCGGGTCAATGTCACGCAGTTGGTTATTAGGGTTCCAGGGTGTTCCATTATGTTCTCTCCATCCTAAGGGCATGGCACCTTCACCCCTTAGTGATTTTAGCCAAGAATTTTCAGAAAATTTCCTATGATTGGCCTAGTATTTTAGCTCTAGTGGAGTTGTGACATCCTCAAACACACACATTCATCTTCCCAACCTTTGAAACCACTGTCCTTTTAGAGGAGGTAGAGACCTACCTAGCCCTTCCTAAGACTAAAGTGGGGGATGAAGACTTAGTGTGTCACACGGTTGAGCCTATAGATCCATTACTAATCTTAGGGGATTTTATTCACAACCCAAAGGATGTTAGGACCATGATTAGCCCCCGCCATATCCATTTGATGCCCATGGCTCAGTGGATTACCGCCTATTGTAAGAACAAGAGCGGGAGATTTGAAGCCATATCTAAAGCTACCTCCATCTGCTTGTGCGGGGTCTTTCTCTTTTCTACCGCCAACCATCTTTTAGATATTCAAAACCCAGCATTATTAGTGGGTTGTGGCGGGGTTTATCTATCTCTCAAGCCATCCTTTCATACCTTTATGAAGGCCTTAGTTCAGCTTCACTTGGGGGCCCCCTCTTCGGGTCAATGATCGTTCTTGAGTGTTGGATGGGGATTAGACTGAAATTTCTACCAAAGGTGGACATGCCTTCTACTAGCCATATATTCGGAAGCCACCCACTCTTCTTCATAGGAGGCACATCTGGGTTTCCCTCACAGGTTGAGTGTTGGACGGCGGACAAGAAAATACAAGATGAATGGCGCCTCTACCTCAACACCTTGCCAAGTGAGAAGTTCGTGATGCCACCACGGGCTCTTCAAGGCACTACTCTCAGATTACATCAGCGACTGGGCCTAGACCTGCAGCCAGTGGGGAATGCTACCTTGGCTATCTATAACCCACACCGATGCTGCTTATAAATCGGGCTTCCCCGGACTATGGTTCCAGCACTATCACACTTCCCTCCCGTTCGAGCTAGGAAGATCAGGACCGTGGAGGATGAACGAGCAGTTCAAAGTGTTTTGACCATGTGGGAGGTCAGCCATGTCCATCCTTTGCAAACGGAGGTGACCGAAGATGAAGAGGATTATCGAGCTTACGTGAAAGAATTACGCAAGATTCGGCCCCGTGCGGATGGGAAATTGAATATAATTTGAATTCCATTGAACATGTACTTGCAATCACTGAAGGAATGTTGTGAAATGAACCTTGATTGAATGGAATAAGAGATTATGTTGAAAGATGTGGAATTTTATTACCTTTAACTTGATATTTCAAAAAGATAGAGTTCTCTGACTGATAAACGGTCCTTCAATAGACCGCGAAGCCTCCCTAACAGTTTGGCGATAGACCACAAGGGGTAGGATTCAGAAAAATTGGGAGTTTCCTAGCTCTCGAGAATGGCATGTGGTCATGACATGGACCACTAGGAAGAGTCTGACGGTCTAGCAAAAGACCGCTAAGGAGGAGGACACGAAAAATCTTGAGAGTTTTGGTTTTCTGGAGTGGCATGCGGTCGCTATTGTGACCGCTAAGGAAGCACAAGCGGTCTATAAAAAAACTGCAAGGGACAGGGGATAGAGGAACTTGTGAACCTTGAATCCTGGGCCATAGAATCCTGCATCTGCACACACTAAAATAAGAAAACAAGTTAGATCCGTTCTTAGGCTCAATCCCTTGCCTGGAGCAAGTTAGAAATGACCAATCTTTGATATTTGGTCAAGGGGTGGAGCCTTATTAAATAGGCGAAAACATAATGGAAATGTGAATGCAATGCATGCAAGAATGATGAGCATTTTGGATTTTTTGAAATATTTGATTTTTTTAGAGTTTTGGAATATGGAAATATCTAATTTTTTGGAGTTTTGAGATATGTGATGTTCAAGTAATTAACATTTTAGCTCTATAAAAAGGGCAATAATGTAGGATGCGATAAAACATGCGATAAAACCAAAGTAACAATAAGATATCAAGATAAGTGTAGACATATGAGACGATATGAGAATATGATCAAACAAGATTATAATATGGCCTTTCATTAACGAGAATGTACTAACATGTAATGAGAAAGTGCTTTTTATAACTTTGAAAAGGCTATACACTAAAAAGTCATGTAATAAGCATGTAATAATCAAGCATGAGACCTCGTGGATTTTCTCCATTTATAAAAAAAGTACTCCTAATGTAATGCGATGCCAGTATTCATCATACCCCATGGTTTACAATATGTTTCTAGTCATCTGTCGAGAGGGCTAGCGTGGAGCCCTTGGACACCGTCTGTACCCGTCGTTGCATCTTCAAGTTATAAATCAAGTTACTTTCACGAGAAATAAAAGTAGGCCAATAATGTCAAGTTCAAACAATAGCTCATGGCAACAATAACCAAGGTAAGAATACTTGAAATCATGAGTTCAAGGATGAATTAATTGGACATTATGCCACGGAGGAATTCTGGTAGCATAACGGTATATTTTCATAGTTTCATAATTCATTAATAACTTATTGAATATCCAGATAATCAGAAGACTATCTAGGAACAGGGTAGGATCAACCCTTGGGTCAAACCACGGGTTGGACAACAAGTTGACCGAACGCGATTTGATGCAGACTACTATATTGAGGTAGCGGTCGAGTAAAGACTGCTATCAGGAATAGAGTCGACACAGAAGAAGGAACAAGTCAAAGCAAGGATCAACTCACAGAACACAGTCACGCCAGGACCGCTATCTTTAGGTAACGGTCACCTGATGGCCGTATTCAGTCCAGTCTGCAGAAAATGCAAGGCTTACAAAGTGATTTCTAGACTTTTGAGTTTTTAGGGTTCAACCAGCTCGATGTCCTAGTGAGAATCCCAGACTCACAGAAACTTACGGAGGTCTTGAAACAAGATTACCTAGTCCGATAGAAGGAATATCTGATGGAGAGGCTCTCAAGTCTAAGAGGCGTTACTATCAAGTGAAAGTGATCTAATAGCATGATACTGGAGTACAGGCTATATCTCTGGTGTTAGGCCTGGCCACTCCAGATGTTGTACCTCCTCGTTCAACTGCTCGGCACCTTCTCCAGTTGTCTCTCCCGATGACCCCATCGCTGGGTCACCTGCTGATGATTCTCTACCTGTCTTTGGCGTTGCCTCGGGTCCTGTAGAACCGAGCATCCCTCTGCCAGTTGTAACATATCACTACTGCGCCCCTGATGGTAGGGTTCTTCGCCATCCTATTCCTGTGGTGGCCACGCATCCTGCTTTGACTAGTGTTAGTGACCCCTCGCTTGGTGTGGCCGCTGATCCATCCACACTGTTCGATGGTGGGTGCTCCATCCTACCCGGCATCGATGGCTCCACCGATGACATCCCACCCACCGAGCACCCGACAGATGCTAGTTTAGTTGATGAGCAGGCCTTGAGCTATTATGATCGGCACCTCTCACCTGATTGTTCATATCATAGGGATTCTCGGCGCCGTTCTAAACACAACTGCTATCACTGTTAGTGCTTTGCGGTCTTCTTGTCTTTTGTTACGGTTCTCGCCTCTTCGTAGGCATCTAGGCTTCCTAGCTTCTCCCTGTGGTCCTTTACCCTACTATTTTGGGGTTTCCTTTGGCCATGCTATGTTGACCTTTTGTCTCTTTTGGCAGGATTCCCCTCCCCCGGACGTTGCTTGTCCTCTATACCCCCTTCCTCTTTTCTCGCTTTATATATATATAATCATCTTGTACGGCGGGTGGGGTCGAGTTTCTCCCCTTGCTGAAATTTGGACGGTGATAAGAAGATATAAAGAGGAACAACTTATTTTAAAGGATGAACTTAAAAATACCTCAATTTCGGTCCTTAACCTACTGATCTTCACCAGACTGACACGCTGGTTCCTGCACAATTTGCAGAGAAATAGTAACTTCCAACCTTTCTAACTCTCTCGATGCTTGACCTCTTAGCATGAGATTTTACAAAAGGTTTGATGCGGGATGAAATGAGACTCGATACCAACTAGATGCAAACCTGAGACTCTAGGCGATGATGGGATTAAATGGATGATGCGACTAGTGACGACGTGAAACAACTCGACACCCAAAGAGCTCCAGAAGAAGAATATGCCCTAAACAAGAAGTACAAGCTCACAATCGTCCCAAGTAAGGGAAATGCGGGGATCCGCACAGTTAAGAAACTGGCACTATGTCAAGGGTGGTCAACACTCTCACGTGCTCGGATCGAGTCACGAGATGGGTCACGCTCTCTAACTCACAACGGTGATTGAAATTGAGTGAGCAAGGATCCTATCATCTCACATGCAACAGCATCTAGAACACATATAGAATCAGCAAATGCGACAAAGGAGGGTGGTATGCATACCTCCATGCTCGGGGCGTGGGGAAGACTTCAAGATGCGTAACTCCCGGTACAGTAATAACAAATAATTACAAAATCATATTTATGGCCCACTCCATGCAGGGAGGTAACAGGCTACACAGTGAATCCGGGAGCGGTGATCTTGGGTTGACGGGCAGCACATCAGAGGGGCTCTCGGGGTGGAGGTGAGTTGCTGGTCTAGATCGATAGTGTTCAGATCTACAGAACAGCAAGCACGTGCGGCCAGTGGAATGGTAGCCTCCGGGTGTCTTCTGATTGCGGAGACTATCTGGGATGATGGCAGGGTGTCCCTTGTCGATCCCCAGGAGTGGCGTTCACTAGATCTGAACCGATGTATTTATGGGAGATTTGTAACCCAGATCTGTCCCACAATCTTGCAACTGGACAGATTTGCACGATTCGGCGAAAATAGTTGCTGCGCTTAGATCCGGTGTCGGATCAGAACGAGATCAGTGCCGTTATGAAGGGCACTTGAAGAGCTTCAACTTATCTAGATCTGAGGACCATCCACTGTGCAGATTTACCAGGAAAAACTCTACACTAGAGGTTTCATACTGGTAGGGTGTGCGGGACAGACTGTAACTAGCCTGAAGATGGAGGTTGACCAAAAGGGAAACAGTAGATCTGTATCAAAGGGTTAACATGGATGAACGAGGGGGAAGTGGGGGTCGGGCACACAAAGTGTGGTGGCGATCAGAGAAGGTTTAGGTGGTGGGAAAAATAGGTTTGCAGGGATCTATCACATAGATATGAGGATAGATAGGCTACGTGGGTTGGGAAAACTATGGGGGGAAGAGGTCCAAATGGTGGTGGACTGAAGTGAAAATTGAACTGGGAAGAGGGGAGGACATGGGAAGAGGTTGTCAAAGTTTGAAGTCTATCAGATGGTGGGATTTGGAGAACTAACATTTCCTTTCTAGCTTTATCCTGCATCACAGAGCTCTGGACGGCAGGCCAAAGGATGGCTTGTGGTGGCTTGATGGCGGCTCCGATGGCCGCGGTGGTGGCGGTGGCTGGGCGTCGCACCCAGAGGAGGAGATAGAGGTTAGAATAACTCTCAAAGAATAGGGTTTCACACCCTAGATCTGTAGATCTCTCTACTGCAAGAAGGAGGAGGAAGGAGGAGGAGAGAGGGAGGGGGTGCCCTAGGGCTTCTTCCATAATAAATGATATTTTCTATGCATAAAAATTACTACAAGAGAGATTAAATATGAAGCCCTGGACCTAGGACAAAAGACCTAACTTACTGTTGGGATGGAGGATCCCGAGTTGTCATTGTGGTGGCTATACACGTCGATCTAAGTGTGTAGCGGAGGATCGTAGCGTTGGATGCTACCGGCAGATTTTTGAGGATGTGTAGAGTGTCGGAGGATTGATTCCTTGGTAAGAGATTGTCTCGGGTTGTGTGAGACGTGTTGTTGCCGTGCCGTTACTTGAGGCATTATGATTTGTGGCACCGACTGGATGGAGAATTGGGGGAAATGTGTTGGCGAGGTCGTCGCATGAGTACCCTATTTCTGTGTTGGAAGTTGTGTCCTTGGGTGAGATCGTGTTTTTGGAGAAGTGATCTCTGACAAGATTATGGTCCCGGTTGGTTGCCGTGAGCGACTGGTGAGGTTGATCGAGTGATCAACCATGGTAAGAAGTGTATTCTCTGGGGACCCGTATGCATTGGCCGTGGCGTCATCGACTAGCTTGCTGTGGTAGCAGGCGGCATTATCGATTCTGGAGAAGTGTGCCATGGATTGTATGACGTTGTGTCCCGAGGTACTGTGGTAATAGTGGAATCAGGATTGGCAGGTGTCCACTTAGAGTAATTGAGATGAGATGGGATTCAATTGGACAATGGACGGTGCCTGTGTACGTGGTCTCTGAAGAGACGTTGGCATTGGATATGGTGATCCCTGGTCTGCATTCGGCAGGGGAGGATTTCTCGATGTGTTACGTCGTGTGACGAGAGGATCGAGGATTGTGGAGTCCTTTTATTTGGTTTCACCGTGCTCCCCTGAGAGGGTAGAGTTGGCGTGAGAACCAGATCGGATGCGGTGTCTGGGCGAGATTGGGCTTGAGGTGTGATAATAGTCTGTGGGAGAGTCAGCGGATGGCCTGTCGCGATTTGGATTGTGCCAGTTGGGCCGGTGGAGGTTTCCCGTTGGCATGTATCTGTTGACCGGTGGATGGTCTTTCATAGATAGAAGATGTTGGTTGTTGTGGCTCGAGAATGGCGAGAGCTGTATGCCAGCGATGCCTTGGGTGGTCGATTATGAGTGTGCCTTTTCCTGGATTGGATCCGAGATTTATTGAGAGTTTATCTACCACCAGAGTTGGTTTGGTGTTGCTGGTGGTGTTTGGCTTGCCTGGTGTGAGCTGATGGAAGCTCAGTGTTGGTTGTCCCTGGTGTAGGGCGTGAGAGTGGTCAGCGGGTTGCGAAGCTGACGTTCGGTTGGTTGGCTGAGCATGGGCACTGACCGGTGTTGGTTCTTGTGATGAGGATTGCATTTTCTTGGTAAGTGAGATCGTGGCAGTAATGTCGTGGTTGATTTTTATGTTGACTGAGGTGACGCCAAACTTATACTCTTTTACATGTGCCTACTCTGATGATCGATGTGTCTGGGGTGGTGAGCGAGGCATTGTCCGTGATCATTGTCTGACTGCGTCACTCAGGATCGTGATTTTTACGAGTATCGAGGTTTGGCTGGGGCCCTGACAGCGTCGTCAATCGGTTCATGGCATTCTCTCCTTGTGGCTTGGTGCCTGTCCTGAATTTTGAGGATGAAATTCTTGTAAGGGGGGAGGGCTGTAATGTCCTGAGTTTTTCGGATATTTTTCGGATCAGGATCTGTGGGTTTTGGATCTCTTTCGGGTGTCCCAGATCGAGTTTAGTGATTTCTACATATTTTTACCAGTCGGACCTTCGGAAAGTCGTGTCAGATGAACCGTTGCATTCTTCGACTCCGAGACAGTACCGGTGCGTTGTGCTCTTTTCGAGGATTGTGGAGGTAATTTTTTCATATTTTCTGAACTTCTTGAATTTTTAGATTTTCTATATATTAACCCCTCACCCTCTCTCCCCTCTCATAACTCACTCTCACCATCTCTCTCTTCTCCCACGCTAAATGTTGATGAACAAACCAACACTGACCCTTGTCATCATCGGCAAGGTCAGTTAATGAACTATTAACTCGGACCTTTCATCCCCGTTAATGAATAAACCCATCTTTGCTTCGGCATTTAGCCAATGTCGATGAACAAGCCAACTCTGACCCTTGTCATCATCGGCAAGACAGGTCAGTATTCCATTAACCCAGACCTTTCATCCCTATTAATGAATAAACCCATCTTTGCTTTGGCATTTAGCCAATGCCGATGAACAAGCCAACTCTCACCCCCGTCATCATCGGCAAGATCGGTCGGTATTCCATTAACTCAGACCTTTCATCCCCGTTAATGAATAACCCATCTTTGCTTCAGAATTTAGCCAATGCCGATGAACAAGCCAACTCTGACCCTTGTCATCATCGACAAGATCGATCGGTATTCCATTAACTTGGGCCTTTTGTCTCTGTTAATGAATAAACCCATCTTTGCTTCGACATTTAGCCAATGTCGATGAACAAGCCAACTCTGACCCTTGTCATCATCGGCAAGACCGTTTGGTATTCCATTAACCCGGACCTTTCATCCCCGTTAATGAATAACCCCATCTTCGCTTTGGCATTTAGCCAATGTCGATGAACAAGCCAACTCTGACCATTATCATCATCGGCAAGATCGGTCAGTATTCCATTAACCCAGACCTTTCATCTATGTTAATGAATAAACCCATCTTTGCTTCAACATTTAGCCAATGCCAATGAACAAGCCAACTCTGACCCTTGTCATCATCGGCAAGACCGGTCGGTATTCCATTAACCCAGACCTTTCATCCCCGTTAATGAATAAACCAATCTTTGCTTCGACATTTAGCCAATGTCGATGAGCAAACCAGCTCTGACCCTTGTCATCATCGGCAAGACCGATCAGTATCCCATTAACCCAGACCTTTCATCCTCGTTAATGAATAAATCCAGCCTTGCTTCGGCAGTTAGCCAATGCCGATGAATAAACTCCCGCTCACCTTGGCGTCAGTTCTGCAGATCAACCCATTGCCAAAGGCCTTGGCAAACGACAGGCAACTATGTTTCAAATAAAAATGATGATGATAATAATAATAAATAAGGCTTAAAATAGAGATGCCTCACCAGACTTACCCAGATATTCTGGATAAGGGCAAAAATGGGTATAACTCAGGTGTGGTGAAAACCCGAAAGGGTGCTACAGGTAAAATTGGGTACCCCGCTACGTGAAAATTCGAAAGGGTGCATGGGCAAAAGTAAGAGAGGGCCAGCTTCGGTGAAAACCCGAAAGGGCGCCTAAGTCAGTAATGCGGTTCAAAAAAAAGGGAGATAATGTTGTTATCTCATTTACTATCCATGTCCCATGGGAATCCCTATGTGTGATAGACATATCACGTCCAGCCGGCATAAGCCTTATGCCTATGTCATAACAAACTTCTTACTTCAGCATGTAAGCCATGATGATGAACAAACCTACCATCAATTTTTGTCATCATCGGTAAAATTGATGAGTAAACTGTCGACCCTTTCGTCCCTGTCAAGAAATAAACTCACTCCTCGCCTCTGGCATTGACAAGAATGTCACTTAAAAACTTCGTCACAATCGGCGAGGTCTATAAACAAACTATTGGTATAACCTTCTGACCCTATCAGCCAAGGCACCCCTTTTATCCCTGGGCGTTCAACCTACACTAAGCATAGTTTAGCCTCGGAAGAAGCCGCACCACGGTGGAGCGAACCCCTCATACCTTCCCTGAAGGCGTGAGTGCTCTCCTACCCTGGCAGCTAGTATATCCCGAGCCAAACAAATTAGCGATATATCTATGTCTAAATTAGCCAGAGAAAAGAGAAAGAGAGAAAGGAAAGCTGTAATTCACCAGCAAATGTGCAAAGCAGACCACGAAGAAACTTCACTTGCATAAAAGAGGAATACATGGTACTCGGGGCACACCCCCCGGGATACATAAGGTTCCACAAAAAGGGACAAGGAAACAAAGCGCTCTGGTAATGGGCGACAAAAGATATCTTCGAACTTGAGGACCCCCAAAGACAGGAAGCGAACCATCTCCTATAGGCGAGATTCCTTGGCTTCGAGTCTCGCCAACTCCTCTCGATAAGAAGTAGCTTCCCCCGTCGCTAGTGCATCCTCATCCAGACTCAGTGCTCGGAACTATTCGACACGTTTCAGCTCACCCCTAATGCGAGCGAGTTCAGCTTGAAGCTCTGTTACCCTTTGCTGCAAGGAATCAATAAGGCCAGTATCGCCCTCAGCGTTGTCTCTCTTTCACTACTCCGCATCCTCAGATGACCAAAGAGCAGCCTGACACTCGGCACATTGAAGCTTCAGAGCCGTCGTCTAGTCAGTTGAGATATGATCAATATATTCCCGTCGGTTCATGAATTTTAACAGCAAGATCACCCATTGTGTCCACTCCTCTAGGGGGCATCCGAAACCCTGAAGTACAGTAGAGATGTGCTCGAATATCGCCCGTAGCTGTAGATAAGTTAAGCTAGGATGGGACAGCACGTTCTACTGCAGCTCGTCAAGGAAGTGCCACACCATCGCGTCTAAAGATTACAGACCCAAAGGTGCTACTTTAGGAAGGTGAAATTCTACTCTACCATCGATGTCGGCCCAAAGTGTGTCGGAGGATTCCGATGAGGAGGACAACAGCATTACTGAAGAGCTTGGAGCCACTACCGTCTCCCTTGAAGCTAACACGGGTTCCCCTCCACTCTCCTATAGGGGCGGCAGAAGGGCAGGAACAATAGCCGTTGACTCATCCCTGACTTCAACCACGAGGCTGGAAACCTTCACGGGATATGAAATCGAATGTTAACCAGCAGGGAAATGTTCCTCATGTCCTTCTGCTTGAATAACCTCAACAAGGTCTGCTCCAGCAGTGATTGCCAGATTGTCAGTTATTTTAGCTGCTACCTCTTCAGCTTCCAAGGGAGCTGCCCCGCCATCAGTAATATCTTCAACTGGCCTTTGTTCAAGAGCTAGGGGTGAAGGTTGTAGCTGCTCCACAATCTGGTCGAGCCAAGGGATTTTCACTGGCTCACCAAGACTCCCTGTTTGAAGATACCCACTCGAGAATCATAATGCGAGCGGCCTCCAAATCGGCACCACACCTTCACCAGGCAAGAACATGAAGGACTCAAGTTGCGAAATCGGAAGTGAGGGTATTGCGCTCTCCAGCGACGGAGTTAGACCCATAGGAATAACGAGATCCTACAGAAAAGAGAGATGATGTCAAAACCCACGTCGTGGAATGTAAATAGTAACAAGGTGACCAAATAAGGTACGGTGGCTCACCTCAATTGGCAAGAGACCCAGCTCAGACATTGCAGGGAGCTCCATCGATGGGCAGGTCAGCCCAGAGATGAGCTCTCCTTCTTCTAAAGAAAATCTCGGAGCAATGATAAGACTTGTCTTGAGCCTCACAGGACTAAAAGCTCTAACGTCGCTCCCATAGGAAGCTGACAGAGTAGTCTCTCCTGATTCTCCCTCTCGAAGCTCTTCATTGCTTGAGGTCCTGTAGTCATCCGGTTCTTCGAAGGGCAGGCTTTCCGATGAACCTACTGCATCCCTGACTAGCACCGACAGACGTGCTAAACTATCAGGAGCCACTTCAGGGGAACTCCTCTCAGCTATCAAGGTAGTCAGTTGTTCGGAAGAATGCTGGCTCGTCAACCCTCCTTACACTGGAGCATCAGTAGGAGGGACCTCGGCAGAAACAGAAGGGTCGATGTCTGTCCAAGAAAATCAGCCCGTAAGGTTAAGGCAATTCACAAGGAGCGTAAAGGGAAGCGGTGGTGATGGAATACCTTGACCCTCATGGCTGGGTGTCAGCGAGGGCAAATCCACCTCTGTTGGAAGGATGATTGCTACACCACCTTCCCCCTCCTCAGCTACACTAGCTGCAACGGTCTCCTCCACGATAGGAGTGGGTTGAGACACCAGGACTAAAAGGAAAAGAAGCAAGACAAAGAAAAAAGGGAGCACAGGGTTAGCCTATGACTCGCACCAAACAATAAAACAAAAGAGTCATACCTGGAGTAGGATGCTCTTGTTGTTGCGAGGCTTCAAATTCCTCGAATGTCGGGATCGGTGGAAGAGGCACCATGGGTTGTGATGTTGCATCTATCTTCTTCCGTTCCATGGCCTCTGTCCGAGCTTTCTTAGCTCGGGTTACCACCTTTTTGATGTGAGACCTCTCCCGCTTCTTCGAGCCACTAGTCGGCAAGGTGGTAGTCGTTGGTGCAGCGGCTGCAGTCTCGAAGTAGCTGGGCTTCTGGGCCTGTGAGATCAACTTCTTATACTCCCCGATCCTCTTAGAATCTGGGTGGTTTGCACAAAGAGCATCAACACAGTGGTCATGTTAGTAGATCACTGCATGAATTTGTTCGGTTTGAGGTTTAGTTCAGTTTGGTTCAGTTTGAAAAAAAAAAATCCAAACCGAACCAAACCAAACCATGAACACCCCTATCAGTAGGGGTCCCGCGAAATCCCACTACAACAAAAGCGGTAACTAAAGTAACAACAATAAAGGAAGCTGTAAACAGGCACGACCTAGGAACAATAAGTAAAGAGCAACAACGGTAGCCACACTACAACCAAGCTGGTACGACCCAACAACGGTGACCAGAACCAGATGACGGTCAACTAGGGATAACACACACACATTAGCACTCTAGACAACCCTAACCCCAAGGTCGAACATTCTGTCCTAGCTGACTGAACCACAGACCCAGCCACACGGCCAACCACAAGCCGAACCAACCACCTCGGGAGACTCTCTCAATCCCGGAGCAACGGAAGGACCCCCGGGAGACTCTCTCAACCCCGGAATAATGGAAGGAATCCCTCGGGAGAATCTCTCGATCCAGAGATAAGACTAGCGGAAGTATCATGCCTAACACCACACGGGACGAACCAAACCACCAGCACGGTAAACCACACTAGGAAGAAAGCCACTCTGAACCATCTCAGGTGACGGGAGTACTAACCCACTGACCACGAGACTGGATGCGTCCTCCGTTGACTTATGCCGCAGTGTCACGTGTCTCCCTACACGCCCTCCGATAGAAACTAAGACACCCAAACTTTACACAGCACCTGTGTACCACAGAATAAGGACTAGTCAGGGTCACACTCGTCAGCGTGGGTCTGTTGCCCCCGACCACATGTGCACACGCATACCATCTGCTCTTGGTCGGTCCTCTAGCCGATTTTCCCCCCAGCCGGACTCTGGCTATAAAGGCAAGGGGCCCTTAGGTAATCGGCCTAAAAACCACTACAAGGGACAAGCCTTCATCTCTCCCTGGTGGGTCGACACACGTACATGCACAGGTCAACTACGTCAAGTGGGTAGGGTCACCAAGAATCAACCACAACTACGAAAACCACCAGAGTACCAATGGCCTACACGGCACCACCACGAGGTGGCTCACTAGCACGAGAACCAAGGACCACTAACTAGATAGTCAAACCATGACTATCGGACCACCGAAGACCTACCAAAGCACAGTATGGAAATGTAGGGACCATAGTCTACAACTCCTACAAGGGATACCTAGCCGCGGTCAGCACCCTCACGCGGAAATGCCACCCGCAGTGACGAGACTCTCCGGGGATAGTCAACATGAGCAGCCCGAGACAAGGACTGTCCACACACTCCACTAGCAATAGGGGTGACCCACACCACTAAACAAGAACCATGAGAACACAAAGAGCCATGTAGACCACCAAACCATAAGGCCACCCCTCCTACAGACACCTCGAAAGACCAATCCACGGAGCACAACACGCAACCGGGCTAAAGGGGCAAGAAGGCCAAGGTGTTGGCCACCCAGGGGATTTGGGCGGCCAGACCTATGGCCGCCGAAGGGTCTGGGAGGCCAGATCACTGGCTGCCCTCCCCTGGGGCATCCCCTGGCCTGGGGGGCCATCACCTTGGCCACCTAGAGCCCACCAGAGCTGGGGCCATCGGGGTGGCCGCCTAGAGCCCACTGGAGCTGGGCGGCCATCGGGGTGGCCGCCCAGAGGGCAGGGCGACCAGGCCTCTGGCCGCCCACCCTGGGCACAAGGGGCTTGGGCGGCCACTCCCCTAGCTAGCCAAGGGTCTGGGCTACCAACTCCCTGGTGACCCAGGCACCAGGATAGCCAAAGCCATGGCCGTCCAGCCCCAGATGCAATGGCCACCTCTATGGCCATCTCCTGTTGATTTTTCAAAAAACAGAGACTCCCCCGCGGACTTAGCTCCCTCCAGGAGTCGACACTTTTGCCTGTGTGCTATTTTTCAGTCATTGGTAGAACACCCATGAACAAGAGTCAACTCTAAGAATCGACACTTGTCCCAGGCATCCTAAATGGGTCTGCTAATTTTGGTTGTGAACCTAATGTTTTGGGATCCGATTGGCTTGGCTTTTTACCACTCTATCCTTAGGGTTTCTACCATTGATTGGGTGTGGTTTCAAGAGGTTTTTGCAGGGGTATTCATGTCTTATTGCCTTATTTTCTCCTTGGTATATGTAGCCGCATTTGGTCCGATCGGAACACACATCTTTTGGGCTAATCGTGTTCATCCTTGTAGGAAGAGGAGGAGAAGGGTTGTGAATCTGCTGGAGAAGGAAGACTACGCTACCAAGGACCACGTCTCATGATCCTGAGCTCAAATCTAGAGGCGAGCCGCCACTGCTCTCCACCGACTACTTGCTTGGGCAGATTTCCTCAAGGGTCCGATTGCTTCTCTCATGGTTTCATCATTCTATTGCACCCTCTGTTTCATCTCCGAGATTAGTTGAAGATTAAAGGGGAAATCTCTTGTTTTATCTCTTTCTTATTTCCATTTGAGCGAGCTTATGATATTTGGACTGGGCATTGGATTTCCATATTATATTTTCTTCATAGATGATTTCGGAGCTTTGTCTCCGTGTGTGTGGTTTCTCATTGTCGTATGAGAACCCACGTGTGTTAGGCCATCGAGCCCGTGTGTGTGGTGTTTTGCTACCATCGTGTAGCGTTTTTAGTGAAATCCTCTCGGGTTGAGAGGGGTGGACGTAGGACTGCACTCGGGTGCATCCGAACCACCTAAAAGTCTCCTGTGCTGTGGTTTGCTATTTGTGGAATCGTTGTTCTACTCTATCCGTTCATTTTACGAGGGTGATATGGTGAGCTGAGAGTTTAATCAATCTGTCTGTTCATTAAGTTCTGTCCAAGTGATTAGTCAAATTGCGCTGGAGAGTTGTGAGAGGTTGCTTGTTCTTTATCTTACTTAATTCTCCTTGTTCGGCTATTTAGGATTCCTGTGTCATTTCCGCATTTATTTTTTAAAAGGGAGCGTAATCAATTCACCCCCCTCTCAATTGCTTTCCTAACTGGGCCTACAGGTATGAAGATGGCCTGGAGCTCAAGGCCAATGAAGCCCCTCCCCAGCAGGAGGGGAGAAGAAGAATCTCCGTGTTCGAGAGAATGACCTTCCCCGGTCATGCAAGGAGGAGGGTCTACAGACAAAGCAGTAAAATACGGGTTTTTACCTACAATATGGTCGGGATGGCTGGCAAATATGGGGGTCTGCTCAAGCAACCCCAAGAATTGGCTCGATTAGTCAAAAGGCCAGGGCCAAACACCTGAAGAATGGAGGCCGCAAGGGAAATGTTGAAAGCGGTAAAAGGGAAACAAACCCTATCTGAGGAAATCACCACCCTAACTGCAAACGTGGTGACAGCTGAAGAGGAAGAGGCATTGCTGAATATCTCATCTGAAGGTGCCTCAGAGGAGACAGTAGAAGCCATCCCCAGCACAGCAACCATGGACCCATTAGTACTGATGCTGCTCTAGAATTACCAACAGGAGATAGAGCTTCTGAAGAAGCAACTGATGGAGAAAACAAAACAAGCCTCGGCCTCCAAGTAGCCCGAGATGCAAGCCGAGTTGTCACGTCCCGAGCGTGAAAGATACCTGGGTGCATGACACGTCTATATTGATCGTGTTATTAGAGCGATATATATATTTTAACGTAACGACAGAGTGCACATAAGTGAGATTCTAAATTTTTTTGAAATGTTACCCATAGTCCAAGATGATAATTATTCAATTATCCAAGATGGTAATGTCACGAATCGATTCATCAACCGAGAACTAGTCAGAGTAACACTCGTCAGTGTCAGCTCTCGCCTCTGACCACGTGTGCACACACTGACCCTTGTCTAGGCCAGGCCTCCAGCTAGATTTCCCTCCCCGTAGAGCACTACGGTCAGACCAAGGGCCCACGGTACTAGCTTAAACCGTTTGACAGGTATGCCCCTCCACCTCTCCCAGGTGGGTCGACCATCCGTGAAGTCTAGGGCTACGTCTAGTGGTTCTATCACATGAAAAGTCCAAGCACTCCATTGGGATACTAGGAGCGAGCCAATAATCACAATAGCTAGGAAGGATATATTATAGAAGTACCGAAGCATGCAGTTCTAACCTTTGCAAAGTAGTAGAGTGTAACGGACTGGGTTGGGGGTGTTATGTGACTATAACGTGCCTCCCCAGGGCCGTTATGCTCACCCGCATATAGGGAAAACCCAAACCTGTAGACTATAACGCACTACCTCCAGGGCGTCATGCAATGTATGACATGCCTTGGCCCGCACGTTATATTCTCCAGAGAATCTATTGAAACTGCACAGAATATAACGCACCAAGACTCGAAGCAAATCTTATTGGTCTTGCACGAATGATATCTCGGCCCCCACTTGCATGCTCTTTGAATATGTTCAGGATCTTAGGATGGCCATAAATGTGCTGAGTGATTTTCTGTGCCCTCTTAATTGTCTTCACATTTTTTTCCTTCTCAATGTTTTCAAGTATAAAGTTCAGACAATGTGTGACACATGGGAGCCAATATAAATGTTTGCGCTTTTACATCAACTTTCTCCTTGTAGCCTTGTAACTAGCTGCATTATCGGTGACTACTTGCACAACTTGTTCCTCTCCAATTTATTCTACCATGTCAGCCATCAAATGAAACAAATAATTTGAATTCTTTTCATAATTTGATGCATCAACTGATTTTACAAACATTGTACTTTCGATGCAATAAACTAGAAAGTTGATCATGGACTTCTTCGTGGCATCAGTCCAACCATCACACATAATAATGCATTCTCTTGTCATCCAGATAGCTTGAATTTTTCAACCTATTGATAAAACTCTTCAACCTCTCCCTTAAGGCCATGCCTGTATATGTCTCGACGTGACGGGGTCTTCAAGTCAGGGCCAACATCTGCTATGGCATGAAACATAGGCTGCCAGTATTCTGATTCAGATGCATGTGCACGCGCACCAGCATGGAAAACTATTTGCAAATACTTTTAAATGCATTTCCTGCAACTTCAGTTGATTTTTTGACCCATCTCAATGCTTGCTTGGTTTTGGCTGTGTAGCACTTTGCCTTCGGTGGAGATAGCTGTCCATGAGACCTACTTTCTGTGGGACTGCACCAGTGTCAGGACGTCGTGCTACACCAGCTGTACTGGAGTAGGTCTCTGAACCTATCGGTACTTTTCCCTTCCTTCGAGCCCCCTGTTCACACTCTACTGCTTCGGTTTGCTCTGGATCTGAATTCTTAATGTCTTCCTCATCATCATCTCTCCTCCTCCTTTTGCTTAGTCTGCATGAACTCTCTGCAGCAATTTCAACATGATCTTCAGCCCTTTGTTGCATCATGTTTTTTTTGCCCAGAAGGCACTAGCGCATTTCCTCTGCCACTTGTCGAGAACATCTGTCACATTGTTTGACCTCTCCTCTTATCCATGTCAAATATTATTTTCTTCTAGTAATTCCGCCATGTATCTCCTTACCGCAATAATTACATTTGACTTTTTTTCGTTCAATATCAAGTAACGCGAGGTGGGCCCATCCCAGATCCAAGGTCGTCAGTTTCGGCCTAAACCGATACGTTTCGGCCGTAACCGACACAAAATCGGACCTGCTCACTGTAGCAGGTCTCATATTGGTTCCATGGCCTTTCCTTTCTTAAGGAAGGCTTAAGGGCCTTAACGAAATTGGCCTAGTAAGGGCCTTGCCACCAGCCCATTAGGCAAATCCATGTAGAATGTCCCATGCAAGCCCATTTTTAATGTAAATAGTATCCAAATTGAAGCCAAATTGTCTCCCATTTGATGGAAGCCGATGTAGTCCACTTAGCGCTCCACGTATGGCACCGTCGGTTCACCAACGTATCACTGTTCGCCGTGGAGTCCACACCACTCCTTAAAAGCCATATGCCTCTCACTGTAGTACTGGACACCCACCTTTTATGGAAGGTCGAGGGGGGTTGACTTGCACGAGAGGTTCTCGATGGAATGGGGTGACTAGACGGGGTGCAAGTGTGCCAGTCGATTTCTCGACAATCACCTATGGAATCGAAGGTTGACTGGGGGAAGCTTCGCCAGGATGCGGCACGTGGGCTCGCGGTGTTGGGCGACACGTGGAGAGAAGGGAGGTTCCGCATGTGGGAGTGTGTAGGTGATTATGGGGATTCATGTACGGGATGTCGTTCCCCACCGGCCGCAAGCAATCGATGTTTATTTACATCGAATTGAATCTGAACACATTTGTTCTATGCTAAAGAAGAGCTTGAATATTCTTGAAGCCATGGATAGAGGGCAGGGGAATACCATACAGCTATAAGGTCCGACTGGGATGTTTGATTAACTGGAGTCGGGGGCACTGGACACCTGCTGGGTGGTGTGGATGTGATGCTGAGGCCAGAGTATAGGCATGTATATTTAACTAGTTTCATGCTTTATAGGTGCCACGTGGGCTTTACAAAGGGGCCGAAAGGGCCAAAATACATATGATGCAAGCCGTGGGACAATTCTGGCATGTGGGCTGGTCCCTGGGTTGTTGTAGGATAAAGTGGATTATCTACGTGTTTTTACAGGGACTCCCCACGAGGGGCTAGGGACGAGCCTGGCTCGCCGAAGGATGGCTGGACTGGATGGCAGAGGTAGGCGGTGGCCGACACCTGAGGGAGGTCGGACGTGGCTTGGGATGAGCAGTCGAGTCTGAGTCCCGAGATGAGTATCTTCAAGCAGGGGAGTTAGGGCCGATCTCGGGAATGTTACTTCTGGGCCATGGTCTGGCTAACGTGGGTCAGCGGTTGGGATGGTCAATGGCCGGCTCGAGGCGAGCAGCGGGCAAGTGGTTCCATGGCAGGGGCGATTTTGACATTATGGCTTACACTTTGTTGTCATATCACATCATAAGTGGGCGAGCCTGATGTGCGAGCATGTTTGCCGTTATCATAACACCTTGTGTGCGGGGGGGATGGACTTGAGTGAAGTGGCTAGACGCCATGTGAGGGGAGTATATGTGACATATCCTCAGCGTATACAAGTCGATCAACAAGTCACCCAACATGTGGCTTAGCTCCTCGCGTTTCTCACCGTTCAAGTCCTCGGAGAGTTTGAAGCTGGGTGCCTATGCCTATGTATGCATGCATATCTGCCGCTTGAGTTTCTAAGGGGAGGGGGAATTTATAGGGAATACAAAGGGTCATGGGGGGGTTTACGCGAGCCAGCTCGGGGGGGCGAGCTGGTGTGACGACTTGGATCGCAGATACCAGATATACCCGATAGGACTATCAAATACACCTGATACCACTGGGAACCCGCGAGGCCTCCCAAGAGCGGTAAAGCTCCTAAAGGGATAAAAGGATTGTCGTGTAGTACATTGAATCCACAGAGATATAACAGTAAGTAATTAAATTTCATTAGATCAGTTTACTAAAGTAGCAGAAATAAAATTATTTTTTAATTAACAGTTTAAGTTTAACAATTATACCCGAGTCCAGTCCAACAAAAAGACAAGTGTCATTAGAATGGCCTAAAGTCTTGTCATGTAATTTTCTCTTTATTGAGTCTTTAGAAAATTTTTATTTTTCTTGAGTCTAGAGTCAACATTATGTACGTGAATCATTGGTATCAATGAAAGTTTGAATATTGTTCAAATTCTTATGCATTCCTCTTATGTGGATGTTATTACGCTCTGATTACGTTACTAGCTTGAGGTATATTGCCGACTACTCACGTTCCCCGAGTTACTTCCGCTATACATATACGGCTCGGGGCGTGATAGTTAAGTTGGTATCAAAGCCTAGGCACAAGTAATTCCTAGGAAAATGTCATAAGCTAAGTCCAAGGTTAAGGACCCATATCTATGAACCTGGAAGAAACTTCCAAACACATGTGAGAACGGGTAGAGTCGGGATGAGATAGTTTAATTATAAATTTCTTCTAGGTTAACTTTCATTAATTCCACAGGGAATTAACTATTGGTTATTTTCACAGGCACCCTATTTTTAAAATGGCTCACCATGTTAAATGGGATGCGATGCAACAAACTATTGCGGGACTGACCCAAGCACTACAGAATATGGCCCAGGCTGGTGCAAGGCTCAGTGCCGGTGATCTGCACCGTAATTTTTGAAGCTTAAATCCTCCACGATTTTCTGGCTCCACTAATCTGGATGAAGTAAAAAATAGGATAGACGAGATGGAAAGAATCTTGAATGTCATGTAATGTGCGGATCAAGAAAAGGTCCATCTGGCCACCTTCCAATTGAATAAAGATGCATGTACATGGTGGAAGACCACCTTGACACAACCCCAGAATGCTCAACCCACATGGAATGAGTTTCTCACACTCTTCCGGGCAAAATATTTCTCTTAGCACATAAAGGAGAGGAAGGCTGCAGAATTTGCTTCTCTACACCAAGGCATGATATCGGTGGCAGAGTATGAACTCTAATTCTCCCATTTGGCCCCTTATGCCATACATCTGGTGAGCACCGATATTCTGAAGGCCAACCGTTTTCTGGATGGGTTAAGGCCCGTCTTTATTCTATTTTTTTTAAACCAAGAACCGACCAGACAGAATAGACACTGGTCGAGTGCACCCTCCCTCATAGAGGGAGAATGTTCTCACTCCCCCAAGCTGGTGCTGTGGCCCTAAATTTTATTAATATTTGAAGAGAGAGTACAAATGCATCAGGGTATACCCTTGGTAAGCAATGGACAGACAATGTATTAGCCCTTGGAAAAACCCAAAAAGGTATAAAGGGGTAGGGGAATTGGGAGTACACCGCAAGAGACTAAAGAAGACGAATGGCTGGCAGCCTTGCCCTGTCCATTCTAAGGACTCCCTTGGCTAGTCGTGGGAGATCCCCTACTTGAGTGAATACTTTGTTTACAGAAGTACTACATGCATAGGAAGCCAAAGAATCGGCTACTTGATTCCCCTCTCTTAATGTGTGCTGAAGCAGACAACCACTTTCTTGGAGATAAGCCATCAAACTCCTCCACCATGGGAGAACCATCCAGCTAGGACCCACTCCAGTCCAAACTGCCTCAACAAGGAGCGCACAGTCAGAGTAAACTGCTTTAAGATTTATGCCACCATGCTTCGCAACAGCTAAACCATCGTGTAGGGCCCTTGCCTCTACTAGCTGACTAGTACCATGGCCATAATGAAAGGCAAAGCCTACAATCAAAGCACCAGTAGAATCCCTTATACAGCCTCCACCTCCACACCTGCCAGGGTTACCCTTCGAAGCCCCATCAACATGCAGGGTAAACTCTTGCGAGGCCAAACTACAAAAAACCAAGAAGGGCTATTTATGTTTAACCCAAGGAAACAATTGGAAAGAGGCCAAGCATTTAAACTGAGTAGAGGACATTAGCCAATTTGTCTTGGGCCAAAAAAGAAGAATAGAGAGAAAATAGAAGAAGAAAATAGAAGAAAGAGAAGCCAATCACCATAGAGAGAGGAAGTTTGGGGAAGAAGAAATGGTTTTTTGGGGAGTGAGACTCAGAGAGCCGCCATCCCTTACAGTCTGCCTCGTCCACCTGCCAGGAGGATCCTAGAGCCAGGGAGGAGACGTTGATTTTCGATACCCTATTTTCACAGCCGTTAATAGAGGTGGGTGGCGGAGCTTCCTATATGTGTTTTCTTCCCTTCTTATCTCAAGAAATCTCTTCATATATGGTTTTGTAATGATTCGGGCAATGAGATGAGCCCATTGTTCTTCGATTTCCTTTTTCTTTCATCCACCCCTCATGTTCTCGATCTGGGAATTGGTTGTGTGCGATAATGCCAAGCCGCAGTTGTATGTAATGTTCCATCTGATCATCAGATTATGTAATGGGTTTTGGGTTTGAATGAAAGCATTGATACACGTTTGAATCCCCACTTTTTCCATTTGATTGCACTCCATTTCCTGTAGTCTGTGCATTACTATCTAGTTTTCCTATGTCGACATCGAACACGCCCTGGTTCTTCCCAGGGCAACATTGATGTCACCACCACCCCCTCCCCGGGGTTCTTTCCAATGGGATGCTCATATCAAGTTCCCACCATCCTTATTGGGGGTTTTATCACTAGAGGTATATGCATATATGCCTCCCTGGTCAACCCCGAGACTGTTTTCTCATTGCCCCTCCGTTCCTAATCATGAATCAGAGAGAATGGGGTTGTCCCTATAAGTTGGGCGCATGGGCTCCTGGCATCATCACCTTCTTGTTTGCTACACACCGATTGTTCAAAGGGTTGCCTCCTCCAATTGCCAGAGTCCTCATGCTAATTTGCTGGTTCCGAATGCTAATCTACTAACCCTTATGCTAAATTGCTAGTTCCAAATGCTAATTTGCTAACCCCCATGCTAACCTGCTAACTAGCTAACCCGTTTTTATGTATAACTAATCGTAGTCAGTCCCTTGGCTGAGTGCACTCTTTATGCGCATTACATGTGACTGTTTTCTTGAGGAGTCTAGTGACCAGGGAGGGGGGGACATTCCCCATCGATATTTCTGAGTCACCATCAGATCATAGGGTCATGTCCTTTGATGGTATGTACCCTCATGAGCCACCAGGGGTGAATTTCAACGGGGCTTTAGCCCAACATTAAATCCACTGTTCTTAAGGGAACTAGTGGTGACCACTGGTTGTCTACCTCTCGCAGGCTAGCCCTCGGGGTTTCCTCCCTCATTGGTCATCCCTTTTGATCATGTTTCAGCCCATGGAGTACTGGTGCCCCTCGTAGGCTAACTCTCAGGGTCTTTCATCCATCTAGGTCTGCCGACCGTCATTGTGCTACCCAGTATTAAGGAGCTTACCCCGATTCCGTGGGTATGCCTCCACTTCTCCCCCGTGACCCTCTGGGTATGGGGAGATGACATCCAAATTTTGTCAAACCTAATTAACTAATGGTCTTCACAAATCAGGCCTAATGAGAGATGCTTTCAAAGTAAGAAGTTTTCATGCTCGAGTATGAACCTCACACGAGCTTTGGCTCTGTTTCCAGGACACTCAAGACCCAAATTTACTCACTAATTTAACTCAATAAACATCAAAATGCCAATAATCAACTCTATAACCACAAAAGACTAAAAAAGGCAAGAGAATAACCTAATCCAGTGCGGCCCTATTACGGCCCGCCCTAATCCGGCATGGTACCCCACCGCGCCATTTTAACGCTACTCTCAACACCTCTTTTCTTCAAAGCTCTCTAAACCGATGCGCCCCAAGCCCCCCGTGCCGTTAGAGTCCCCCCTGGCGGGAGGATAATGGGTAACGGGTTAGGTGAGGGGGTGACAATAAGGGGTGTGACGGGTGCTGGCATGAGGATGGGTGAAGTAGTGGGCAATGCGGGAGGTATAATGAAGGGTCTAGAAGAAGAGGCAGGTGTGGTGGAGGGCGCAATGGTGGGTCGAATGATAGCAGGAGTAGAAGGTGATGGGGAGTTGTTGTAGGTATGGTGGAGGGCCAGAAGGTGAGCAGGAGTCTCGTCATCATAAGACCACCCAACGTTGGGGGCTGGGCGATGAACAATATTTACTTGAGCCGGTGCTGTCGACTGAGGTTGTGGAGCAGGTGGGTGGTTTGGCATCAGATTCTGATGAATCCCTAGTCTTGTACAGGCTACTGCTGCTATTGAGGTTGGGGTTGCTGTGGCTGCTACTGCTGCGGTGCCGGCTGCTATGGTCTCGGCGCTTGTCTTCTTCTCTCTTTGATCTTTGTAATCAACTTATGCATTTCTGCCCAGTCGATGTGCTGCCCCTCGTGCAAATCATAAACAAAATCTCGAAACGGGTAGCACCTCTCAATTGTGTGCCCGAGCTACTGATGGAATATGCAGTATCTGGACTGGTCAGCAGTGGATTTCAATTTGGGCGTTCCGGGAGAAGCTGGAGATCACCAGTGTATATAAGGGATGAAAAGATGTCTGGAAGGGTTTCTGGTAGGGGAGGGTAATGAGCTCTCTTGGGACCCAGGCGTGCAGGTGCATAGCCATTTGGTGGAGAAACATTATGGTACTGCGGCGGCTGTTGTGGCTGCTGTGGCGGTTGTGGCTACTGTGGCTGCTGAGGAGTGGGAAATGATGGTTGGGCAGTGGGTGGAGCGGTGAACTGGGGGTTGCGGGGAGGTTGCTGGAAGCGAGGTGGAGCAGATTGGTTGGGGAAATGGACAACCTGCACCTACTCATTCATCTGGACTCCCTCGGTAACTAGGCCATGGGGTTTCCTAGTGGGCTTAGGCTTCTGGGCCTGGAAAAGGGAGTGAATGGGAGAGTCTTTAAACTGGGTCTGGATGAACCTGGCCCTACTGTACAACTATGCATATTGACAATGTCATTCATAGCTAAAATGTTTCGGAAGGTGGGGGTTGCATTGGAGATCAACAACTAGACTTTCTCCTCTTCTGGAATCTACCCGAGCACACGGGAGGCCATCTGCCTCCATCTATCAGCATAAGTTGCAAAGTCTTCGTCGGCCTTCATCTTTTCGGCCACCAGATCAGTAAAAGAATACTCTGGGCCCACCCGGTCTTGGAATCGCTGAATGAACTTCTCCTTGATAACTTTAAAACTCTCTGCTTCCTCCAACGGCAGGGCATAAAATCACTCCAAAGCTACTCCATCTAGTGAGCGACGGAAAAGATACGTCATGAGGCGATCTTCGTGTTGGAACTACGTCGACTCGTATAAGAATTCCCTCACATGAATGTAGGGGTTACCATTCCCATCGTACTTTTGGTACGTAGGGAGCTCTAATTGGGGAGGGAAACAGATGTCACCGAAATTGGGAATTGGGATGTCTACTAAAGACTGTGGGACAACCCGTTTGTGAAGGAGGTCAAGCTGCTGTTGCATGGCAGCCCACTTATCAAGAAGTTCCTGTTCCTGGGATGGAGGAGGCAGGACTGGAAGGGCAGACCCAGTATAAGGGGCAGAAGGATAGGTAGCCAGAGGGGGAGGCCCATAAGAGGGATAATGGGCCAAGGATGGGCCCATATCTGCGTGAGCCAAGTGGGCAGCCCCTACTTGAGGGCCCAAGAAATCAGTCGGGCCTACAAGAGCCTGCGGCGTTAGAGGGGTGGTTCCATAAGGATCTACGTAAGAAGATGAGAGAAGCGGCACTCTCTCTCTCTCTCTCACGCAACCCACTCTCTCTCCCTCTCTCTCGGTTTGGTCGAGACGGCAATGAACGGAGGCACGGAGGGTACCGTTGGAAAGGTCGTGATGTGAGGATCGCATTGACGCCCACCTTCCCTCGGCTCGAGCAGCGTGGAGGTGGGACGGGATGAGAGGAGTGGCGGCACCCCTTCGTTTGCATGCCCCCCAAACGGCGTTTTCACCGCGAGCAAGGTAGGGGGATGGATACTCGAGCTCGTTAGGAGCATTCCCCGTGCCATGCCCATCGTCATTGTGTCTTAAATAGCATGCCCATCGTCATTCTTGGTTTTCATGCCATGAACCTCGTTCTTATGTTTTAATCGACCATGAACATCGTTGCTGGGTTTGCTAGCTGTAGAATGTTGTTATGTGTTGGTGGTTTGGCAGAAAATAGCTTTCTCGCGTGATTCCCGTCGATCTGGCTCTATCGGGAGGGGATTTGGTTTTGAATCCCATGTTTTCGGTTCTCTGGTAGGGTAACAGTCCTACCAGAGACCGTCACACCGTATCAGTAAGGTGGTGGACTTTAGCGGTCCACAACCTATGCGTTACAACCACTGTGGCGGCCCAACATGGGTGCGCCACAGCCTTCGTAGCGGCTGACCTTTAGACTGCTACAGACCTTTGACCAAGTCATTTGACTGTTGACCCAATAGGGTGGTTGGCCTGGGGGTTTATCGTGCAACCGCCAGAGCCTTGTAGCGCACCAATCCTGGAGCGCCAGAGCATGAGTTTTCTGTGGATTGTTAGAGTCTCGGGTGAGTGTAGCGGCCCATTAGTGGTGCATCACAGCCCATGTAGCACACCTACTCTTGACCGCCAGAGACTATGGTGGGTTAAAGAGCAACCGCCATTTCCCTTAGAATTCTAATTGTTCCATGCTCTTTTCCTTATGAGTTCCACGTGCATGTTCGCCATGTTCAAAGTATTTTATAAATTATGGCCTATTTTATATCCTGATAAAATTACTTTCTCTTTTCTTGTGATGGAACCACTAGTTGTAGCCCAGTGACCTCGAGTGTCGGCCCACCTGGGAAAGGTGGAGAGGTAGTCCCGTCACATGATTTTTAAGCTAGTTCCGTCGGCCCCCAGCCAGCAGTCACGTCCTACTGAGGGGAAAAACTAGCTAGAGAGCCTGGCTCAGGCATGAGCCAGTGTGTCCACACATGGTCAGAGGCCTGGACTGACACTGATGAGTGTTACTCTGACTAGTTACTTGATTTTGGTACTGTTACGCCTCTCACTTGTAGCGATCCAGACTTGTGAGTTGCTTGAGACGCAGTGTAAGCCGTCAATGGACGCATCTGGTTTCCTCTTTCTGGTGGTCTTCCTTCTTCATGTCACTTGGTTAGCTGAGGTTTATTCTATTGGTAGATTTAGCTCCTGGCGCTTATATTTAGTTTAAATTGGCATGTTGATAGCTGTTATAAACTACTTAGATAGGTTTTGTAGCTTTACTACTACTATGTTTATGTTATGCCAATGCATGTCTATTACTTTAAATGCATGCTCTACTTGTCTCATTACCTGTTTGCATGTTTAGTTGCGAGGTAGGGATCCGCGTGACCCCTACTGAGTCTGGCTGTGACTCACCCTTTCTTCTTTCAGGTGAACAACCTCAGCCATCTGCCAGTGGTTCTCAAGTTTTTGATGACCGTCCTTAGCTTACCAGTAGTAGTCGATTTGTCCTTTTTGTGTACTTTTGACTGGGGTATGTCCCGTGTAGTTGTACATTGGACTCTTGTGTATTGTTGGACTTTTTCCCCTTGTGGCTCTGGACTATTAAATATGCTTACCACTCAGACATTTTTAAATTGCTTCCGTATTAAATGTGCCTAAAACAGTGAAATCCTCTCGATTTAAAACCTTAGAATTTTAAGTTGGATGGTTCCAAATCTAATAATTATATCAAAACTCGTGATTAATTAGAATCTCCACCCCCATACCTACGATGATCCACAGCACTGAAATGTGTCTCGACAGAATGAGAGTTCTGGGGTCTATGTATATGCCGTGCACGCATTCCCCGGGCGAGAGCTCGATCTGAATGAGGATCGTTCGTTGTGTACAGAAACGGGAGTTTCCGGATCCGGAAGTAGAGCTTCTGCATATCCGTATGCGATCCACCGACAGGTAACCCCACTCCCAAGAAGGAAGCCAGCCGTTGAACATGTAAACATGGTGATGCATGGATGGCGCCAGTCCACCACTGCGTACCGGATCGAGTAGACTGGACAGCCGTGCACCGGCTCGTACCCGATACGGTACCCATTAATAAGATCGTCCTATACATATATATATATATAATAAGATCGTCCTATATATATATCTATATATATATGCATGGATCCTTTCCGGGGCACAGTTAATACAGGGCGGTCGCTGCAACCTGTGCGCGCGCTGGTTGACGTGGGGTTGTAATTAATAAAAATATGTAGCTGATTTACGTACGGACATATCTCCTGCCCTGTTTCATTAGTTTTTAGCAACTCCTGTGGGGCTTCCTTCCAGTTCCGGTGAGAGGGAATTGACATTTGCCCACATGCCATTTCCTCTAATGAAATGTGAAGGAAGGACACCGACAGTTTTCGTCCTCAACGTAGATTGTTTACAATATTTCTAGACACTGCTTGGGAGCCATGCATGAGTGGACTCAAAAAGTTCCAACTGTCAGAACTGAACTGAGAGTTGTTTGAGGCTTGCTCTGTGTGTGTGTGTGTGTGTGTGTGTGAGAGAGAGAGAGAGAGAGAGGGGACTGGAGTTGTGGAGCGGATGATGGCCATGCTGCATGCATCGGCATCCAGCTGTTACCATCCGCAGTGAGAGGCCCATGCTTATATTTAGGTGAGAGATTCTGAGAACACTCCATGCCCAAATTACTACCCCTTCCGTCAAACTCTCAAGATTAAGTGGTTCTTCGGCTTTGAAATGTGGCATGCAGTGGTATGCATCGACCGTTGCATACTCCCCTATCGGATCTCAACAGGGATGCATGCTCCTCTTTTTTGACATGCAACATTATGGACATTTATTGTTAGGAGGAGAGGTGAAGGGATTGGTGCATGAATGGATTGGCTTGCGTCATCTGCAGTGTCCCATATATATATGGGGGTCCTTGGCAGCGAAGGAAATGGCGTCACTGCTCACACAATTAATTAGCTACGAGAGAGAGAGAGAGAGAGAGCGCAAAGAAGAAGAGGTCCAGAGTCCTTGGAACATAGAGAGAGCTAGCTAGAGAAGACAAGCGCCGTTGGGCGCCGTATGATGGCACTGGTACTGTTTGCCATATGAAAGGGGTAGGGCCAAATAGAGAGAGAGAGAGAGAGGGGGGGTCCAGAGTCCTTGGAAGATAGAGGGAACTGGAGAAAGACAAGGGCCGTTGTGCGCCATATGATGGCACTGGTACTGTTTGCCACATGAAAAGGGTCGGGCCAAATGGCCAGCTTGCTCTACTCCGACCTTGGGCCCATCCATCCATCGACGCCGCCACCGGTGGTCAGATACATGCACAAGCATTGTCCCCATGCACCATCCCCATTTCTCAAATTTCGAATTAGATGGTGGCCTTGGCCAAGATAATTTAGGTGGTGGGCAAATTGCACCCTGCCAATCAAGATTTGCCGACTCGGTCTCAACTTAGGTCGGGTCGAGTCGGTCTCGTCTCGGTTCGACCCGGTCCATCCGGTTCTAAAAACTTAACACAGAGTGAGATGGACCGAGACGGAGCGAGACGGGACCGACCCGACCCGTCCTAGCCCGTGATCGGGACTGGCGGATCGGTCGAGACGACAAACCCTGTTTGTAAGGTGGATAAGAAAGTATTACTTCAACAATTTTATATGCACCATATGAAGAGTATATATGAAAAATGTATTTTTGGACTACCATAAAATAAATTCAGCTTAAATTGTCAGAGGTAAATAAAAAGAGATAATAACTACTTAGCTCAACTGTATGGCAACGACATGAAAAGCATATATGTTAATGATCTTTTATGATGATAAGTGTGTATATACTAAGTTTGGTTGATAATTCTAAAAGAAACTTCCATTCATGTTCATAGTAAAATTATGCGTTTAAGAATGGACGTAACATATCCATTGGTATTCAATTAGCCCCTCTTTGATACAGAGATAGTTAAAACGAGGGTTATCTCTCGTGAGTTAGTTTATTTTGAAATCTATTCTTATTTATTTTGATAGATAATGAATTATCTCTCTTGGACAAAAGAGGTTAACCTCTCATTTATCCCACTTGATTTAGTTGTCCTTGGAAATACACAATGGGATAAGTCTATAAATTGACTTTATTACCCTTGTCATCTCAACCATAGTATTAATACTTCTAGATGAAGAGGCGTGATCTCGTGTTGAAGCCCGAGTCATTCGATCACCGATTGATGCTGAGCGTTGTCACGATAGACTAGATCTCTGCAAGGTAGGAAACAGATTAGAGGAGCCTAGGGTTATAATCCTGGGAAAAATCCTCCGATGCCTAAGTCAGCAAGATAGTAGAGCTTTGTGCAAAGAAGAGGAAGGAGGCAAAGAGTGTGCATGAGATTGAGGTAGAGGTGGCCGATCTCAAGGCAGGGGAGGTAACGACAGAGGCGAGGGCGGTTGAGCAATATCGGGGCGCGGAAGAATATCACAACGCCAGAGCATACTTGGTCAGTTGCCTCACTACCTAAGCCAGTTTCCACACTTGGTAGAGTCAATGGCTCGGTCTGAAACTGTGAACCTCATCTACACCGAGCTATCGATCTCCGATGCATCATTTTTGTTTAGTTGTGCCTATGTATGCAAGCGGAGGCCGAGGCGAGGTAGGCCGAGGCCGAGGTCGAGGCAAAGTTGGCCGAGCTCAGGGAGAAGGCAACAAGGGCCGATCGTCAGTGGCGGTCGAGTGATATCTGGGCTCGGAGGAATATCATGGGGCCCTCAAGAAGACCGCATTTACCTACTACGAGCCCGGTTACCGGCGCGGACTGCGGAAGGGTTTTGCGCAAGGCTTCAGGCTGGCAGTAAATCGCGCTCAGGAGCAAGTCCTCGATCAACTTATTTTTAACCCCGGACAACCTTACGACTCGGGCAAAGAAGGCTCAACTTCTCCATCTTCTTCGGTGTCGAGCGATGGGGCAGGTATCGAGGATGTTTCTACTCCCAAGGGGGGAGGATCGCCAACTCCGGCAGTCTCGGGAGAGCGCATGGTCAAGGAAGTTCCCACGCAGGTGGGGTCAGTGCCTGAGCCGGCCATCGCTGAGGGAACCAGGGGCACTCCACCCTTGACCGCAGGGACAGAGCCGAGCGAGGAGGGCCTTCAGACCACCGAGCTTCGAGAAGGGCCGCAGACTTCCCACCCCTCTCCTATCTCCATAGATTAGGTTTTGACTTAAATTGTACTTGCTTCTCGAGGGTCAAAAAGTTCCTGGGAATCACTTAGCCAGGTCACATACGGGGTCCTCCACTCGTCGGATGATGCCTGTACAATGGCCACGGGCTTGGTTTCCATTGTGATGCCTCGGATCCTTATTGGATCTTATCGGATTCTTTTTTGGTATTTTAGATCAAAAAAAATATGTTTCATGTACTTATTGTGGTCTACATGGTCATGTGATGCGTAATTGCTATGACAAGAAAAATGATGAAGTGATGGCATGTAAGTCTGATTTTGATTTCTGTCACTATAAGAAACCAACCAAGAAAGGCCAACTCTCCTACTGCCACCACTGTGGGAGGTTTGGACACATTATGTAAAATTGCTAGGAGTTGAAGGTTAAGAAATATTTTGTGCATGGTCATCACTGCAAGGAGCATGGCCACACAGTCAAAAACTGTTGGCAAAGAAGGAGGAAGGATAATCCTCATGACAAAGCTATGAGCATTCACAGTCTCCCATGAATACTCACCACACATGGTCATGAGAAGAATGAGAATTCTCTTGTGTGTTGCTCTTATAGTGGGATGGTTGGACATGATGTGTATGGCTGCCACATGATGAGGAAAGATGATTTGACTGTCTTGATAAAGAAGAGCAATCTAGTTAAAAATGTTGCTAATTCTCGAGGACCCAAGAAAACTTGGGTACCTAAAAATTCCAACTAAGAATTTTGAATGTGAGAGTGCCTTGGAGCTGAAAAAAGGATGATCAGGTATATAAGAGCTCAAGGTATAGGTTTGTAAATAAAATTTTCCATTCTTGTTACTTCTGCATGCTAAAAGTTGCTTTATAGTTATTGCATCATAGGTCTATCATGTTTTCCAATAAGTCCTGCAATCATGAAAATCTCCCCTCTGATTTAATGAAATTCCCTATTGTGAAATCTGAACTGAATATTTGATTAACACTTGGTTTGAGTTTCAGGTATATTGAAAGGTGATGTGTAGAAAGACAAGTTAAGCTTGCCCGGAACTCTCACTATGCGTGAGTTGGGTCTTCGGATCAATACCTCCGCCTTGTACTAGAAATCAATTATTTCAGATGCTTAATCCATGAGGAATCTATCTTGCTAATGGAATTGATATGATGATGAGTCATTGTTTGCTTACTGCTACCTCTTTTTGGCAGCCATATTAATTTCTTGTTGAGCATTCACTGCTTTTGATGATGTCTGCCATGGCTGCACATATTTTTCAACTCATCATTCTTATGGACATACAACACATTGTTTAATTGTCTTGATCTCCATAAGCATTGGACAAAGGGGGAGCTTAAGGGTTTACATTTGAGTTCAGAATGCATTGCCAATAATCTGTGCTTGCATCATTTTATGGTCTCATGCACTCCAATGCATATCTTATTAAGGGACACAACAATGCATATCAATTGATATCAGCTCTATTGCATCATGTGTTCACATAAGTCATAGGTTGCATACTCCATTGTCAAGCCATGCACGAGTTTTAGGGGAGTCAACACTAAAAATTCAGTCTGCATCCTTGCATATTTTTGTTGACATATGTATAGACTGCATCTTCTTAGGGGGAGCTTGTTCGTCTTAATAAATCTACTGGAATCTCTATTTTTGTTGATCAGGTCAACCTTAGACCTACTTAGGTCAACCTCATAGTTCATTTTTGCTTGAAAATTGCTCTCTATCTGAGCTCAGTGCGTCGACATCATGAGATACCAGTGTCGACACTCCTTCATCTGCTGGTCCTTTTCACTTATCATGTCTGAGCTCACTACATATTCTCAGGGGGAGTGTTTAGTGCCAACTTCCATTCATCTACCCAAGTGCATTTGATGCCTTCTTTAGCCCTTGCATCATGGTTATGAATCGTTGTGTTTCACTTTGGGTCTAAAATGTTCTGTTATCTCCGAACCTACCGTTTGTCTAAAATCTGCCTTCTCTTGTATGCTCAGATGTCTCATTCCTATCTCCTTGAATGCCTTGAACTCTTGGGAGTATTTTTGCTTGCTGCTATGTTCATTTCTCACCTCTGGTTTTCAGGTGTTGTGGTTCTTCCTTGAGGTTTGAGGGCATTGCGTGGAGGTTCTTAGCTACCAATTCACCGGGCCGAGTGTTCACTTGGCATTTGGTACATTCTCTACCTTAGACTCTACTTTCTATTGGACTGGACTCTATTGTAGTTAGATTATTTATTTCTATTAATTGTTGAATTGTTCTACTTTATTTCCTATTATGTGTACACCACACCTATCCTTTTATCCCTTTCGAGCCCTCCGGCTCGTCGACGATGGTCCAGTGTTCTAATGGTATCAAGTTATTCCTGATATCTGAAACTTGGGTTGTTACAGTTGGTATCAGAAATGTTGTTGTGCAGTACATGGGAATTTGAGATACTGTAGTGATCAGAGTCCGTAAGGTCTAGTACAGTCGGTAGCTGTCATAGGGTTCCATGCTTATTTTTTTCTTGGTTTCTCACGTAAGAGCCTGTGTGTGCTTAGTTGGCACTGTGAAGGCAGTTGTCATTTTTCATCAGAGTGCCAATGTAGGGTCTGAGGATCGAGGTCGAGAACTTTCTCCCTCATTGATGGTGGCCCCTGTGGTGCTGCATTGGGCAGTGGTTGCCGATAGGCGTATTGCTGCGGTGCTGCGTTCGAGGAATCTATAGCGAGGTCACGTGGCTGGCGAGGATTGCTCGTAGATTGAGTGGCCATGAGTGTGCTCTGAGGGAGTTATTGTCATTTTTGGCCATTCCTATTCGAGATTTATCTAGCCCCTGTGGCGTTAAGATTGTGGTTCGAGGTGGTAGAGCAGGAGCTTTGGTTGATATGTGCTTGGATGAGCAGAGGATCTTCTTGGATTGGGCTGTGGTCACCCTAGATTTGGTTTGAGATGAGATGGCATTTGATTGGATAATGGACGGTGCCTATGTGTGGAGGTCCTTGATGGGACATAGGCATTGGATGGTGATCCTTGGTCTGCGACCAGCAAGGGAGGATTTCCTAGTAAGTCTGAGTCTAGTGACATGAGGATCGAGGAGGGATCCTGTCATTTGGTTTCATCGTGCTCCCCTGAGAGGGTAGAGTTGGCATGAGGCTTGAGATTGGTTGCGGTGTCTGAGTGAGGTCTGACTTGAGATGTGGTATTGGTCTGTCGAGGGTCAGCGGATGGCCTACTGTGATTTGCATTGCGCCTGTCGGGCCGGTGGGGGTTCCCTGTTGACGAGTGTCTGGTGATCGGTGGATGGTATTTCATAGATAGAAGATGCTGGTTCTAGGGGCTTGAGAATGGCGAGAGCCGTGGACCATCGAGGCCTTGGGTGGCCGATCATGAGGTGTGCCTTTTCCCAGATTGGATCTAGGATTTTGTTAGAAGTTTATCTTCTGGCAGAGTTGGCCGAGTTGCTGATGGTGTTCGGCTTGCCAGGTGTGAGCTGATGGAAGCTCAATGTTGGTTGCCCTTAGTGCAGGGCGTGAGATCGGTTAGCGGGTTGTGAAGCTGGCATTTGGTTGGTCAACCGAGCATGAGCGTTGACCGGTGGATTGGTTCTCGTGATGAGGAGTGTGTTTCCTCGGTGAGCGAGTTGGTGGCAGCGATGCCGTGGTTGGTTTTCATGTTGGCTGAGGTGATGCCAGACTTGTACTCCTTTGCATGTGCTTGCTCTGATGGTCGATGTGCATTGGGCTATGAGCGAGGTGTTGCTCGTGATCATTGTCTAGTCATGTCCCTCAGGATCGTGATTTTAAGAGTATCGAGATTTGACTGGGGCTCTCACGGAATTGTCAGTTGGTTCAATCGTTCTCCCCTTGTGGCTTAGTGCTTGTCCTCAATTTCGAGGATGAAATTCTTGTAAGGGGGAGGGCATAATGCCCCATTTTTTTTAGATATTATCCTAAAGATGAGTGGCTCGTCGTCACGTGTCTGAGGGTCGGGGGCGGCCCCGTCTTGTTGGGGGGTCATTGTGGGACCCAATTAGCGTGCTGGAATAGTGGGTTGGCTCATAGTTTGATGTCAGAGGGCTAGAATATGCGTGCCTACAAGGTGTTCTAGACAATTTCAAACACGCGTGTGTGAGCCATATACACGTACTGTGGACCTCCAAAGCCTGTGGTTGACTTGATTAGGTCTCCCTTTGACCTTGAAGGGTTGAAAGAAGGCATCTCAGGGTTGACTCCTTTTCGCTGGGTGCCACGTGGCGAGGCTTAGAGTCGGGGTGCCCCCGGTTTGGCCCGAGCGGTCATGTAGTATGCGGGCAAGGCCCATCGGTAGGTAGTTGGGATTGGTCCAGGTTAGTTGCTTGTGTGGCCACACGTTATGGTGAACTGGCTAGGGCCCCCAGTGGGGTCCAAGGAGTTGTAGAAACGACCGAGTGGCTCATGCCTTGAAGGTGTTTGAGGGAATTCCCAAACCCCTATTCCTTAGCATTTCGCTGGGAAATTGTCCGGGTACAACAAATGCCCCCCACGGGTCGTACGTCAGAGGCAGAGACGAGGGCGTACGGCCCGTGAGCCCCGAGTTCTAGGTTGTTGTAGTTGTACTTTGACACTTCATGTGCCTTTCTTGTATTATGTTATACATGTTGACTTTCTGGTGTTCTGACGATTTTACGTGCCCTGTCTTACAGCTATGGCATGATTTGGCAGAGATGAGTGGGTCCCGAGGCGTGTGGTTCAGGAGGAGGACCATTGGGTGTGACGGATTGAGCGACCGATGCGCCCTCTGGGTCCACCGGTGGTCATCGTGGCTAGTGCAGAGCAGCTAGATCTAGGCCATACGACAGTAGCTGACGGCCCAATTGGTGAGAGGGCAGCTGGAGTTGGAGTTGTAGAGGTGGCCTGAATTCTGGAGATAGGCGGTCTGTACACCTACGTCTGGAGTGGGGGCTACCCCCGTGGAGTCCCCCTTGGACCGCCACCTTTTTGAGTTTGTGAGGAGCTACGTCCCTCCTGGCACAGAGGAGGATGACTCACAGTTTCTGGGAGCCCATTGCCGGCTTGAGCGGGCCATTCTGATAGGCAGGGATAGCTTGGATGGCGTTGCATTCTACAACTATCCGATCTTCTCTGAGGACTACTAGAGGCAGCGTCAGTTTTCGAGTGTCAAGTGCCTGGGGTTCTTTAGCCGAGTAGAGCAGTTTGGAGTCATAGTTGGGCCGTTAGGCCCTGCCTCTTGGGATTTGCACGGCCACCATCGTACCGAGACAGAGGGAACAACCAGGCTGGTTATGGAGCCTGCAGGTCTGCAGTATGCTGAAGAGGGTTATGACGACTACAACATTCTGGACGGAGTTATGTGGCAGACTATTATCAGCTGGTATGGCCACTGGGTAGTGATCCCATCACATCGATACCATTAAGGGGCCACCGAGTGGTTGATGGGGATCGTGTAGCACTATAGGGTGCTATTGGACAGAGCTGGGATCAGGTATGCCATGACTGCTGCTTTGTATGCGTACCCCTGTTACACTGGGCTGCTATAGGCACTACTGGAGCATTTTAACCACTGATGGAACACAGTGGCAATAGCAGAGGGAGAGACCTCACTTGGCAAGGTGTATGAGCGCTATCTTGTCTGGTGGAAGAACCTGCTTCGTCGGAAGACTTGTGGGCGACACCACTTCTACGCCCTCCAAGGAGGGAAGGACTCTTACTCGACGGAGTCGAGTTCCCCCGCACCTAGGGAGTATGATGGGGACATCACCTCCCTTGCCCACACTCATGGTGCGTCTCCTCCCCTCGGACGCATCTAGCATGGTCTAGCAAGACTGGATAGAATGTTGTCCGGCTATAGATTTTAATTAAGCGACTGGGTGCAAAACCTTGGGGGTGAAGGGAACAGGATCCGCCTGAGTCAGAAAAATTAATTAGAAAAAATCTTTTGAGTGATCAGTTCTTTTTGCAGTTTGCTGGGTTTTCTTCCCTCAAATTTTTCAACACTTCTCACGTGAAGTGGAGAGCATGGTGACAGCTTGAGAGGGGGAGTTGAGCTATAAGTCAGATGATCCTGCTCCTAGAGTGACCAAGGGCTCGACAGCCCACGTTTCAGATGAGGAAAGATGGAAGAGATTGCGCCATGCCAGTTCTTAATGGGAACATCTAAATTGCTCTCTTGGAAAATTAATTCAAACTTAATAAATGCAGTACCATGCATTAGGTTCCAAGAAATTCAAAAGTCATATTGTAACAGTTAAGTACTTGATACTTTAAGAAGACATTTTGTATAATGGAGTGAAATTCCTGTTGGATCATGGTGTAAGTAAACGCTGTATAATAGGACATTTAATTAGGGAGGTTAAATGTCTAGAAAGGGCATGTTATGCTTGCATATACATGTGCTAATCTTCTCATGCATAAGGGACTAGCTAGGAAGAAGCAATAAAAGAAATACAAAATTTAGGATCTACTCTCCTCATGTTGTGATAAAGTTAGTTCATCATCCGCGATTCCCTTTCGGTGTTCCTTGGGGGCTCCTTCCAATGGACAACCAATCTATTGTAACAATTCCGCTCATCTTCTAACATCTCTGCATGTGAAGAAGATCATGACTGTTCATGTTGCTTCAGAGTTATGACATAAGTTACAGTGTGGCCATCTGCGCTTCCATTCTAGAACCCAACTAGGTTGAACATGGCCTAGCACGTTAAAGGACATCGAACTAGAATTCCAGCGAACTCTGTGTTGCCGCTAGCTGTTACCATGTATCCTTGCTCTATGCAGGAGGCAGAGCGTGTGCACCTACCACGACAACATGCTCGTCTGTAGCGGAACCAGCAGATCCAGGCAGTTCCCCGGCAGGTGGCTAGCCGCGGTGCTCTCCTCGATGGGTTGGTGGTTCGCGGTGTAGTTGCAGATTTCCGGGTCAGCTATCGTCCGTTGGCCCCCAGAATGATATATGCAGGTTGTGGAAGCGTGAACTCTTCCACCTTCGCTTGTTCTTCGTCAACTCCGTGTCTTCAGTTATTTTGGCGCAGGCGACACCAGTACAGGCGGGTTCACGTCGTACGTCCGTTGGCCCCTAGCGCAGATGGACAATATAATTAAAGGATTCATGGTTTTAGATTTACTCCAAGTCTCCCGGGCGCGCGTACCACAGTGCTCTGTATCTACCATGCAATGAGCTCTGGGATTGATGCCCCAAGATTGGCTAGTTCGTACTCCACGCAGTCACATGGGTTGCTACACCATTCGCCTCTCTTCACTTTAGGCTAATAGTTGAGACTCACCTTTCGTGTCCCGGGAAATCTTTCAATCGAAAGAACATTTCGCTAGAGGCTGGCGCGCACGCTTCCTCGTTTTTCCCATGCGGCCGTCGCCAAATGTCCATGAGGAGATCATTAAAAAGCACAAGAAGTATATAATTGTGAGTTGTAAAGGTCTAAAATTGATTCTTCGAATCGCGCGTAACATCTCTTAAATTTATTTATCATGGAAGATAATAAACTTTACCCGAAGAAAGTCTGCGAGACAAGGGAGAAATGTCATCGAGGTCTAGTGTGTGATCTCAGGCGACAACATCCCAATGACGAGTCCTCAATAAAAGAGAGAAGTGGTCAGACATAGTAATGAGTGCTCGGAATGAAAAGTGGAGGAGTAGATGTTGTGGATTTAAATTGCTTAGAATGATTACTTGCAATGAGGCATTGCCCGACGAGTTTGACAAATTGATCTCATAGGAGGAAACCATTGACGTGAGAAGCAAAACCACTGGAAGAAGGGGGGACAAGTGAACGACCCAAGCACATAATGGCATAAGCCAACGGAAGTAGTAGGAAACCCAAGAAGGGCGATTTTCATTCACGGAAGATATGGCCATGTTCGGCCATAAACATTGTGGAATACATTCAAGCTACGCTAAAGAAAGAGGGAGGAAGAAGAAGAATATCGAGATGGGGAAGAAGAAGAAAGAATGAGGAGGGAGTTGGGGTCGAGTAGGGGTGACTACTCCCTGCTCCCCCAACACCTCCCCGCTACATAATCTCTCTCTCTCTCTCTCTGCCTCTCCCTTACTCTCTATCTCCTTCAGTGGCCGTCAGAGAGCCCTCCTTCTTCCTCTCTTCTTCTTCTTCTCTTCTCTTCTGCTTGGTCGCGTCACGGTGGTGGCTCTCTATGTCTGTTGATGTCTGCCTGTGTGCTCTGTGCCTTTGCCTCTTGTCTTGTTCGTCGGAGGAGGAGAGGATATATACTCCTAGTGGCGGGAGCCTTCGAACATGAACAACGAAGGCAGGAAGTGACCGGCATTGATTGGGGTTTGACTTTCCCCGTCCTCAGTGGCAGGAGATACTTTGCATGCCTTCATCTCCAGTTGACACGTCAAACAGCCCACTGCGTGCCAAGGATCTTTAGGGCATGGCGTTAGGTTTCCTCTACCGGATGTACCACTGGAGGGGCGGGGCGCTGTGCCACTGGCAGGCAGAAGAAGTGTGCCGCTGGGAGCTTGCAATAGCGTGCCGCTGAAGAGGCCAATAGGCGTGCCATTGAAGAGGCCAATAGGCGTGCCGCTGAAGGGGGAACAGGGCTTACTGTTGGAAGGTAGCCTATAGGCTTTAATAGTGTGCCGTTGGAGGCCATGGGCTAGTGTGTCATTGAAGGCCATGGGCTGGTGTACCGTTGAAGGCCATGGGCTCGAACAAGGTGTGCTGGCCAGGGATTCGAGGGGTGTGCTGCTGAGGACACCCAGGGGCGTGTGTCAAGGGAAGGCACCGGGGGGTGTGCCGGCCAGGGGGTGTGCCGCTGAGAGCACGCCAGCGGGTGTGCCGCTGAGGAGCACTGGTGGGTGTGCCGCTGAAGGGGCACAAGGGTGTGCCGGGTAGGGGCTGAAAGGCGTGCCATTGGGACACATTCAAGCCTATTACGAGCACAAGTGGCGGTTCATTTTGATTTTCTTCGGGGCCCACGGATTGTGAGCTTTTCGGGGGTTAGTTTCTCTTCGCTGTCATGATTTCGGAGATGACTTCACGATAGTGCATGTATATTCGGAGAGTCCGGATGGCCCATCTTCTCTGGGGTTGCTTCATTTGAAGTTGTTGTTGATGCGAGACTGGATGGGACATATGGGCGTGTAATTTTACACATCCACAAATCCCCCCACCCACGGGTGATACGGGCGAAGGATGAACCGAGCGGTGCCCATGGGTGAAGTTGTTCTTCAGGGTCATAGTCGAGACCTTGACGTCCGGGGAAGATGACGATCTCGGCCTGTGTTTTGTTGCCCGCACTTGCGTACATATACGGGGACGTCCGTCGGCACATGAGAACGTGCGGACAGAATGTTTCCGTATGTATACACCCATTACTATTTTTTTATTATTATGTATGTATGTTGATATTATTCTACATATGTATATTTCCTACCATTTTTCTTATTTTCCCTCTTTCTTTTTCTCTTTCTTCTTCTTCTTCTTTTTTCTCTTTTTTTTCTCTTTTTTTTCTCTTTTTCTCTTTTTTTCTTTTTTTCTTTTTTTCTTTTTTTCTTTTTTTCTTTTTTTCTTTTTTTCATTAATTAGATACAAATTCAGATATCACACTATCTGCTCCGTATCCGATCTATTTATAGGTCTAGCATATATATGTAGATGTTGTGGCACCTGGGAATGTAAATTGCCGATGGCCGATGTGGGATGTGGGCTTGCCAGTCAAATTTTGACAATGACCCACAGAACAAAAACACGCAGTGTCGATACAACACATGGTACGTGTGCGATCCGATGTGTATGTGCGCGTTTACTATTTTTAGGTAGTGTGCGCAAGTTGGGTTTCACGGGTGTGGGTGCATCAGGTGATTGTAGGGTTCAGATGTAGGGCATCTCTCCACCAATTGCAAGCAGTTAGTGTTAATTTACAATATTGGAAGTAATTCGAACACCCTTGTTTAACTGTTGAAAAGAGGACTGAGGACCCTAGAGAACGTGACGTTGGGAGGGCTTAACCCGAGCTACAGCGATGAAGCACCAGCCACACAATAGGGATAAGTGAAGGTGCGGAGACCTGTCTCAGCTTGGGCATTATAGGGGCCACGGACTCCGAGTTTGTAAAGGCAAGGCATTGGCTCAGAGGGTGGAGCTGCAGACATCGGCTCGACATGGAGCTGGTAGGTATTGGCTTAGGTGTGGAGTGACTGATATTGACTCCGCATGGAGTAGGCAGGTGCTAGCTCGGGTGTGGGGTATGTTCCGTTGGTGGGGCATGGACTGAGTTGCGGGACAGATGACAGTCTTGACAAGCGACGTTGAGATTGGCAGTCGGTTGGGATGGAAATCAACTTCCTGACTAGATTTCATTGATATATGTCATAAAGGCTTCATATGGGGTGTTGAAAACTCGATTACAAGTTGTGCGAAAGTCACGGGACAATTCCATCCTCTATGTCAGTTCCTAGGTCTTTGCATAGCCATGCGGGTGTTTTCGCCATTGAACATGATGTCCGTCGAGGGTCTCGTGATTCAATTAGACGTTGTTTGAGGAGTGTTTGTATAACATACTCTCGGCGTGTATTTGCCGATCTGATCACTGAGCCAAGAGGCGACTTTCCAGTCCCTTGATTTGTGTCGCTTCTAAGCGTTGGTCACTTATTTGCACGTTGTCTAAATGTAGCGTGTTGTGACCTTTGGGCTCCCCCAGGGGGGATTTATAGACTCAAAATTAGCCAGAGGGACATCTGGTCTAGTTGGAACTTTGAGGGAAGGCACCTAGACCGGATGAATCCTTGGGGAGGGATACCAGGACCGATTGAATCCTTGGGGAGGGGTACCTAGACTGGTTGAATCCCTGTGACGGGAGGACCCAATCTAGGTGGCCCCTGTGAGGGGAGGACCCGGTCCAGGTAGGTCTCGTGAGGGATTGGCCAATTTTTAACATGCGTAAACTTCTTATGAGTGTTTCGGGGCACCCTCCACTAGTTTGCTTGGTGCATTAAGCCCCCTTGTTCGTTGTGTTGTTTGCCACAGCAAAATGCCCCGAGGCCGGGGTTCGGCTCGGTGCTTGGGACGTTGTCGGCATCGTACCACTTGTAGAGTCTTCAGAAGTGACTCTCGGTCTTCAACGTGTGCTGTGTGATACGGATAGCGGCCCCAAGACTCGGGCTCAGCCTGGCATCCGGCACTCGGGATTGGTTCCTGCTCCTCGTGTGATGTCTCGGACCCTTTCGAATCCTTATTTTTGGGTCCCGAATCTATTTTCTTGGAGTGTCTGGCTCTGTCGTGTCTGGAATTTCGTTTCAGACATCTTTTGTGTTCGGATCGGCGCGATCCGGGGTCGTTTCGGGGGCTCGGAGGCATTCCGCGACTTTTCCCGCGTATTTTTCTGATTTTCGACCCGATTTTCGGCAAATCCTTCAGCACGCCGTTGCAGGCGAACGTGGTCGTTAGCGAAGAGTACAATGCGACTGTAGCTACCACGAGTCAAGGAACTGAAAAATAAATGGGTCGAAGTGTTCTCAACTCGGGAGCTACAAAAGTAGTCCGAAACTCTTCTAAAATGTTCCAAAACCCAATAAAGATCTAGCAGGACCCAAAAAAGATCCGCTAGAGATCCGGGGTATTACAGTCCTCTCCTCCTTTAAGAAATTTCATCCTCAAAATTTAAGGACTGACAAGGGTAAGGTAGGGAAGAACAACCTAACAATTACAGATAAGACACGAGAAACAGAGTTCAGAGGAACAACGTCAGGCTGTTGTCACGGATACACGCTCAGGAGTGAGCACGACCACATGTGAACACAAGTCCGACACCTCTGAAACAAGGCAATGTTGTTTACGTCTCGCAAGGAAGAGACACGACTGCCAGAGTAAACAACACTGAAAACGAATTGACAGAAGCGTCCGACACAACCAACATCAGCTTACATAAGGAAATACAGTCCTCTCAGCTGATAGTCTAACGACATCATCGGCTCTAGTGCCAAAGAAGATAGGGAACATCAGGCACACAGGACGCCAATGACAATTACACAGAAGAATGATAGCAAAATCAACAACACTGGACCACACACAACATTAAGTCAGTCCTCACTCAGATATCACATCTGATCGAGTTGCGAACTACTCCACCGAGAAAAGGAGCACAGCAAGCTACTGACAAGACAATGGTCCAGCACATAAATGCAAAATCATATGAGAATAACACTTACAAAAATAATAGCCATCGGCAGTAACACTTGTAGGATTCTGGCTCCGTACAGTACATAGAACCACGGAACACACTGCAAGCAGAGTCGTATTAAGGCGTGCGACAGCAGAGCACACGACTACAGGGAGCGAGTCATGCATCAGGCCGTTCACCAAGGAAAGACACACAACAATTTAAATCGATCGTAAAATAACAAGAGACACCACAATCTCAGGGAACGTATCTCGAGGATTACGAACACGCCTCGAGAGCATAACACCCACGAGAAGGAATGCAGAGTAGAGGGTACTTTATCAGCAGGGAAGCCGACAATTTCCCCAACACTCGCAAATGCCACGCCCAAAATCAGAGAAATGACTGACAACAGCACGGTCACGACAACGTCTAGGCGCATGTAGTTAAGATGGAGTCACATCGACAAGAAGCAATTCTCTCGATCAGGCAGAATTGTACGAAAAGATCCTCAGCTTGTGGGTCATCAGCCCACACACTTCCGCTACACACTCAACAATGCACGAAGGCATCAGAAAGAACCTCGGCCTTTGCATCTCAGTACCCACTAGGCGTCATCGCAATCCCAAAAAATCACAATGTAACGTGCCTCGAGCACTGATCCAGCGAGCGACCAAGCAGAAAAGTCTAAGTGCAACAGAGAAGAGCACCAGCTTTAGTACATAGCCCAAGGAAAAGCACTAATCTCAGCCTACCTTTACATCATGTAAATGGCAATTGAGCCTCTCAACACGTCGGCCATTGGGCACGGCACGACGAGACACAGTACGCAACAGCTCTCGACACAGAAATTAGGTCCAAAGCCATGCAACCGTAAAACAAGGAGATAGCCAGGCTCAAATTAAATTGTCCACACTTGGGTAGACACAGGATAAGGCGGTACTGAAATGGCAATTCCAAGGCCAACCTCACCATGAGATCTACCCAACGACATGGGAAGCATCGAGCTTACTATCAGAAGCTCACCAAGATGTAAAGAGCCTAGTTCGCTCGAGTAGCTTCTTAGTCAAATTGGACCAATCGAGCACTTCAACTTCAACAGAAGCGAAACACATCAGGAGCTGACCAGACTTAAGCTGGGATGACCAAAATACTGGTCTGTGTGTAGGAAGACAGACGGAGGTATGCTTTGATCTGTGGAGAACCGTCCCTACCGACTCTGTCTGTAGGAAGACAGACGAAGGGTTTTCCATTCTGTGATTTTTGGGCGTGTCCCCGGTCAAGCTGTGAGTCAGCAAGAAAGCCTCACCAGGTTTGGTGAGGGGTGGACGTAGGTTGCAAGGCTGCAACCGAACCACCTTAAAATCCATGTGTTGTGGGTTGTGCATCTTGTATGGCTGCTCCATATCTTCTATCTCCATTCACATGTGTGTGCGTTTGCTGTATCAATGGTATCCTGATTGCTTTCCATAGCACACATCATCATATTGCTCACACACATACACACGAGGTTCAGGGAGCAGCCAATCTCAAGTCATGAGATTCTGGTTGCTCTCTAAAGCTCACACATGCAGCCAGTTATCACACTTAGTTGATATGTGTTGAGACCCATGCTGTCTAGTGCAATAAATCACTCTTAGCCCTTAACCTTGTTGAAGCAGCATCAACCTCGCCGCAGTGTAGCGCTGACCTTAGCTGTCTACCTAGCTGTGCTCCGTTGACTTTAAGCTTCAACCTGTGTAGTCTTTGGACACCCGTTTACACTTTAGCCACTCCTTCTAAATCTACTATGCTTTGTGTCTAAGTGTTTTATGGTATTTATAGGAGTGGTCTATACTTTTGGTAGTCAAGTTTTAAATAGGCCAAAGTTCGTGAGGGATCCATTCAACCCCCCTTCTAGATCCCATTGCACCATACGGGACCCAACAAGAACTTGAATTTTGGTACTAGTTGCCCTAACGATATTCATTTTCTGCCCCCAAACCTTATGAGTCAAGCCTGAGCAGTCGCTCAAGCACTTTCTGTAGTTATCTACTGGCCTGGAAGCGTGGCTCCTGTCTCCCCCTCCACATTTTTGTTGTTAAGTTGCTGAATTTCTACCAGTTGGCTCTTGTTCAGTTGGTCTCCAACTCATACACTTTCATCTTCTCTTTTATCGCCCTCTGCTAAAAATACGGTGTCCCTGAATCCCGTGACCTCTTTCACGCCTTCTACGACCTAAAAGAGTACGCGTACGTCGGAAAAAGCTTCTTCTTTCTCTAGGCCAGGAGAGGGATGAGTTGTATTACCCTCTCCCCCTGGGATTCCTCGCACAAGGGGTGAAAGACCCAATATTTCTGGGTAGATTATTCCAAGGGTTCCCCCTGGCTTTTCTCGGTCCTGCCAAACTTTTAGCTGGTGCTTCCCGAAAGGCCTCCAGCATTTTCCCAAGAGGTCGAGAATGGTATTAGAATTCTCCAAAGCAATAAGCGATCCACCATGAAGCTTCTGTCCGAGGCCAACATCCAGCGCTATGCTTGCTCCCCATTAAATTCTGGAGGTAAGAATTCTAGTAACTCGGCTTTGTCCACTACTTCCTTTGGCATTCCTCTGACGGTTTTACTTCAGTTCTTAGAGATTCCTCATAGCATCAGAGAAAGTTTGTCGACCTTCCTAATCAAGGCAGCCACCTAGGGGGAGGAGACCGTGGAGGGGATGGCTGATGTTGCTCGAGGGGCCCTTCCTGAGGTATAGGAGATTGATGACCCCCTGGTTGCTTGAGACGAGGGCAAGAGGGCCCTCACCGGGGAAGAGTTAGAGCGACGAGGGTCTAAGCGAAAAGACCCTGAGCAAAGATTGATGCTGGACTCCATGAAGGCCATGGTCACCGAACAAAGTAGGTGGAAGAAGGCAAAAACCCCTCGCTCAGTGGGGGCCTCTCTGAGTGAGTCTGCCTGTCTTCCAACACCGTCAGTCCTTTCGCCCGAGGTGCTAACGAATAGTGCTCCGACCACTCATACCTCTGCTGCAGGCTCAGCCCCTGACCCTTCAGCCGATTACGCCTTGGCTACAGGGGCAATCGTCGAGCCAAGCAGAGCGGCAGGAGAGGAGGTTGAACCGACTCCTCCGATCGAGTAGGGTGTCACTGTCTCCATCTCGAGAAGTCCTGAGGGGGTCCCCCTAATGCTACCACAGGCAGAGGGTGGCCCCAGCCCCCAACGGGGACGGTTTGCCTTCCGAGCTTCCATTTACGACTCCTATTAGTTGCTGGCAACCCCCCTGTCTAGGACGAGTTCTAACGTTGCTCCTCCCATACACTCCGTGAGAGGGTCATGGAGGGAGGTCTCTTCCTAGCCCAGTTGGAGGCCGAGATCATGGACCGCCTGGCACGGAGGGAGAAAGGTGAGGCAGTGCAGGCCCATGCTCACGTAGAGTTAGACCGGAAGCTTAGCCAACTTTCTGCCAAGCATGAAGCTCTTAGAGAAGATGTGGCATCACTCCACTCCTAGGCCCGAGCGGATCAAGAGCAAGTGCGGTCCCTGGCTGACCAACTATCCCAGGCCCGATATGTGGCTGACCTCAAAAGTGGGCTCTTGGATGATGAGTGCCAGGTTCATGAGGCAAGCTCTCGGTAGTGGGAGGCCGAATGGGAAGAGCTTCGGGGCCACCTTCTGATAGTAGAGCGGGAGAGAGCAGAGGCTGGGATGAAGGTGGTAGTGGCAGAGGCAAAGGTAGCGGAGATCGAGGTGAGGGGAATGGAGGTCGAGGCGAAGGTGGTGGAGCGATATCTAGCCTTGGAAGGGTACCCGGAGGCTCTGAAGAAGAATGCCTTCACCTACTATGGACCGAGCTATAGGCACAGGCTGAGGAAGGGCTTCACTCAGGGGTTCAAACGAGCGGTATGCCTGGCCTAGGACCAAGTTCTTGACGAACTTATTTTTGAGCCCAGGCAGTGATATGACTCGGATGAAGAAAGCTTGACCCCTCCATCCACGCCTAAGCCTGGTGCCTCGGATGAAGAGAGCGAGGGCCCTATCGGCACCGTGGTAGAAGAACTGCCTGCCCTAGCCACTTCAGGAGACCACATGGTCAAGGTAGTTCCCACACAAGTGGGGTCAGTGCTTGAGCCAGTGGCTTTTGAGTGGATCGAGCGTATGCAGTCTTTAGTCATCGAGGCGGCATTGGACACCGAGGACCCTCCAGCTTCTGATCCTCTCGAGAAATAGTCAATTCCCCAATCTTCTTCTCCGATCTTAGTAGACTGAGATTGACTTATACTTGGCCTTTTGACCTTTCCCTTTTGTTTTGTCTTATTGTTATCTTTGTACTTTCCTTCCTTCACTTTTTGTTAGAGGAAAGGTTCTACAAAAAGGAATGATTCACCAAATCTTTGACCAAACGTTGTCTATCATATCTGCGTAAGTTAGCAAATAATATCTTTGTATGATTCTCCTGTCGAAAATCAGGGTTTTGTGTTTAGCACTTACTTCACCTGTGCAAATTCCCACGTGTGGCGCTCACGTCCATTCATATCCCTAGGCATTAAAGGGACATATCTTTAGCGCATTCCCCATGACAAGTTCGTGAAACCAGGAAGAACTTCTCTTCGGAGAATCAGCACACAATTTTTTGAAGTCCACTCATGTCTCTTCGGGGGAGGGGCAGTTAAGGCAAGGGATGTCGATGTAGAGGAGGGGCAGCGCCTCAACTTTTGCCTATAAAAGGCTGTGAAGAGTGGCTATGGCCTACTCATCTCTTAGTCACGCCAAATAGCTCCCTTCGCTCCAGCTCCAACTTCTTTCTTCCACTTCCTCTTCTGTTCTGGTGGAGCCATGGAGTCTGGTGATGAAGATGAAGATCCCACAATCAGAGCGAATGGAACATCTCAGCATAACAGAATGGAGGATGATTGGGTGGATGATATAACAAAAGGGAGGATAGGCGATGGATCCTTCCCCCTAGAAATGTTGCCGCCCACCCAAGGAGAGGGAAGGGGACCCTGGAAACATGCCTTATGTTGCATCTCCCTGCTGGGAGAGTGAGACACCCAGAAAGGCTGCTCTGGGTTGGGCAGAAGAGGCCTCCACCTCGTCCGCCTCCCCTCCCACTTCCTTCCCTGGGTGGGCTTCCCCCACCTTTTCCTTTTCTTCTCCTCTTTTCATTTTCTTGTTTCTTCTTGCTCGTACCACCATTCTAGATGGTAGGCATGGATGCGGCATTTCTTTTGTGTATTTTATTATTTTTTCTTTCCAGCACTGTCCTCCAAGATGACGGGCATGGGCATGGCTACAGCCTCATTATCCGAGCCAGTTTCCACACTCGGTGGAGTCAGTGGCTCGGTTTTGAGGTTGCTCGCCCCGCGCATGCACCGAGCTATCAGTCTCTCATTGTATGGGCTACGGTTGCCTTGATATACCAGAAAACATTGAAATGCAATAAAACTTCTATTTATGCCTCTCACATTTGTCCTTGTGCATGTATGATATCAAAATTATAGGTGAAACTTTAAGCTCAAAAATAAAATTTACGCAATGAAGTAGTTTTCCACGTCAGCAGGATCGGTTTGCCATCCATAGTTTATGTCTAAATTTTCGGTGAAAATTGGGCAACATCTCCCCTAAATCGGAGTGCGTGGGGTGAAAACGAGGGAGCTCGTCCCCGGAAAATCCGAGACGGCTCCCTTTATTAAGAGAGGCGCACAAAAACGGCAACGTCCGTATTGATGGGACTTAGGGATGTGCACAAAAGCGACAACATCCATCCCGACGGGACTTCTATACAACACACCTCAAGGTTACCCGGGGGACCATGGAGGGATCGTCGGGCTGACCAGGGATATGGGCTGCCGAACCGCATATGAATGTAAGCTACTGAAAGGAGCTGCCGGATCAGCCATGAGGGGCTACCAGATCAACTACGCTACCGGATCAGCCTTAGTGGCCTATCGGATCGAAGGAATATAGGCCTGCCGGATCACACGAAATGCAACCAGATCGCCATCCCTTTCGACTGTGGATTATATGTGAGGCCCAGAATGTAATTCGGAGGATGTGAACACTAATGGGTAACCCGGATCCTGTAGGAATTGGGCTAAAGAACATCGGGAGCTATCTGATATTTGGATCCGCAAGGGTTTTGGGCTCCGGAGCCACTTCCATTGGTATGGACGCCCCAGATTCAACCCTTGGCGTTTGATGGGCATGGAAGGTAAGTTCCATAAGAGAAAAGGGATTCCAATGTATCGACTCCCAGAACTACGATTGTAGACCCGAGACAACCCCCAATCAGGAATCTCCAATTCATAACATGTTTTAAAAAAAATCCGTAAAAGCGAAATACGGGGACGGAGCTCATGCAAACATTTTAATAACATTCGTAACAGGACAAAGAAGACGAACGTTCTTCCCCTTTTCACTCGAGAACACACAATGGGATTAATAACGAGGCATTGTGTTGATGATAGGGATCGAACGATAAGAATAGGTGCGGGGGTGGAACACATACATACACCCAGTAATGCCAACAGGAGAAATTATAAAAAAAGGGGGGTAATGTATCACCCCTCTGCTCTATTCATTCATAATCGCGAGAACAAATACAACAAATGAAAATTACATCAACAGGAGAGATGAGAAGTGAGGGAACGAAGACATTAACAGTAAAAGTGGACAGAACGAGCAAAAGAACATAAAACATGGAGGGGAATCTGTAGCCTGAAACGGGCCTTACACAGCGGGGAGACCCACCTTAGCATAGATCGGAGGACAAGCTCTCCCTCTCTTTTTTTATATATGAGCTCTCACCTTTTCCCCCTTTTCCTCTTCTCTCTGATTCCCAGGGCTCTCTTACAAGCCTCTCAGGCTTCTCCAAGTTCAGACCCAGCCGCCTTGCTTCTCCAAAAAAGAACCCCTTCTCTACTCTGCCCTCTTCTCTGTTCACCCAAAAGGGAGACCCTATGTGTTCCCTTCCTCAGACGGCTGCCCACCTGCTCCTTCAGTCCTCTCTTCTTCTGTTACGAGCTCATAGCCCTTTTTATAGGCCCACCGGCGTTGCCGGATGAAGGCTGCCGGTTCAGGGCTGCTGGATGAAGCGCGCCAGATGGAGCGTGCCAGATGAAAGCTGCCGATTCAGGGCTGCCGGATGGAGTGTGCCGGATGAAGGCTGCCGATTCGGAGTTGCCGGATGAAGCGCGTCGGATGGAGTGTGCCAAATGAAGGCTGCCGAATCGGAGCTGCCGTATCATGAAGACCCTGCCAGATGGGCGAACGGGCATAGCCGTTGCCACTGGTTCACGGCTTTGCCGAACGAAGATGGCCTGCTGTTGGTCACGGAATTTTAATTTATTTTAAATTCTGTTGAGAGAAAAAAAAATAAATGAGACCGGGCACACACTTAGTAAAAGTGCGGCGCTTATGCTCTTTATGAAAAGAAGCATCCCCCTGATATCCTCCCTTTTTTCTTCTATATATTTCTCTTGTTTATAGGAGGGGGTTCCCCAGCGCCACAAATGGCGCGCCGGGGAGACCGCGCCGGGGAACCAATTAGCGCGCCATTTCACTGGCATGCAGGTTTTGCACGTTGAGAAAGGGGGCGTTGTTTCAACGACATCCGATGGATGATGGCGCCATTTCTACTTTGTTTGCTTGCCGATTACTGGCCGACGCATTCGGTGATGATTCCGGAAGCCACAGTTTTGCCATTCCTCGTGCCAGGGCTATCACGAGACCTTGGTCAAGTGTCGACGAAGTTCTCAGTTGGCCGAACGGCTCGGGTCCGGACTCCATGTGTGTCTGATTCGAGCGCGAGCGTCACAACCTCTGTCACCGTGGCTTGTGCTTTCGGCTCGGCTTTGACGCGTGCTCAAAGCTCCCATGCGGGATGATATTTCACCTCGACCGATGGTCATTTGGCCTCTGTTGGGCCTTCCTTTGCAAGAAGTCGAACCCATGCCGGGTGTTTAGATCCTTCCGCTACTAGAGTTTTCGGCCTCCATTTGTGAAGGCTGTAGGCGCTCTTTTTTCTCAGGAGAGTCTTCATTGGGGCGGGAGACCGCCGGGTGAATCACCGTCCTTGGTTGGGCGGCGATGTAGGGTAGCGGTGTGACAAAGTCAACACCGGATCCTTGGGCAGACTTGGTCGCACTGTCAGTTGGTGGTGGAGTCATGTTGGTTCTTCTGAGGCGAGGCTCTCGGCATTCACTCCTAGTAGCTTTGGTGACTTTGAGAAGCTTCAGCAATCTACTTTTCTTCGGCTTGCACGCTCCGTAAGTCGTGTCATTTACTTTTACAGCTTGATCGCCGATCATCATATTTTGAGTATCAACAGGACCTTGACTTCCCCTGAGCATGATAAGGGAAACCACTATCTACAAGGCTGAGAAGCCCGTTCAAGGATGTCGTGAAAGTGTGTGGTAGTGTCGGTCCTAGGATTGCTGTCGCGATTTAGGACAAGGGCCCAGGGCTACCAGGATTTTAAAGCTCAAGATTTTTCTTTTAATTATGGAAAAAAATGCTTAAGGTAGAGCCCATTCCATACGTTGGTTAGTTCTTCACCCGTTCAACAAGGAGCTGGGGATTTACATCGAAAGTTTCAAAAGATGAATCTCCCGAACTTTAGTGGGTCTACCGACCCGGATGAGGCAGAGGATTGGACACATGAAATAGAGAGAACTTTTAAGATTATGTAATGTACGGATCAAGAGAAGATACTTTTGGGGACTTATCAACTAGAAAAGGATGCTCGGGCATGGTGGGGATCCGTGGAAGTGATTTTGCCCAATGACCAAGTTACCTGGGATGAGTTCCTTGAACACTTTCATGAGAAATATTTTTCGGAGAGAATCCGAGAGAAGAAGGCAATGGAGTTTGCGGCACTAAAATAACGTAATCTATCATTAGCGGACTATGAAGCGAAGTTTTCTAGATTGGCCCGATATGCATCACACTTAGTCATCACAGAGAAGATGAGAGCAAAGAGATTTATGAATGGTTTGAAGGTGGAACTTATTCCTCAATTAGCTCTTTTAGAAATCCAAACTTACACGGAGATGGTTAGGAAAGCGTAACTATTAGAAGATGCTATGGATATGATGGAACGAATCAAAGGGAAAATTGCTAAGAAGGAGTTAGCAAATGGACACAAGAATAGAGAACTCGTGAATGACAAGAAGAGGTTCAATGGAGGTAATGGTTCTCGTAAGGAGAAGAAACCCCGAAATGATGATCAACAAATTGTTCCGACCAAGAAAAAATGCGAGCATTGCTAGAAAGGAAGGCACAAATCAGAGGAGTGTTGGTATAAACTCAAGAAGTGGTGGAAGAGAGGTAGTACTCCAGAGGGAGCTTTCCACTTTTCGATGGCAAACTGGATTTGCATCATGAAGGGATGACAGAAATAAATATTACAATCCCTGGATGATGTGTACACATGATGGCATCCATTAAAGGGTGATGCAAATTTAAGAAAATGTCACATCATACTGTCATGAATTCAGTGTCTTCACCTGAGCCCTGTAGTGTAGTCAACGCTTCTGATTCCTTGCTTACATATATAATAGATCATTTTATATAGTAAGTATGATCTTTGTTAAGCTAAGTGTGTGTATCTGATGTTGGGCAAGAAAATGTGTTATATGATGGTATGCATTGAGACTTCTGAGTATGGCATTTTTGTGGTTCGTGGAGTTGTTGAAGTAACATCTTCCACTATGATTCATGGAGTTGTTTTCGGTACATGGATTGTGGGGGTTGAAAGGCAAAGGGATAGTGTCAGTTGGATGTCCTCAAGGGGGCTGACAGTTGGGGCGATTGTAAGATTAGGAGATTTTGGCATTGTATAAATTGAGTCACCTGTAAGCCTATCAGAGGATTCAAGATTCTCTAGTGGATGACCCAGAAGTGTTAGGGAGTATGCACTGGATGGGATCATTTATGAGGTAAGATGTTGATCAAGGAAGCTCCATGGAGTCCATCTTTGGACCAATACAAGGGCAGTGAGGCACAGCAGTAGAATAGAAAATGTTGAATGACCATGACAGTCAGAATGTCCTTAAAAGACTACAAGTGAATTATCTAGCACCGGAAGCTTTGGCATGTGGTGATTTTCACCAATCAGTGTTGTGAGCAGCAGTAGATTTTTGTCGTTGACAAATTTTTAACGAAGGAGATACTGCACGACTTGTGAGTACATGATGAATGAGTTGGTGTTTGGAGATGACACAGTTTGACACGCAACCTGAACTGAACATAACCTTAGTCAAAAAGTCTTGGCATTAGAGTGGCTCATGAATGTACCTTATGGTGCTGCACTAAGGGTCATGCTAGGTGTCGAGAATATGATCAAAATAGCACAGCCAGGGCACTGGTCTGAGTGCCAAGTGACATGAAGCAGGAGTTGACTATGATTTCAAAGATGTGGTGATGCTGGTTTAGGAGAGAGGATTCTTAAAAAAGGGCATGTCCACAGGTCAATTAGGACCATGCAGGGATGTTTCAGAAAGGTCCTCCCCTTCAAAGAAGGGTATCAGAGGCATCATGAAGGAAAGGTGGGAACTTTTCCATAAAGAACAATCAGTAAGATTTGTGTCGGCGATAAGGGTATCTTGGAGGGAAAGTTGATATTCACAAGAGTCGGCGATATCATTACTCAGTAGCCCTATCAGTAAGATTTGTGTAATTTAGAGCAGCTCGAGCAGCTCATCTTAGCAGTTCACCAATAATGGCTGAAGACTGGGCAGAGGTTTCTCTTCCTGAATGGAGGATGAATTGTATCATAAGGGTACAGATTAATAGAATTGTTCCAGACACGCCAATTAAGCATTCTACCTTACTTGTCTTCAATTGTCTTCACCGTCTGCACAACAACTAGATGCCAGAAAGCCTTGGGTGTTGGAGATTTGGCTGTGCAATCAAGACCTTAAGGGGAGGCATTGATCTAAGCAAACAAGCATTCCCCTATGATCAAGGATGAGAAATTCTGGAATTGCAGTTAGCATACTTGAGATGAAGCAAAGTCGGTGGTATTTTCAGAACTTTCTTTTCTCAGAAGAAGGCAATGTCATGGTGGTGTCTTCGGAAATTCCCTTCGCACAGGATCGAGGCACTGGTTTTGTCAAGGAGATGAAAATACTTTAGCTTGGAAATTGGAGGTGTTTGAAATGAGGGTGAAATTCTTTTGTGCCTCACTCGAGTACGAATAGAAGAAATAAGAGAGCCCTCCGCTCTAACCTCCCTTCTGAAGATTCTATCGTTTCTTTCACACCACAGGGACCATAGAGTGGCATACAGAATGAGCCACTAAACAACACGATCACCTCTGAGGGACCAACTCATGTCCCAAAACTTGATGAAGATCTACACATCTGGCTGCTAGCAGCGAAAACTCCAGGCTCTCGTAGTCACACCCTCCCACATAGCCTGCGAGTAAAGACAGCCTACGAACAGGTGCTCCACAGACTCGTCCTCCAGGCCACACAAGCAACAGGTCAACAGGATGCCCGTTAGAAAGTGCAAGAGCCGATCTCTAGCAGGAAGCCTCTCATGGGAAATCCTCCACATCAGCAGTGTCACCTTCAACAAACTCCTCGATCTCCAAATATTAGGATAAGAGCCATGTGGCACCCCGCCGTCCGAGATAATGGAGTAAGCAAACCTAACTGAGAAGGTCCCCTCCTTTCCCCGCCTCCAAATCGACGCATCCTCCCAGAGGGAATGTGGGGCGAAGTCGAGGAGGAAGAGAAGGAGGTCCTGAAACTACTCCTACTCGTCACTTGTGAGGTCCCTCCTAAAATACGGCGCCCAGGTGCCCCCATAAAGGTGGGGGTCAAAAGCCTATTCAACCGTCCCTAAAGAATCCACCGAGATCGCGAACAATCTCAGCCTCCAACGTGAAGTCATCACACCATCTGTCCTTCTTTCCCTAGCCGGACCCGAGCCCCAAACGAAATGAAGTCCCCACAAGAGAGGATGTCACGCCATATAGGAGGCGTTTGTGTTGGGATGGAGCTGGATAGACCAAGTCCCAAACTCTCCTCATGTTGTAGTACCTCTACCTGATGAGTTATGCCCAAAGACCACCATCCCCTTCTCCTAGTCTCCATAGCCACTTCATCAAGAGGGCCAAATTGAAGTCACCCACATTCTTGATCCCAATGTCCCCTTGTTCCTTAGGAGAAACCACCCTCCCCCACCTAATGCCATGCCGACCCCTACACCTCCCCCCACTCCCGTGCCAGAAGAATTTACTGTAAATAGCTTCAATTTTCTTATACACAGTCTTCGAGATGTGGACCACCGAGAGATAGTAGATGGATAAAACTGTCAAGCACAGATCCATAAAGGACTAATCTACCCCAATAGGAGAGGAGCCTCACCTTCTAGCCCTCCAGTCTAGCCTCAAACCTCTGAATGATAGGATGTCAATCTGCACGCCGAAGGGCTCCTGGGGTTACGAGGAGACCCAAATAAAAAAGAGAAAAAGTCCCCATCTAACACCCCAAAATCCAAGCAGTCCTATGACGTGCCATGTCCTCCATGTTAACTCAAACAACCAGGCTCTTGTTGAAGTTAACCTTCAGGCCAGTAGTCTCCTCCAACAGCTCAAGTAAAATCCTCACCACATACATTTGCCTCTTGTCTGCTACCAGAAAAAGGATGGTATCATCGACATATTACAAGTGGGCAATCGAAAGCTCCCATCTCCCAGTGTGGAAGCCCCTGATAAAACTTGTAACCTCTGCTCTCTGCCAAACCCTGCTAAGGACACTAGCTACAAGCACAAAGAAAAGGGAGGACATAGGGTCTCCCTGCCTGAGTCCCCTGCCACTGTAAAAAAAGAAAGTCGGCTTTCCATTAATAAGCATTGCAAAAGAAGTAGATGATATGCATGCCCTGATCCAGCAGATGTAGGCGTCTCCAAACCCCATAAGCTCTAGCACATTATAAAGACAACCAATTAACCCTATCATAAACCTTTTCGAAACCCAATTTCAAGGCCACCCATTTTTTTTCTTTGAGACTTCATAACATACAAACACTCATGAGCCACCATTAGAAGGTGCCATTCAAATTTACTCACATCCTGCATTTGTGTTATTTGATACTGGTGCTTCTCATTCCTTTATATCTAGCACTTTTGCTAAAACCTTGCCAATTTCACCAGTTCCGTTACCTTCAAATTTAACTATAAGCACGCCCTTAGGTTCGGGAACAGAACATAAAACTTATCTCCCCGATAGTGAAGTTATCGTAGAAGGCCACAATCTTCCTACAAACCTCGTATGCCTCGATGTGGAGGGTTACGATGCCATATTAGGAGTAGATTGGCTTTGTGACCATTATTCCAACATTAACTGACGTAATAGGTGGATTTCCTTTCATAAACCAGATTTTCCAAAGTTTTCCTCCATTGGCATCAAGTATAGGAAACATCCTACTCTTATTTCTTCTCTTTACGCCTGTAAATTCATTTCGCAAGGGTGTGAAACTTTCCTTGCTTCTGTTGTCATTACTGAGTCTAAGGAAATTCTTATAGAACAAATCCATGTTGTAAGAGAATTTCCTGATGTCTTTCCTTTAGACTTATCTGGTCTACCACCCAAAAGGGAGGCCAATTTCTCAATTGAACTCACACCTGGAGTTGTACCTGTGTCAAAATCTCCTTATAGGATGTCCCCCACGGAGCTTAAGGAATTAAAGAAGAAACTTCAAGAATTACTAGAGAAGGGCTTTATCTGACCTAGCACCTCCCCTTGGGGTGCGTCAGTCTTATTTATCAGAAAGAAGGTTGGTTCCCTCAGATTGTGCATTGACTACCGACAGTTGAATCAACTCACTATCAAAAATAAGTACCCACTGTCACGTATTGATGAGTTATTCGACCAGATCTCCTATGCAGAATATTTCTCCAAGATTGACCTCAGGTCTGGTTATTACCAATTAGGGATTAAAGAAGAAGATATTCACAAGATGACTTTTCACAGCAGATACGGACATTACGAGTTTGTAATTATGCCGTTTGAGTTAACCAATGCCCCCGCAGTATTTATGCAACTCATGAACAACATTTTCAGGCCGTATCTTGACCACTTTGTGGTCGTGTTCATTGATGATATCCTTATCTATTCCAAGATGAAGGAAGAACATGAAGAACATCTGAGGATTGCCTTACAAACCTTAAGGGAACACCAACTATATGCAAAGTTAAATAAATGTGAGTTTTGGCTAAAGGAGGTCTCTTTTCTTGGTCATGTTATTTCCAAAGAAGGAATTGCGGTGGACCCTGCTAAAGTAGAAGCTGTTAAGAACTAGAGCAGACCGACGACTATTTCTAAAATTAGAAGTTTCCTTGGTCTGGTTGGTTATTATAGGGGGTTCATCAAAGATTTTTTCAAAATCGTCGTGCCTCTAACACGACTCACTAGGAAGGAAAATCTATTTGTATGAACCTCAAAGTGCAAGGAGAGTTTCTTGAGTCTCAAGGAACATCTCACCACTGCACCTATTCTGGCACTGCCTATTGCAGGCGGCAGATTTGAAGTATATACGAATGCATCAGGCATTGACCTTGGGTGTGTTCTTATGTAAAATGGTGAGGTAAATTGTTATGCTTCAAGACAACTGAAGCGGCACGAGGAGAATTATCCAGCTCATGATCTGGAACTAGCTGCCATTATATTTTGCTCTAAAGATCTGGCGTCACTATCTTTATGGAGAAAAATTCACGGTATATTCAGACCATAAAAGTCTAAAATACCTCTTTTCTCAAAAGGAGCTAAACATGAGATAGAGGCGATGGCTGGAGTATCTTAAGGACTTTGATTTCGCCATCCAATATCATCCGGGCAAGGCAAATGTTGTAGCCAATGTGCTCAGTAGGAAACTAATGGGAATATTATCAAGCCTCATGAAAGGTATGATAAAGGCTGTGGCTGTATCATTTCTTCTGTCGGCCTCTCTTGAAGAAGGGGAAACCATAAAGTCGCTAACAAGTCCAAAGAAGAATACTCATGATTAAAGATAGAAGGCACGAAAGCTCACCAAGGAGAGTTTGATTCAAAGGCTCTCCGCTCGAGAAGGACGGTGAAGCACCCGTTACGGGGTTATAATCATCATCTTGTAATTCCCCTTCTTCCACGACATCAATCATCCATGACGGGTCGGTTCCCTCCACAATAGAAGGGCGCCCCCCTTCTCGCACACAAGAAGGACCTGAGAAGAAGCGAGGTCATCAACTTCATAAGAAATCAACTTGTTTAAATCAAGCCAAGCCCCCCAAGGAGTCGTACCTTGCAGCTCTCGCGAAGTATCCTTGCTAGCGCGGGGACGACATGCCCGCATGCTAGGACCTGCCTCATTGGCAGACTGTGGCCTTTTGGAAGAAGTCGAAGATCTTTTTCTCCGGCCTTGGGTGCCCTTTTCAACGATAAAGCTCACTGCAAAAAGAAAGAGAGGCACAAGTATGACACATCTGAGAAGTACGTAAAGAGGAATAAATCCCAGCCAGTTGAAAGATACAGAAACATTAATCACATACCATCCGGAGCAAGAGAGAATATGGGTTGCAAGACAATCCCCTCCGGACGCACACCAACGACCTTGCCAGCTTTTGTCACTCCATCCAAAAGATCTTGCAGTGTCCTCGCACTCTCTACGAGAGTGGTATATTCAAGAGGCCCGGCGCGGATGATGGAGCCTATCAAATACCTCTCCCACCGAGGCCACAGGTCATTAGTATGTCCCTCTGGATGAAGCCGAGTGAACATTGGGGCATCCAAAGGGTAACCACAATCCCATAATAAGTGAGCCCACCATGAATAAATTTTATGACCCGTCGAGGCCTTATCTTGCCCCGAAGAGATCTCCGGCTGGTGCCTCAAAGGCTTGATTGCCCCTGCATATGGCCGCCAATCAATGGTAACGGCCCCATTCTTCGCCTCCCACGCCGCACGAAACTCCTTCATCGTCCTCGCAAGTCGTGGAAAATGAGCATGAAGGAAAGAATGTTCAACAAGAAGCGGAGGCAGATCAGTCCTTGCGAGGTGAGCCTCTTCCACCTCCTTCAATTTTGTAGGAGGTTGTCTGAATACATTACTATGCTTGAACCACCAATGAGCATAATATAGGTCAATCCGATCGATCCGCCTCCCCTCAGGTAAAGGACATCATTGAGTTGCCGCGCCCCTAAAAACATAGTCCCACCAACTACTAGCAACAAGGTGGGTGTCATGGCTTCTGCATAAACGTCCCTCTATGGTAAAGTTAGCGTTCGGAGGCACTAATTGGTCATAACCAAAATTCCATGCAAAGCGACGAGGGAAATAAGGCTCCAAGATGGTGGTGTTGCCCTTTCGGAACACGAGGATGCTCGGCCTAATGCAACATAGCCAATCTTCATGAATAGAAGCATCGATACCCCCACGGTGAGGCAAGTTGTAAGATGGCCCATCCGGCCCCTCAATGGCAAACAATCGAAAATCATAAGAACTGTGAGCAAAGTTGAGGCCCTCTTCCCCATGAATGGGAACGTATGACAGTAGTATCGGCGCCTTCGACAAATGCTCAAATGAATTCTAATCAGGGCGGTTCCGGAATAGGAAGATCAATGGTGCCGCCGGGTTCTCAACAGGAACGTTCTGGCATAACCCTGTGAGAAGCAACCCCGCCCATGGACTTAAATAGTGAGTGGCCATACATACACTTCTATCTCTGGGAGAACTATGCGCTGTCAAGTTTCCCAGCCCGTGATAAATGTTCGCCAAGGCGGCAGGGGCACTTTCCCTCTCGTAGGTCTCTTTGTATATTCTTAAACGCATATGCTAACCGAAGAGTATCTCTAGCGGACCACTGATTCAGATGAAACAATTGAGATCCACAATCGGAAATAGTCCAATGCAATAAATTCGTAAGAGAACTCCAGCCCCCGCCAATTGAACAAAGCATACAGTGCCGCATAAAAGCAAAACAAGAATTTGATGTCCAATTTCAGAGAGAAACCACCTTGAATGCGTGTGGAAAACTCTTCTGCTCGTGAATACCGGGCAAATACGCGCAATCCACTCGTTCGGCTTCTGCCAATCCTCCTCGGACGGGCTGAATTCCTTGACGCTGGGAACTACAGCTCAAAAGAACCAAAGTTCTCCCATTAAAATTAGAATCAAACGGCAGCAGCCAGCGGCTGTACTTCCATCGGAAGAGAATCGACTTGGGAGCTGATCGACTATACTTGTACATCCCGCTCACTTTTTTACAATTAATACAATTGTGGCACCATCCACTTCTTAAAAAAAATCAGAAGAGAATCGGCACCTCTCCAATCGAATTGGAAGAGGAAAAAAGGTGGGGGAGAGGGGGAACTGAACAAATAGGCAAAACTCGCACGAGTTCTTCTTGCCCTCGACAATGGAGAGATCAAATGGACCAGCGAGCTGTCACTGAGATAAACAAAAAGTTAGGAACTTGAAGTGAGGATTAAGTTGGCGACCTGAGGGCGGCGGTGGAAGAGGGCTATTCGGGTGCAAGTCACCGCTCCCCTCGTCGCCATGACGGCCATTGGCGACTTGCTTCGCCGCCCGCGCCACCGCCCGCGGCGTCGGAGCGACTTCTTGGGTCTGAGCTAGCCGGCGACTGCGGTGGACGACGTGCTATAGGCCGGGCGCCATCTCGTACGAGGATTCAACGTATGGCAAGAAAAGGGCGGGGAGACGCCACGTGTCCTACGGGCAGCCAGGTGAAGGGACCTTGGAGCACCACAACGGTGGACGGCTACGTGGCGCAGAACGGGATCCTCAGGACCTAGCCTTCAGTTAATTGGTTGACGTCATTTATATCCCTGGATATTATTGTGTAATCCTTTGGACACATGGACATACGTTTGTTTGTGATTTGGACATAATTTAATACGAGAAAAGGGGGACGAAACTTAGTAAGAGTAGATCCGGCCTCAAGAGTTATCGATCTAAAAGTGAGGTCAGGTCATGATCATGACGGGATAGACTTGTAGACTCAACTATGATCGCAAGAGATCTTATTTATATTCCCTTTATTCATGAGTCAAGAATATCGGATCGGACTAAACGGCCCCAAAAGGATAAATCTTGGGGTTCCAACTGGGACAGTACATCACAGAGCGAAACTTAGTGGTCGACAATAACATGAACCATGAAAAGAACACATTCTGAGTCGTAGAATCGCAAAGACAGCGAAATTAATAGAGTTTAGCTCTCAATGGGTCTAAAATGAATAGTTAAGAGTCACTATTCATTAATGTTCACTCTTTCACTGATATCCCGCTATCCGATAGTCCGGAGAAACTCTCCCGTAGACAAGAGTAGGGGGTCCATGGCTCTACCCCTAGGACGAATGGGACGATGATGTGAGATCAAATGGACACTCAGTGAAACAATTAACGTAAAAGATGAATAGTATCTATAATAAAAAAAATTAAAGGCATTAACTTTGCATAATGTCCCTGTGGATTCAGTCACGTCTATTCACTTGTTAAGAAATAAGTAATAAAAAATGACTTATATGTCTTGCCAATTCACATGTTAAGAAAAGAAGTGATAGAAGGGCTGTCGCATGGGTGCCATGATCTGCCACCCGCCTCCTCTTTTTTTTTACATTCGTCTCCTTTCTTCTTTTATTTCCTCTATTGTGGTTGGCAGGCAGCTATCGCCCCCATTTTTGGCTTGACCATGTTGCATGTGTATCAGTCGCGGCTTTGGCCCGTCTTCCCTCGGTAGTGGATATAAAGCATATTTCCTATTCATCTTCCCCATTAGGGAGAATGAAGAGAGCAGAGAGGGTATTATAGGAGAGCACCATCTCCCTCTTGGTCTCACAGGCTCTTCTTTTCTTCTTCTACTTCTTCTTCTTTTCTTTGGCTGGTGCTTGCCCCCAGAACAAGCTATCATCCTTTTTTGGCACTTTGTAAGCCTCTCCTTCTTGTTTCAGCGAGAGCTGCTCTAATTCTTGCCATGGGACATGTTCCCATATCAGCAAGGGCTTCAATTTGGGCTGTTCATATTCATCTAGCCCATTTATGTAGTCCTATAACCGTCGGGCCTCTGGACTAATTTCTTTAGCCATTGGTAGTGGAGTCTATCTTCTTCAGTTGTGCGTGCGTACTCTGATGACTGCTGGCGGGTTGATCCACGCTGGTGTTGCCACCGGGGGAACGGGTCGTGGTGTGATGCCATGGACATGTGCCCCCACCTTCGGACGAGGTGGAGTTTTCTTCTTGGTCTTTGCGGGGACTTACTGCCATCCCTCTTGTTCTTTAATTGGTGTCAGAAAGCAGGCCTCATAGGTATGCTGAGTGCTGGCCTCTGCAATTCGGGCAATGCCTGATATAAAGAAATCATGTTGGCCGCAGCTCTTCTCAGAGGTGCCTCATGAGGTTGTGGAGGATCAACTTTGTACTCCCCCAATTCTATTTCTTCTTTCTTCACCACGCCTTCAATAATATCCTTGAACATATAGCAATCTTCAATTGGGTGCTCCAGCATCAGGTGATAAGGGCCGAACCTTGGGCTTTCTCTTCTTTTTAGGTCTTTCGGCCTTTTTGGCTCAGGCAAGGTGACCTTATCATACTGGTTGACCCAGTTAAGTAGGACCCTAGTCTTCTCCTTGGGAAAAGAATAGGCCTTCTTCATCTTGTCCCGAAGTGAGGGGCCCTCTTTATTGTGTCTGGCTTTAGCAGGCTGAGGGGCGACTACCTTCTTGCCTTTATCTTTCTGTTGTTCAAATGCCTTGATGTCAAGGGTGTTGGCTTCTTTGGGTGCTGAACGCCGCTCTACCGCCTTTGCCTTCTATGTAGGGGCAGTGGTTGATGTAGGGGCAGGCCTGGCCAGGAAAGCTTCTACCTTGGCCACAATATTGTTTAAGCGGTCGAACGGCCGTATTTCCATACCTATCATCTTTTCCAATACCTCTCTTCCGAGGTTCTGTTTACAGATCTGTATGGCGTCCTCCTGATGTAGGGGTCGCATGCATCTCATCCCTAGGTTTCTCCACCTCTAAATATATTCGAGGGCTGTTTCATCTGCCCTTTGCCTTGTCGAGTAGAGTTCAGCCACCGTGACCTCCCTCTCAGTAACATGGAATCTCTCTCTAAGCGTCCTCTGCATATCCGACCAGTTGCTGATCGACCCGATCGGAAGGTTGGAGTACCATTCAAAAGCGAGTCATGTTAGCGAGGACCCAAAAAACTTCAACAAGTATGACTCGTCTGCGGCTAGGTCGCCCAGACGGTCAGATAATATGCAACATGTTCCTTCGGGGATCCCTTCCCATTGAACTTGTCAAACTTGGGCGGCTTGCTGATCCCAGGAGGGAGCCGCTTGGCTACATGGTGTGGAGGGTATGGCACCTGGTAGGCATCAAATGTGACATATTGGCCTTCACTGCGCTCAGCAAGCTTCAGCTCGATCATCCTTTCTACCATCATCTTGTTCATAGCAGTCGGGTCAGCCGGCTCTGGATAGAAGGGTGCCAGTTGCAGGCAAGAAGTGACCAGGGGTTTCTTTTCATTCTCTATAAAACGCCAGAGTAAAAGAGGAAGCATACATCAATGTAAAAGAAAGAACAGAAAGAGGAAATGAAGAAAATACAAAGGTGGGGGGGGGGGGGAGGAGACCTGGCTCCTCTCTCCCAAAACCTCACCTCTCCTACTCTCACTCCCTTCCCTCTCTTCTTCTCTTCGCTCTGTAGACACAGGCGCAAACAACTCTTTTTTTTTGTAGCAGGCTTCTTCTGCCAAGGAACTAGGGAGAGAGAGAGCCAGCCCGGGAACCCCTTCCTCCTTATAGGGAGCGAAGGTGGGAGAGGTTTGAACTCCCCACTCCTCTCTTTTACTTCTTCTCATTTTCCCACTCGAAGCCTCATGAGAGCTCGCACGTAGGGGCAGCAGGGGGTAGGCTCTATGCCCTCCTGGGATTGGCCGAGGCCGAGCGATGCCACTCAATGCATGTCACTTCTCCACAGTAATTCTCGAAGTTTACCATTTATGGGCATTCGTGGCCACATGCGAGCTCCATGCACGAGTTGCAGGGAAGATACCAATGGTCAGTGAGCAGGCTCTTTACTAGGCGAGGGGGGAAGCTTGAAGGTCCGCCGGATTGAGGGCATGGCCACCGACTGAGAGCCTCCAGTTGGGGGCTTCGAATCCCTTTTCTCTTTTCTTCTCCTTCCTCCATTCTTATTGCTCTATTCTTTCTTTGCTTGAGGTGATCCGGCGTAAAAGCAGAGTCCCATGTTTCAATGAATAGTGTCGAAGTGACACTTCTCACGTCGGTTCAAAGAGGAGAGGGAGCTGTGCCGTATCATGATGCCATGGGAGAAGGCGCACTGGTTCAAGTGTGCCCATGGGAAAAGAGCCATGCCGTATCAGCTGGCGAGGGGGGCTTCTTGCGCCGTATCACTTGGGCTTGGAAGGGGGCACGTCGATTCATTGGGAGAAGGGGGGTGCGCCGGTTCATGTTGGTCTTGGGGCCTTCGACCGATTCACATGCAAGAGGGGCCGTGTCGATTCATGGGCCATGAAAGTTTGGCCGGTTCAAGGCATATGGAAGGCTTGGCGCACCGATTCATTGCAAAGGGGAGCTTGGCTGGTTCAATTTCAAGGGAGGCCACCCTCATTCTTCTTCTTCTTTTTCTTATCTCTCTTGCCCATTCCTGAAAAATATGAAATGAGTTGGCATCGAGAAAGGTGGACATAGGAGTACAATTCTTTTTAGCATTGATTTAAGCATGCTTGGAGCGACATGAATTATTTTAAGTGGTGATCTTAGCATTGGTTTTAGCGTGCCCGGGGGGCGGGAGTTCTTTTAAGCATTAATTTAACGCGTCAACAAGAAGTACTCGGCCTAATGAATCCTTTCTTCAATAGCTCCATTAATTGCTCCTTTAACTTCTTTAGCTCAGTGGGGGACATTTGGTGAGGTGTCTTTGAAACAGGGCCAGCACCAGGGACAAGATCAATTGTGAAAGACACTTTCCTTTTCGAGGGTAGACTGGGCAAATCCTCTGGAAATACATCAGGGAATTCTCTAACCACTCGGATATCTTCTAGCTTTGAGTCATTAACCTCTGTTACAGTTATAAGGGCTAGGAAGGCCATACAACCTTTCCCTATAAGTTTACTAGCTCGTAGAGCCGAAATGAGGGGTGACTTGTTCCGACTCCGTCCTTGTATCATTCTTCTTCTCGATCTTCTTAGTATTCCCGCATGGAATTCTCTTCCCACATGAGCCCATCTTTCCCGTTGTCTCTCTGATCCATTCGAGGAATAGGCTAATCTTATAGCCCATCTATCATGCCTTGTTCGCCAAATGGACCCGGCCCAGGTCCAAAGGCTCATTGCAACTCATCTTCATGGGTCTCCTTCTCTTAATAGGCCTTCATCTCATATTAATGGGCCGTCTTTCCTTAATGGGCCCTATTTTTCTAATGGGCCTTCTTCTCATCCTAATGGGCCTCATTCTCTTAACGTGCCTTATTCTTCCAATGGGCCTCATTCTTCTTCTGCTTATGCTGCTAGCCCAGTTGGTCCTAATTTTCATGTTCCTTCTAGACCCATGTACCCTTCCACTCCCGGAATGGGCTCTTCTTCTTCTCAATCCACATCCTCTCATCCGACCTTTATCACCCTGGTCCAAATTCACAACCTCTTGCTCAAGCTGGCCCACGCCATTCTCGATCTCTCCCTACCCTGGAGATGATTGCTCAAGCCCAACGCCAGCTCGATGAACTTCAACGCCAAATTGATCCCAAATCCTCCTTAAGTGTTCCGTTCGTATTTCAAAATCTTCGGCTTCCGCCATTTTCGTAAATTCCAGCATATCATCGTTATGGTGGAGTCAGTGACCTGTATGTGCACTTGAAGGAGTTCCTTTATGAGTCGGCCCAGTTTTGACATGACCAACGCTTGATAGCTTACTTATTCGGTCTGTCTTTAGAAGGCTTGGCTCAGGATTGGTTCTTTTCTCTTCCGCAAGAGTAGATTGTGAATTTTCAAGCCGTTCAAGAGAAGTTTCTTTAGCATTTTCAAGACTAGGTTGGGCCTAGGTATTCTATGGTGGATCTGGCCCATGAGATGATGGAGCGCAACGAGGATTTCTGCACCTTTGCTGACCGCTGGCATCGCCTGGTCGCGCAAGTCCCAGGGCACATTCCGGAGCACGAGCTGATCAAGATGCTAATATCCAATGCAACGCCTGAGTACCGATTTATCTTAGCCCTTAATGATATTACCTCCTGGTAGCAATTATATAGTCGAGCTCGCTTCGTTTGCCAACAACTCCATAATTCCATTGACTCGAGCCATCTCCACCCTCCACATCCACATGCACCTCACCGTCCACATCTACCCCTTATGCGCCCTCCATGAGTCAGCATCTTGCCACCTACTTGCCCTCCATGAGTCAACCTTTTGCCACATACCCCTCTGTGAGTCCACCCTCCACTAGCCCATATGCTCCCTATCAACCATCCACAAGTTCGCCATCCACATACTCTTCTCACCACACCCTCATGAGTTAGCCTTCCACCGCCTCATACCCGCATGTGTCTCCACCTCCAGTCAAGGGATCACCACCCCTTGAGCAAGTAGATGCCATCCACTACATACTTTACCACCTCACTCCTACACCTCCACCGAGTCCCTCCGCCAGTCACCAAGCACTCTTGCATACACAACCCCCACATCCTTCTCCACCTTCATCCCATATCTCTCGGCATCCACCTTGCCTGAAGCAGGCTCCTTGTTCTCTATTACCGGAGTCTTTTACTAATATCTTCCAGACTTTGACAGCTACTCACGCATTGTAACTCCCTTCGGTTGTGCTTTGCTGACCCGCGGTCAAGAATATGCTTCAGTTTTGTGAATTTCATTGCCAGCAGGGGCATTTGGTTGAGGATTGTCCCGAGTTATGAGATTATATTTATGATCTGGAGGATCAGAAGAGGATATATTGGGCCACCATTCATAAAGTTATTCTACATCTTCGCAGCAAGCAGCAGCAGCAAGAAGCGCCGCTCAGGCAGCCGTCTCCATCCCTACAAGACTAGGGGCACCCCTGTGGTTCTTTGTCTAGTGTTGCACCCACTCCGTCGCTTACCCCTTTGCCTTCATCATCTCCTACCCCATCCCCGCAACCTCCACAAACCCAAGCCTCTGCTCAGGCTAGTGCCGCCTCCACTTCCACTGCCACCTCCACTACTTCTACCCCCAATGCCGCTCGACATGTTGTGTCAATACGTCGACGGTGGGCACCACGACCTCCCTCTTTGCCTACATCTCCACCACCATCTCCATTACCTCCATCATCATCCTCACCACCCTCTCCATTGCCTAACCCATCACCACCGCCTTCACTGTCTCCTCTCCCAGAAACCCCTACTCCATTGCCTAACCCATCTCCACCATCTTTGCCATCTCCTTCGCCATCATTGCCTGAGCCTGAGCAGGCTATACCCCCACTCACGTCTGCACCTTCGCCCTTACTTTTACCTCCACCATCACATGAACCTATCATTATCACCTTACCTATGCCATCTTTACCTCCACCTCCATCCATGCCTCCCATTACCACTATACCTCCATTGCCTATTGCATCTTCTAAACCTCTCCTCCATCCACTTCCACCCAATGGGGCGAGTGTGCATTGCCATTGGTGCCCCTCGGGTCTGGTCCCCAGAGAGATGATGAGCCGAGTTAGGATGCTTCTATGCAGGTTCTACATTTCAAGATTCAAGATTTCATTTGTTACATGCCAATTCGCGCCCTGGTCTCCGGCTACTTTAGGGATGATGAGCCTATGTTTCAAAAGGTGGTTGTTAAGAGGAGTTCCCTTGCAGTGGTGCTAGTTTCTTCTCGAGCGAGGTCGGTGGCAATCTCCTTGCTCGCCGGAGGTCTTACCATCTGGTAACTGTTGTTGTATGCAAACTCGACCAGGGGCAAGTGATCATGCCAGCTTCCACCAAAATCAATGATATAAGCTCGTTGCATATCTTCTACCACTTGAATTGTTCTTTCAGTCTGACCGTCTGTTTGAGGATGAAATATTGTACAAAAGTTCAGTCTTTTCCCAACGAATGTTGTAGACCCTTCCAAAAGTGCGAAGTAAAGCGTGGGTCTCGGTCGGACATGATTGAAATAGGAACTCCATGCAGTCTGACTATCTCCTTGACGTATAAGGCAACAAGAACGTCAACTGACCATCGGCTCTTGATTGGTAAGAAATGAGCTGACTTGGTCAATCGGTCTATGATGACCCATATTCCATCATGTTCTCCGTTAGATTTAGACAGACCCATTATAAAATCCATACTGATATCGTCCCACTTCCATTTGGGAATATCTAGATGATGTAGCTTACCGACAAGCTTTTGGTGTTCCGCCTTAACCTCGTTAGTGGATACTTATTCTTGATAGTGAGATGATTCAGCTGTCGATAGTCGATGCATAGTCTCATCGATCCATCCTTCTTTTTCACAAGTAGTACGGGCACTCCCCATGGGGAAGTGCTTGGTCTGATAAATCCCTTCTTTAAAAGCTTCATTAGTTACTCTTTTAACTCCTTGAGCTCGACAAGGGACATCCTATAAGGTGCCTTGGAAACTGGACCAACACAAAGGACCAGGTTGATAGTGAAGGCCACTTCTCTTTGTGGGGGTAGACCAGACAAATCTTTTGGGAATACGTCGGGAAACTCCCAGACGACGTGGATATCTTCTATCTCAGACTCCTTAGTCTCTTTTATGGTGATGAAAGTAAGGAAAGATGCACACCCTTTCCTTATTAGCTTACTAGCTCGGAGAGCCAAAATAAGAGGTGACTTGCTCCGACTGTTAGGGCTAGTGTAAATAAGTTCTGGGAACTCCTTAAAAGTTACCTTGCTGTTATGGCAATCAACAGTTGCCTGGTACTTGGATAGCCAATCAGCTCCTAATATGACGTCGTAGTCTTTCATGTCTATGCATATTAAGTTCGCAGGTAGATTATCCCCTTTTACCATAACTTCACAATTCAGATAATGGTGTGTGATCTTAGATTCATTTCTGAGAGTGGTTGAAATAGCTAGATCTATCCATTCTGGCTCCATAAGTAATGGATCAGTAAACTTTTTTGAAACAAAAGAATGCGATGCACCGGTATCAAACAAGACATAGGAAAAGTTGGAACAAATCTTTAATGTACCTTCCACCAGTCCACCTTCGTCTTACTCCGCCTCTTGGAGAGCTTGAAGGTGTGCTTGCTTCTTCGCCGGATGCTTCTCGTCTCCGACTTGATCATTCATTAATGGACAGTCGGGAATTCGGTGACCACGGCTCCCACAACGGAGATAAGCTCCTAATCTTCTCCAGCATTCTTCGGCCCTATGGCTAGCCTTGTCACAATGTTTGCACACCTCTTTGGAAGGTGCGACAGTAATGGAGAAGGGTTTGTTATTCTTCTTGAGTTTCTTCTCTTAGGAAGAACTACCTCCCTCATTGGTTCTCTTCTTCTGGAAGGTGGGCTTGAAGGCACTAGAGGTTCTTATTAACTCCTTCTTGTCCTTTCCATGGATTCTATCGGATAGCTCCATGGCATCTTCCAATAGCTGGGCTCTACGAACCATCTCTGTGTAGACTTGATGTCCATCGGCACTAGTTGGGTGATGTACTAGGGTTGAATCCCATTAAAGAACCTTCTGGCTTTCATCTTCTCGGTACTTACTAAGTGCTTAGTATACCTTAACAGCCTAGAGAATTGGGCCTCATACTCAGCCACGGATAATGTCCTCTGCAGGTATTATACATCCAGCTTCTACAGGAGTTCTAGGATTGCTTTGCCTGGAGCTATAAAGAAATGCCAGGACTCAGCCCTGAAGTTTCACAACATGAGTTGGCTATAAATCCTGAGGTAGAGCCAGTAAAGCAGCCGCCGCGGCGTATGAGGCCAAAGCTCAGCACCCAGATATGTAAAGAAGTCGACAAGCTAATTGATGTAGGCTTCGTCGAAAAAAATCAATATACCACCTGGCTAGCCAATATTGTTCCTGTCAAAAAGAAGAATGGACAAATTCGGATGTGTGGATTTTCGAGATCTGAATAAGGCCTGTCCAAAAGATGACTTTTCGGTCCCAATAAAGGAAGTCATGATAGATGTCACGACTTGTCATGAGGCCCTCTCCTTCATGGATGGTTCATCCGGTTACAATCAGATATGGATCGCAGAGCATGATCAGGTCCATACTACTTTTTGGACCCCCAAGGGTATCTACCACTATAAGAGGATGTCGTTTGGGCTAAAGAATGCTGGTGCAACCTATCAGCAGGCGATGACCCAAATTTTTGATGAGTTGCTCTACCACAAGATTGAGTGCTACATAGACGACCTGATTGTCAAGACAAGAAAGAAGGAGGATCATCTACAGGATCTCCGAATTATATTTCAGCGACTCAGACAATACGAGCTGAAGATGAACCCGCTAAAGTGCACCTTTGGGGTGTCCATTGGAAAATTCCTGGGTTTTGTTGTCAGGCATCAGGGAATTGAAATAGACGCCGCCAAGATCAAGGTGATTCAAGAGCTGCCTCCGCCAAGAAACCTCTCCGAGCTTCAGTCCCTCCAAGGTCAACTCGCTTATATCTGGTGGTTCATATCCAACCTGTCAGGGTGGTGTCACCCCTTTCACAAGTTGATGATGAAGGATGTTCCCTTTTATTGGGATGAAGAATTCCAGACGGCTTTTGATAAGCTGAAGGATTAATTGAGAACTCCTCCAGTGCTCAGTGCACCGGTGAAAGGGCGACCACTAATTCTGTACATAATAGCCATACAACATTCTTTGGGGGCAATGTTAGCCCAAAATAATGAAAAAGGAAAAGAACAGGCCCTCTACTACCTCAGCCGAAGGTTGGTGAGGACTGAAGAAAAATACACCTACATTGAGAAGATCTGCTTAGCTCTAGTTTTCACAGCCAAGAAGCTCCGACACTACATGTTGTCACATGAGATCAAGTTGATATCCACAGCAAATCTGTTGAAATATGTTCTATCCCAACCGACACTCAAAGGCCACTTAGGCAAATGGGCAGTAATTCTTATGGAGTTTGATATCTCCTACGTGCCGCAGAAAGCTGTCAAAGGCCAGGCTATCGCGGATTTCTTTGTCGCGCACCCAGTGCCTGAAGACTGCCCACTAGAGGTAGAACTCTCTGAAGATGAGACCCTGGAAGTAGACCAAGTGTAGCATACCCTCTGGCAGTTGTACTTTGATGGTGCCTCCAGAATTGACACTCCAGCGACTGGAGCGGGTAGAGTCAGAGCTGGTGCAAGCATAGTCCTGAAGTCCCCCGAGGGGGAGGTCATATAGACCTCCTGCTCAGTAAACAAGCCATGTATAAATAATGAGGCTGAGTATGAGGCCTTAATTATTGGGTTGAAAATTGCCCTCTCCATGGGGATCCAAATGCTCGAGGTGTTCAGGGACTCCATGCTGGTCGTAAAACAAGTTAGAGGAGAATTTGATGTTCGGAAGCTGGAGCTCCTTCCCTATCACCAACTAGTGTTGCGCCTGATGGCAAAGTTTTATCTTATCCAAATGAAGCATGTTAATCAAGGATAGAATGCTCAGGATGATGCCCTTGCAAAGTTGACTAGTTCCTTGATCAAATGAGGGATATTCATCTACACATGAGTGAGCATCTTCATTAACCATTTTGAGTCCTTCCAAAAACATAAAAAACATGATTGTTCCATTAAAATCCATACACTCACACAATCAAATGGAGAGCATTATTCTATCACAATGCACTAGATGTCATTATAAAGCACATGCTCTTCCAAACACACAACGTTTTGAATACATTAAACCATACACAATGGTTTGCTCCCACAAAATCACAATATTTGTTATCATCAAAACCGGGGTTAAAAACAACGTGAGAACATATACCCAACACTCTGGTTAAGCTATTTGCCAGAGTTTGTAAGCCAAGCTGTAATGCTCAGTAGACACAAGCTGTGAGGTGCAGCAGTGAAGTCACACTCCTGTTTGGAGTGTGGGGTGGATGTAGGTCTGGAGGACCGAACCACCTAAAAGTCCTCTGTGTACTTTGGTTTGATTACCCATCCAGTTACGCTAGATGAATGCCTAAAATCACTTTCAATCACGTCTATCTGAGTGTCTCTTGAATGGATTGACATTCGATCTGCTCTCTTGTAAGCCACCAAGAGTTTGATCTTGTGTCTCATCTTTAGTTAAACCCAATCAGTCTTTTATTCCGCATCAGTGTCTGGCATTTTTTTAATTGGATGAGTTTTTGAAAAGGATTCATTCACCCCCCCCTCTGAATCCAGGTCTATCAACCCAACATGTCCAACGGCTTGACTCTAGCCCCCTCGACTGATTGTTAGAAACATGCTATAAACCATGGGATATGATGAATACTAGTGTCGCATTATGCTGTGAGTACTTTTTTTATAGACGGGTGTAAACCACGAGGCTCTACATAAATTTATACATTCATGAAATACATGACCTTCTAGTGCATGACCTTCATGGTTGTAAAAAGTACATTCTTGATACATGCTAGTACATTCTTGTTACATGAAAGACCACTATACACTCTTGATTGATTGTTCTCTCAAAATTCTATATCAAATCTTTATCTTCATAATCTTGTCTTGTTACTGGCGTGGTTACTTTGATTTATTCACCCATTTCATCGTTTTGCATTTATTCCTACTTTCTAGAGCTAACATGCTAATTATCTAAAGTTTGCCTTCATGTTGATACGAAGACATCAACTGGGTAAGTGTGCTCATTCCCTACTTTCTAAAACTTTTTAGAAAATTCTAGCGGGGATTCAGACTACTCGAGTGGCAGGTCTGAGAGTGACTAAAGCTCGAGAGAAGACTTAGCAGAGTCATGAGTTGAGTCGAGTCGAGTCGAGTCTTTATACTTTTCCTTTTTCTTTGGAGTCTAGTAAAGAGAGTTGATTATCAATGTGCTTGAGTATATTTATCAATAAAAGTTAAAAGGTTTTGTCCAATCATTGTGCATTCATCTTTGTGTGAATATTGTTGCGCTCTGACTATATTGCTCGCTTGTGATGTTCTAGATGGCTGTTCACAGTTCCCGAATATCTTCCGCTGCACATAAATCTCGGGGCGTGACAGTAACAGGCTCTAGACTTCGAATTTTGGATTGGGAGAATGACCTAGTTTCTACACATCCTGTGCTAAACTAGCAACTTCTCGTCCCTCATTCTCCTTAACCTCTGGACATATGTTTATGAAATTTGGAGGGTAGTAAGAAGACATAAAGGGGAACAAGTAACCCTAAAGGATCAACCTGAAAATACCTCGTTTAGGGTTCCTAAAATCCAAGTCTTTGCTGGATGGTTACACCTGTTCCTGTACGATTTATTGTGAACCAACAACTTTCGGATGCTCTAGCTCTCTAGTTAATTGACCTCCTATCATGGAAATTGGAGGGGAATTATACAATACAAAGGAAAGCAAAAACTTCTAACGATCCTCTCAAAGAGTACATCGCAGCTGTAGCGTCCTCGAGTCGATGAACTGAAAATAAACTCACCGCAGGGTTCCGTGACTTGTCCTGGAGAAAAATCCACACGGATTGTAAAACTCAACTCAGGACCCCCAAAAGTGATCCAAAAGCACTCCGACAAGGATCTGAGAGATCCGATAAGAATCCAAGGTATTACAATGGAGCTGTGAGGTTCAGAGGTAGGTTGTATGTCCCACCCGAGGAGCAGGTGAGGCGTACGGTGTTGCGTGAAGCTCATGGGAGCTGGCATACCGTGCACCCCGGATCGGCTAAGATGTACTAGAACCTGAAGAGGCAGTTTTGGAGGCCTGACATGAAGAGAGATGTAGCTGAGTTTGTCGCCAGGTGTTTGACCTGTCAGCAGGTGAAGGCTGAGCACCAGCGACCAGGGGGTACACTCCAGCCCTTGGAGGTTCCCGCGTGGTAGTGGGACCACGTGACCACTGATTTTGTGGTTTGATTGCCGAGGACATCTAGTGGGCATGATAGTATTTGGTTACTGGTGGACAGACTGACGAAGATGGCTCAGTTGTTGCCGATCAAAGTCAGTTGGAGCGTGTAAAAGTTGGCCCGTTTGTATGTGGAGCAGATCGTTCCATTGCATGGAGTCCCCATCTCCATTGTGTCCGATCGTGATCCGTGCTTCACATCGGGATTCTGGAGAAATTTTCAGAGAGCTCTAGGCACGGAATTGACATTCAGCTCTGCCTATCATCCTCAGCCAGACGATCAGTCTGAGAGGACCATTCAGACTTTGGAGGACATGTTGAGGTCGTGTTGCCTGGAGTGGCAAGGGAGTTGGACCCACCATTTGTCGTTTGTGGAGTTTATCTACAACAACAGCTATCATTCAAGCATTGGTATGGCTTCCTATGAGGCGTTGTACGGGTGACCCTGTCGGACCCCACTTGATTGGTTCGAGGTGGACGAGCGTGTCCTGACGGGACCGGATTTAGTGCAGCAGTGTGTTAAGGTGGTGCATTTCATTCGGCAGAAGATGTTGACAGCGCAGAGCCGGCAGAAGAGTTATGCCGATCGGAGGAGACAACCTCTCAGCTTTGTTGTGGGAGATCGAGTGTTCCTGAGAGTTTGTCCCATGAAGGGTATGATGCGCTTCGGCAGGTGTGGGAAGCTGAGTCCCTGCTACATTGGTCCTTTTCCCATTGTCGAGCGTATTGGGGAAGTTACTTATCGGTTGCGGTTACCTCCCGATCTATCTACTATGTATGATGTGTTCCATGTGTCAATGCTTCGGAAGTATATGCCCGATGATTCCCATGTGCTGGAGGATGCCGTTTGGCCTTAGGTGACCCCCGACCTGTTCCTTTCATAGTATCCTGTCCGCATTGAGGATCGGCGTGAGCAGCGCTCGCAGAACAAGGTCATTCCTCTGGTTGAGGTGGTCTGGCAGTGTCATTCGGGTGGTGAGACGTCGTGGGAGTGAGAGGATGAGATGCGGCAGTAATATCCTTACTTGTTTGCGTGAGTCTTTCCCCCCGTACCTGTGCTTCGTTGTAAATTTTGAGGATAAAATTTATTTAAGGGGGGAGGGCTATAATGTCCTGAATTTTTCAGACATTTGTCGGATCTGGATTCGTGAGTTTCGGATCAGTTTCGGGGCTCTCGGAGCTTGTTCTATGATTCCCCATATTTTTCCCAGCAAACCTGCAGAACCCTGTATAAGGTACACCATTGCGTTCACCTACTCCTGGATGGTACCGTTGTGACGAGCGCGTTCCGAGGATCGAGAATATATATTTTTTAATTTTTATTATTTTCTCAATTTTTTTGATTTTCTATAAATACCCTCCCCTCCTTTTCCCTTTTTTCATTAATTCGGACAATAATTCCGAGCCAAGGGTAAGAGGTTTGTCGGCTTAGACCGAAGGTCATAACGCCGAATGACTTGGCTTAGACGTAAGGTCATGACGCCAAGGGAGAATATTTAACGGCTTAGACATAGAGTCATGACGCCATACAACTTGGCTTAGACGTAAGGTCATGACGCCAAGGCAGAATATTTATCAGCTTAGGCGGAAAGTCATGATGCCGGACAAGAATATTTAATGGCTTAGACATGAGGTTATAACGCCGTACAACTTGACTTAGGCGTAAGGCCATGACGCCAAGGCAGAATATTTATCGACTTGGGCAGAAAGCCATGACGCCGGACAAGAATATTTAACGGCTTAGACATGAAGTCATGACGTCGTACAACTTGACTTAGGGGGAAGGCCATGAGGTCGAGGTAGATTATTTACCGGCTTAGGTGGAACGCCATGACGTCGGACAAGGATATTTAACGACTTAGACATGAAGTCAAGACGCTGTACAACTTGACTTAGGCGGAAGGTCATGACGCCAAGGTAGAATATTTATCTGCTTAGGCCGAAAATTATTACGCCGGACAAGAACATTTAACGGCTTAGACATGAAGTCATGACACCGTACAACTTGACTTAGGTGGAAGGTCATGACGCCAAGGTAGAATATTTACTGACTTGGATGGAAAGCCATGATGTCGGACAAGAATATTTAACGGCTTAGACACAAAATCATGACACCGTATAACTTAGCTTAGACGGAAGGCCATGATGCCAAGGCATGATATTTATTGACTTAGGCGAAAAGTCATGACGTTGTACAACTTGACTTAGGCAGAAGGCCATGATGCCAAGGCATGATATTTTCTGGCTTCAGCGAAAAGCCATGACGTCAGACAAGAATATTTAATGGCTTAGACATAAAGTCATGATGCCGCATAACTTGGTTTAGGCGGAAGGCCATGATGCCAAGGCAGGATATTTAACGGCTTAGAAGCAAAGTTATGACGCTGTACAACTTGGCTTAGGCGAGAGGCCATGACGCCAAGGCAGAATATTTATCGACTTGGGCGAAAAGTCATGACATCGGACAAGAATATTTAATGGCTTAGACTCAAAGTCATGACACCGTACAACATGACTTAGGCGAAAGGCCATGACGCCAAGGCAGGATATTTACCGGCTTAGGTGGAAAATCATGGCACCGTACAACTTGACTTAGGCAGAAGGCCATAACGCCAAGGTAGGATATTTACCGGCTTAGGCGAAAAGTCATGATGTCGGACAAGAATATTTAACGACTTAGACATAAAGTCATGACGCCGCATAACTTGGCTTAGGCAGAAGGCCATGACGCTAAGGCAGGATATTTAATGGCTTAGACATAAAGTCATGATGCTGTATAACTTGGCTTAGGCGGAAGGCCATGACGCCAAGGCATGATATTTACCTACGTAGGTGGAAAGCCATGACGCCGGATAAAAATATTTAATGGCTTAGACATAAAGTCATAAAGTCGTACAACTTGGCTTAGGCGGAAGGCCATGATGTCAAGGCAGAATATTTACCAGCTTAGGCAGAAAGTCATGACGTCGGACAATAGTATTTAACGGCTTAGATATAAAGTCATGACGCCGTACAAGAGTATTTAATGGCTTAGATGTAAAGTCATGACGCAGTACAACTTGGCTTAGGTGGGAGGCCATGACGCCAAGGCAGAATATTTACCGACTTAGGCGGAATGTCATGATGCCGGACAATGTTTACTGACTTAGCCAGAAAACCATGACGCCAGACAATGTTTACTGGCTTAGGCGGAAAGCCATGACGCCAGACAAGGATATTTAACGGCTTAGACATAAAGTCATGACAAAATCCGTCAGTAATCCCGCTTTTTTTGTAGTGTCCCTAATCTGATACGGTACATCCGAGTCTCTCAAAAATACTCGGTGTGACTCGGGACGATCCACACCGTATCAAATTTTTTTAGATACGGTACAGCACGCCCGAATCAACCCGAGTCGGATCGACTCGACAAATCATGACTCGAGATTTGCGAAGATCCAAAGATTCCCTGACACTTCAGACCGTGCTCTGGGGGCGTGCAGTGCTAGGTTTGATCCCAATGACGTGTAATAGTGAGATTTCGACAGGCATGCAGCCAGATATAACCTTTGTTAAACGTAAAATTACGGTGGGGGGGGGGGTCAGAGAAGCCCCCCAGGGATGCATGTGCATGTACGTCGGAAATTTTTCATGCACCCGAAAACAATAAAGTAAATGTACGTCAATGCATGCATGTATAATCTTATCGAGTAGATATAAAGTCCGGAACGGAGCACTGAACGGTGAAGTGATTGATATAAAGGACGACAACCAACGACATGCATTGACGTAGTAACAGTGTAGCAGAAGAGGAGGAGGAGACAGCGAGGGTAGGCACAGGAGCCGATCGAATGAAACGGCACGCGGACGCATGTTTCCGAGGTGGAAATGGACGGTCAGAGGCCGCGCACGGAGGGAGAGATCGACGGCATTGTGACGGTGATGGATGGAGAGGTACCGTCTGCGCTGCGCAGCGCTGGGGGGGCGAGCAAATGGCGGGATTTGGGAACGAGGATGCATGTCCCGCCGCCGCCGCAGCACCTCTCCCAGCGGGACGGCCTCTTTAGTTTAGATGGGTGGGCATCCTGAGAGATGCCCGATGCACTCACGCGTCTCCCGTCCACCGTCCCCTTCGCCTCCCCCCGTACCAGTGGCCAACTCAGAACCCCCCGGATCAGCCGTACACGCAGAGAACTCCCGTCCTCCAGTAGCTGTCTATCTCCCGCAGGGGCGGGGCTCCACCGGTGAGGAGGGAGGGCGGTGGCGTGGGATGGGTTTGGGTGGTTGTGGCGCAGTGGGAATAGGGGCGGTCGACTTGTCTGACTTGTTGGTGGGATATCCATCGGATTAAGTGGATTTAAGTGAATCTCAAACTTTTCGGGAAAAGGCATACGAACATTATCATCGCCCTTACCTTCCTCTCCCATCCAACGTCGACGCGTTCTTCCTGATCCCCCTCCCCTCGCCACCCCCTGTCGCACCAGCCGCCACCTTCTTTCCACTCATTAGCCTTTTCCAATCGCCCCATGCCTTCGTCCGTCCGCAGCTACCCTCCCAAACTCACCGCCACCGCCCTCGCCCTCCCTGTTGGCGTCGGCGACCCTCCACCGACTCTCCTTTTTGGGAACTCCGTTTTTTTTCTTCTTTCTTCCTTCCCCGTTGCAGCACTTCCGTCGTCTTCCTTTATTCCCCTTTCATTTTTCGCGGAAGACATCTTACAACGCAGCTCTTTTCTCGTTAAACCCTGCTGCGTGCCCCTTTCCCCTTGACCGTGCAGTTGTGGATTCTGATTGGTCCCCTAGATCGCTTTCACTGGGATGTTGGGAGAACCCCTCTGTGATCATTCATTTATCATGGCATGGCCCCCAGGTCTTGAGGCCCCGCTTTGTTTCACGCTTCTCTCTGGATCAAGTTGATTTTAAAAAAAGTGCAACTCAAGATTAAATCAAGCTCAAGATTAATCAAGATTAAGTTATCTCACCTCAAGGGGTGGGACATGCAACTGAATCCAGTGGAATAAGAATACCTTTTTGCCCCATTTCTCGCCCCCTCCATTACCGCTCTGCCCCTCCCTCTCACCCATTGGCCACACTCCCGCCCCACCGTCGTCGCCCCATCACACGCCGCCCCGATGTATATATATATATATATTTTGAAAGTGGGTAATACCACTGATTGTATAAAAGAAAATAAAGTGTACAAGTGTAAGTAAGCTCTCAAAAAGAGACTCAATACAAAAAATCACACCAAGGCGATGTGGGGCCAATTACCCTCCCAATAAAGTAAAAAGAGGTGACTTAAGGGCGTTCACATTACAAGACAATACTGCCCATTCCCTCACTTTAGTACAAATGAAAGAAATAAGAAAGTCTTCCACTTTAGCCTCCCTTCTAAATATCTTGGTATTCCTTTCACACCAAAGGGATCAAAGAGTGGCATGCAAAATAAGCCACCAAATAACACGATCGCCTCTGATGGGCCAACTCCTGTCCCACGACTTGATGAAGGACCGTAGCTCCATCTGATGGGTATAAGACACACTGGACTCTGGAAGCCAACCCCGCCCACACAGTCTGAGTACTGACAACCAACAAAGAGATGGTCCACTGACTCGTCTTCTAGGCCACATAGGTTGGATGTCTGGAAGGAAGCCCTTGAGCCTATCTCTAATGGGAAGCCTCCCATGAGAAATCCTCCAAATAAGAAGCTTCACCTGCAAAGGACTCTTCGATCTCCAAATGTAGGGAACGTAGTCGTGGCACAGCTCGCCATCCAAGATGACGAGGTAAGCACACCTCATAGAGAAGATCCCCTCCCTGTCCCACCTCCACGATCACACATCCTCTCAGAGGGGGCGAGGAACGAAGTTTAGAAGGAAGGTAAGGAGGTCTTGAAACCGCTCCATCTCGTCACTTGTGAGTCCCCTTCTGAAAGTTGGTGCCCAAGTTCCCCCTGAAAGGTGGGGGTTCGAAAGCATGGTCAACTGTCCCAAGAGGTTCCGCAGAGATTGCAAACAGATTAGAAAAAGAGTCCTCTAAAGTGAAGTCACCACACCATATGTCCTTCCAGAAAAGACAGTGATTGTCTTTCTCTAGATGCACTCGGACCCCAGTGGAGAGGAAGTCCCTGCAAGAGAGGATCCTACTCTAAATATGAGGCGTTTGGACTGGAGGTGGAAAATCCATATTCCAAACTCTCCTCCTCCCGAAGTATCTTTGCTTGATGAGCTGCGCCCAAAGACCCTCATCTCCTGCTCCCAGCCTCCAAATCCACTTACGAAGAAGAGCCATATTGAAGATCCCCACATTTTTGATGTCAATATCCCCTTGCTCCTTAGAAGTAGCCGCCCTCCCCTATGCAATGTCATGCCAACCCCTACATCTCCCACCATTGCCATGGTAAAAAAATCTGCCCTGAATAGATTCAATTTTCTTCAGCATCTTAGGAATGCAGAACACCGAGAGATAATAGATAGGTAAACTATCTAGCACCGGCCTACACAGGACTAGTCTCCCCCTGTAAGATAGAAACTTCGCCTTCTAGCCCGCCAGCCTATCCTCGTAACTCTGAATAATAGGAATCTAATCCGCACACCTAAGAGCACTTGGTGGGAGGGGGAGCCCCAGATAGTTAGGAAAAATCCCTATCTGATAGCCCAGGATCCGAGCAGACCTGTAAAGTAGTCTGTCATCCATATTAACCCCAACAACCACACTCCTGTTGAAATTCACGTTCAAGCCCATGGTGTCCTCCATCAGTTCTAACAAAGCCCTTGCCACATACATCTACCTCTCTCCTCTGCCAGGAAAAGAATGATATCATTGGCATACCGCAGATGGGTAATCGAGAGAAGACCTCTCCCAACTTGGAATCCTCTGATTAACAAGGATGGCAGTACCAGTTTCGGTTTCGGTTTCGGTCGAAACCGGTTCAAAACATTCAAAAAGGCAAAAATTAGAGTGACCACGACCGGTTTCGGTCCGAAACCATCCGGTTTGGGCCTCGTACCACACTTTTAAATTTATTTGTTGGGTAAGACCATCCGACACTTGTGAAAGCCTGCAAACACCATAAAAGAATGGCATCATAATGAGTCCTGGGTGTTATCCCAGGGGACAACCCTCTGATGCTTAAGTCAGCACTTGGGGAGATGATGGGTAAGGGTGAGAGAGAGGGAGAGAGTCGAAGGATGGCGATGCAAGCCTGGGGTGACAGACAACCTTCTAGGGGGAGTGCTCGCCCTGACCAGTGGGCACTTAGAGAGTGCTCGCTGGGTGGTAAGGGTGCTCGAAAGACAGCCGATGCTCTAGCGGGACTTCTCTCATAGCAACGATTGGGTTCCATTCCCTCTCCTTGTCTGGGCCTGAGTGTGTTTCTCTTGGTCCATCCCCCACTTGTTCGTCGAAGTCCCATTTATAGGGGTTGTCCTAGTGGCGAGGGCCAGTCCCTTAACAAGGAAGGGCGCAAGTCGTGGAGTAATGTCTCCCCACGATCGTGGGAAGTTTCTCGTTGAGGGTCCATTCCTTCGGAGTCGAGATGTTCTCTAGCAAGTCTTACGGCGCCTGGGAGGCATGTTCGCCCTTAATAGGGTTGAGGCCGACCTCGTGGGAGATAACGTTCAGTCGTCAGAGGGTCATCCGGTGGTCGTTACGCCTAGGTCGATGCCCTTCGTGCGATGGTGAATCAGAGGACGATCTGACCTGGGCTGTCCATTGTGGGCTGCAGATGTCGGGGGCCTGTTACATGCATTCTAGAGGCCTAACCGAAGTAGGTCTATCGTAATGGGCTCTATATGGGTCGAGTTGATTTTATCCTCCTCAAAAACTAACACTTGAGCCACTAGGTAACACTGTTAGGTGAGTTACTAGGATCTAGGGGGGTGACTAGATCCTTGTCTAAAAATTATGCTAAGAAAAATTAACACTCAATTCAATCACAACGAAAGCTGGCACTTCAGACCTCTTTAAATGGAACTAAGCCAAAGGTTCACCACGAAACTAGATGGGAATGATAAGACTAAAGCACAAAGCTCACACCCAATTTAGAACACCTCTCGAACACATGGTGTATAGAGAAGCCTGCAACACTAATCAGTTAAACTTCATAGCAGGTCACGATGCAAGCATTCAATAAAAACACAAAGCAAACTCAACTAGTAGGACTACTTGTGAAGGGGGGTAGAAGACAAGGAGCAAACACACAGATGGCAAACCAAACGACAACGAGTTTTTAGGTGGTTCGGCCTATAATCCACAGACCTACATCCACCCCTCACTCAACCCGAGTGAGACTTCCCTTGTAAGCAATAACACGTAGACTCAGTCTGCAACAATAACTGATACACAGTTTGACCCGGAGGAACACTCTCCTCCCTTCCTCTGATAGACACAGAAGGCAAATGTGAGCAACACCCAGTTGCCCACAACCAGAGAACCAATCATCTCTTCCTCTGAAGCACAGAGGGAACCCCGGAGATTAGATCTCCCTTCCTCTGATAGAGTCAGAGGGAACCTGGAGGAATGCCTCCACACTCTGGTTTCCCAGAGCAAACCGCACATAGTATAGACTGTGTGCAAACACCTTGATCAGTGCTCCGAGCACCACAAGGCAAGAACCACAAACTGAATGAAAGAAGAAAAATATCAAAATAGAAGATAAACTGCTGAGCACAATCAGCGTAATAAACCAAAAAATAAAAGAACACGATCTATAGCTTCCATTGGAAGCAATTTGAAAATAATTCTGCTGCTCTACTTTGCCTCACTACAGATCACTCTTCCTTTCTCTTCTTCTTCTAAAATGGAGTAGATCTCACTCAAACTCTTCTTTCTTTCTAATTTTCTCACAATAATTTCCTTCCAGCTCATAGAAGTAAATATACCTCAATAATTTAGAAGTAAATATACCTGGGGTGACCTCCTGTCGGGGATGAGCGGAAGAAGCTTCCCATCGAGGTCTAACTGGCATGTTCACATAATACTTGATACATAGAACAAGCACCAGTCAAAAACTAAGCAGTCACGCTACTCCAGGAAAGCATAGACTGACAACGCAAACTATACCTCAACACAGTCTAATACCGATCGAGTAACCAAGACAAAATCATCATCATCAAGAACCTCTACATCATTGTTCCCCACAAAATTCTCCCGTCCAAGCTTCTGCACAATCTTGGCAAACTCCACCCTTCTCTCAAGCGGAAGAGGCGTGTGCGGCAAACGAAGTAGTCGCCTCGCCACCCCAAACTGAGCCAGTGCAGTGTTGAACCCTACAGGATTTGGGTCGTAAAACAACCATTCGATCAACAGCATCAGGTTGGAGTTCAGAGAAATAAAGGGTTCTTGCCCTGAAACATGAGTTCATGCATCAGACCTGGAACAAGGTTGCTCACAACAGAGATGACACCAGCAGCTCCAGATGTCCATCTGGAGTCATGGCATTGATCACCATTACCACTCCATATTGTAATCCCTTAATCCGGTCATTTCCGACGCATTCCTTGACAACTGCCATGTTGGCAGTCTGCGAGATGTTTTCAAGCAATGGAGAGGAGGAATATCTTGTCCAGTTCTAGCGGGAACATTGTAAGTGATTGTCGGCCCCATCGAGAGGACTGTCTCGATGTGAGAGATCAGCCCCTGCATGGATGTCTTGCCATAATAAGGATTGACATGAAGTGCTGCATTCATGCCTACAGCGAAAGCCTGTTCGGTCGCATGGATGGCTTCCCTTGTAGAGTTAGCTTCCAATGTTTCCGATTACTTTGATTGATGAGCCAATGCAATTTACGTTGTGCCCAATAAGCATGATGTGCTCATCCCAGCTCATAAGGCGACCCTCACCCGTTGTGCCTCCAACTATCACACCCTCACGGCACCATTTAGAATCTGCATGTGCATCATCGAGTCATAAGCTTCAAGGTCAAATCTGCCATCTGGAAGATATGGGGTCTTAATGGCTGTGATCAATATGAGCTTTTTTATGTCATCCGCAC